>CM052894.1:20001347-20338027 GCA_028534135.1 Potos flavus | reverse complement strand
TATATCCTCCTCCTCGCGCATACTTGGCATTCTGGCGCGCCAGAGGAACAGGGTAGGAGAGAAGAACCGGAAGGGCTCTGAGACAAGGACTGGAGTTCCCTTGCCAGTTTGGTCAGCCAGCTTAAAGTACAGTTTTTCCCCATCATAAGAATGATGATTATGATGTTGAGGATGATGCAGAGTCCTAATTCAGGACAATTCTTCTTCATGCTATTGCAGAGTACTTTTGTTTATGTTTTGGTTCTTAAGCTATGACATTATGTTCAAAATCTTTCTGTTCCCCTGTGGTACCACCCAAAGAAGGAAAGCATCAGGATCAAATTTTCTCCAAGTGCACGAGTAGATAAGGGAGGCAGTATAGCCCAAGATCTGAATTCAGATCTTGGGTCTGTGACCTAGCTCTATGTACTTGAACTGCCCTTCTAACTGCCCTTTCAATGTCCTCATGTATAGATTGGAAGCAGGCCTCATTTAGAATTGTCATGATGATGGAAGAGTGTATAAAATCACACATCACCGTAACTGTCATGTGAGACTTTAGCATATGGTCAGTATAATGAATTGCTTTTGATCTCACAGATATTCTGGTTCTCTCACAATCTGGGCACATATAGCATTGTGATTCCCTATCCAGGTGGTCATTTGGTAAATGACATGTAACCAGAAGTGCCCTCTCACTTCTAGGTAGAAGCTTTAAGGGCCAGGGTGTGCTGATCTCTATTCTCTTCCTTCCTCTGCCACAAAGACCAGCACATCACTGAAAGAAAGGGGTGCTCCATTAGCCTAGAGTCAGGCATGAGAACCCTGTGGAGCACTGCTCTCAGCTGACTCTCAAGACTTAGACCTTTCTTGTTTTAACCCACTGAGATTTGAGCTTTGTTTGTTACTGTGGCCTACACTACTTTATCATTTCTCATATTATTATTATCCTTGTTATTGATAAAAACCTCACCTTTGTTTTTGACTTCTTGCCCAAAAAAAAGAAAGTCAGTATCTGTTTGATGAGGTAACAAGTCTATTGAACTGCTCGTTAATAATAACAATGATAATGGTATTAGCTTTTGAAGACATTATACAGTATGTTCTATATTATGTAATTTTCTTTTTTTATATTATGTACTTTTCTTATATAATAAGATTTAATTCTTACAATGATCCTATGAAGAGAGTACCATTGCCCCATTTTACACATAAGGCAACTGAAAAAGAGATTTGATTTTGCATCTTGACACACACCCTGTTATCACTTACTTGTGTGATCTGGTCCAAGTTACTTAACTTTTTTGTCCTATTACAAAACATTTTCTTCTCTGGGTCCATACAGGGTGGCTTCTAGCATCCAGCATTAGGCATGGCTTGAACATGAGAAGGTCAAAGAAAATAAACATAAAGCTATTTAGAAGTTTATATTTAGTTTCTTCTTGATTCTAAATAAAGTTTGAACAGAATCATTGTTGTTTTAACCATTTTCTTTTGTTTTCTCCAGACTTTATTTAAATTCCAGTTAACATACAGTGTAATATTAGTTTCAGGTGTAGAAATCAGTGATTCATCACTTAAATACAACACCTGGGGCTCATCACAAGTACACTACTTAATCTCTATCACCCATTTAGTCCATCCTCCTGCCCACCTCCCCTCCAGAAACCTTCAGTGTGTTCTCTGTTGTTAAGAGTCTATTTCTTGGCTATTGTTGATAATGCTGCTATATACATCAGGGTGCATATACCCCTCCAAATTTGTATTTTTGTACCCTTTTAGTAAATACCTAGTAGTGCAACTTCTGGATCATAGTGTAGTTTCTATTTTTAACTTTTTAAGGAAACTCAAAACTGTTCTACAGAGTGGCTATACTAGTTTGCTTTCCCAAACAGTGCAAGTAGGTTCTTATCCACGTCTTCGCCATCAGTAAAAGCCAAATTGTGGAGAAAGCCCAAATGTCCATCAATTGATGAACAGATAAAGAAGATGTGGTATACATCTATAATGGAATATTACTCAGCCATCAAAAAGAATGAAATCTTGCCATTTCCAATGACATGGATAGAACTAGAGTGTATTATGCTAAGTAAAATAAGTCAGTTACAGGAAGACAAATACCATATTATCTCACTCATATGTGGAATTTAAGAAAGAAAACAGATGAACATATGGGAAGGCGGAAAAGTAAAAAAAAAAAAAAAAAGAACAGAGGGAAATAAGCCATGACTCTTAATGATAGAGAACAAATTTAGGGTTGATGGAGGGAGGTGGATAGAGATAGGCCTAGATGGGTGATGGGTATTAAAGAGGGCACTTGTTGTGATGAGCACTGGGTGTTTATGCAAATGGAGAATCACTGAATTCTACTGCAAAAGCCAATATTGCAGTGTATGTTAAGTAACAAAATAATAATAAAAAAAGAGTCTGCTTTTTGGTTTGCCTCTGTTTTCCCCCATATTCATTTGTTTTGTTTCTTAAATTCCATATATGAGGAAAATCATAGGGTATTTGTCTCTGACTTAGCATAATACTCTCTAGCTCTATCCATGTAATTGCAAATGGTAAGATTTCATACTTTTTTTTATAGCTGAATACTGTTCTATTGTATGTATATACCATACCTTTTTTATCCATTCATTGGTTGATGGACATTTGGGCTCTTTTCATAATTTGGCTACTGTTGATAATGCTGCTATAAACATTGGGGTGCATGTGCCCCTTTGAATCAATATTTTTCTATCCTTTGGGTAAATACCTACTAGTGCATTCGCTGGATCATAGGGTAGTTCTTTTTAATGTTTTGAAAAAGCTTCATATAGTACATTGAAAGAATGATTCACCACAGTCGAGTGGGATTCATTCCTGGGCTGCAAGGATGGTTCAATATTTGCAAATCAAACAACGTGATATACCACATTAATAAAAGAAAGGACAAGAATCATATGACCTTCTCATTAGATGCAGAAAAAAGCATTTGACAAAGCACACCATCCATTCATAATAAAAACCCTCAACAATGTAGGGATAAAGGGATCAGAACTCACAAAATAAAGGCCATCTTTGAAAGACCTACAGCTAATATCATCCTTAATGAGGAAGAACTGAGAGCTTTTCCTCTATGGTCTGAAACAAGACAGGGATATCCACTCTCATCCGTGTTATTTAACATAGTACTGGAAGTCCTAGCTATAGCTATCAGAAAACAAAAAGAAATACAAAGCATCCAAATCAGCACGCAAGAAGTACAACTTTAACTATTCGCAGATCACATGATACTCTGTATAGAAAACCCAAAAGACTCCACCAAAAAACTGCTAGAACTGATAGACAAGTTAAATAATGTTGCAGGATACAAAATCAACGTGCAGAAATCTGTTGCATTTCTAAACACCAATAATGAAGCAGCAGAAAGAAAAATCAGGGAATTAACCACTTTCTGACTTTCACTTCCTTTTTCTTTCTTTCTTCCTTCCTCCCTTCCTTTCTTTTCTTTTCTTTCTTTCCTTTTCTTCCTTCGTTCCTTCCTTCCTTCCTTCCTTCCTTCCTCCTTTTTATAAGTTTCCCTTTTGTCAGGGACAGTGAGTTAATTCTTTCTTTGTGCCTGTAGGAGCTAAAGTGAAGTTAGGTACCTACAAGCGGAAGATGATTCATATTGATTTTTCTATTATCTGCCTCTTCCTATCCTTGCTTTTTCTGTTTTGGATCTTTTTCAACCTGAAAGATGGTAATTTAGCAGAAATAATGGCAGAACTTTCTATCTTACTACCTCCATTGCATGTCAGAAGTTAAAAACAGAGAAGCGTAGTTTTCATTTTCTGGACAGACTTCGTACTATTTCAAACTCCCTCCTTAAAAGATGTATGTCCCTACAAGCGTAGACCATAGACGATGCTCTGCCATTGATCTGGGCTGCATGAGGCTCAGGGCAGCTCCCAGGGCAATGGATAACACCCAGTGCAGGGAAAGTGTATAGGGAAGAGAACTTGTAATGGAGAACTCCAGACCTCTATAATTCAGGACTTAAAACCAAACTATGGGAGGTGAGACACATTTAATCAACATTTCAGTTTACTCAAGTTTAATATATTGTGCGCTCTGCCCTAGCCAGTGGCAGCTCTAGAAAGTAACAGTACATCCTGATTGTTATCAGATACCCTCAAGCCTGTCTTCAGACATCCTCACCAGGACCATCCCCTCCTCTTTTCATATCTTTAATCTTTCCTGGAAGCTTATTCCCTTCACAGGCTTAAAAATAGATTGCAGACTCTCCCACCCTAAAATAATATGACATAATTAGTTGGCAGTGAAAGCAGATGCACAGGTGTTAAGATGGGTCCGAGTAAGACATAAGACAACAGGACAGTTCACCAAGCCTGGCTTGAGTGAAGTAATTAGTAACATCTATTGTTTTTGAAAAGAAAACCAAACCAAAAACAAACTGTTTACATGTGAATGGTCTGGCCTACTGCTCTACTTTAGATATAAAAGTATATTCATTTTAATCTCTCTAAGTGAACTGATGATTGCAAAAACATTTGCCTAAAAAGTTGCTCCTATGGTTTGAGGGAGGCAGGGAATATACACAAATGGCACACACACACACACACACACCAGTTTTACCTAGATATTTTAACCACAAGCAGATACCTCAAATACAACCTCATATGGACATCCAAAAGCTCCCTGGGAAAAGTGAGGCAACTTTGATCTTGGCACATCCTTTTCCTTTGCTTCCCTTCTGGTGAGTTGCCTTTCACCTGAAGGAAAGCAGATTGTTTTATGAGTGGTTATTCTCTTGCAGCAAAGCTCAGCAAGAATAGTTCCACAAAATCCCAATGATTGTGCACTCACTCCTTTATGGGTTGTGACCTTGATCTTTCTTGCTCCTTCTGCCTGCACAAGAAGAGCAGTGTAAAGACTGGTAACCCCAGAGGGTGGTACCAGGAGCTGGTCCAGTGCATGGCTCATGAGGTCACTGTAACGATCATCTTTGTCCTCTTTGTATTTCCTTGAGAAAGGACTCAACAGATCTGTCACAGTATATTCACCAGGGAAAGAATATTCTCTGGATGAAAGCTGTGTACACTATAGTATTACAGTAATTTTAGTGAGTGAGGCTATACAGAAAAATAAATACTTTTCCTTCTTGAAACTTCTGAATAAGTAAAAATGGAGAGGTTCTTGGAATTTGAGCTTTTAAAAACTCTCCAGGAGATTCTCCTGCCTGATACTGGAAACAGTTCGCAAGTAGGTATTTAATCTAACTTTATATCATAATCTTGGATTTTCTTGACCATTTTCTTAAAAGTGGTCAATCTGGACCATTTTACTTTTGAATAGATATATTTGACAAGTCCTACTTTACATGACTGGATGATAATTTTGAAGCATTATCTAGTGATTTGTGTACTTGGATGTGTTTTGGGGAGGATGAACCATCAAATGTATTTGAGAAAGGAAGGTTCTGAGTTTCCATACATCTGAAACTCGGGAAGGAATCAGTAGAGTTAACTGAACGTGATGCCAGAGGCAGAAAGGCAACCCTGAAGCTACCACAGCTCTGTAATAGTTTCAGAGACATTCACATTTTCCTGTGCCCCTCAGAAGGGTTCAAAGATTATCTGAGAGAGAAAGCTGGTATATCTGAAGTAGGTTTACCATAGCTGAAAAGTTCCACGATGACTCATAAAACTGAACTCCAGTTGGAGATGTGGACATTTTGTTGGACACACCCTTTCAAGTGACCACAGCCCAGTGAAGACAAGTTAAATTTCAGCAGATGCTGAAATTCTCTTTCCTTGAAAAGAAGAAAGTCCACAGAGAAGGTATCTTTCCATGAAACTAGGATTTCACATAAGCCACGCAAAATCTATCTGTGAACCTAAGTGGGGAAAAAAAAGGAAGAATTTTGACTTCACTAAATTTTAAACCTGAAATGACTGAGAAAATACTGAAGCACTTGAGTTTAACCAGAAATGACTAAGATTATAGGTTCTGCATCAAGTAAAATGGGGGTTTGACAGAGAGGTTAAGTTGAGTTTGAGAAGGATAAGATAAAGATACTTTTTTTTTTTTTCCATTTTCACACCTGAGTATATGTCTTTAAAAATGGTATACCTACCATATATTGAATTGAATCTGACCTCTCTTAAATTTCTCTTTATTGATCTTTATTGTACTTTCTGGATTCATGAAAAGCACCCTTTTTCACATGACAGCTCCACAATAATTGAAAGCTAACTCTGTTGCTTTCACTAAGTCACTTTTGTTCCAGGATACTCATGGTCAAAATAATTCAGTTGATAATCCAATTTCTTGATTCCCAAAACTTTCAGCACCTTGGTTTCTTTTCTGCATATATATATACATATATATATACATATATATATACATACATGTATATACATATATATATACATACATGTATATACATATATGTTTTAGACAATCCTCTTAGAATAGTGGATGACAAACATTTACTGAGGAGTTTTGTGGGAGTTTTTTGTTTTATTATTATTTACTTTTTTTTTTTCAGAGACAGAGAGAAAGAAAGAGAGAGAGAGTGCATGTGTGTGTGAGCAGGGAAGGGGCAGAGAGAAAGGGAGAGGAGCATCTTAAGCAAGTTTCACACTCAGGGCAGAGCCCAACACAGGGCTTGATCTCACGACCCTGAAATCATGATCCAAGCCAAAATCAAGAGTCCAGTGCTTACCAAATGAGCCAACCAGGCACTCTGACTGAGCAGTTTTAAAAACAATGCCAAAGCTTTGGCCCACACCACCAAGGTTTTTTGATTCAGTTGGCCTGGGGTAGGACCCAGACTTGAGTGCTATTTAAAACTTTAGATACAAGAATCATGCGTAAATGCTCTCAGAGATGAAAACCCGGACTTGAGCACAATAAACAAGATGAGAGGAGTACAGGCCTACATGATTATTTCCCTCTTCCTGGATATTAGTTCTTCATTAAAGCTACCTAATACAGCATTTTTTCCTTGGCAGCCCCCTAGCGAATTGTACCACCTATCATCTAATTTATCTTTCCTCCATGCTCTTCTGCTGGTGAAGTTAATTGGCGTGCTCGTGTCCACAGTGTCTGGCACACTGTGTCACTCTTAGTGTCCTACACCAAAATAATATAGGTATAAATCGTATCACGGAGAGACGGATAAACAGATAACTGGTGCAACGAAACAGGTGCTGTGATAGATAAAGCTACTGCAGGGGTACAGCAGGAGTCAAAGCAGGAGAAAAGTTGGATATGCATCTGAAGCTGGAAAAATTCTGGACTGGAGTCTGAAAAGTATAACCCAGATGGTAACCATTCCTGAAAAAAAATTGATCTTCAAAGTACCACGGCTTCAAAACACGAAGGAAAAAAAAAAAAAAAAAGGTGGTCCCAGGGTAATTCAACTAAATATAACAATCTAAAACTCCTGGTCTGTTTACCTAACACTCTGATTTACCCCCACTACATCAGTATTCCACAAACTGCAATCATGAGCATATTAATTATCTGGAGACACTGGTAGAGGACAGATCCCAATTCCATAAGCCTGGGATGGGGTCTGAAACTCTACATTCATGAAAACCTGACACTAATATCACTGGTCTAGGGATCATTGCATAGCAAACTAGTGTAGAAACACCATGAGGGAAAGGAAGGTGCCATGTTATGAATGTGGGTAGCGAAAAGGTAACTAATTCTCCAAAGAGAAATCAACAGAACACAGTTTTGGAAGCCTCATCAACACAGTAAGAAAGGAAATTTTCACTAATTAATTTTAATTTGCTACCAAATCATCATCAACACAAATTATTAGACAGAATCATGGCATAAAAGGATGTTCATTGGTTTGGTAAATGAAACCTGTGTAGGCTTCTGTGCTACCCATCCATCAATCCATTCCCTTGTCATTCTTTCCAAGGTAGAGTTTTAGTGATAGGCCCACATTTCTTTCATTTCACACACGAGTCCATTTCTATGAGAGAAGCGACAAATAGGAAGTGTAAATATGGATCTGGTATGTGATTCAAAAAGACTGCCTGCCAGTCCTTCTCATTCAGCTCCTATTCTCTCCGGCTAATTTATCCTACATGGGGATTCATGTGCATGTCAAGGAATATTGGAACAGATGGAAACAAAGCCTTCCATCCAATTTCACTGCAGATTTCAAGTAGCAGTGTAAGATGGCTTGGGCAAAATTCTCCCAGAAGCCTGCATCAGTTCACATCGGAATACCTACTCAATTTCAGATATATTGAATGTTTAACAACATGTCACTGTTTAGAACTCAAAAAGACTGCTCCCAGGGTTCAAAGGATCCTTCTGGTTCTCTGCTCCCTTTGCCACAAACAGTAACGGTATTCCTATGATTCTGCTTGTCAGTCAGACTTTTCCTGTGCCATGTGGTAGAATTCTGCTAAAAATTTCTATGTGACCTAGGTTCGGAGCTTAGTGAGATTGATTTAATTAGCAGTCTCTAGCGGGTAGTGAGTGCAGAGGCACTCATGGAATAACTTAGAAGCATAAAAGTTTGGTCCTCATTCTGGATATGCTGCATCAGAATCTCTCATCAATTAAACAAAAACAAAAACAAAAAATAAACAAACAAAAACAAACCCTACAGCAGGTGATTTCTATACAGACCACTGCTTAAGAAACCCTGGATTAGATGAAATAAATATTTTAAAAATATGGGTTGTTAGATCCTGAAATAAAGGGCAGAGGATTTTCTTTTCTGAAGAGCTATAAGATCTAAGTAGATATTGGGAGACATTTTATATGCAGTCTAGAGCTGAGAGCTTAAGGTCAAGATTTTGGACCAGCAGTCTACGGACACTACCCCGATTCTAGAACACGTTCAAATCAAAAGAGATGCAATCAAAAAACATGAATGTAGAGGGCCTATCCAATCTTTTACATTTAGGAAATAGAAAAGGACAATAAACAAAAAAAGGCCATTCCTGAGTGACCAAATTATTTCTTTACAATGGTCTTCTAGGTTTTTTGTGCTGATCAAATGGGTGATGCAGACCAAAACGTTCATTGGATGGATGTATCATGTTTTGTGTATCCATTCATTTCTTAAAGACTTCCTCCTTGCTTCCTGTTTGGGGACATTATGATTAAAGCTGCAATAAATATTCACAAGAAGGTTTTATGTAGATATGTTTTCAAATCTGGGTAAACCTAGGTATACAATTGTGGATCATATGGAAGGACTGTGTTTCATTTTGTAAGAAACTAACAAACTGTTTTCCTAAGTGGCTATACCATCTGCATTTTCACCAGAAATGAATGAGTTCCTGGTGTTTCATGTCTTACCAGAATTTGGTGGTAGTATTTTGGATTTTGGACATTCTAATAGATGTTTAGTAGTATATCATTTTAGTTTGCAATTTCCTAATGACAAAAGATGTTGTGCATTTTTGCATACAGTTATTTGGCATATGTAAATTTTGATGAGGTATCTGTTTAGTTCTTGTACTCTTTTTTCAATTGGCTTATGTATTTTATTGTTCAGTTTTTAACATTTATTGTATATTTTGGATAGAGGTCCTTCAAAGGACATATATTTTGCAAACATTTCTACTAGTCTGTGGCTTGGCATTTCATTCTCTTAACTGTGTCTTTCACAGAGCAGAAGTTTTAATTTTAGAAAAGTCCAATTTACCAAACCTTTCTTTCATGAATGGTATTGGTAATTATATTTGAAATATCATTACCAAACCCAAAGTTGTAGTGATTTTCTCCTGTTTCACAGGTCTACGATACAGTTAATTTTTATGTAAAATGCAAGGTCTGTGTCTAGGAGATTATATATATTTTATAAAAAGACTATCTTTTCTCCATTGAATTGACTTTGTTTCTTTATCAAGGAACTGCTGATTGTATTTGCATGGTTCTATTTCTGGACTCTTTTTACTGTTCCATTGATAAATGTGTCTCTTCTTTTGCCAACACCATGCTGTCTTGATTATTGAGTTAAAATAAATATTGAAATCAGGTAGTGTGGGTCCTTCAACTTTGTTCTTCAGTATTCTGTTGGCTATACTGGATCTTTTGACTCTCCACGTGAATTGTAAAATCAGTTTGACAACATCTACAGAGTAGTTCACTGGAATTTTGAGTAGGATTGTAACATATAGATCATATTAGGAAAAATTAGCATCCTAAAATATTGATCCTTGATATCCATGAACACAGACTACCTCTCCATTTATTTAGATTTTCTTTAATTTTGTTCATTAAAGTTTTATAATCTTCTCCATGTAGATTTTGTTAAATTTGTACCTGTATTATATCTGCTTAATATACCTAAATATTTCATATTTTTTGGCACGGCTATAAATGGTTTTGCTTTTTTAAATTTAAAATTCCAATTTTGCGTTAGTAGTATTTTTGGAAATCAATTGATTCTTGTATATTAGTCTTAATATTCTGTGATCTTGCTATACTTACTTGTTAGTTCCTTGAGTTCTTTTGCCAATTCTTTGGATTTTTTAGATCTGAGAAGAGATACAGTTTTATTTCTTTATTTCTAATGTGGTGCCTTTTATTTAATTTTCTTGTTATATTTCACTACCTAGGATTTTCAGTGTGATATTCAAGTAGAAGAGATGAGTGAAGACATTCTTTTCTTTTCCCCAATCTTGTGAGATGGTGTCCAGAGTCTTATCATTAAGTATGATATAAAATATTGGGTTTATGTAAGTGTTCTTATTCAAGTAGAAGTCTCTCTCCCTAGTTTCCTGAGAGCTTTTGTTATGAATGAGTGGTTTTTGTTTTTGCTTTTATTTTTGGAGATTTGTTTGGTATTTTTCAAATATTTTTCCTGTATCCGTTAATATAGTCATATAATTTTTGTTCTTTAATCTGTTGATGTAGAGGATTACATGGATTAATTTTTTTAATATTGAACTATTCTCATGTACCAGAAATAAATTTTACCTGGTTGTGGTATATAATTCTTTTTACACATGATTGGATTCAATTTGCAATATTTTGTTGAGAATATTTTATTTGTGTTCATCAGGGATATTGATGTGTTGTTTCCCTTATAATATCTGTCGGGCTTTGTATCATAAAGTTAACCTCATAGAATGAGTTAAAAATTATGTACTTTGCTTCTATTTTCTAGAAGAGATTGTAGATGATTGGTATTATTTCTTCCTTAAATGTTTGTAGAATTTCACTATACATTCTTTAAATATGTAAACTTGTATTTTCTTTTTTGGAAGATTATTCATTATTAATTCAATTTCTTTAGTAGATAAAGGACTATTCAGGCTATTTTCCTTTGTGTGATTTTTGGTAGTTTGTATCTTTCAAGGAATTGGACTATATCATCTAAATTATGAAATTTGATGGTATAGAATTACTTGCAGTATTTCTTTATTATCATTTTAATATCCATAGAATTAGTAGTGATGACTCCTTTCTACTTTCTGAAACTGATAATTTGTGTCCTTTTTTTATTTTTTTCTTCATTAGTCTGGCTACAGGTCTTATTAATTTTATTGACATCAATAAAATAACTGGCTTTCAGTTCAGTTGATTTACTCAACTGTTTTACTCTTTCCAATATCACTGATTTCTGCTCTAATTTTTGTTAGTTCTTTTCTCCTGCTTGCCTTAAGCCTGAATTTCTCTTATTTATCTAGTTTTCTAAAGTGAAAGCTTAGGTTATTGATTTTAGATAATTATTTTTTAATTACACATTTAATACTATGTATTTCCCTTTAAGCACTGCTTTCTTTGCATTTCTCACATTTTGGTGAGTTGTGTTTTTGTTTTCATTTAGTTCAAAATAATTTTAACTTTTTGTTGTTACTTCAACTCATGTATTATTTAGAAGCATATAGTTTTATTTCTCAATATTTGAGTATTTTCCAGCTATCATTCTGTTATGATTTCTAGTTTATTTCCATTTTGGTCTGAAAATATACTTTGTATATTTGTTAAGTTTTTTTTTGTTTTTTTTTTTGTTGTTGTTGTTAAGGTTTATTTTATGGCTGAGAATATGGTCCATCTAGATGAATGTTCCATGTGAGCTTGGGCTTCCCTAATTGCTCCTTCTCAGGTAAAGTCTATGTTTTATAGCATAAAGGTACAGGAGAGGGGAAGTGTTTTATAGTATTCTATTTAAATCTAAATTAAATCTTTTTGTGGGCCTATGTCTCAGGCCTCTGACCTTCATAAGTGTCTCTTCCTGCATCACTTCCCTACTTCCTCTTTTGTTAAGACAGGAAGGTAGAGAGCTGGAATGAGAAGAATCTTCTTCCACAGGTCTGGGATAAGCTCTGGTAAAATCAGCCCCCAACCTTGAAGAGTTGGCTTTTGTTATAAAGAACACTATGGGCATATTTCATAAGGTTTACTCTTCCCCTCCCCCTGCCAGGACTGTAGGCTTTATCAGATCCTTATCAGTCACAGGAACACGATGAAGCTCTCGGAAATAAAGACTATGAAAGTATGAGGCCTCCATCTAAAACTGAGGCCCCCAGGAACTTCTGATTCTCAGACTTGTCCATACTTAAGACTCCAGCAGTTATCAAAATTACCATATAAGTATACCTACCAGTTTATGCCTCCAATAGCCTTTGCTCTAGGTAAGCAGATCTCTAAGGCTTTCTGATTTGTCTGTCTCTACGGATATCAAAGTGGTAGTTAGTCCTCCAAACTCAGTTTTCTGACCTAGGAAAGTCATTCATTTTCAGTTTGTTTACTTTTTTTTTCTTGTTATAAGGATAGGAACGATGACTTCCTTGTTCTCTATGTGTTGGAGCTAAAATGGAAAGTAATGCCTTTCATTTGAAAACTCATGCCCATCAGTTCTGAGAATGTTCAAATTCTTATCTTGTGCTTCTGTATTCCTGAAATTTCTGTTAGATATAAAGCCTCTTAAATTGGCCTTCTAATTTTCCTGTATTTTTCTCCTATGTTTTTGTCCTTTTGTGGTTTGAGCGGTGACCCCCAAATCATTATGTCTATATCATGACTCCTAGAACCTGTGAATACATCCTCCTTTGAAAAAAGGCTCTTTATAAATATAATTAAGTTAAAGATTTCAAGTGATAATCATCTTAGATTATTCAGGGAGGCTCTAAGTTAAATGACAAGTGTCTTTATAAGAGATACAGGAAGGAGAGAGACACACGGGAGAAGAAAAGTCTATGTGAAATTAGTGGCTAAGACTGGAGTGTCGTCACAAGCCACAAATGCCTGCAACCTACAGAGACTAGGAGAGGCCAGAAAGGATTTGCTCTTTGACCCTTCAGAGAGAATGTGACACTGCCAGAACGTTGATTTCAGACTTCTGGCCTTCAGAGCTATGACAGAATAGCTTTCTGTTATTTTAAGCCACCAAATATGTGGTTATTTGTCATGGTACTTCTAGGAAAATAATATACTACCCATTGTTCCGGTCTTAGTAGTATTTACCCAAGTTTATCTTCCAATTCTTCTGTTGACTTCAAATCTCTGCTATCCTACTTTTAACATTCATGGTATTAATATTTCCCATCTGTCCTTTTTGTATATCATTTGATTCTATTTGTTCATACTAATTATCTTATTGAGGTTATCTTCTATTCTTTTCAGTGGCACTATTTTTACCAATTTATTTATTTTTTATTGGTTGTTTTTGTCTTTCTTACTAAGAACATTAATGAAACATCTGGTGTGACCTGGCTGTATATTCATAGTTTACAGTAAGTTACTGAAAAGCTGATTGGAATCTCCATGTTTGTTAATGGTGGGTCTGACTGTGGGTGACCAGATGGCCATTTTATTGGAAAATCCTGAATGTCAGTGTGTGGGATGTTTTCTTTTGGATAAGTAAGTTTCTTTAGAGGCGAATTCTGCAATCTTCTGCCTAGAAATATATATATTTCAGAGCTGATGTTCTGTGAGGTGTAGGTCACATTGGTCAGTGTTAGTCAATTCCCGAATATGTGAACTACATCGTCCTGCCCTCCAATGCCTGAGTTCCATAATTCTGCAAAAACTTTCTAGTTACTACTCTCTAGGGAATAAACCTTTTTCACTGGTAGATAGAAAGAAGGCATATTTACCTGAGTGAAATGGAGGAAGACTCTCAGATAATTTTAGCCTTTCAATAATTCCTTTTGTTTTTAGCACACTTCTCACATGTGCCTTAAGAGTTTCAAAATGCTGCTATGTCTAAGACCTTTCCAAAATACCAAACATGACGAGGTTTCATATTTGTTGGGACCATTCCTCTTTCAGCACCTATATTTCATCTTTTTTCCTTTCTGTTAAATCATTTTGCAGTCTTCCATCTGCCTTGCATCTACCCAAACCTGTTTAAATTCCTCCATTGCCATTGTCTACTCTCCCATTCTTTTAGTCGTTTAGGATTTGTAGCATTTATTAAAATGTCTTTGTTTTTTTTTTCTAACAAAAATAAGAAACTAAATTGTTATATCAAGGTTTTTAAAGCTGTCATAAAAGGGTATGTGCAGCTACACAATTCTATATTTACTTAAAAATCTAAATACACCCCACTTACATATGTATCTATAAATACCTATACATGTGATGGGAAACAAGATAGAATTATATTCATCAAAATATTATATAATGGATCAAATTCTGAGTTTATGCAGGGTTTTGCAGGGTTTTAACTTATTCTTTTCACTTCTCTGTAATTTTTAAATAGCCCAATATGAATAAGGATTAGTTTTTCAAGTGCAATCTAATTTTTTTTAAAAGTCAAGGTTTTTATCTTAAAGCATTATAGTGTTCTTTGCAATGGAGGTAGAGTCATTTATGTCAACAATGAATACTTCTTAATTATACAGTCTGGAGAACAACTACATAGGCATTTAAGACAAATAATTTAAACATAAAAACTCAAGGACTCATACGAAGAAAATAACTTCAAGGGAATCCAGTCATATACATTTGGCATAAAGCCACTAATGTTCAAATGGAGTCAATGCATAATAAAACCCTTAAAACTAGTTATCTAATGTGAGGGAAAACTAGCAAATAATGTGCTTCAATGCCTCCATTTTCTCACTTTGTTATTATTGCATCAATATGATCCATGACATCAATAATGGATCTCAGTCCTGATTAGTCCAAACTACACATTAGAATACTTCTTAATATGTTGCTCTGGGCAGCCATTAACAATGATTTGGAATTTGCAAATGAAATAACACATATTTGTCATGCAAGCTCTAGAACAAAAGTCTGATAAGTCTTTAGGGTCAAATCTGGCAAGTATTCTCTCCACTGCCCTGACTCAGTGCCCAAGTGATATAGAATTCCCTCTATGTATCTTCCTACCCCCAAAGTACTTTGAAAAGGAAGTGTTTCCAAGTCTTATTATTTCCCTGGCTCTTAATTCTTCAATATGCATTTGTGCAGAACTTCTCAATTGGTGTGAAAATGTTCATGTGTACTGAATTGCTATTTTTTATGTCCCTGCTCCCCACCTGAATTTTCCATTTTAGTTAAGGATTGAGGTTCACTCAGATGAGGTAACTTGCCTGAGGTCATGTAGCTAATTAAAAATGGGCTTTTAAAAAGTGGGCTTAAGCAGTTAAATTTTAGGGGCACCTGAGTGGCTCAGTCAGTTAAGAATCTGACACGACCTCCTCCCAGGTAGTGATCTCAGGGTCATGAGTTTGAGCCCACATTGGGCTCCACACTGGACATAAAGACTTCTAAAAAAAAAAAAAAAAAAAGGGGAGCTAAATTTTAAAGCATATAGAAAAAATAAATAAATAGAGGAAAAAGGTAAGGAGGATGTATGTGAATTGTGGGAAAGCCTCTCATGACCGAGCCCCAAATAATAGAGTTTTGAGGTAAATAGAGTTTTGAGATCAGTTTTGTGCAGATCTCAGAAGCCACACATCATAAATCACCAACTACTCCACCAGTATTTGGAAACAAATGAGTTGGAAAATTCTGTAATTACATATGGTCTATACTTTGCAGAGTGGTAGCTGGGCATTCAACTCTGCCCTAGCATGCATGGTTTCCACACAATATTACAATAATTTAAGAACAGTATCTAGCATATTGGGGCTAAAGAAGTCATCACCTGCCCCTTCCCAGGAAACTTAGATTTCAACTGAAAATTTAGGTGTCACGAGAATTTTAAAAATTATAGAATCTCTTCCTCCTTGCCTGTCCATTCCTGGTGAAGTTCCCATACTCCATATCTAATTCATTTGTCTATCCTGTTGGCTATAACTAAAATATATCCAGACTTTGAATTCTTCTTACCAGCTTCATCCATCTCTTGTATAAGATCATGTCATTATTCCACCTCAAAACCCTCCATGGCTTTGCCTCTTACTCAAGACTAAAAGCTGAAGCCATACCATGGCCTGCAGGGTCCTATGTGATTTATCCCTTAGATATCTTTCTGACTTAATCTTCTATTTTCTCCCTACCTCCCTGTTTTTCAATCATTTTTGATTCAAATATTTGCTCTTCGTGATGACTCCAAGTGAGGTTCTGCTCTGGGCCTTTGCACTTAGCATTCCTTCTGCTTACTCATTTCATTTAGGTCTGCTCAAATTATATCCTATGACAAAGACCTCCCAGAGAGTACAACCTAAACTACCCAAACATGGCCTTAGCTCTTCACTCTCTATCTTCATTTGTGGTTTTACATTTTTCACAGTGCTCATTGCTATCCAACATATATTTCTTTCTTTGTTTATTTTTTGTATCCCACCTACTGGAGTATAACTATCCCAAGAATGGGGTTTTGTCTTATCCACTCTAGTCTCAGACTAAAACATTTATTGAAGAAATAAAGGATGGGGAGAAAAAAGGAGGAAAAGAAGTAAATACGCTTGTGAAAATTCTATCCATTCTATCCATTTTGATGAAAGGAAGGCATTTATCAGTACCCTAGTGATTTTATCAACTGCTTTTCTCATCTTGAAAATAATATTTATGTAGTGTGTATAGGGATATTTGGTTTCAAATCTTGCTTGCTAGCTATTAGTTACACCATCATGAACAAATTTGTTTCCCTTACAAAGACTTCTTTACTGCTTTGTAAAATTAGAATAATATTTTATAAGATAGATTTAGGATTATAAGGATTAGCATATATGAGGGTGCCTAGCAGAGTACCCAACACATAGTAGGTTTTAAAAGATTAGTGTCCTTTTATTTAATCTCCAAATTTAAATGGTAAAAGAAGTCACCTTCTTCTCAGACTTTCAGGTTTCCTTGACAAAGCTAAAAACATTGCATTTACATAGGCAGGAACTAAAGGGAAGGAAGAAACTGGGAATAAAAAAGGTAATGGGAAAGTAGGCCCATGTCTTCCCTTCCCACATTTATTTATTTATTTATTTAGATTCTGTTATTTTGTTTCATTTACATTCAATTAATTAACATATAACATATTATTAGTTTCAGAGGTAGAGTTCAGTGATTCATCTGTTGCATATAACACCCAGGGTTCATTATATCCCATGCCCTCCTTAGCCCATGACCCAGTTACCCCATCCCCCCAACTCCCTCTCCACCAGCAACCATCAGTTTGTTTCCTATGGTTAAGAATCTCTTTTGGTTTGTCTTCCTCTCTTATTTCGTCTTGTTTTATTTTTCCTTCCTTCCTCTATGTTCCTCTGTTTTGTTTCTTAAATTCCACATATGAGTGAAATCATATGATAATTGTCTTTCTCTGATTGACTTATTTCGCTTAGCATAATGACTTCTAGTTCCATCCACCCACCTTGTTGCCAAAGGAAACAGTCAACAAAGCCAAAAGACAACCTGCAGAATGGGAAAAGATATTTGTTAATGTCTTATCAGATAAAGGGCGAGTATCCAAAATCTATAATGAACTTATCAGATTTGACACCAAAGGAACAAATAATCCAGTCAAGAAATGGGCAGAAGACATGAACAGACATTCCTCCAAAAAAGACATACAAATGGCCAATAGGCACATGAAAAAATGCTCAACATCAGGGAAATATAAATTAAAACCACAATGAGATACCACCTCACACCATTCAGAATGGCTAAAATTAAGTCAGGAAAAGACAAGTATTGACGTGGATACAGAGAAAGGAGAACGCTCTTACACTGCTGGTGGGAATGCAAGCTGGTACAGCCACTCTAGAAGACAGTATGGAGGTTCCGCCAAAAGTTAAAAATAGAACTACCCTATGACCCATCAACTGCACTACTAAATATTTACCCCAAAAATACAAATGTAGTAATCCAAAAGGGCACCTGCACCCCAATGTTCATAGCAGCGATGTCCACGACAGCCAAATAATGGAAAGAGCCCAAATGTCCATCGACAGATATATGGACAAAGAAGATGTGGTGTGTATATATATATATATATATATATATATACACATATACATACACACACACACAATAGGATATTCCCTTCCCACTTTTAAATAAGACTAGTCCTCATCACATATGTTAAATGGATCAAATATCTTAGGTACCTTTGTGATTTCTATCACCACTTCAATCATCTGACTCTGGACATTATAGGACCTTTGCTCTGTGACATAGTTGACAATCTCTTAGGTGTTATTCTTCCATGAGATATTCATCTTTCAACAGAAAACTCTTAAACTTGGAGATTAATGTGTCTCCAAACTCCAAAAAGAAATAGATGAGCACTGCACTGCCTTGAGCACTTTGATTCCTCATTAGGCATTATATGGGAGGCGAGCTGTCTGCTCCATGTCCTTCAGTTTTTACCATGGAGATGCTTAACCAGGGAAAAATAAACTCTCTCCTCTATAAGACAAATACTGCATTTTTTGTGGCCTTGAAAGACCATTATTTCCCATTATAGTAAGCAGCTCACCCTGGATTGGTGAGGCAGGCTGATCTGTAGCAGTGGTGTCACATGATCAGGAAGGGGTTGCTATGGTTGTCAGGCCTTTTTTCCATCTCCCCTCACCTGTAGGGGTGACTCCATTTGCCTCCTTTGACTACTTGCTCTTGGCATTTGAAGTCACTCTGTCTACACACATGTGTCCTTAATCATAAATCTCACTCATGCTTTACTAAGTCCTTCAGGGATTCTCTCTTTGTTCTGTGTTTCATGTTGGACAGTTTCTTACAGAATGAGCCTTGGAACATTCCTGAAAATGTGTTATAAATAATTAAGGTTGACAAAGCCCCTTTCCCTTCCTTGTCTTGTGTGTATGTATGTGTGTGTATGTGTTTTTTCTCAAAAGGCTTAGGATCTAACATTGCCACTGGATGCCTTCAATCTTAATGATGCTTCTTCTCTGCCATTGGATGGGATGGGTTTTTTACTCTTATGATTATTATTTTGGAAACTAGGTAATATCTTCTTTAGAAGAAAAGAAAGAAAGAAAGCCAAATCAAATCAAACCCAAACCTCTGGGCTCTATTATGGTATTAGGCTTTATGTCCCAGAGCAGGTCAGAGCATATCTTTGATATATGAAAATTTGCCATTGCTGCGTACATTTCATTTACTGAAATGCTGTTTGAGAGCAACTTTATTAAAGATGCAAGACACTGGTACAATGCTGCTTTATTTTGTGTCACTGCTTTCATATAAAATCCTTTCACCAAACACTTTGGAGAATTAAATAATACAAGACAGGAGAGAGTGTTCTGTATAAATTATACAACACTATGGCATAAGGAATAATTTAAAGAATCAGTTAGAAAGCTGATAGCTAGAGCTCACAGAAATTGAAAGAAATAGGAGAGATTTTTCAGATTTTTTTTTAAATCCAACAGAGAGTTTTTGTTATGAAGAGTAGCTTCAAGTAGTGAGGGAAATAGAGTTCCTGGTGGAACATGGGATTGATGTGTTACTATCCCAATGTGCAACCTTCTCCCCTTCCACTTCCACTATATAACTTTCTAAATTGTTTCCAGTGCTTTTATTGTGTGAAGAACCTATGAGTAACACTAGTAGATATTAATGAACTATTATCATTTAATTTCCTTAAAAATCCTAAAGGTCGTTATCACATACAGAGGTGAGAATCATGAGGTAAAATGACCTGTACATGTGATCAGCCAGTAGTAAAGCAAAGTAATAAATCTTCGAGTCAGAGTCAGGTCTAATTGAATCCAAAGCTTGGTGCTTGTTACCACCCCAGTGAATTTAGCAGGAACTGGAATTAACAAGCCACATCTCTCACTGAGCATATTTATATGGTCTTCTATTAATTCTATGCAGTCAAGCTTTCTCAGTCTTTGTTCTGACATAACTCAAGAGCCTTAGTTCATAAAAATAAAAGTAGCTGCAATGGCATGGACCTCTGGGAGGGGGTACTATACACAATTTTCATTATCCCAAAGAACTTTCTATTTCCTTGCTTTTAAATCAACAATAAAAGGTGATTGGGTATTACATAATTCTTCAGGTGTACTGAGGTGACATCATTTTTCATCTCATGACCTGCAATAAACATGAACAGATGGTAAGACAAATATTATATTCATTCTCTTCTTCCTTGTCAGCAAGAATCCTGATTGTGTTCTGGGAGAGAATATGCTCACTTTCAAGAGATGAATTGGTCCAAGTCAATCATGAAAATTCTGATTTGCAGTTTTTCAACATCTCTCACCTTGAGGAGTGAGCATAAGTCACGGTCTTGGCCAGTGAGGCTGAAATAAAGTCTGCCAGTACTGTTCTGCTTTCTCCTCTCTTCTTCCTACTTCATATGTGGCTGTGATGACTGGAGCCACAGCATCTCTTTTGCAACCATGGTGCACCATGCCTAAAAGTGAAGGAGACCATAATAGGGACTGAATAGAAGAAAGGATCTAGATTTTGAAAACAATGTTGACTAGCTGCCAATCTCTAAATATTTGATATGAGAAAAAAACAATAACAACTCCTGTTTGTTTAAGCTACTGTTAGTTTGGTGGTGGTTGTTATTTATACTTCAACTCAGTCCTAACACATAAACATGGACAATCTCAGCCAATACCCATTGACTTACATAGGAGGGAGATTATGGTTGAGTTATAGGGAGAGAAATGCAAGGCTAAAGAGCAGTAGAATAATTCCACCTGTGATCATGATTTTGGACAAAGTTGTACTTTTCCATGATATCTAAATTGTAGATGTGACTAATAAAGTCATGCATGATTTCTAAAAGCCAGCTGGCTAAGGAACCGTAAGTATTACTCATCTAGCACATGTAATGACTACCATATTTTCTTGGCCACGTGTGATTTGGCACATGTATTGGTATATACTTTTACACACACCTTTGTATTGTAGGACAAGAAATAGGCTACAAAGTAAGTAAATTTGTATTCTGCATCTGGAAATTCCATTTTCTAGAGAAAAACATCAATCAGTATAAGCTAGATTGTGCTGCAGTAAAATAATAATAATAAAAAAAAATAAACAATCTCAGAGTTTAAGGAACTTAAAAGAATAAAAGGCTTATTATTCACTCACACCAACTACCCATCCTGGGTCTCCCAGGAGGCTTTGTTTTATGTGATCCTCACTAATAGATACAGGCAGTGGGAAGCTCCATTTCTCTGCTTCCATATTTTCCCTGATAGGTAAATGGACAAGGCAATTTACACATGACTCTTAAGTTTCCAACAGAAAGTATCATTTTGCTCCATTTTCAATGGACAAAACTAAGTCACATGGCCATACCATCATCATGGAAGCAGGAAAATACAATCTCATCTGAAATTTTGAGGATGAAGAATAGAAAACATTTAGCAAAAAGTACTAAATATTTCCTCAAACGGTGATGCTAAATCTGTCATCTCCTTTCTTTATGGACTCATTTTCTTCACCTTTAGCAAAAATTTATTTCAAGTCCTTTCTTGAGTGCTCTAAACATACGTAATCCTGAAAACTGACTTGTGTGACTTTTAGCCCCTAATTCACTCAGCTTTGGCGCTAAACTCAGCAGCTATTTGCCATCCAAGAGATGAAGCCCGAGTCACCTTCTTCACCCTCAGCTCTCAGTAATTTAAAAGAACTTGAGCAGTTACAAGAACATGAGATATGGACATCTGTGCCTTCTCTGCCTCAACAAAGTAATGAAATGCAACATTTCTATTTCACCTCATTATCTCTGGCTTCCTGTTATATGAAGGCAACAAAACAATAATTTCTTTGGACCCCCAGCACACCCTCTGCAGAACACTAGTTGGCCAATGGTGCTCTCCAACTGTGCTGGGTGAAGGGCACCCGGTTTAATACATGAGAACAAGGAAGAGTGACTGTTCTCGGAATCCAGTGTGAGGGCCTGATTTTACCTGGAGGCACGGACTTCATGGAGACTTTTCTTGTAATATTTGGTGGGGATTCTGTTTCCTAAGCCACCTATAGCTGCTCTCATCTTTGCCTAAACTCCTACAGCTTTGTAAGAAGAGAAAGCCCATGTCTACTGTTGAAATAGCATGCCACCATTAATCACAGAGTTTAGAAATAACTCATTAGCTTTTCCACACTTTTGTGTGGTCTTTCAGATGTGTCTATGGACTTCTCATGCAAAAATCTTACTGCTCTTCTAGCAAATAAATGACTTGCCTAAAATGAACATACAAGTCACTTTGTCACCAAAATTTCACATCAAGGAGTTATGTCACAGACATCAGACCACCTTTTTAATTGCCCAGATTGAGGCAAGAGCTTGAAAGAGGCAACTTCAACTAAACCAAACTTTATTACCAGCATGACCTGATATGTTCTAATTTTTTGTCTCAGAGGAAATAAAATGAACATCCACATGCTTACCCGACATGAGACAACAACTTGGCCTTGACATTTTTAGGTCAGAATTATTCAACCATTTTGGTTTGTTTATTTGTTTTGGTTTGCTTGTTTGTTTATTTGTGTGGTTAAGCAAAGCCCAGAATGAACCACCTCCACACCTTTATTTTAAGAGTTCATCCTTCCCTTTTCTTGTCATTTAAACATAAGGGATGCTTCCAAATGTAAAGGACAAAGTTGCCAAAATGGTGATGAATAGTTCCTTCAAAGCTGATAAAACAATCTCTCTATATCATCAGCCAACGAAGTACTGAACACTTTGAATGAGATTTGTATTATGTAGAGTTTTATTTGTTTCAATTTACAATGAATTGAGTTTTTCAGATGGAAAACGAAAGCGAGAATTGATTCATTATGAGAGCACCACACTGGGGAAAGGAAGGAAAAGAGACTTACCTAGTCTTTGGTCTTTGCTGCATGTTCCTTGGAGAATGACAGTTCTTTCTTCACATGTTACTGAGCAGATCCATGTTATAGATTAAGAATGGCAGGGATAGACTCCTGCAGGGTGAAACCCCAGGAGATCAATGCAGGTAAAGAATGACATGTGTTATAATCTAATGATAGCCAACAACTCCTCTTGCTCTCCTTGGTGTTGTTTACAATTGAATAGTTCTCCTTTGCTTGCCTCCCTTCTTGTTTGTCACTTAGCATTCTTATTTCTAGGTTTCCATTTTGAGCCTCTGTATTTCCCATATGATATGCTCTTCCTGGATGATACCATGTTCCCCTCCATTCTGAGACTCCTGAGGGCATGCCAATAAAAAGTTCAAGTTCAAAATGTTCAAAACTGAATGTACCTGGTTTTGCCTATTCCTCCTCTGTTTCCTGTTTCAGAGAACATTACCAGCATCTTTTCAAAAGTACAAGCCAGGAACTCAAGAAAATATCTTTGATTAAATATGAAGAGAGAAGGAAAAGTAGACTCAGCCTACAAATCTCTAAATGATTTAACCTTAACATACTTTTCCCCCCCCCACCTCCTTGAGAGTAGTCCTCTAGTTTAGCACAAACTCTTTCCTATTTCCTAAATTACTGAAATAATCTCCCAACTGTTTTTACCTTTAGTCGTCACCATCTAGAAGCCATAGTTCATGTCACAGCACAAATGAACCTTCAGAAAACATATCTATTTGTATCACTTCCCTACATAAAAGTGTTCTTTGTTTTTCTATTATTCTCAAGATCATGTTTAAATTCACTAGCTTATTATGTAAGAGGGATTTATAGTAAATAAAAACATGGCTCATTCCTTCAAGGAGAGTAGAGTCCAGTGGGGGTGGGGGGGAATAGAGAAGTAAATCAAAGGTACATTTCAGTGTGATGAGAGTACTGATAAAGACATGAATTTGTGCTGTGGGAGCAAATAGAGGAACCACTCATTCAGACTGGAGGTCAGGAAATAAGATGGGAGGAGGGAATATTTGAGCTGGGTTTTCCCAGGACCCTGGGATCATGACTTGAGCCAAAAGGAGATGCTTAACTGACAGCCACCCAGGAACCCTGGGTTTTATAAAATAAGTAGGGACTAGTTAAATGGAGAATAGACAAAGGCATACGGTACTTGGTATTTACTAAGAAAAAATTATGTAGTTTAAATTATGTATGTATGTATATATGTTTGCATAATTTCACACCATATCATGGACATTTACCAAGATCAATTAGGCCATCTACAAACATTTGTGAGATGTGACTACTCTAGATCTTGTCTCTGAAAGGTAAGTTAGAGACCATGATCATTCTATCATTGAAATCTTAGGAATTCAGAGATATAAATTAGGAAATCTTAGGAATTCAGAGATATAAATATTAACATAAGGATCGAAAATTTATTTGCAGGTATAGATGGGAAAACTGCTTATGAATTATTGAAACAATGAATAAGGATGAAAAAGGATTCTAATAATGTAATTGGAGGTTCCCTCTTAAGCAGCAGAGATCAGGAGGGGTGGCCTGCGTGGTTCTGTCGGTTAAGCTTCTAACTCTTGATTTGGGCTCAGGTCTTGATCTCAGGGTCATGAGATCTAGCTCCATGTTGGCCTCCCTGTTCAGTAGGGAGTCTCTTGAAATTCTCTCTTTGCTCCTCCCCTCTCTATTCTCTCTCTCTCCAAAATAAATAAATAAATCTTTTAGAAAAAAATAGAGATGTAGAATTTCAGTCGTTCTAAACCATATATCAACTCCCTATCGTTTTGCAGGAAGTAATTTCAGAGTTCTCCAGCCTGTGTCTCATTACCTATCAAACACAGTACAGTGTGACAACATCCTCTTCTGTTAGAATATTTTACCATTCTTCTGTTAGGTATGTATTATCCATGGCATTCTGAATATTTAATTTTACAACTAAAATCTTCAGTTTTTATGGCCCAATTGTGAAGAACATCATAGGTCAAAAGTTTATATGGATTTCCCAGAATTAAAAGTAGATTTTGATATAAAATATAAAACACACTGTTATGATAATGTTGCATTCATCTTGCCACATCTGCCACCTATAGCCTTTACATGAGGTAGATATTGTTGGTGTTATTTTTGGTAAAGGGCTGAAATCAGAGGAATTGAAAAATGCTGGACAGGAAAAAGAGATTTCCTGTGAGCCCCATAAATCTTGGACAAAAGTGAACCCCTGGGAAACTATTTTATGTCCCTTATCTAGCTCATTGGTTGCACAGGTATAAATAAAATTTCCCAGGTGGTTGATTAGACTGTATAAATCACCCTTGGACTTAATGGGCCACACTACTCAAATAGTCAGTAATATAAGATTCAGTTTGATCTGTTATAAGGATGTTTTGCTCTCTTATTAACATATCTACCTCCTTTTAGGACCCTTCTAGAATTAACTGGCAGGCAATAGTGCACTCAGCTCTGGTCTTTCCTGATGCAAGCGAACTCCCCCGTATTTCCTCATATTGATTATTGTTTATCAAATGCATCTGTCCTCTCTGGAATAATCACACCACTTGTAAAGTATGCTCCACACTGAAGCAAACTCTAGGAAGCACACTTAAGCTGCCTGTTTCTGCTCCTCTCTCCTGCCTGGTGACTGATGATGATATCTTAATTTCTCAGTTAACTTGTCAATTTATAACCACTCTCTCCAGAAGGTGCTGAA
Organism: Potos flavus; assembly: GCA_028534135.1. NCBI lineage: Eukaryota > Metazoa > Chordata > Mammalia > Carnivora > Procyonidae > Potos > Potos flavus. Next base: position 20,312,142 of record CM052894.1, on the reverse strand, counting down.
GTTTGACTAGCTAAAATTTGTAAAGGGACTCTAGGATCCAAATAGCAAAAAAGTTAAAGTTGATTATTCAATTTTTATAAAGAATAACAAATAAAATTCATTCTATGTTCATTCACTCTTAAAACCAATGACAGCCATAAATACATGTTGAGTAATTTTTCCTAGTAATATACCTCTTTCCTCCCAAAGGGAAACCAAAGGGCTTGATAAGTTTATCAAAATGAAATAGTGGGCATATGGGAGAGAGGGGAAGAAAAAGAAGCTTAGTAGTTTTGACTGGCTTTATCATTTTTGTTGTCCTTTTATAATCCAGGAAAATGATATTTCTCATAAAAAGGCCATATTTCACTTTGCTGGAACATAATGTGAGCTAAGTCTTTTCAGTATTTTTTTTTTTATAAAAGGCATGAGAATTAAAATCTTAATTCCATCTTCCTTTGATTTTTCAATCATTCACTATATATCCTTAATGTTATTTATTTTACCACATTAAAAAATGTAGCTCTATGCCTCCCTTAAAGATGAAACTAACAAAGAAAGCATATCACCCCTTCTATTGAAGTCTTAAAGTGGATTCAAATCAATTCTACATGCTTCTTTTCTTTTCTATTTAAATTTCCTTGTCATTCGTAGAACTATCAGCTTCATAAAGTGAAAGACTATGTACATTATTGTTTTCTATAACTGAGCTAACACCATTTTGTTTATAAAAGAGAGTTAGTGTCCCACATAGACACGAGACCTCTCAGGGCATCATAATATGGTATAAGTGAAATGGGTAGTCACCCTCCATGTGCTATACTTCTCACTCAGTAGAAAGTCCAAATCCTAACTGGCACCTTCAAGGTGGTACATGCTCTGGCCCCTGTCTGATACTTCCTTCTTTGCTCACCCTGTTGCTTCCATATTGGGTCTTTTCTCTTCCTCAGAGCTACCAATCACATGTCTGCCTTGGGATTTATCTCATGCCTGTCCTTCTTCTTACAATTTTCTTCCCCCAGTTATCCTCAAGAACTCAGTCCTATGATTTCTTTTTTAAGAAGTCACATTTTCAATGAGGTGTCTCCAGGTTGACCTATCTAAAATATCCGGCTCTGCTCTCTTCCCTCCAAAAAATTACATCGCAATAGCCCACTTAATATTATCCTTAATATTTATCAGTATCTAGCATAGTATACATTTACCTATTTATTTTGTTTATTGCCTATTTCATTCATTAGAACATGAGCTCCATGAGAGCAGTTTTTCTGTGTGGCTTATTCTTTGCTATAACCCTATACTTAGGACCTAATCTAGCACATAGTAGGTGTTCAAAAAATAATGAATAAATGTGCGAACAGATAAATAAATAGATAATTGAATGAATGAATAAAAAGTTCTGAATTGGTAGAGGTCAGAAAAATCAAATTCTGATATATCTCAGGCACATACTTGATTTGTGACCATGATCAAATCATTTACCTTCTCTGGACTACAGTTTCATCTTTAAAATGTCATCCCTTCTAAATCAAAAGAATAAGTCAAGTTGTATAGTTTCTTTGTTTTAAAAGTTGAAGGATGATCTTTACTTTGGATATAAAGGGTCTGAACATTATGTACACTGCATAATAAATTCAGCTATATATATATATATATGTCACTAAAGATAATGTGAATATTTATGAATCTTTGATAATAGAAATAAATGTTAGGACCAAAATGCTACTTTCTCTGACAAGCAACTCTATTTTTTCCTAAACCTCTGGTTTCTGTTTATTAGTACTGGTTTCAGTCAACAAATTACTTTTGAGATCAGTAAGCATGTGATTATAGCAGTATGTCTATGCAGTGGACTGTCAAAAAAAATACTGGCTCAGAGTTTGGATATTTTGAAGAAGTTGGAGATTCCTGTGGAGAGACACATCTCTATAAGGGAAAGTGCTCTTTGGCAAAATGTCACATGAAAAGATGCTGAACAGCACTCATCATCAGGGAAATACAAATCAAAACAACAACAAGGTATCATTTCACACCTGTCACAATGGCCCAAATCAACAACACAAGAAACAACAGGTGTTGCGAGGATGTGGAGAAAGGGGAACCCTCACACGGTTGGTGGGAATGAAGACTGGTGCAGCCATTCTGGAAAACACTATGGCGGTTCCTCGAAAAGTTAAAAATAGAATCACCCATTGATCCAGGATTTGCACTACAAGGTATTTACCCAAAGAATACAAAAATAATTCAAGAGATACATGCTCCTCAGTGTTTATAGCAGCATTCTCTACAATAGCCAAATTATGGACATAGCCCAAATGTCCACCAAGTGACAAATGGATAAAGAAGATAAATGTATCCATTTGTCAGTTGGTGGACATTTGGGCTATTTCCATAATGTATATAATGTAATATTACTCAGCCATAAGAAAGAATGAAACCTTGCCATTTGCAATGATGTGGATGGAGCGAGAGAGTATTATGCTCAGCGAAATAAGTCAGTCAGAGAAAGACTGTTCAGATTTCACTCCTGTGCGGAATTTAAGAAACAAAACACACAATCATAGGGGGAAAAAGAGAGGCAAACCGAGAAATAGGCTCTTAGCGAACTGATGTTTACCAGAGGGGAGGTGGATATGGGGATGAGTGCACTTGTTGGGATGAGTACCGGGCGCTGTATGGAAGTGTTGGATCAGTGTATTGTCAGAACCTCATGTTAAAGTGTATGATAACTAATGGGAATTTAAATTAAAACTTTAAAAAACAAAAATTAAAACAGTAACACTTCCATTTAAAGAAAAAATGAAAAGTGATCTAAGCACCCTGTTCTGTAATTCTCTCACCTGATTTTCTCTCATACTATTTACCACATGTGTTATTTGAGAACTCCCCCCTGTAAAATGGAGCTACTTAAACTGCCAACCTCATAGGGTTTTTGTGAGGACTGCATGATATCTTAAATGTAAAATGCCTGGAATAATGCCTGGCATGTGTTAAGTTCTCCATAGATGTTAATTGTTATGATTTGACTATGATTCCTCTGATCATTGATCTAATTGGTCTCCTTACCCCACTAGATTCTGAATTCTTTGAGAACAGAACGCAAACAACATACGTGGTTCAGCTTACATGTCAACCCCCAAAGAGAACTTCCAGGGGCATATAAGAGGTAGCCCATTGTACCCACTGCTATCATAGCACCCTGTTTATAAAGTGCTTCTCAGCAAATATTTGATTTTCCTTTTGTGCACACGAGAAAAAAACAGCCCAGAGAGATTAAGTGGCTTGGCCAAGCTTCTCAACAGCATGACTTGCAGAGAACCCAGATCTTAAGAGCCCACATTAAGTTCTCTTCCACACTCACATGATGATGTGTTACTTTTTCTAATACAGTTTCACCTGCCTAAGATGTCTGGACAAATGTCCAGCGCAACCATCCAACGATGGGTACATTTCTCTGTCGTTGAGGGGATTTCCTTTTGATTTGATACAAGACCGATGATGGCCAAATGATGGCCAGTAAATAGTCCCCAACAGAAATGGTATAGACACCCTAAGATATCAGAAATTTTAGGAGTCAGAAAGATTTTTTGTACTTTGTGAAAACTAAAAAAAAAAAAAAAAAAAAAAAAAATCAGCAGGATCCAATAGTGTCTATGGCTACTTACTCTCAATACATGAAAAAGTGCCATCATTGCAATGGGGTGGGATTCTGTGGCATGTGTGTTATATCTCAATGAGGCTATTACTAAAAATGATGATGAAATGTATTATTCTTCTAACCCCAGGCTTTCACTTAAATTAATTTAAATTAAAAGGGGTACTGAGAAGCAGTTAGGCTGTGTCTCTTTCTCTGTGAACTTGACTCCACTAATTAGGTCTCATGGCTGGGGAAACTTATCCTTTATGACAGTGCTTGTTTATTGGGAGATCCTCCCTGGATTTCCTCATTATAAACCACTATAGCACATATTCTTCCCTTTGGGGAAAATTTTACATATTTCGCATATAGTGTTTATTGTTTCATTGCTTTATGAGGCAGCTGCAGAAACAGAATTGCATTTTTTCAGGTCCCCAAAGGGAGGAGAAGATACTTATTTACAAGGCAACGGTGATAAGCCAGGGCCCATTTGAGGATGGAACTCATTAATAATCTCAAACAAGCAGCTTTACCCTGAACTGAGGTGTGCCAGCCCTGGGTGGCATCCCCGTCATGCCAGATTCTGGGCAGCAGTGGAAACTCGACCACAAGTTGCAGGACCTATCTCTTCCTGTTTCTGAGGCTATTAATCTCCCCGCCTTGTGTGTCTGTTGTCTGCTGACAAAGAAATTAAGACCCTCCAGAGTACTTCGTCTGAGAAAATCCAAGTGATCTGAAGTTCGTTCTCAATAAGGCCTGACTCAAATGAGAAATCTCTAGAGCCACTCGAGCTCATTTTCTGCTGGATCACAGCTCTGATTCCACTGTACATATTTTTGCTGTAAATACTTGATTCCCTTTCTTACCCATCTGCTAGGAAATGGTATCACCACATAGAGGCTATGGGACTGAAGCACGCCTTTTTCAGAAAGAGCAAATTCACTCAGGTCTATTAATTACTTCCCAAAACAACAGGTGCCATAACTAGCTATCAGGTGATGATTTAAATAAGATCTGGGTTGCCATCGGGAAAGCAAAACGATAATGGTAAAGCCATCTACCTACATGCAATGGCATTTTCAATACTAAGCAAACGTTCTTCCACTGATAATTCTACACACCCCCTCAACCATATATACACACACTCACAAACACAGGCCAGACCCTACTTTGCCACAACTACAACTTCTTATCAAGGATCTGGATTATAATTCCCTGCCTGGGCAGACAAGGGTCCCTGCTGCCTCCCACATGCCAGCTTCAGGATGTAAAACATACCACATAAGATGCCAAGGTTCTCCTCAGGAGTGTGAGGACAGAAAGATGGGAGCTGCCTTCAGCCATGTGGCTGCTTAGCCATCTGTTTTCTGGAAAATCACTTACTATCTTTGGCTTCCTGGTCTATGTTAGTCTCTTAGGTGAGAGGCCTGCCAATCAGTCATTGGATGGTTCTAGAACGTTCGTTACTCGGTTCTCCAAAGGTGACTGCAATTGTATAACACCACTACTGTATTTTATCCAAATCAAAGCCCCATAAAACTGATTCCCAAACTTTCAGATCCCAGATGAAAATCCTCAGAAATAGAGGGTTACCTAAACATCCCAAAAATATCCAATAGGTATCACAAAATGCATTCAGGCTGTAAGATGCTCAGTAAAATAGCATGTTACTCAAAGTCAAATTATGTCATTAAGGATTGAATCAAAAATAAGTTTCTTTGGGGAAAGGAATGAACCAACTGCAGGCCTTCCTGAGACAAAAGACAGAGATATTTTTCTCAGCCACTGTAAATCTCTTTAGAGCTAGGTTTCTTTTCTGTAAGATGAGGATTTACTTTTGGTTTTCCTGTGTAATCTTTTGAAGTCTCTCAGTTCCTGTACCAATGGATTCCTCTAATCTCATTTACTGATTTCCTTTCTTGCAAAATTAACATTTTGTATTTAAGCATCCCCTTAATGCTTTCCTCTCCTGTTCTTAGCTGCAGCCCACCTGGGGAGGCTAAAATAACATACGCCACATTAACGCTTCTCTGCTGAGATTTTGATAACAGACACCTGTGCAGTCTAAGTAGCTCTTGACTTATTCCTTTCAGAATGTGTTAATAATTGTGGCCACATTTATTTTCCTCCAGATGTGAATTAAAAATGCCGCAAGGGCCAATTTCGGTGAAAACTTGGAAGTGGATTAAGCTGCTCCCTCTCCTTCACTCTCCCCAAGCCATTCTGGCATCTTTAAAGTGCATGCACGGAGCATGTCCATCACTCAGAGCTGCTGGGCGTCCCAGGAGCAAACCGCATTTGGCAAATTTCACTGCACACACCTCGAAGTGCATCCTCACCTAACTGCTCAGGTCAGTAAACACTCTGCTCTTTAAACTGCAACCATTGTCTCATGTAAATAGAACAAACAGGTATTCAAATTGGTCCCCAGTGTAGGTGTCACAAAATAACAAGGCAGGACTGTAATCCACTCTGCCATTTTCATACTTTAGAAACAATTTTTTAATCAACATTTGCAGCCTCACCAGCATTTCTCTTTCTCTAGGTTAATATTTAAAATAGCTAGTCAATTTGTGAGGCATTGGTGCTGTCATTAAAATAAGTTCCTCTCCAAAGTCTCCAAATCTCTTTGATGTGGCCCACCCCTAACCACTGGGGCTGGCTCCGCATTAAAAATTTCTTTTAAGGTTATTTTTTTTTGTATTTCTTAGAAGCAGCTTTGCACTTTTTTATCCACGTGAGATCAGATCTCCTTTTGCAAGTTAGCTCACAGCCAGAGCCTCTATCGATTTTGAAAGCTCATAAGGGAAGAAAACCTGAGGAGTAGTTGGATAGTTTGAATCAAGACACTCCTTTCTTGGTTATGTTATTCAACAAGCTTCAAGAACTGCCTTCCACCTTCACCTATCCATTTACTCATAAGCCGATATCACAAGTACCTCTCCCTACCTTCCTACCACACACCAACGCCCTTCCCCCCCACACACACACATACACAAGGCCCCTTAAATATTAAAAAGCTATATACAGCCATATGAACTGAACACTAAGCCATATAATAGTATTAGTCACTGGAGGGGACAGTTAAAAGCAGCCATAATAAGGGATTAAGAAGAGAATGAATTGCTCTCTTTTTTCAAGGCCTTTACCCTTTTTAGTGCAGTTGGGTTCCATTTAGCAAATGACCTCCTTCTGAAAACGAAGGGAAAATAATGACCAGGGCCCAGAGGATAAATTATGTCTTTCGCTCCAGAACTGTTAAGAACTCTGCTTGCCTCATACTATGCTTATGGAGAAGTGGATGCCTGGTATTATATTTCTACAGCCTTCCTTATTGTTATGATAACATAGTGATTTTTATAATTGGCTATTTCCCTCTCTCCCTGGCCAAGGAGATTTCTGAGCTCTGGAAGAGAATGCTCCGCTCTTACTGAAACTACTAAATTTGGAAAAGGAACTTCGTTAATGCAGCTATTGGATGTTACATTTTTCAGGTTTCTTACAGAGCTGACATTGAAAGAAAATACTTTTCCCATGAAAAAGGAGCACCCTCTGGTAAAGAATATCACCCACATCTATGAAAAGTGGCTAAAAGAAAGAATTCTATGGTAAGTAGGGTCAAATTGATTTCATGGCAAGCTATTTTATGGTGCTAAATGGAGAACAGGTATATAATTAGGGTTGGTTGATTTTTTAAGATATCTTTGTTAAAGTTTGTGTCCTGGGTCAGCCCTTCTGGAAACCTGAGCCATCCCTCCTAGACCATAGTCACCTCTCAGGAAATATTCAGAAGGAAGAGCAGTCTCCTCAGTAGGCCCCTTCAATCCAGCCTTGCCCCTTTCCAATCCTCTCTCCATATTGTAGACAGTGTAATACTTCCAAGATACTCAGCTGATCATGTCTATCTTGGGTTAAAAACCCATCAGAGACTTCTCAAGGGCTGAAGTTAAGACCCAAATTCCTCACCATATAACTGACATATTTTTCTAGTTACACTTTTCATCATTTACTACCTTATCCCTAACACTCTAGCCAACCTGAACTTTGAGGAAGGACAAAAGGCCCAGATGTTGATGGATTTAATAAACCTATATGCCCTTCTCTGTGCATTTAACCTGGTGATTACCCCTTCATCCTCCAGATCTCATTTACAAAAATCACAATTTAGTGAAGAGTTATTCTGATCTCCTTAGATCAGACTGGGTTTGTCTCAGATGTGCCCCCTACCTATGTTTCCCAGCCCATTGTACGCCCATTATTGTCCTTATCACATTTGAGCCTTATTGTTTTGTTTTGTTTTGTTTTTTACATGTTTGCATTCTCCACTGACAGTAAGTCCCCTTGGGGCAAGGGATGTATTTGTTTTGCAAAAGGGTTGTATTACATTGTTTTGTATATCCTCATTATCTGGCACATATGATGATGGAATGAATGAATATGTGAATGAACGAGTCCTGATGGCAGAAAAGTTGAGAGAAAGTAGATGGAAGGCCACCAGATGGCTACGACTTGGAAGGATTGGCTTAGTAGAAAAATGAATATCTCCATAGACAGAATCAATTCAGGCATCACAGAAGAAATTCCATCCAAAAATTCCAGCCTTATTTTCCCCACTCTGAATACATTTTCTATATGACCTCTGACATCTAAAATCTTACAATTAGAGATTCACTGAAAGACTTACTTTTCTGTCTTTAGTGAAATGCCCATGGGAACTAACACTCCACATAGTATAAATGCATCCAAAATTACTGGGAGCAGTTCTGAGAAATCAGGGAGAATTATTTTACTTCATGTTTGAGGGCACAGGGAAGACTGAGAGGGTCCTGATTTTCAAGAGCCATAAATGAAAGTTGAAGAAAGCAAATGAACTCAAACATTGAAAAATGTTGCTTTCTCTAGATGCCTAGTGGGGAATCATCAAGCTCTAAAAAGAGCAGACATTTCAGATTTTTTTTTTCCCTGACTCCCTCTTCCTTATTACCTTCCATTACTCTAAGATTCATATTCCATGTAAGGAGACCTAGGGAAATTAACTATCACTTGCTCAATTCCAGCAATATTTCATGATGTGAAAATTCCATCATCTCTTGCCTAAATCCTTAATTTATTCCTTCAACAAATATTTATTGAGAACCTACTGTATGTCAAACACTCTTCTACTCTGAGACCTCAACAGATTTTTTTTTCCCTCCTAGCCTCAGGGAGGCAGAATTCTTCCTGGATATAAGAGGAATTGGTTGAAAGCTTATTGAATAAAAGCCTTAATGCATGATTAAACAAATATTATTAAGGAACAACAACAACAAAAAACACCCCTGAATGTTCTTGTTTTTTCTCTTGAATTTCCACAGAGGCAGTATATAATCATGGTTAATAATTTGTGCCTGGAGTCAGAAATAAACCCAGGTTTCCATTCTGGCTCTATCACTTATTAGCTGAGTGAACTTGGGCAAGTTACTTTATTTCTCTGGACCTCATTTTCCCATTGTCACATGGATAATTTTATAGGATCTGACCTTACAGTTGTGGTGGGCATTAAAAGAGAATGTCTAGGAAAACATCTGCAAATGAGACATCAGTACAATGTCTTTCAAATGAAAGGAGAATTCAACAATGTTAGTTATTATTTCTTTTCTCCTAAGTTCCTAACTTGAATCAGTAAGAGGAAAGTTGATTATTATCAGTACCTTTTGCTTTTTAGTAAAAGAAATTTGCATAGTCCTAAGGAATGGAATGTTAATATTCTCAATTGTTAGATCTGATTCTCAAGGCAAAGCACAGTAACTTCTCCTGCGTTCCCACTGACAGCACCCTATTAAACAGAAAAGCTCACATCAGGGGATATGGGACAAATCAGCCCAATTTCTAAAGGATGCCACTTCCCCAGCATGCCTGGTGGGGAATCAGAATGCTCTAGAAAGAGCAAACAGTGAGTAAATGACCTTGGAAGATGACTATAAAAGCAGCAGTACTTTGTGCTAAGTGAGAATTACCCCGTCGGCAGGAAAGCACAAAGGCCTGTCTGATATAAACATCCCAGACACTCTAATTAAGTAATTATCTATCATAAACCAAATTCATCTCTTACTTTTAAAGAGCATTTGCTTTTCTTTATTAATTTTACACCTGGGAAATACACACACACAGATACACACAAATACACACATATGTAAATATTTTTCCCCTTTGGGCATGGTCTCAGAAGAAATGTTCTTCCTTATAATGGAAAGGCTTCAGAGAAGCTGATTCTCCTTGTGATACAGGAAATATGGATTTGGAAGGGCTGTATGATCCTGACCAAGACCTTTCATAAACTTTTATCTTAATAAAATCACTTGTCTTTCTCAAAAGACAGTGGAAGAAATCTACACTTTTAAACATGATTTATTTCTGTTTCCTATAGGACCTTCATATTCATATACATAGTTTCACATTAAAGTATCTTCTTAATATATTTTATGTATAATATATATCATAGAGAGAGAAGATGTTATTGCATTAAGAACCTAAAGTTCTCTGCTCCTTTCATCCAAGGATCTTCCTGGAAAAGTTGCATAAAACTCCATAGTTAGCGTAATCTGCTAAGAGAGAGGCACAAAGACAATTTTGTTTTACAGATTAAATCAAAAACATTTTCTCTAATGGGCTGATTTGAATAAAGAAATGAGCAGCGAGTCCACGATTTTTCTACCACTAATTCTGCATTCAGGAAGGTTAGATAGGATTTTATAAAATTTAACGTGTGGGTATGAATTTTAGACATCATTTGAAAATCATTTTACTTTGTGATAATTGTCTTTTAAAAATGATTAAATGCTATTTCAATCTCTACAACAATTTAGCAGAATGCTTTTGGCCAAAGTGTCTTTTCAAAAGGATTAACATGGAGCTTTCTTTTTATGAGGACTTCTGGGAACTTCTCTATTCTGACTGACCTGGCCAGCCAACTCACTTCCTGGTTTGTAGAAGGTGATGATGGCTGGTCAACTTTCAAGTTTGTTTCCAGCTATTAAAATCCAGTAGCTTAAAAGGTGTTCTCCTGAGGCTTTCTGGATATTATTTTACTGTTTTTAACTTGTTCATACTGCAACATTAACATCAACCACATTTATGTTTTTTTTTCATGAAATGAGCATAAATGAAAGCAATAATACTTAGCAAAGAGGGTACAATTAAAAAATTTATAATTGACTTGGTTGGACATAGCATGTTGACTATCTCAAAACACTCTATGGTAATATATTGAGACAAAGCTAAGCGTTTGTGTAGGTTGGAAATATTACCAGGAGACCAAAACGGCAAAACGAAAATTAGACATTATGTTCAGAATTTTGTTTTTCACATAAAGATTCTGAAATCTTTCATCTGTACTTAAATCCTCAATGAGATAACTAGGCTTTGGACTAAAGTTATAATAAGGTAAAATCAATTTATACTAATAAATATGACCATATTACTACTAAGTTTATCAGACTAAATCCTAGGAAGATAAAAATTTACATCTTTTCTAGTCAAACATTTCTAGTACCTTCATAATTTTGCTTTTTTATAAGTGTCTTTCAAACTAGTGTTCTATAGAACATTTGTTTGAATAACATTAATAAATAACCCAGAAAAAATATTTTTAAGTGATCCTAGGTCAAATACATTTTGAAAAGGTGGCATATTCTATTTCCCTTAGACTTACAATTCCTATTAACATATTAAAATCTCTGAGTAGCCCTGAAATAAGGATGCTCACTTAAAATGTTGAATCTGATGTTCTTAAAATTAGTTGGTTCCTAAACATGCGTTTTCTTGATACTCTTTTTCCACCTCTTTTTTTTTAAATTAACATATAATGTATTATTTGTTTCAGGGGTACAGGTCTGTGAATCATCAGTCTTACACAATTCACAGCACTCACTATAGCACATGCCCTCCCCAATGTCCATCACCCAGCCACCCTATCCCTCCCCCTCGCCCCAGCAGCCCTCAGTTTGTTTCCTGAAATTAAGAGTCTCTTATGGTTTGTCTCCCTCCCTGGTCCCATGTTGTTTCATTTTTCCCTTCCTTCCCTCCACGAACCCCCGCCCAGCCTCTCAAATTCCTCATATCAGAGAGATCATATGATAATTGTCTTTCTCTGATTGACTTACTTTGCTTAGCATAATACCCTCTAGTTCCATCCACGTCATTGCAAATGGCAAGATTTCGTGCTTTTTGATGGTTGCATGGTATTCCATTATTTATTTAAATATATATATATATACCACATCTTCTTTATCCATCCATCTGTTGATGGACATCTAGGTTCTTTCCGTAGTTTGGCTGTTGTGGACATTACTGTTATCAACGTTTGGGTTCATGTGCCCCTTCAGATCACTACATTTGTATCTTTAGGGTAAATACCCAGTAGTGCGATTGCTGGGTTGTAGGGTAGCTGTATTTTCAAATTTTTGAGAACCTCCGTACTGTTTTCCAGAGTGGCTGTACCAGCTTGCATTCCCACCAACAATGTAGGAGGATTCCCCTTTCTCTGCATCCTTGCCAACACCTGTCATTTCCTGACTTGTTAATTTTAGCTATTCTGACTGGCGTGAGGTGGTATCTTACTGTGGTTTTGATTTGTATTTCTCGGATGCCGAGTGATGTTGAGCACTTTTTCATGTGTCTGTTGGCCATCTGGATGTCTTCTTTGCAGAAATGTCTGTTCATGTCTTCTGCCCATTTCTTGATTGGATTATTTGTTCTTTGGGTGTTGAGTTTGGTAAGTTCTTTATAGATTTTGAATACTAGCCCTTTACCTGATGTTATTTGCAAATATCTTTTCTCATTTTGTTGGTTGTCTTTTGGTTTTGTTGACTGTTTCTTTTGCTGTGCAAAAGCTTTTTATCTTGATAAAGTCCCGATAGTTCATTTTTGCCCTTGCTTCCCTTGCCTTTGGCGATGTTTCTAGGAAGAAGTTTCTGTGGCTGAGGTTGAAGAGGTTCTGCCTGTGTTCTCCTCAGGGATTTTGATGGATTCCTGTCTCACATTGATGTCTTTCATCCATTTTGAGTCTATTTTTGTATATAGTGTAAATAAATGGTCTAGTTTCATTCTTCTGCATGTGGATGTCCAATTTTCCCAACACCATTTGTTGAAGAGACTATCTTTTTTTCCATTGGGCATTCTTTCCTGCTTTGTTAAAGATTGGTTGACCATAGAGTTAAGGGTCCACTTCTGGCCTCTCTATTCTGCTCCATTGATCTATGTGTCTGTTTCTGTGCCAGTACCATTCTGTCTTGATAATTACAGCTTTATAATAGAGCTTGAAGTCTGGAATTATGATGCTGCCAACTTTGGTTTTCTTTTTCAACATTCCTCTGGCTATTTGAGATCTTTTCTGGTTCCATATAAATTTTAGGATTATTTGTTCCATTTCTTTGAAAAAAGTTGATAGTATTTTGATAGGGATTGTATTAAATGTGTAGATTGCTCTAGGTAGCATAGACATTTTCACAATATTTGTTCTTCCAATCCATAAGCATGGAACGTTTTTCCATTTCTTTGTGTCTTCCTCAATTTCTTTCATGAATACTTTATAGTTTTCTGAGTACAGATTCTTTGCCTCTTTGATTAGGTTTATTCCTAGGTATCTTATAGTTTTGGGTGCAATTGTTAATGGGTTTGACTCCTTAATTTCTCTTTCTTCTGTCTTGTTGTTGGTATATAGAAATGCAACTGATTTCTGTGCATTGATTTTATATCCTGACACTTTACTGAATTCCTGTATGAGTTGTAGCAGTTTTGGAGTGGAGTCTTTTGGGTTTTCCACATAAAGTATCATATCATCTGCAAAGAGTGAGAGTTTGACTTCTTCTTTGCTGATTCGGATGCCTTTTATTTCTTTTTGTTGTATGATTGCTGAGGCTAGGACTTCTTGTACTATGTTGAATAGCAATGGTGATAGTTGACAGCCCTACCTTGTTCCTGACCTTAGGGGAAAAGTTCTCAGATTTTCCCCATTCAGAATGATATTTGCTCAATATTTCCTGAAGTAATTTCTTTGGAAAAGAGTTCCCAAAATTATCCCAGACAAAAATCTGGCTAAGAATGTTTACAATTTTGACGTGGCATAGTCTTCCTTAACACAGCACATATAATAACTAATAACCTATTTTTTACCTCAGGTACAGAAACAAATTTGGAAGATGGATGATTAATTTGAAGAGCCATCTACATTGCTTGTGGCAGACACAAGGTTAATATCACCAAAACACAAAGAAGTCTTATGAGTCAATTAAAAATAAGAACAATGAACACATTAATAGACTCCCTAGCAAAACATCTAAAAGGAGGTTTTTAAAAATACAGTAATCAGTGAACATTGGAGAAAAAGATGTTTAATCTCACAAACAAAACGATAAAATGTCTAATATTAACAAGACTGACAGAGTTCACAGTTACTGAGAATGATTTGAGATGGTCAAATTTATGCACTTTTAATGACTATATAAATTGTTGAAATATTTCTGGAGAATGATAGAATTTTTATTTTAAACTATGCATTCACATTGATCCAGAAATTTAATCTAAGAAAAATACAAAAATTAAAAGTATTCCAAAATCTGTTTATGGCACTAATATGTATAACAATAAAAACTTAAAACAACGTAAGTGTCCATCAATAGGGGAATTGGACAAATTAATTACAATACAAAGTTAAAGGAACATCATGTAACTGCTTAAAACTTTAGAGATTTTTTAAATCTAAATGGATGTCTAAGACATATTTTTGAGTGAATTAATAAAAACACATTACAGAAACACATGGCTAAATGCATTTGTTGACGGATGACTGGAATGAAGGAGGTTTGCCAGATTGTTGACAGTGTTTGCTATGGATGGTGGTATGGCGGTCTTTCCACACCCCTTAGCTTTCATTTTTTCCTGTACAAGCTCGACAGTGTTCTGCTGCAAATTTCTGGAACTCTGTCCCCCGTCTTTCTCTAGTCCCATATATGGAACAATCTGAAAGTAAGGAAAAATAAAGGCTTGAAGTAGACACCTCAGCCAATGATATGAGGTAATGAGAAAATATACACTCCAGCTCCTTCCTCTGAGTAGAATGGTTACAACTCTGAGGCATGTTCCTCACTCTTCCAGAGGCCTTCAGCAAATCTAATTGCACTCAGCAGTAACCTACTCGTTCAGGCTCCTTCATTGGATTCTTTGCCTTGACTCAGTTCCTCCCCTAAGAGGCCTTCCTGGGATCCCCTTCCACATAAACCAGTTGTACTCAACTTACCATAGCTGTCGCTTGAAGAAGCCTAAGAAATGAGCCATTTGAACACTTTTTTTCTTTATACTCTTTGGTATTGCTAAAATCTTTTTCTATAGTTGTGTTTTACACATACAGAATTTCTGTGGTCCCCAAAATGAGATGCTCACTCTCATGTTCTTGACTTATAAACATGCTGTCTGTGAATGAACTGCCCATATCACACAGCCCTGAAAGGCTTCTTCTAAACCCTTAACTACTGCTTCCTAGAGGCAGCCTATCCTCTTCACTGACCTGGAAGAGAGACATATCTAGCAGCTTTCAGCATATCTCCTTCCCCAAGATTGCAGTCATCATTAGCACGGTACTTGGCATGTGGGCAGTACTCAGTAATATTTAGTAACTGTATGAATGAACGAATGAATGGTGCAGAAGCTAGCTGCTGCAACCTCTAAATTTCTGCTTCTGAAATACCCTGTGTCCTGGGAGCAATGAAATTATTTTGGGGGTAAGACATCTTTCATCAAATATCTCCCTGAGGCATCTGGTTGTTAAACACCTGGGCTGGTGTGTGGCCTGTACCAGCTACTTAAACTCCCCAAGACTTAGTTTCCTCTGCTTTCCAATGATGTCATGTTGACATGAGGATTACAGATCATTTATGTAAAGCACCCACAGTGTATAGTTAAGAGTTTACACAGTGTTAGCTCCTGGAAAGAGAGGTTTTGGGAATGTCCAGTTCTTCAGAGATGTATCAGGACATAGTCAGCCTTTGAAGACTGACCAATTTTACAGTGTATTAATGATGTAGTGATGTAGTCCTTTGTTAGGGAAGTCTGTTTGCAAAGCAGAGGTTTGGAATTCAGAATCGTTGCTAACCTGGGAACTGCCTCTTGTTCGCTTATACCTAACCAAGAAATTAAAGACTGCTTGCTCTTCGAACTCTTTGCTAAAGTTGAATTCCCCAAATTCCAGGTTCCCAACTCTCTCTTCCATTTCTGTGGGCTTCTTACTGTCCTGACCCTCCATTTTAAAAATTATATTTTTAATTGAAGTGTGGGTGGCATATGTTAAATTAGTTTCAGGCATACAACATAGTGATTCAACAATTATATACATTATGAAATGCTCACCATAATGTGTATTACAGTATTATTGACTATATTCCCTATGCTGTACTTTTCATCCCTGTGATTTACTCATTTTATAACTGGAAGTTTAGACCTCTTAGTCCCCTTTGTCCATTTCACCCATCTCCCCACCAACCTCCCCTTGTTGACCACCAGTTTGTTCTCCATATTTTTGAGTTTCTTTCTTTCTTTTTTGTTTTTGTTTGTTTATTCATTGGTTTGTGTGTGTGTGTGTGTGTGTGTGTGTGTTTAGATTCCAGATATAAATGAAACCATACAGTATTTGTCTTTCTCTGTCTGGCTTATTTCACTGAGCATAATACCTTGTAGGTCCAACCACGTTGTTGAGGCCCTCTATTTTTAAAGCAGAGTTTTATTTAAAAAAATGTCAGTATCTCCCCTTTGTCTTGGACTGTAGTGGAGCAAACTTTTTATTACTTTGTATCATAAAGTCATTTTAAGGATCTACAAATATATGTATGTCATCTAATTTCAGGAAGCCTCTAGAACCATGTTTATCCACATTTAGAAAGGGCAGAAACATCTTTTCTCTGCTATATAAAATTACCATTAAATAACAGTTATTAAGTGCTGCCCTTCTCGCTGCAGGATATGCAAACTGCTAGAAATGTCCTCTATCATATTAAAGGTATCTCTAACTCGCTTGTCTAGAGTCTTACATTATTTAAGAAACCCCATGGGTGGAAAAAGTTTCACATGTGTAAAGGTAAGTTGGAACTCCTAAAATGCTTCCTGGCTGACAATAGGCTTTGTCTCATTTGCCTTCGTGAGCCTCTCTGTCAGTCTGTGTCTCATTTCTCTCTCTCCAATTTGTTTGGCCTCTATGCCTGTCTTTCTACTGTCTCCTATTTTGACTTCTCTGTTTGGAAGTGAAAACATCACCTTTGTCACTGCAGATGTGTGACTTTAGAGTTAGTATACTAGGTTTGTGTTTGTGTTGGTTTGCACGTGACTCTAACTCCATTTCCAGGATCTTTGTCCATAGTCTGAATTTCTGTGAAGTGCACACATACATGTACTTACTTGAAACCGTTGTATTTGTTTTAGGGAGTATTGATTTGGACATAGACTAGATGATTCTTTAAGGCGGAGCAAAAAATTAAAATCACCTGTAAGAGAAAAACTAGCTTAAACCTTATAGAGCGTCGTTACACAGCTCTATACACTGATAAAGTGATTTTTATTTTAGGCTTGCAAAATATTCCTGCAGTTCATAATTAATTCCATATCAGTGTCCCGGAAATATGGAGGGACACAAAAGGTTTGGAAAGGATTCAGAGGAGATTATTAAGATGAGCTGAATTTGCAGAAAAGAAGCCAGATGGCTAATCTAATATTGGCAATGGGTATATAGAGTGTGGTGAGTGATGGGGAACAGGGGTCACCTCAACCACAGCTTCACTGTTGACAAAAATGGAGACATTTTCAGGAAAGGAGGAAGAAAACATTGTTCTGATACTGGTAATTCTAAGTCTTGAAATGTCTCTCTTTCTCTCTCTCTTTATTTTTAAGAATTTTAAAGAGTATTTTATTAGGAAGTTTAGGTGTCCTGAAAGGTGGAGGGACAGGTTAGTTAACACCTTAGCAAATTTATCAGTTCTTTAAACTTGTAGCTCATTTGCTAAAACCCTGAGAAAATATTAGCACCACAAACAGGGGGCAAATATACAGGGAATTTATGACATAAAATATGCTATAATTTGCCTTATTGGTGAATAAATAAATAAATCTCTTCCCTTCTTTACTTTGCTTCTTTACCTCCCAAGCCCCTGAGTAGCTACAACTATTTTGGTCTAACTTAGAAAAGAAATACAACTAGTGAATATCATGGTGTTTCACGTTCCTTAAAGGCAAATGGAATGTCTCTGTCCATGGCACCTTGTGAAAGGCAGAACAACGTGTTCTGAAAGTTATATTCAAAACTCTACTGGGCTGATTCTCTCTCCGTTTGTGACTAAGACAAATTAAATTGCAATTGTATGAGACAGTCTTTTGTTTTCATGGAGAACTAAGATGTCTTTCATACATGAACTGATGTTTTATTATCTTGTGCTCTTGCACTTTAAATTAATGGCCTTGTTAATTACGGTTGAATTCAAGTCAAAATTCTATACAAGTGCTGGTAAGTGGCATCCATATTCGTACTGAAGAGTTCATCAGGATTCAGTTTTTTAGAGTAAATACCAAGAAAATTAACTGTGACTGAACCATTATTTTAAAGTGTCCTAATTTCAACTTTTTCTGTTCTGGATGGTTGTATTTTATAAGAATTGGGTGATTTGGACATGTTAGATAGGGCCTTGCCATCCTAGTTTAATAAAATAGTAAGAAAGGACATGGGGCTTCCCAAGTTGGCAGACTTTCCAAGATACTCGAATTAAGAATAGGTAGGGTTTGGAGGGTGTGTGCTATGGTGAGTGCTGTCAATTGTGTAAGACTCATGATTCACAGACCTGTACCCCTGAAACAAATAATATATTATATGTTAATAATAATAAAAAAAAGAATAGTAGGGTTTGAAAAATAGTAGGTCATTGTTAAAAATATTCTTAACAACAACAAAAAAATATTCTTGAATGGGATTCCATTATCACTCAAGCTAGTATCAGAATTGCCTGGGGTAAAGACAATGGGCCCCAGGAAGAGAATTTACGGAACAGTATGGTTACTGCAGAAACTGATCTTGCAAGTCCCCTAAGGCTAACTTGGAATCAGATTGCTGAACTTGGCGTCTCCTATCTATATATAGCAACAGTCACTGCTTTTATTAGAGTTCAAGAGGGAGCTCGACATTGATCAGGAATCAGGAATCAAAAATCAGGAATGTTTTTGTGGAGACTTCTTGTGAGCGTCCATGCATCAGTATGCATTTGATACTGATTTTATATGCTTAAGCAACCTTGGGAATAATGTGAATCCAGCTTTCCATGTCATGAGCATCATCTCTTAATGCCCTTCACACGTAGAGTATTTGGTTTATACTCTTCCCACTGTGGAAAGCAGCTACTGTGAGAGATGTGTACACATGAGAGGAGGTGAGGAGGAAGCCAGGACAGCTGGGCTCTGGACCCTCTTCCCTACTGTAAATGGGACACTTTCACTCATCTCTTTATGCCTCACCATTCTATATAAAATTGCATTTGGAAAAAAAAAATCCACTGCTAAATATAATGGCATTTCATGTGTAATATATACAATCATTTTATTTATAATTAATAATGTATAGTATAAATATAGTATATATTTTAAACGTATGTTTATATATTTCAAATAAAGTAGTGCATAATATATTATGGCCTAAACTATATTGCATATTATAATATGTTATTGTATATAATTTCCAAGTGTATAATTATATATATATGTATATATATATACACACACACACACACATATATATACAAAGGAAGATATTGGTAGACTTACTACATATGGTTTCATTTCCCCAACTTGAGCCTCTTAAAATAGAAGAAAAAAATGATATTTAAAAATAATTCAGCCATAATTCTGTAGGTGAGGGGGGCGGTCAGCATGCCATCAGCAAAGCAGAAATTGTGAGATATTTTTGTAAGATAAAAGGCAAATTGATAAATTTATTCCACCAGTAATTTTACTTGAATTTTTCCTACTCTAATGCATTTTGTTCTTTTATTCTCTTGGCTCACCTACTAGAAAGAGCTTAGTGTATCATTGTTATGTCACTTTGCATGTTCTTTTTCTTTCTTTCTTTTTTTCTAATTATTCATATTTCCTACTGGTAGTTGTTTAATCGTTCCTCTTAAAAATTGGAATCTTTGGGGTTTTATTATTAATGCATCATAGAAGCGTATGAATTGTTTTTCCATCAATGATAATTGCCCCCCCTTTTTTCTTCAACCATTTCTGTTTTCTGTTTGTTTTTAAATTTTATTTGTGTTTTTCAATCTGTAAATTGGATAAATAGTTTTGGACATATGCTTTACTTAATGTCTGTGGTTTTAAAATACCTAAAAAGATGAAAGTAGTGAAAAGCATTCACAACTTCCTAATGGGAAGGTACATTCTAAATTCATGGTGTTCACAGTTATTTTATCAATAATTTCAGTCAGTCCCAATAATATGTATTGTATTTGATTCCTAAATTGTACAGAAAGATTAAATTGATCATACTTTTTTAACATTTCTAATTACATGCTACTATCCAGATTTTGAATACCCCATATATCATAAAGAAATAGATTTAATACTTTAGACTTTATGAACCTTCAATTTGACAGTATCTTTCATTTTTTAAATGATTGTAATTATCTTTGGCTCTGAAGTGTGATAATTCACTTATACTGTACTTTAGAATTAAAGGCATTTCAAGACAGTTCTGGGCAACTCATTGGTTATAAGTGGGATGTCAATATGAGGAGTAACTTAATTTAATCATTATTGTTTGAATTACTAAACATAGATTGCATTATTCTTCTGTGAAAAGGGCTATAAAATGCTTCCAGTTTTTAAGGATGTTCTGAAGAAAATGTGAAAAGGACATTTTCATATTGAGAAACTTTTCACGTTTATTTATTTATTTTTTTAAAAGATTTTATTTATTTATTTGACAGAGAGAGATACAGTGAGAGAGGGAACACAAGCAGGGGGAGTGGGAGAGGGTGAAGCAGGCTCCCTGCCGAGCAGGGAGCCTTACGCGGGGCTTGATTCCAGAATCCTGGGATCATGACCTGAGCTGGCGCTTAACAACTGAGCCACCCAGGCACCCCACTTTTCACATGTTTAGAAATGGTAATTAATCTTACTGACCTTTGCATTTACAATCAATATTAGTGACCAATAATTTGGGTTGCATATATGCTACAATCCACCCCCAAATTATTATTATTAGTAGTAGTATTAGTACTATTGCTATTATTACTACTTTTTTAGCAGATTTTGAAGAACTGTCTGCCAGATAAGTGAGTTCTATTCTTGTTCTCAATATTAACATTGAATCTTAGCCATTATTATTAACATACTATTATGATAAGGCTTTGGATAAATCAAACAAAGCTTGTGTCTCTTAAATCTTCATTATCAATGAAACTGGATAATGTCTTATGAGTGATATTTTTTATAAGATTCTAATCTAATTAGAAATTATTTTTCTTTACACACATATTTTCTTTATATGTATATTAGTTGAGTTAGGTATTTGCTGCTTGTAGCAAAACTAATTCAGTCTATCTTAAACTAAAAGTGGAATCCATTCGTTACAAATGTCATTCAAATTCTTATTCAATATCATCATGCAGTGGTCTTTTCTATATCTTCACCGTGTTTTCCAATATGCTAGCTTTATTCTCAGACAAGCAAAGTGGCCAAAGTAGCTTCAGGCTTATATCAAACCTTTTAAGCAATCCAGTGGAAAGAGAGCACCTCACGTTGGAACTTTTGGGGAAATATGACAGGAGTGGCTTTGAGCCACAGGCTTATCCATAAAATAATAGCTGTGGCCAAAGGGATGTGGGGTTTTGATTGTCCAAACCTGTACCTTTGTTGATTTCTGAAGCCAAGGACTGGCTCACGTGAAGGGAGAGTGAGTTCCCTAAAGGAAAATCGAGGCGCACATGGAGGTAGGGGTAGTAGATAACACGCCAGCAAAAGCACGAGATATTCTCAACAATCAATCAGGAGACTCTCACCAGGTACCATGTGCTTTAATTGTTTTTCTCCTTCCACAAATTGATCAGAAAATTTATTGAGATGTCCTGTGCAGGGATAATGGAACACACACATATGGATTAAAGATTATGTAATTTATCTTTTTCCGAAAAGTCTTGCTGAAATTCTCTGGATGGACTGCATCAGTATATATAGTAATGAGTACCTAATGTGAATGATCCCCCATTGCTGTAGTCAGAGGCTCCAAAGACTAGGGCTTGTTTGCAGGAGGGGAATCCAGTTCTCTTGACATTATTCCCGGCTATCAGGCCTGGTCTGAAAACTGAGTGTCCTGAGCCTGGGTGCCAGGTTCTGGGACTAGAATATGAACTAGAATCGTTACTTGGATTATCATATGATAACGGGAGAATATATTATCTAACATATAAAAATTGTCTGATAAAGCATTTATATTGGCCCTCAATTTTCAAAAATTGGAATTTTGGTCTCAAAGGACTTTTTGACTTGGGACGGCTGGATGGCTTCATTTGTTAAGCATTGAACTCTTGATCTCAGCTTCAGGTCTTGATCTCAGGGTCATGAGTTCAAACCCCATGTTGGACTCCATGCTGGGCATGGAGCCTACTTAAAAAAAAAAAGGACTTTTTTACTTTAAATATCTATATTACTTGAGGTGTTAGTTAGCCTTCCTTTTCCTTCTGGACCCACCTAACTTGAATGTTTCCACTTCTCCAAAGTCATCCACCCTAGTCAACCAACACTTTTCTTGCAAATCATTGATTCTGAGCCTTCTTTTTTTCTTTGTTGCTATTAATGGCATTTGTATTTTACCAGTAGGTGTTCTTTGTACCATATATTACATGTCCCAGATAATGTCTGTGTGTTCTGTGATGACTTGAAGAACCTATTCAATCATGTCTCCTACCTGTGGCCCAGAAAAACTCTTTTCATCTGATTGTCTAATGTACTTCTGATCCCCCCAACATGGGGAGGAATCCATTGAGCTTTCTTTAAGGATATTGGATTAATTCACTTTAAGTCATCACCCCATCCCCACCCTACCCCACAATCACCAAGTTTACCAGCATTTGAGCTTTTATTTTGATGATGAGGTTTGTTCTCAGAGCAGTCAGGGCACATTAAGTCCTCTTTATGTGCCACATTATTACCTTAACTGGCCACGTAAAGACCTGGTTTTCTTGCATTTTTCCCCAGTGGTATTAGGATTTTATCTGTTTCTTTCTATGCTATAAAACTTTAAGTGAAGAGTAAATATTTCTTTCCATAATGAGGCCCACCGATTTCAGGAATCTAAATGATCCATGGGAAAATCAATCATTCCAATTTAGTTTTAACAGGCACTACTTTTATTGCCTATTGATTTTCATCTTCACAATCAACCTCACATGGAGAAAGGGGATTGGACTCCAACATGGGTCCTCTCACTGCTGGCTTTATGAGCCTCTGGAAAAATCCATACTACACAACTTAGAAAAACAAATGTTATGTAACAGGCCTTACATTCAAGTCCTCTTCAACCTCGTCTTTCTTTTCAGCCACATCTCCTACACCTGCTACACTTACATAAACCCTTTCCTTTCAACCATTCTGTTCAACTGAAGCACACCATATTTGTTTCTCAGAGCAGAGATTTCTTAAAGTAGAAAAGAAACTTTGAATTGAGTCTTGAAACATGGACTAGATTTCAGTGGTCAAACATTGCCCATACCTCAAAGCTTCGTGATCACTCCTAGCTGCATCACTATCTTGCCCTTGTCCTTCTAAACCAGAGAGAACAGATGTCCACCCATGGGATGCCACACCCAACTCCGACATCACTTACAGATTACAGCATTCTTTCTGCTAAGCTCAAATATATTTTTCACCTATTGTGTTTACTTATCGGTGTATTGGCTCTCTTCCTTACTAGAATGAAGGCAGGGCTTTCTGATGTTTCTATTCACTGCTATAGCATAGTATTTAATAGAGTCTCACATAAAATAGGAAGTCACTAAAAGTTTGTTGAATGAATACAGCTCAGAATCCTTCTCGACCCAGAACTACTGTCCAGCACTACCAATTAATGGGCATTAGAATTCAAGGTGGAATTCTGATTTCTACCTGTATTTGCCACTTCTCTTAGGCTACAGTGTATTTCATTGTTTGTCATGATTGTATCTTATCTCCCCATTATTAGACATCAAATAAAGCTCTGTAACTAAATAATATTAGCTATGGTTAATTTTTTTTAAATGAGAGGGTGCCTCATGAATAATGCACAGATACCGGTAGCTTGCAGTTAATGCTTTGTAATATGTCTACTTGGCTAGGCTGAAGCACATCTCCAAAATTCTCTTTTTTTGTAGGTTTCTGGTTTGGGTGGGCCAAAAAAGAGATTTGTGTGTGTGTGTGTGTGAGATCTGTAGGGAAGAAGCAATGGAGCAACTATCTGACAGCCATACACACTGCTGTTTATTGGCTTGCTTACCTTATTGGCATGAGACAGGAATGGGTGCCAAAGGTCCCACCTTTCCCTGATCCTCCTTTAGCTTATCAGACTCCCTGGCCAGTTGTGTGTATTCAGCTCCATGACAATCTCCATGTGTGTCTAGCTTCTAGAGGACACTCACACCACCAAGGCCATAGTCAATAAGAACTGATACAGGGTTTAGTTTGTCCTCCTAAGTTCCAACACTTACTTGTGGGTTCTAGTTTGTTCTTGTTCTCCCCAGCTTTATGTACACCTGCCCTTCCTGCCTCTGGCCTCCAGTCATGAGGACAACAGTCTTATAGACATTGCTGAACAAGTTCCCACAATGATTTCCTAAGATCGAATCCTTGCCCAAGTGTCTGCTTACCTATTAATGTATGTGTGTATCTATCTATCTTGTTGGACCCTTACTGATAGACCTGCTATTTGCCAAGAACTGAGTCAGGCACTATTATCTGCAGCACTTTAAACAGCTCTATATCTTACAATTATCCCCACGTTACAGAAGATTCAAAACCACATCTGCTTGATTCCCAAATCTGTTATCTTTTCATACTCCATACAGTCTTCTTAACTACATATTCCTTTCTCAAAATATTTATAAAACGAAACATTTCTGCATCATAAATATATTAACATGATTCCTCTAGTTCCTGCCAAAGCATTTTGCATTTTGGAGCAAAAAAATAAAAAGTTGATGGAAAACAAAACATAAACAGCAGAATGTTTCCACTCAATGAAGTCCATCTAGGAACTTTTCCAATGTGAGCTTTGAGAACTTGGATGAGTTTTGATTGAAGCACTGATTTTAACATGTTTGGACTCTTAAAATTGAAAGGCTAGTGTATAGGATTGCCCTTGACTATAAAAAACAAATAAAAAGCCCAAGAAACTAAGCTCACTATACTTGTACAATGGCTTTTAACCTGAGAGCTCCCTACTTGGTTTTTAGGAAGTATTTATTTCTGAATTTTCAAGTTTGAAAAAGAATCTTTTTTCTTTTTTTTTTTTTGAAGGTGGTAGTCTAAAATTGATGCCAAACAAAACATTTTGTTGTTGTTGTTGTTGTTAGGAGACTGAACAATGACTTCCTCCTTACTTCACACCCTAATCCAAATTATAGTAATCTATTACCAGCCACAGAGAAATCTCCTCAATGGGAAAATGCATGTAAAGTGCCTGAAATTATGCTTGGAACACAGTTAGTTTTGACAAATATTAGCCATTATTATTTTCATGTTAATTATTGTTTTCTGCCATTATTTTGCTACAGCTGGTAAGAGACTCTTCACTTAATTTCAACCAAATAAATTCTGTATCCCAGCGGCTCCGCGTGACTTCCATGTTCATACCATTTTGAATAATGAGACTTCCAGTATGTGTGTTGTACTCCATACCGCCAGCAGAGGGAGCAAGGAGTTCTTCATAAAAGTAATCCTTTCTGCCTCAAATTGGCTGAATAGCAACTAAGTGTTCATCTTTGGGGTAAGGCAGCATCACACAGACTAGATTCCCATAGAACCAGCTTTTTTTTTTTTTTTTTTTCCATTTCCAGCTGTGAGTTGGGGGAAAAAATGGTGTCTCCTGATATCCCGATTTTTATGGGCCCATACCTCTCCAGAGAAATTACTGAAAAACTTAGTTCACCACAAACTCTTCATTGCTTCATCACAAAACTCACTCAGCTTACAAATAATTTATTCACACATTCATAACTCATTCATTTACAAAGATAGATATTTAACAAAGACTTATCAAATCCTGTGTGGTTGAAAATATGAGTCCTGTTTGGAGGAGTAAAAGAAAAATCAAGCCAAATAAAAAAGAGAACTGAAATGAAAGAGGTTTGGATACATCTTTTGGCTGCCAGTTTAAAAACAGCTCGGATATGATGCTAACCAGCTATTTAATGATCTCACTTCTGGTTAGGGATAATTGATTAGCACACATCAATGTTATGCATATCTGTTAACCACCTCTTAGATATGGCGCCCTCTAGAGGACCACAGGATGAAATTTTTTATTTTTTAAAACCACTTTCACTCTTTTTTTCCCCCTGAGGTCAGGTAACACCTTACACTTATGCTTCTCAAAAGGAGTTGACGCACATAATAACATTTCATTCTTGCAGTGAACCTGAGAGTCCCAAAGAGTCATTACTATTAACTTTATATATTAGTTCTCTGCTGTATATTCAGCAGGGGGAAGTCAGTACAGGTAGGATAGTTATTAAATACACTAGAACTGGAATTTACAATCTTGATTTCCAACCTAATTTGATATTCGCGGTAGAACTATCCAATAGGAGGTGTGCAATAAATAATTGTTGGTTGCATGTCTGGCACTATTCTGCCCCACTTTGTTTCATTGATATCCTCTAATACTTGCTGACTATCAATTAAGTATTGAGAAAGAGTGGGAGGAGAAAGGAGAGATTGAAAGAGAGAAAGAGAGAAAGAGTCATAAAGAAACTGGCTTTAAAAACAAATGGGATGATGGAAAAGTTCTGGAACTAAATAGTGGTGATGGTCACACAACATTGTGAATGTATTTAATGGATTGAATTATACACTTTAAAATGGTTAAAATGGTAAATTTTATGAGTATTCTACCATGATTTAAGAAAATGACATCAAGAGGGGGTCATTTGCGTTCTGACCACAGAGGGAACCAAAGAAAGGGAGGGATACAGGTATCCTGAAGTCTCTTTAAAGAGCATTCCTACTCTAAGGAAGAAGTGGCCTAGTGTTTTGTACTGATCTCAGCCTATGGGTGGTAATGCCTCAGGGCACTCACCTGGGCCCAAGGTGAGCCCCCACAGACATGTGCTCAACTGGAACCACTGTAGTCGCTGTACTGGCCCTTGTGGTTCTAATAATGATTGCAAAATGGACCTCAGCAATAAGATCAGGGAACGTTGAAAAAGCGCTTACAAGTACTGGAGGGTACACAGCTGCCTGGGGCACACAGTGAGCTTGCCAGAAGAGAGAGCAGTAGAGCAGACATAGGGTTCTGTCCTCTTATTGGGGTTGAGGGTGAGGTGCTAGGGTCTCGTGGTTCCACTCTTTACTAAGGAATTTACAATGTAAGAGCAGGAATTGGAACACAGAAAGGGAAGAACAATCGGCCAGTTTTCTAGGCCCCTCAAGACATTCTAAAAGGGGAACTTCATGGGTGGACTACAATGGCTCCTTAGGGAGTACTGTGGCCAGCAAGGTGTTTATGGAGACACATGTCTTCGAAATGGATGCTTCCACAGCCAAGGCTTAACGTCAGGCGCTTACCTTACAATCAAAAAAGCTAACGGGTCAGGCACTTACACCACATCTAATGATTCTTCATAGTCCCTTTCAAAGATTAAATTTTATGTTTCTGATATTCCAATTAATCAGCATGTTGAGTTAGAGTTGCAATTTTTCTGAGAGAAAATTTATTTTAAAGCTACTCAACCAGTTTTGACAAAAAAAACAAAAAACTATTAAAACCTGGACTTAGTTCTCAAAGAGGTCAATATCCTTTGGCACTGAGAATATATTCCCCATATAAATAAAAACTGAAATAAAAATAGATCCTATCAGGAGCAAGGCATTCTTTTGGTGGGTACGTCAAATTGTCCTTAAATTGGTTCATCATGTTGGTGAGAGAAGAGTCATCGTATGGGTCTCCAAACACTCCTGACAACTGTATCAGGAGTCACCATGTTGATGTTGAAAGAATCTTCATGATGTTCAAAACATTTTAAATATTTCTGTGCAGCCAGCTGAAGAGAATACTTTGTTTCTTATCCATGTTAATCCTAAACTTTCCTCGGCTCTCCTTTGTCCTGATGTAGGACAGACGGCCCAGTTCCCAACCTGTAATCAGCTTTCTCTGGAATGAAAAAACAAAAAAACAAAAACAAAAAACAGGCCCCATGCGAAGGAGTTCAACATTTGCCATTATATTTTATTTTTCCTAATTGATAAGACATCCTACTTTAATGACCTAAAGGCCCTAGAGCAACTTCCCTGTAGACTGTTTGAAATTTTCATTTTTTCAGGTGCGCGGCCATCTGTGCACTGTTCCCGCCGTGACGTCTGCTCACACACACAGCAAGACCCATTCTTGAAGTCCAGACTCAGTCAGGCCTGGAGAATGACTATCATTTCTTAGCCTTGCCTGTGACTCACTGTGAGAAGTGACCAGAATGAATGAGACAGAGACTGATGGGATTAGCTTCCTTTTGTAGTCTGTTTAACTCACGAGCTCTGCTCTGTTCCTTCTCATGGAAAATTATTGCTATTTTGCATATGCATTTTTGCAGAGCAATATCAACGTAATGTGTCATATTATAAAAAGCCCTTTTAGTCCACCATGAGGGCAGCCAGTGTGTTGGTCAATTAGAAAAGAACCCAAGTACATACCTAGAGGGGGAGGTATTCAAATCCATCCTTTGTGTCTCAACATTTTGAGCCCAATAAATGTTCATTTCCTGGGATGCACAGGCGTGGAGGCATTCAGTAACAGTTGGAATCTACTAGTGGACTTCAGGTTGCCTGCTACATTTTCCATGGGACCCCCAGAAGCTTACCTGCCACTCTCAGCCTGCTTAAAGGCCAACACTGGCATCTCCTTATGCAATGGACTCCTCAGGATTCAGCCCTAGTCTCAGCATCTCATTAGCTATAGGGAACTGCCTTTTTCCTTCCCATACAGAATTTTGTTACTGCCTTTCCCCTTGATTGCATGAGAGGAGAGACAAGAAGTGAGTAGAGGATGATAAATGCTTACAGATGAACTAACCAGCCTGAGCAGAAAAGGAACAGGAAGAGGCGAAGTAAACAGCCCACGGACACACATACTGTGAGGCTGGTATTCCTGCTCTGAGCAGCATCACGATGTCATGTACCGGGCAGCATTTAATCCAATTGGGTGGTGTCTTTGCTGTAGGATGGATTAAATAGTTCTTTTTTATTTCTTTTACACTTTTTCATTATTTTCTCCAGTTTTATGAAGTTACCATTGACATACACATAACATTGTGTAAGCTTAAGGTATACAACAGACTGTGTTTGACATTTGTATTTATTATTGTGAAATAATTACCACAGTAAATTTAGTTAACGTCCATCACCTCACATAGCCATATATTTTTTTTCTTATGGTGAAAACTTTAAGATCTATTCTCTTAGCAACTTTAAAATATATAATACAGTATAATTAACTACAGTCACCCTGCTGTACATTAAATTCCCAGATTATTTGTTATAAAGCTAGAAGTTTATATTTTTGACCACCTTTACCCATGCCCCTTCCCCCACCTCTGGTAACCACTGGTAATCTGTTTTTCTTTTTATGAGTTTGGGTATTTTTTTAGATTCCATATATAAGCGAGATCATCTTGTATTTGTCTTTCTCTATTGGACTCATTTCACTGAGAGTGGTTATCTGTAAGGTTAACCCATGTTGTTGCAACCGGCAAGATTTCCTTCTTTTTTTATGACTGAATGATATTCCATTGTATATATACCCCCTTTTTTTTTAACCCAATCATCTGTCAGTGTCAGTTTAAATTGTTTCCCCATCTTTGCTTTTGTAAATAATGCCACAATGTACATGGGGATTGTTGGCTTGCACATTCGGGGAATTTCCTGGGTTAAATCTGAAACACGGCCCTCTACACAGAGGACAAGGAGAAACCAAAGAAAGAAGCAAGCCACTTCAGACTGGTAGGCGACAGGTTTAATAACCAAGGGAGTTTACATGTGAGCCTTGTCTTGTGTGCCCACAAGACAAGTAGATCTCCCTCCTCACCCACCAGAACCTCAAAGTTTATATAGAGGCCTCAACTGAGTTCAGTCAAGTATTCAGTCCAGACGATCTTAATAATGCATTGCTTTCTCAAGGCTGCATCCTTGAAAGAGCTCCAGCTATGGGAATGGTGGGCAGAGTGTACATTCCAAGGACAGGGAAAGGGCCGAGGAGCCTCCTGATTGCCCAGGCCCGGCATGGGGGTCCACCAGAAGTCATGTACTCTTGATTACCTCCAACAGGGATATAGCTCATTCGAGATAGGGATTTCATTTCCTTCAGATATACTGCAAAAAGTAGAATTTCTGGATTACATGGTAGTTATACTTTTAATTTTTGGGTGAGTCTCCATACAGTTTTCACAGTGGCTGTACCCATTTACATTCCCACCAACAATGCATGAGGGTTCTGTTTTCTCCACATTAAACAAAACACCCTGTCAACCCAGTATATTTTACCTGGAAATGCTGTTCTTCAGAAATGAGGGGAAAATACTTTCCTAACCAAACAAAATCTGAAGAAGCTCATCACTACTTACAAGGAATGCCAACAGTAGTCCTTTAAGTGGAAAGCAAAGGATGCCAGTTAACATGGTGAAAAGATACAAATACATTTGTAAAACCCATTGGTAGTGGTAAATATATAGTCAAAGTCAGATTCTCTGATACTGTCATAGTGGTGCATAATTCATTTACAACCTAATTTAAAAGTTAAAAAACAAACAAGATTAAAAATAACGATATCACAGTAATTTGGTTTTGATCAAATATTTCGAGAGGTCACCTCAACTACTACCGCTTGGCTGAAAGGTCGTTCATCATTTCATCATTTTCAATAGGCACAGGAAACCTTTTCCAAACAAAGCGGAACAGCCCGAGATAAGATTCTGTTCTGCTCATCCATCGGTTACGAGGTTTAGGACAAGCTCCTTCCTCTCTCTGGTCTAGCTTCCTGACCTGAAATACAGGGGTGGGATTGCATAATACTGAAAGTTCAATCCATATCCAAAGCTGTGTTTATCTGGTTATGTGTTTACCAAATACAAAAACACAAGTTTCTGCTGCTGATTATGGAGGGCCTCTCCTGATGGAA
This sequence comes from Potos flavus, assembly GCA_028534135.1. Taxonomy (NCBI): domain Eukaryota; kingdom Metazoa; phylum Chordata; class Mammalia; order Carnivora; family Procyonidae; genus Potos; species Potos flavus. The sequence goes on along the minus strand of CM052894.1, from coordinate 20,281,111 downwards.
GGTCACTGTGCCCCCTTCAGGAGACACTCGCGTGTACAGAAATATTCATTCATTAAATGGCTATTTATTGAAAGTCTCCTAAGTACCAGGAACTGAGTTTGGTGCTGGGACTTCAACAGTGAGCAAAAACATCTATGGACCAAATTTAAAAGAGTTTAGAAGGTACTGGGCAAACGAGTATTCTGCAAGAGACCATGGCCTTTGAGTTCAAACAGATCTGGCTTTGAATTCCAGGCCTGCCGCTTACCGACTATCATTCAGACCTTGGCGCCATACAAGACTTACGTGGGATTATTCAGTGTGTTTGAGGGGATCAGTTTCTGCATGTGTAGCTGGTAATAAGACACTTATTCATTTGCATCTTGCAAAGAAGCTCTTCTAGCTAGGAATTTTCATTACTAGTCTCTTCCTCATGGGATGAAGTTCTAGTAAATTGGTAATTGCATTGTGCCTCTAAGCAGGAATAAGTAAGTTAAATGCCCTCCTGATCTGTGGATTTATTAACATGTGAATCCTAGTCAATTTGAGCACCCTTTGGAACTATTATTAGGAAAGCCAGGGAGATGTAGGAGGAAGGAAGCCTGTTTGTGAGCAGGTGGTAGGAGCAGGTAGGAAGGAGGATGAGATTGAATCTGTAATGAACAAATACTCCTCTTCATTATATATTAACCAGACAGCTTTATTATTTAATGAAATGACTTGCCCCTTTATATCCTTCTTGTCTGGTATTTAATCACTGAACTGAGCATTGCTTCAGTGGTAAACTATGTCAAGAAACTTCGGTCCCAGAATTTTAAGTCTCTGACTGGAGCGGTAGGATGATCAAGGATAGGGCCCCCATATTCTAGCCCATCTCTCAGCAGTGGTTTCTCCTCAGGAAATGCAGATAAGCAGGAAAAGGAGAAGGGCAGACAATAAGAGGAGAAACAAACCAAAAAACCCCACAAACCTTTGATGTTCCAAATTATGAACACATATAAACACATGGTTCAAAGAGAAAATAATGGTCAAAGATAAATTAATAATAATACAGCTTGGATCCTAAAGGTTTTGAATCCTAAGTCCTAGATCCCAGGGTTTTGGTTTGTTTTTCGTTTTTGCTTTTTAATTTAATTTTATTATTGTAAGAATACTTAACATGAGACTGACCTTCTTAAATTTTAAGTGTACAATACATCATTGTTAACTAGTTACAATTTGTGAGCAGAACTCTAGAGTTTATTCATCTTGTTTTACCAGAACTTTATGCTTATTAATTAGTAACTCCCCTTCTCCCCTTTCCCAGACTCATGGCAACTAGCATTCCGCTCCTTGATTCTGTGAATTTGACTATTTCAGATGCAGCATGTAAGTGGAATCATGTAGTATTTGTTTCACTTAGCCTACTGCCTTCAAAGTACACCCATGTTATTGCATATTGCCGAATTTCCTTCATTTTTAAGGCTAAATAATATCCACTGTATGTATATACTACATTTTCCTTATCTATTCATCTTTCTGTAGATTTAGGTTGTTTCCAGAACTTAGCTATTGTGAATAGTGCAGCAATGAGCATAACAGTGTGAATAATGCTTCAGGATCCCGATTTTCATTTTTCTGGCTAAATACTCAGAACTAAGATTTCTGGATCATATGATAGTCCTCTCCACAGTTTTCCTTAGCATCAGCACCATTTTGCATTCCCGCCAACAGTGTAACAGAAGTGCTACTTTCTGTACATCCTAGCCAACATTTATTGTCTTTTGTATACGGTGTTATCTCATTGTGGTTTTGATTGTTATTTCCCTGTTGGTCAGTGAGGTTAAGCTTTTTTTTATTTTCCTTTAAATACCTTTTAGTCATTTGTATGTCTTCCTTGGCAAAATGACTACTCAGGTCCTTAGATCATTTTGTATTTGGATTATTAGTTTTTTTGACTGTTGAGTTAGAGAAGTCCCTTATATAGTTTGAAGACTAACTCCTTATCATAAATATGATTTGCAAATATTTTCTCTGGCTTCTAGGTTGCTTTTTCACTCTAGTTTATTTCTTTTGCTATACAGAGCTTTTTAGTTTGATATAGTTTCACTTGTTTATTTTTGGTTTTTTGGGTTTTGGGTTTTGGGGTTTTTGGTCTGTGTTTTTGTTGCAATGTCCATGGAATCATTGGCAAGACCAGTATCGTACAAATTTCCCTTTGTTCTTTCCTAGGAGTTTATCATTTCAGGTTTTATGTTTTATTCTTTAATCCATGCTGAATTTATTTGTGTATGTAAGATAAGGGTCTAATTTTATTCTTTTTCTGTAGATACCCAGTTTTCTCAACACTATTTGTTCAAGAGATGATCCTTTCCCCATTGTATATTCCTGGCACCCTGATGAAAATCTGGTGACCGTATATGCATAGATTTATTTCTGGAATCTTTGTTTTGTTCCATTGGTCCATATGTCTGTTTTTATGCTGGTACCATACATTTTTGATTACTGTAGCTTTGGAATATAATTTGAAATCAAGAAGTGTGATGCTTCCAGCTTTGTTCTTACTTCTCAGGATTGATTTGGCTATTCCTGACCTTTTGTGGTTCCATGTGAATTTTAAATTGTTTTTTCGATTTCTATAAAACATGCCACTGGAACTTTGATAGGACTTGAATTAAATCTGTAGATTTCTTTGGCTGGTATGAACATTCTAACAATATTGTCTTCCAATCCATAAACATGTGTTTCCATTTTATTTGTATCTTGTTTAATTTCTTTCAGCAGTGTTTTGCAGTTTTTGGTTTACAGAACTTTCACCCCTTTGATTAATTCATTCCTAAGGATTTTTTTTATGTCATTGTAAATGGCAGTGTTTTTCTAATCTCCTTTTCAGATAGCATTGTTAGTGTATAGAAACACAAGGGATTTTTGTATGCTAACTTTATATCCTACTACTTTACTGCATTCATTGATTAGTTCTAACAGTTTTTTGGTGGACTCTTTAGTGTTTCTCTATAGAAGATCTTATTGTCTGCAAACAGGGACAATTTTATTTCTCAGTTTCTGATTTGGATGCCCGTTATCTCTGTTCCTTACCTAATTACTCTGTCTAGGACTTTAGGTACTATATTAAAGAGGAGTAGTGAGAATGGCATCCTTATCTTTTTCCTGATCTGAGAGGAAAAATTTTCATTTTTTCAAAGTAGATATTAGCTATTAATGATGTAGGCTGTTGGCTTTTCATATATGGCCTTTATTATGTTGAAGTAATTTACTTCTATTCCTAGTTTACTGCCAGCTTTTTATCATGACAGGGTGTTGAATTTTGGCAAACATTTTCTGCACCTATTGAAGAAATCATGTAATTGTTAGCCTTTATTTTGTTAATATGGTGTATCACATTAATTGATTTTCATATGTTGAACCATCTTTGCATCCCACAGCTAAATCCCACTTGGTCATGGTGTATGATCCCTTTCATATGTTGTTGGATTAGGTTTGCTAGTATTTTGTTGAGGATTTGCATTTTTATTCATCAGGGATATTGGCCTATAGTTTTCTTGTGATGTCTTTGTCTGGCTTTTGTATCAAGGTAATGCTGGCCTCATAAATGAGTTTGGATGAGTTCCTTCCTCTTCAATTATTTGGAAGAGTTTGAGAAGGACTGGCATTGATTCTTCTTCAAATGTTTGGTAGAATTCACCAGTGAAGCCATCTGGTCCTGGGCTTTTCTTTGTTAGGAGCTTTTTGATTATGGAGTCAATCAGTATTTTTGGTTTGTTTGTTTGTTTTCTCTCTCAAGCACTTTGAAAGGGTCTAGAAAGACAGCACTGAGGATATATAAATGTGTATCAGGATGAAATTTCCATGGGAAGAAGTGTTTTGGAGTTAAATATTGGTGTATATTCAGAAGAATGGCTGATAGGCAATTCTAGCATTGTCCTTTGACTCCCCTCCAACACACACACCTGCATACAAACACACACACACACACACACACACACACACACACACACACCTGCTACCTTTTTTAACATAATGAGTGGAACTGTGTGCTCACACTCTTGGGTCATGTCCTCCAGTTAATCTGGGCACATGAGTCCCTGGTATGAGGTTCCTGCTATTTTCTAGATCTAGAACAGTCACTGACTAGAGATGATAAAGCAGAATATACACACCTAGGGAAGTGTTGTGTTCTGGAGAAATTTGCACCCACCCTAGCTACAAACATTTTTGCTTCCTTTAGAGCAGATATGAAAAAATTTCTTACTCTGTCGGGAAGAGGTCTTTGTGGGTTTTTTCAAACAGGCAGAAAATAGAGCACTGCCAAAATGGGTGAGAGTTATCTGAAAATCCAGGAGTTGCTCTTTGTTCTCCAACACCATCGTAGAAGAGATGAAAGTGAGCCAGAGTGAGATCAACCCCCTTGCTCAAGGCCGCCCAGTCAGAGGGCAGAGTTAGAACCTGTCTTTTCAACTTCAAACCCTGTTTTGGTTTTTCTACTATACCATTCCCAAAGCCATCAGAGAAATACCTGTGCCACTCAGATCCAGTTGTTTCATATAATTTGTGGGAATAGCACCATTAGGATTCTGTTGTTCTCTTTCACTAGGGAAAAAGCCCTAATCCTCCTATGAAGGAATTGAAGAACTCCTTCAACTCTCAAGTGTGTAAATGTATTTAACATGCCCAGTGTCAGTCCTGAGCATGCACTCTTCACATGCAAAGACCCCATTACTGATCACTGGCATGTGCAAGTATGACATAAGATATCATCTAATGGTGATAACATGGCCACATAAAGCTGTCTACAATTATTTGTTCCATCTCCAGAGAGGTCAAAGATGCTGGCAGTAGATCAGCCAGCCAGATGGAAGGGTGATTTTACTGTCATTACACACAGGAGGGTGCAGCTGGGAGTTATAACATGTTTGTTATATGCTGTTTGTCCCTAGTTAAGTGTTTTTCAGTGCAGGCTTTGGAAATCAGTGCAACCTGTGGGCACTATGAGAGAAAAGTAAACTATATCTACTGTACCACTAAACATAAAAAGAATGTCATAGAAGGGGCTTGGGGTCAAAACTGAATGGGAGGAGAAGAGAGAGAATACATTTAGCCTGCTACTCAGAAGGCAGTCAGCACAGGCTCTGGATTTAGATTGCCTGGGCTACAGTTGTGCCTCTGCCTCTGGTTTAGAGGAATTGCCTGGAAACCAGATTCTGACACAGGGATATGATTGCACTGCTGAATCAAAACATGTAGGGGAATAAAGGAGAAGAGTGAGGCAGAAGGAGGAGTTGAATCGATATGATGCAGGCACAACAGAGAGTCCCACAGGTTGCTTGGGAGTTCGAACGACTTACTGGGATTGCTCTCTTAAACAGGAGTGCCAAACCCTGAGATCTCTATATGCATCAGTCACTGAACTCAAGCAGTTCCTGGAGATGATCCTATTCGGGAGCTAGGTGATCTCTTAAGCTGAGGAAAATCCCCAAGAAGGTCTCAACTGATAGCTGTCAGCTGTCAACTCTTCCCAACAGCTGGGGGAATGAGTACATTAGTTGTGAAGGTGGAATCTTGGTGATGCATGCAGTGTCCTCTATTGTCCACCACTTGTACCACTCAGATCCGATTGTTTCATATAATTTGTGGGAATGGCACCATTAGGATTCTATTGTTCTCTTTTACCAGGGAAATTTAGAAGAGAAAGTTTAGTGGCGTAACTATAGGCCCTGCTACTGCAGCTGAACTAGAAGACACATTTAAACTCATCACTCCTCTCCCCTACTATCCATGCTCAATTCTCTGCACCCTCAGCTAATGCTTCTGTTGGTATCAAAGCTAATTTGGTGGGGTGACAAATACCCTCATCAGATTTGAGGGATCTGAACCCTTGGTGACCATACTTGCCTTAGACTATGCCCCCTGGTCTTGTGTATTTACTATCAAATTGAGCAGGAGGCACTATAGTGGGTGATCTGGGTGTCTAACATATTCTTCCCTGTTTAGAGTGTGTAAAAGCTACCTAAATGAAGTAAATGATCAGAATCAATTACTCCTTCCTCCACCCTTCTCTTGTTGATCTCTTGGTATACAGAGACCAAAGTAACATACAACAACTGTGACTAAAGTTTATTAAGACATTTTCCTCTGCCTGTGGTTAAAGTATTTCCATCTGGAAACTATGGTTTCTAAAACTACAAAGTTCAGAGTTGTGAGGTTGAGAAGCACAAATTCTCCAAAAGTGTCACCTAGCATGATGGTAAATAGCACTACTTTAATTTCAGTCCTTGATTCCTAGACTAATTTTACCTACTGAGATAAATTTTGCCTACTTAGATAAAAGCTAAAATGGGTGATTTTTGTGTGTATTCTGCATCTTTGATAATGGTGCTTTAAGTAGACACCTCAATAATGCCTTTAAGAAGCATCACAGAAAGGGGGCGCCTGGGTGGCTCAGTTGGTTAAGCAACTGCCTTCAGCTCAGGTCATAATCTCAGGGTTCTGGGATCAAGCCCTGTGTTGGGTTCCCTGCTCAACAGGGAGTCTTCTGATCCTTCTCCCTCTGCCTCTTCCCCTTACGCTTGTGCTCTCCTTTTCTCTCTCATAGATAGATAGATAGATAGATGATAGATAGATAAAATCTTTAAAAAAAAAGTATCACAGAAGCTTCTGGGTGGTATACTATGTAATAGGGCCAATGGATCCCATAATCATGTGTCAACAGTCACATCTATTTTGCTGTCAAGTAGGATTGTTAGGCTGCAGTGATATTATACATAGTCCTGTGCTGGAGGATGAAATAGTCTCTAATCCCTAAGATCATAGTGCTGGTAGAGACCCTGACAGCAGGAAAGGTAAATCCATATCTAGCTTGTGTGTTTATTCTAGTCAAGAGGAATCTTTGTACTTTCTAGGATGAGAGAAGTCCAGTTATAATCAACTTGTCATTGAGCCATCAAGTGGCTGGTTGGTTTTGTTTTGTTTTGCTTTGCTTTTTGGTTGGTTGGTCTTCTTGAGGGTGGGGGTGTCATATTGGAGGTCCAGTATTGGTCTTTGTTAAGGCAGGTTTGGACATTTCACATTAGCAGTAGCTAAGGCAGCCTCGGTGAGTTAAAGTCATGCTGTTGAGGCCATGTATAGCCTCCATTTCTACCACCATGCCTACTTTGTAAATCCATTGTGCTCACACAGGGTGACCAAATATAGAGACTGGCCAAGTTATTCTGTCTACTTGGTTGTTTGGTGTCTGTTTTATGACAGATGCCCTCTGATTAGTGTTGGCATTAACACATGACATCAGGATCTTTGCACTTCATGACTATTCTCATTCCTCTTACTTGAATTCATTGTTCCCAATCTTTCAATCATTTTTCTTCAAAGTGCTAAGCAACAAGACAAATTATTTGTCATTGTCCATTGTCATTGTGTATATTTTTCCCCCAGGACACTTCTCTATCCATATAAAGAGGAAAAAAGTACACTGGCCAAAGCTTTGCAGACCAGGAGTATTTTACCTCCCTTTTCCCTTTTAATGTCACTGCTGAGTGTGGCTGAAACTTGTCTTTGTCCCTCTCCTGTCAGCTGGTCATAAGTGATTCCCCCATGTAGCCACATGGTGAGCTAAAGGAGAGGAACCCATGTAACTCTGGTGGTTGATATGGTGTCTGGACCACCTGCTTGTTCAGCTTACTTATGCCCTGTCTCAGAGATATTACTTCTATCTTATGACTTGGTGCGTCTGATAGAACCCAGCTTATGATAGATAATTAGGGACACAAGATTCCTTGAAGCCCATTTGTCAGGATCTCAGAATACTACTGGTCCTCCCCACCCTATATTCTGATTCACCTATTGTAGCCTCCCAAAAACTACATATGACATATTTTCCCATCATAGATATTTCTAATACCATAGGATCTGTAGGATTTATAGCCCGAGTAGCAGAACTACTTATACAATAGCCTAAACTACTGGATACCTCCTTCTTATTCTGAGTCTCAGCTGGTAATCTTTTGTATCACCTTCAAATGGGTCAGAACAGTATTTTTAAGTATGAAATATGCTACCACCAGAATCTGAACAGTCCTACCACAACGCCATGTTCTATTCACCACTTGCATAGCTTTCTGTATAGTCAGACCATATAGTTGCTAATCTAGATGTTTATTATTATTGACAAAGTTATGTCCCCTCTACATGCATATGTTGAAACTCTAACCTCCAATGTGAACATATTTGAACATATTTGACATATTTGAAATACTTAATGAGGTCATAAGGGTCAGGTCCTAATGTGATAAGACTGGTATCCTTATGAGAAGAGAAAGAGACAGCAGGATTGTGTATGCACAGAGGAAAAGGCAATGTGAGAACACAGAAGGGGTCTCCCTGCAAGCCAGGAAGAGAAACTTCACCTGAAACCAGCTCTCCTCGTACCTTGATTTTGGACTCTTGTCTCTAACAACTATCAGAAAATGAATTTCTGTTACCCCAGTTCATGGTATTCTATTAGGCAACCTGAGCAGACTAATATGCTCATTATGGTATTTGTGCTGACTTTCTTTTAATGAAAATTCTACCAACTAGCCTCTACTATTGCTATTACTGAATCCAGCTGTGTAACAGCAGCTTCTATTGTAAGCCTTGGCCTATGGAGGACAGCCACCACTGAGCTTCTCAATGATACTTAATGATTCTTTCCTCTAGCACATTCCCTATCACTGTAGTACAGGGACTACCTTGTGGGCTCTCCTACTGAATCACTCAACTGGTATATCTTCCAGCCTTAAATATATATCCATTAGAGCATGCTCAGTCTCTAAGTCTTTTAATTCTTTCTTTCAATACCATCTTTTATTCTATTCAGTTATGGAATTTCTATATCACTTTAAGAAGATTCTTTAGGAGTCATCCTACCACACTGGGAACATCTCTTGAAATCCTTACCAGGTATTAAATCCTGTATCACTGAAAGTGCTCGTGTATCAATAAACTCCATTATCGAGTTCTGTGTTCTGCCCTTGTTAATCTAGCATCCTCAGAATCCTGTCCCATAGGTTTTCTTCCAGCTCCTGTTGCTACATGTTGGTTATACCCAGCAGCTCCTTCAGGATATAATCCCTTTCTCCCTTAGAAGATCCAGCAATTCTCTGGCCAGATTGTATGGTGATTTGACTCTAGCTTTTGATCTGATGGGAGGGGAAGGGAGGTGGAGGTAAACTCTGCAAGGCAGGGCCTCTGAATTTTCTTCAGACAAGGAGACAGCTCTGGTCTTGAACTGGGAGGAACCAGCCACTTCTGCAAGTGAAGAATGTTTAGAGAGAATCTGTGGTTTCAAGGTTTTTGAGTGCATAGACCCAGTTCCTGTGTCAAGTCTCAAGATCCCATTTCTTTCAAACTAGCTCCCCTACATTTGCAAAGCAGATTAGCTAAGGCTGATAAGTCAACCTTCTCTAGAGTTCTACTACTCTTAAATTAAGTCCAGAAAAGGAGCCTGAGTTTTCCTGCTTCAGGCTCAAAAGGTAAGTCTCTTTGTATGCTCCCAATGAGACTCTTTAAGTTCCCTTCCAGCTGGTGATTAATCATTCTCAATCTTCTATTGTCTTTCTGTGATACATCCTGGGCACTAAGCAAAAGCCACCAGATGACATTATCATTATAATTAGTATTTACCAGATCTTCTCATATTGCTGCTACCAGCACTCCCTTCTGTTTCTGGCCCAAGATCATTACTTCGAAAGTTTTAACAGTTGCATTGTTATAGCTTGTTAGAGTTGATCATTACTCCGCTGAACACTAGGGTTTTTATTGCCAGCGAGATGGCTAATTCAGCTCTAAAGCCCGAAGAGTCGTCCCCACACACACCCCCACACCCCCACCCCCCTACCCTCACCACCCCGCTTTGGGCACTTCTACTACCAACTGTCCAAGGTGGATTTCTCAAAAATAGACTTTGAGGAGATTCGAGTGCAAGGAGTTTATTAGGGAGTGCGCCTGCGAATGATGCCTATAGGGTGTGAAAGCACTAGGACTGGGCAGAAGGAAGAGTTGAGCTGTGATGACTTTGCAAGAAGACCTCAGCCGATCTCACTGGCAGCTCCAGAGCTGAGACAAATTTTCGCAAATGCATCTTTTAAGGTAAGGGGGGGTGGGGCAGATTTTTATAGACCTCACCAACAAGGCATTGGCTGTAGGCTACCTCTCAGGAAGGGACATGACTTCGGGCTTTATGGTTTCTCAGCTGAGGACTTTACTCAGAGAGAAACTGAGCTGTGAGCAGCTGGTCACCAATCTGCCCAGCTTGGGAATTATCTTATTCCTGAAGTTATTCACCACAGGCTGGCCTTGTTTTTGTGTCTTATTCCTTAGCTATATATTTAAGAAGATACTAGGATTTTAGGTTATTAAAAGGATTAGATCATTTACTTCATGTCAAGTGTTCACTAGTGTATAGTAAGCATTCAAGAAAATCTTAGGTTCCAATAAAATATATTGGTGTTTTAGTAATAATACTATCCATGACGTACATGGGTTCAAACCGTGTAGACTAGAGAGAGATGTGACACGCCACATTGCATTAAGTAATCCTCATTAAGTTGTTTTGTTGTGGAAAATAAGAATCAGACCAGTGAGAAGCCAAGCAACATTTGGAGAAGCAGGAGAACTCGGGTTTATTTTACACTGGTGGACCCAAATGAGCTCGCTCTTGAAATTCTGGGCCCTGAGCAGTAGGGTTACCGTGCTTTTATAGGGCAGTGCAGGGGGTCTGGTTCCAAGGGCTATGCTGCTAGGTGGGTTTAAATGGGGCGGGGGGCGGTGTGCTTTAGGCGGGAACAGTAGTTTGGGCACTGCAGGAAGCTTGTGGCTGGAAGCCTGTCTACAGAAGCAGAAATGGCTGGCTATCTCTTGTTCAAGTGGGGCTCCTGGTTATCTTTTAGTATTGCTAGTAACTTTCCATCTTCTGGGGCCTGCTGGCCTGGGCCTGCTCTGGGTAATTTTCCTCTTCAGTTTTAAATAATTCAAGTTGTTACCTGTAAGAGTCCCTAAATAAATAGAAGTGAAATTAATGAGGACCAACTCCAGAAATTTCCTTTAAGAAAGTTCTTGCTACCGTCTTTGCCATATTAGCTGCCAGGTATTAACAAAAGAGTATAGACTTTTCTAACAGTCTAGAACTACCATTTTTTAGGACATTTCTAAGCCATAGTTTATAAATAAGGATGTTTGTTCTGGATTCTAGGAGTATTGAGTAAATTCGGGGAAAATTGAAGAACTGAGAAATCAGTGTGGGGAGTTCTGGGCAACTGGGGTGGACATCGAGAAGCAGTAGGAAAAGTATTTATTGACTTATATAATAAATGGAAGCCAAGTACTGATAAGTTAGATCAGCTTATTTGTGAATCCTGAGTCAGATTCTTATATCTAAAGATTATCTTAATAGGTACAAGCTTATAAAGCAACTGTTTCTCATGAATTGTTAAGGGAGCATAACTATCCTGCCTAACTCATAGGTTTGTTGTAAGAACTAAATAAGACAAAGTATTTAAAGTGTTTAGCACAATGCATGGTTCATGGTGAATATATATATTTATTGGCTATTAGAATTATCATTAAGCATCTATCAAGAGCAAGATAATCGACTCGGGCAAGCAAATGTGGTGATGATGATAAGTAATAGAGCATATAATTGAGAACTACCCAACCAAATATTTGTCCTCAAGGAACTTACCTCATATTTCTTATGGCGCTTAAAATAATCTCTGGACTTACCTTGATAAAAGTTCACAGTCAAGCTCTGTACTTGGATATTGGAAGAAAATAACTGGTACATGTTTCAGATATGGAAAAATGTGCCTATGGTTTGCCTTTTAACCAATGCTCTCTAGCTGCTCTGTTCCTTTTCTTGTTTGTCTCCTCCTTTAGCAAAGTGTTAAAACCCTTTTCTTTAATGACAGGCAGTAAAAGGGCACTGTGTTTCTGGAGGACCTGGCTAAAATTTGTTGACATTCAGCTAAAATTGGATAATCCATTAATTATTTATAGACCTGTTCACATAATGGAAGATGTTTCTTTTTCCTTAAAAAAAAAAAAAAAGTCATGCAATAAGTATGTTTAATTAATGGCATGTGCAAGTCTTAAGCAAAGATTTACTTGTTTTATGGATTTAGCAAATTCTTTCAGCCGATTCCTCCCAGATGCTGACAAGCCTGTTTGTTTATATTCATTAGCTCTTTTAGAACCCAGCCAAGTATTAGGATTATTTTTGAAGTAACTCCGGTAGTTTCTGAGATAGGGGATATGTGTCTTCAGCATCTAACTCACCACATTAGACCCTTTATGAAGCATCTCCAAGTCTCAAAGGAGGTGTTAGATGAGTCTGTTCCATCTTGCTGGAATATAGAGAGCAATTCTCAATTAGAAACTATTTATTATCAACTACTCACTTATAGACACATCAACAATGTGTTTTTTTTAATTTTCCTTTAGTCTTTTTTTTTTTTTAATGAAGATTTTATTTATTTATTTGATAGAGAGAGAGAGAAAACAAGCAAGGGCATTGGCAGGCAGAGGGCACGGGAAAAGCAGGATCCCCACTGAGCAAGGAGCCTGATGCAGGGGTTCAATCCTAGGACCCTGGGATCATGACCTGAGCTGAAGGCAGACACTTAACTGACTGAGCCACCCATTATATTTACTAAATGATTTCAATTGTCTCAAAATTAGAAACCTACACATTTGTAGATGGGCAACCTAAAGTCAATTGGTTATTGGGACAAGATTTCCTAAAGTTTTGTACTGTAGAAGGAAATAGGATGACACCATCAGAGAGACAGGGTCCTGGAGATAATCATTTATGTATAGGTGGGGCCTCAAATAAGAAATGAAAGTCCGGCCATAGTTCACTTTTGGCTCTTTCTTACTGAATTTAGGTTGGTATGTTCTTATAACTCCTTTTCTGTGTATTAATACTCTTTGAAACCTCTACCTTCCTAGCTCAGCATTTTAGCAACCAAGTTAACCTCACTGCTTAAGTTCTCATCATACTTGAAAGTAGAACGGTTCTTTTTTTTTTTTTAACATTTGTCTCTTCCATACAACAGATTTATTTTCAATATTAATCATGAAATGAAAAGATTAGCCAGAGATAATACTAGCTGGGAGAGGGGAAGAAAATGCAAACTGAAAATTTCCTTTATTGAAATTCATATATGTAATCATGCTAATTAACAAATAATTAAAAATAATATTGTTAAAAAATAAAAAAGTAATAATTGACAATTTTAACTACTTTATGTTTTTAGACAGGGGAAAAGGGTACACCTACATATTGGACACAGTAATGAGTAATAATATGACAGTTTCTGGTTTTACACCTTACCTTCTGCAAATTAGTAAATTACCTCATCCAAATTGATCCTTTTCACACATTCTTATTCAGTAGATAATATAGGCATATTTGTCGATCTTAATCTGTCTTTATTGATAGTTGAAGAAAATATTTTATTAGTTTCAAAAATTTCTTTCACATGAAGCAATAGACAAATCATTAAGAAAAATCTTAAACTCCAGGGTAAGTTTGCCAAAGATGTAAAAATTCCTTTTCATATTAAATTCCAGATATTATAATAATTTCCATGTCTTTTTCTTCCAAATTGACCTTTTTTTAGCTTTTAAGTGTTGCTTCAGTAGAAAAATTTTGAACACAAAAAGTTCTAAGTGGTCAAATACAATGACAGAATTAAACCAACTCAAGTTCTGTTTCTTAGTCTTTGTAGTCATTGCACTGTCATTATTTTTAATCTACTGTTTAAATGCAGGACTATATAGTGCTACCGACCTTTGAGACGCACTGTGCCTACAGCAATCTTAAACTATTCTGAACATTAAAAACACAGAACTAATGTGTGTAGGTTAGTATGATTCCCTTCCATGTAGAACACAATGTTTATTAAAGAATAATAAACATAAACTAATTTAGATCTTATACCTGTATTTTAAAATGCAGTAATAACTAGAATAATTACTTAAAACTTAGACCAACAAAATATATTTTTTCTATGAAGGAGACTGACATTGTTTAGAATTATTGGCTCACAGTGATAATAAAAAGTAGACAGAGATACCACTACACACCTATTAGAATGGCCAAAATTCAGAACAGTGACAGTACCAGATCTGGCGAGAATGTGGGCAACAGGAATTCTCTTTAATTAGTTTGGGAATGCAAAATGGTATGCTTTGGAAAACAGTTTGGCACTTTCTTACAAAACTAAACATGCTCTAACTATATGATCCAGCAATGATGCTTCTTAATATTTACCCAAAGGCACTGAAAACTCATGTCCATACATAAGCTTACATAGAGATGTTTATTCATAATTGCCCAAATTTGGAAACAACCAAGATGTTCTTCAGTGGTGAATGAATAATAGTAGGCTGTAGTATAACTAGACAATGGAATGTTATTCAGACCAAAAATAAATGAGCTATTGAGTTATGAAGAAACAGAGCACAACCTTAAATTTGTATTATTAAGTGAAAGAGGCCAATCTGAAAAGACTACACACTGTATGATTCAAATTATATTGCATACTGGAAAGCATAAAACTACAGACAGTAAGAAGATTTAGTGGTCTCCAGGGATGGGTGTGAGGGTGGTGGAAGGTTGAATAGGCAGAACACAGAGGATTTTTAGGGCAGTGAAAAATTCTGTGCGATACCTCAATGATGGATAGATCATTAGACATAGGATACCCAAGCCCATAGAATACAAGAGTGAGACATAATATGAACTATGGACTTTGGATGATTATGATGTGTCATTATAGGCTTATCAGTTGTAACAAATGTACCACTCTGGTGGGGGATGCTGATAAATGGGGGAAGCTGTGAGTTTGGGGGGCAAGAGGTATATGGAAAACCTCTAAACCTTCCCCTCAATTGAGCTGTGAAACTAAAACTTCTCTAAAAAGGTGAACTCTAAATTAAAAAAAAAAAAGTAGACTGACATTGTATGTTAGTATTATTGTTTCTAAATCCTCAAAAGAAAATATCCTGCACCCCCATTTTTGTCTGCACTGGGACAGACCACCCACACCACTTGCCCTTGTCCCCAGCTACTGCTCTGCGTCCTTCTGGGGTTTTGTTGCTCACCATCTCAGAAAAATTTCCTGTAAACTTAATGATCTTGTATCACAAATACACCAGGGCCAATGCAATCTACTCTAAGCCATTCTCTACATTTTCTGGACAAATTTGTCAAACCAAGTAACCATGGGGGAGGACTGTGGGCAATTTTAATTTTTTTTAAGAGAATGAAAGAAAAAAAAAATATGCCTGAAAGCAATGGAAAGTAGATGAGACTCAACAATACATCAGAGAGGCTGAACTGCCCCAGCTAATTCAGTCAGAAAGGAGTAAACAACTGCAGAGGCTTGATTCAGATTATTACCTTTAATGCATTAGGAAAAAGAGACAGAAGAGAGAAAATGACTAAGTAATACACGTGAATTTCACACTTCACACTTTGTCACTTAGCATAGCTCCTACCTAGCTCCTATCATCCTGCACTGATTCAACATCGGAACAATAGAGAGAGGCAGGAATAATGGGCTCCTTTTTGGAGAAATTAATTCAGTGAGACATAAATAAGAATACTCTTCTCAAAGAGAGATTCAAAAGCAAATGTGTAGAAAACAACTTGAGCTAGGAGGGGCAGCAGAAAGGCAAACACTGGGTGGGAAAAAGAATTTAAGTTCTTGAACCGTGAATTCAATGCTTGCATCCATTCACTCCTTTCAAGGAAATATATTAATAATTTATTAATGTCAAGTATTGTTCCAGGTGATGAAAAATACAAGTGTAAACTAATCTCCATGATCTGTGCTCTGACCCACTGATGAATTCAAATTGTCACATTTACACAAAATACCAAATCTCCATATTCTGTATCTCTAGCTGTCTGATTAGGAAGCAGTCCAGTTTTCTCAACAATCCCTTCTCTTCTATTTTTCTCTTTAGACATCACTGGGATGGGGCGGCCAGGGAGGACCGTCTGCCGTTATGAAGCCTGTTTTCCTGGAGGATTAGGCAAGGTTCAGATCATAAATGCTTTTCATGCCATGCAAAGGAGTCTGGAATACTTAGGCAATGGGGAACCACTGAAGGATTTTTAACCCACAGCAGTCACAGAGAGATTTATGTTGTTTTAGGAATTTAACGCTGGTGTAGTAGGTTGAATGGTGACACACTACCCCTCCCAAAGGGGGGGATACACACACACACACACACACACACACACACACACACACACATCTCCACATCAAATCCTAGGATCTGTGAATGTGATCTTATTTGAAAAAAGAGTCTTTGCAGATGTAATTAAGTTGAGGATCTTGAGGTGAGTTTATTCTGTATTACCTGGGTAGAAACTAAATCCAATGACAAGAATCTTTATAAGAGACAGAGGAGAACAGACACATACAAGAGATGTTGATGTGAAGGCCTATGTGACTATAAGCCAAGAAAGCCAGCGATCATAAGAAACTGGAAAGGTAAAGAAGGGATTCTCTCCTAGAGTCCCAGAGGGCATGTAAGACTGCCAACACCTTGCTTGACTTCTGACCTCTAGAAGTGCCAGCAAATAAATTTATCTTGTTTTAAGCCACCAGTTTGTGATAATTTGTTATGGCAGCCACAGGAAACCAATGCAACTAGTGGCAACATTAAGGCTGTGCTTGATGTAGGAGTACGGTCAGGGATGGGCCATAATGGCCGACACTATTACTACAGGACATACTTAGAAGAATATATACCAAAATGTTAACTTTGGATGATGGGACTCTATATAACTTTTATTTCCCTCTTTATTTTTATTTATGTTTTCTAGTTTTTATAGAACTATAGGCACATACTACTGTAGCTAAATAGAGAAAAAATAAGCCAACTGTGATAATAAGGATTTGAGCCAAGGCAGTAGAAGGCAGGATTGAGAAGAGAAAATGTTCCTTATGCATGCATGTATGTATGTATGTATGTATGGATGTATGTATCTTTCTATCTACCTGTCTGTTTATCTGTCATCTATCTATCATCTCTCTAATATTTCTGGGTGCTCACTAGATGCTATTTTAGGCTTTGTACAGACAACAGTGGACATTACAAAGAAAAACATAAATCTCTGCCTTATGGATCTTACATTCAAGGAGGGAAAGCCATAGAGTTTTGAGCAAAGGCATAGATAACTTAGTTTTAAAAGGATCACCCTGGATACTGTGTGTAGGGACTGTTAAGAATAAAGTGAAAACAGGGAGAACTGTTCAGTGGCTATTCCTATTATCCAGATGAAAGGATAGTGAGTGGCTTGTGCTAGGACATGACCTAGGAGGCTGAGGTTTCTTTCTGTGACTGGCTTGAATAGAGCCAAAGGGAATAATGGAATTACCTTGATGTTTTCAAGGCAAATAGTTATGGTGAGGTAAGTATGGGGGGTTGAGAAAGGCTCTTGTTCTGAGACCCAGTTCTTCATTGGTGCACATGGAAGCAAGGAGGCTAGGGGTGCTGAGTCAATCTTTTGAGTAGTTCGGGCTCTCTCATGAATCCTACTGATGGAGTAGACAGAGTACTCAAAATGAAGTGATCCAGTGCAGCTGAACAGGAAGGAGGACTTCACAGATGGATAACATCACTGGATCTGTTCCTACTCCTCAACTCCATTTCTGAGGACACCGCCCATGGCACATAACTTGCAGAAACTATCCCCATTGCATGGCCTCTCTTATCACACAAGAATATGTCATAATAAATTAGGTGGTAAGAAATAATTCCATGGGGCACCTGGGTGGCTCAGTGGGTTAAGCCTCTGCCTTCAGCTCAGGTCATGATCTCGGGGTCCTGGGATCGAGCCCTGCATCTGGCTCTCTGCTCGGCAGGGAGCCTGCTTCCCCCTCTCTCTCTGCCCGCCTCTCTGCCTGCTTGTGATCTCTCTCTCTCTCTGTCAAGTAAATAAATAAAATCTTAAAAAAAAAAAAAAAAAAAAGAAATAATTCCATGTGTTCAGTTCTAACGTCAGGGACTGTCCCCAACTGTTCCCTAACAGAATGAACACAGGAAGATCCTTGATGATATTTTCGTGGTTGATTATCAGTGTGTACTTGGGAAACAATTTTAATTATTGGAAATTGTCCAGCTAACTGAAGTGTTGGTCAGTGAGCTAGCTAAGGAAAAAAAATCTTGCCCTCTTTCCTCAAAAATAACAATGTAATTGAGAAGTAGACCAGTTCCACACAAACTATTCCCTGCACAAAGCTTTGTAATTATCCTAATTCCATTCCAAAAAATATTTGCCATTCACTAACATTTAATCCAATTCCTAAAATGGTGTAAGAAAATTAAAACCCTATGTAGAATGTTCAAAAGTGAGACTTATTTATATTTTTAATTGAGAATTAGAGTGAACTGATCAAACAGCTAATGTCAATGCTTCGGGCAGCAGGGACAGAAGTTTTGGGCTTAGATGGAGTTGCTAGTCATTTGGGCAGCCCAAACATAAGGGGTAGATGACGTAAATATTACAGTACTCTCAGTGTCTAGAAAAAACCACCATACTTTATGCATAAGACTATTTTATTATACAAATACCCCCACTCCAGTTTGCTTTAAAATGATTTCAGATCCTGCCAACCATTTGAAGTCTTCTTCAAATCTCTGCTCCCTTGGGGCACCTGGGTGTCTTTATTGGTTAAGCATTGGACTCTTGATTTCCTCTCAGGTCATGCATGATCTCAGGGGCAGGATCTTGGGGTCATGAGATCAAGCCCCGCGTGGAGTCCCACATTGAGCTCCACACTCAGTGTGGGATTGTCTCTCTCCCTCACACTCTGCCTCTTTCCCTGCTCTCTCTCTCTCTAAATAAATAAATAAACAAACAAATAAATAATTAAATAAATACTTAAAACAAATCCCAGCTCCCTTGAACACGCAAAGTATGCTGAAGGGCTTACATGCCATCCTCTATCACTGTCTTTTCAGGACTCCGGATTATCCCAAATTGTAAGGGGTCTCCAAGTATCCCCTAAAGTTTGCATTTAGGATTGTACATTTTAGTCCTCATGAAAAAGCAATTTAATTTAAGTTTTGTTTCTGAGGGAAGAAAGCGTTTTAGCTTGCTTTTCAAAGAAAGAAATAGAAGAGACATCCTGGACAGGAGGATAAAAGCAATAAAAACATTCTGCATCCACAGGAAGGAAGCATATCAAGACAAAACATGTTAAAAGCATACGTACAGCCCAGATACCTAGGTCAAGGGACTAGATGAGAGTCTAACAAGCTGTAGTCTGAAGACATTGGCTAAGGGATTAGGGTACTTATGTGACTCAAAGTTCAGGGTCATGGAGATTAAGTTTAAGGAGGAGGGCCTATAATCTATTTCAGAATCTTGAACTGTCTGGCTTTTCTACTAACTATGGAGTCAATGTGGAAAATGCATCATTAATTGATACCAACGGTTACAGTTCTCATCTCACTGAGCCTCTTGTTGAGTTGGGGTGATTCTCTTAGTGGAGGGTTTTTGTAAGAGGAACACATGATAACCCCTCCTCCACATTCCTCAAATAATACCTTGTATACCTTTCTCTGTGTGTCGATGGCTTTCTAGTACACTTTGTAATTTGGCAGGCATTATAGTCTCTTACTAGAGAGTAGAGGCTTACATGTCCTACTTATGTTTGTATCCAAAAAAACATCTGGTACACTGTTTTTGCACATAGTAGGGACTCAGATTGTATCTGTAAAATTGACAGGGGAAAGGAGTACAAGGTTGAGAAATAAAACTATAATTCCACAAAGACTATACAATGAATGCATCTCTTTCTAAATTACTTGAGTAGTGCAGATAAATGCAACAGTAAAGCTCTGTTTAGGAACACCTGCTTTCTATTTGTCCTTTAACCCTTAGCTCAGAAAGCTCTTTATTATGGATCCCATTTCTATTTCTATTTCGGATAGTTTGATAATCAAGCTATGATTATATATGCGTAACATCAGTTCCTCTATGACAGATGTGTGATTCATTCCAATCATCTTAACTCCGTATGCAGATGCTCCTACACTATTCCATTTTCTTAATTATATAGTCTCCAAGGGCTACACCTGTGAGGGGAGGCAATCCGCAAATCTACAGAGCTTAAAGAGAACTACCTTTCCCTGAGGTCTTCTCCCCAAATGTTAGGAAATGTAAGAGATTATTTTAACAAGCAGAATGTCTTCCCCCTCAAGTCATGACCTGGTTATATCAGATAAATTCAAAGCTTCTGGGCAAGCACCTTAAGGCCATATCTTTTTTCCTCTCACAAGTTTTTGGCTGCTTGCCTTCAAACTGCAAGCTGGCAGACTTCATCCTTTAAAAGCTTAATTACCTGAAAACCCACTGGGCACCTACGATACCTGTAGTTCTCAGCCCTAGAGCTTGAGGATGGATGGAATAGAAATCTAATGCACTTGACCTTCTCACTTCCTGCTCAGAGTCCATGCCCCTATTACACCTACTCAAATCCTCACTGAGGCCAGAAGTGCCAAGGACTTTTGCTGACAGATGTTTCTAGAAAAGCTTCTATTCATCTGAAAGGCATTGGGCCTGCTAGACCAAAGGTCCTCAAAAATGTCATCCCCATACTTTATGCTAGCAGCCTCAACAGCACCTGGGAATTTGTTAGAAATGAAATTCTCGGGTTCTAGTCTAGACCTCCTTAATCAGAAACTCTGGGGGTGGAAATCTAGCACCCTGTGTTTTGACAAGCCCTTCAGGTGATTCTCATACGGACTGCAGGTCGAGAACCACCATACTGGGTAATTGAACCAATGGCATTTGGCTGTAAGCCGTGGCGTTACTATTTATAACACCACGCAGCACTCACTAACCTCAGTCTCGGGAGTCGCAGGAGTCGGTGAGCTCCGCTCAAAGCAAGGGCTCTCAACTTTGGAGGTGCTTGGATAGCCGGTTGGGTGCATTCGGAAATACAGGATGTTCTTCCATGTGGCCCAAGGAACTGAAGAAATTCAGAGAACTCAAAATGTGAGTTGGTGAAATCTGGGGCTGGCAAAGGGGGGACAGAGTATCACAGAGTTACCCTGTCCTTTTAGGTTTGACTATTTGCACTATTATTTTCTTTCTTTCGTTCTATCCCACAGATTTTGCTTTTACTGTTCCTCTTATCAAGGGTGATTCAAAACAAGGATTTATCAAGTCCTACTGTGTGTAAGGTGCACATCAAAAATACCTATCTTGGGGCACCTGGGTGGCTTAGTTGGTTAAGTGTCCAACTCTTGATTTCGGCTCAGGTTATGATGTTAGGGTCCTGGGATGGAGCCTTGAGTCGGGCTCCCTGCTCAGCAGCGAGCCTGCTTCTCTCCCTCTATTCCACCACACTCAGCTTGTTTTCTCTCTCTCTCTCTCTCTCAAATAAAATCTTTAAATCGTTAAAAAAAAAAAGTAAGGAAAACACTAGCATAATTATAAGATACTCAAAAAGTTACCTATTGTATGCAAACATATTTCAGGGAAAGTTCCTTTGGAATGCAACTTCTAAACTATAGTAAATGTCTTCACTTGGCCCCCTTTTTCTACTGCAAACACCACACAGCACTGGCATAATTGTGCTCCTATAATGCAGCGTGTTTACTTGGAAAACTTCAGGCTTTTTAGTTTTCTTTTAATCCAAGCATTTAAGCTGGTTAAAGGAACACGTTCTCTAAGGATTTCCAGAGGGTGGTATATATTTTAACAAATCTAAGTTTTCATTCAACCAAGTTTACATAAAAGAGGATTCAACTGAGTTAACCTTTTAGTAGGAAAGAGGGAGGGCAGATGGACCCATAATTTGGGGTTTATAGAAACTTTTTCTGGGAGGCTACCATTTGGAAAAGCAGACCATAATCCTGAATGTGAACACAAGTAAAATTGAAGTTCAAGTCAATCTAGCTTTAGATTAGGAAGTATGGAATTTGGCTTCTAATCTCTTAAGAATTTCTCTTTCTGTCTCTTACATACATACATGTATGTATATATATATAGAGAGAGAAAGAATGTATATACTTGTATATATGTATATAATTTGACCTAAAAATACCTACTTTCTTCTGAGATTTTCTTAACTGATACTTTAGACGTATGATTTAATGCCAACTTCAATGGATTATTAGGATGATCTAAAAACACAAACTATTTCATCACTATGGAAATAACTGAGTTAATACAAACAATTACTAGAACTGGAGGAAACCTGCTGATTCATGGATTGTGTCTCTCAGGTTGAACTAGTTTAAAAGAGAGGCCACAGGATTGCCCCCAGCTGAAAGGGTGGTGTGGGATTGGGACTCCTATTAGAAACACGTACCCAGCAGAAGTGGTTTATTTTATTTTATTTTATTGAGGTGTAACCTTATATTAGCTTTAGATGTACAATATGATTCAATATTTGCATATATTATGAAATGATCATCACAACAAATCATGTTTACATCCCTTACCCTCCATAGTTACTTTCTCTTTCTTGTGATGAGATCTATTCTTCGTAACTTATAAATACACAACACAGTACTATTAGCTATATTCACCCTGCTATACATTATATCCTCATGTTTTATTTTAAAAGCGGAAATTTGTAGCTTTTGTCCACTTTCACCCATTTCTTTCACATCTCCCCTTCCTGTGTCTGGCAACCACCAATCTGTTCTCTGTATCTGAGTTTGTTTTTTTAAGATTTCGCATATGAGATCCTAAGGTATTTATTTTTCTGTCTGACATACTGCATTTAGCACAACACCCTCAAGATCCATCCATGTTGTTGCAAATGGCACAATTACCTTCTCTTTTGTGGCAGAATAATATTCTATTATATATATGTGCTTATATGTGAGTTTGTGTGCACACCTATGTGCATGTAAACATTCTTCATCAGTGGACACTGAGGTTGTTTCCATAACTTGACTATTATAATAATGCAGTGAACATGGGTGTACATATCTTTTCCAATTAGTGTTTTCTTGTTTTTTAGATAAATATTCAGAAAGGGGAATTGCTAGATCATAGGATAGTTCTAATTTTAATTTTGGGGGTAACCTCCATTATGTTTTCCATAATGGCTGCACCAGTATATATTCCTGTAACCATGCACTAGATTTTTCTTTTCTCTACTTCCTCACCAACACATGTCTCGTTGACAGCCTTTCTAACGAATGTGAGGGGGTATCTAGTGGTTTTGATTTGCATTTCCCTGATAATTAGTGATGTGTAGCACCTTTGCATGTACTTGTTGTAGGTCGTCTTCAGAAAACTGTCTATTCAGATCCTCTGCCCATTTTTTTAACCAACCTGTTTTTAGGACTGATGAGCGCATGAGTTCTTCATACATTTTGAATATTAGCCCCTTATCAGATACAACCATTTGGTAGGTTGCCTTTCGGTTGTGTCAGTTTCCTTTGCTATGTAGGAGCTTTTCAGTTTGACTTAGTCCCGCATGTTTTGTTTTGCTTTTGTGGGTTTTGCTTGTAGTGCAAAATCCAAAAAATCGTTGCTAAAGTCCATGTCAAGGAGCTTACCGCCTATGTTTTCTGAGTTTCATAGTTGCAGGGCTTATGCCTAATGGCTTCATGAATTTACCTGTCATCCTTGTGCCAGGGGCCATGCTAATCTTCTCTGTATCCTTCCAATTTTAGTACATGTGCTGCCCAAATGAGCACAGCAAAGTTTGTTTTTACATCTCAGTGTATGTATATACTTGTTTGTCTCTGTGTATTAGAGACGGCAGGGATTAAATGAGATACAAACTAATGCACTGAATGTGTATGAAACAAGAAATACTCTACCCTGTTGGAATAAACTATCACCTAGTAAATCACCTAATCCTGGAAGTCCTGAGTTAGGGTCACGGCAAAAGTGATACACTTCTTGCACTTTCTCCAAATGTACACTTGCTCCCAAAGAGAGATTTACATTGACCTCATCCTCTGCTCGTCAGACTTAAGGAACATTAAGCTGTGATCTTAGCTCTCTCTAACCTCAAGGCTGGAGTGGAGAATTATTTTTCTAAAGACTAATGCTTCCCCCAAGCACGTTCTGTAGGCTTCTCTATAGAACAACATATGGAATATCCTTCTTGAGAACATTGGGGGATAAGCTGAATGTCCCAGCACTATCTGTGGGGTCGACTTCTGTACCTGGCATTTTAAGAGGTCAAGCCCCCCACTTTTGGGCCAAGCCAAGAGAAGAAGCCACCTCAGAAATCCATCGTGGAGACCACAGTGACCATGAGGAGCTGGCTGTGTCCTGCCAGGAGATTACTCCAGCTGTTTTCCATCACAATCTGGTTCTGAGTAGACCAAGGGAAACCTAGCATGAGGCTGTGCTCAGGCTCAATGATATCTTCAAATTGCCTGTATTTAAAAACCCTAAAAACTGTAATGGCTTAATTCAGCTGGTGACTTTATGGCCTGCTCCTCCTCAGTCTAGGGCTTTCTCTTCAACTGAGAAGTCAGGGACTATTTTCCTTGCTGGGATGGCTGGCTGTGGTGAGGTGCAGGGGCTCCAGGATGGGGTAAATGAAGACAGTGGACCTTGGTGGGAGCTATATTCCCCTTGTGGCAGCGGGCCTACAAATCTCCAGTCCTTTGGAGTACATAAAGCAGGGCTCTGAGGAGCGAGTAGGCACTAATTTAGGAGCTAGAAAAGGAAGGGTGAGTTTTCACATAGTGAAGCTTGCCTTGAACCCACCTACTAAAACACTGTCTCAAAGAAAATGTAGGTTATGACTTGAATGTAAAGAGAAAGGAAAAGCAGGCCCTCCTGTAAGAAAGCAGTGTAACATCACCTTGATATAGCCCTGCCATTTATCTCTTAGTGACATCATTCCTACTTTGCATGATTTATAACTTTGGAGAAGTATTTCAATGTCCTTGAATAGACTTTTAACCTTCATCTCAAGGTGGTTTGACCTCTGCTGAGCGGAGCTGTTCTTCGGAGTCACCGCCGTCTACTGACAGAAAGGGCTTGTTAGAGCCGCAAAGATTTCAATATTGATGTTTGTATCTTGATATTGTTTGAGAAATCCTTTAGGCAAATATTGAAGCATTTGTCCAATGCAAAAATTCCCTTTAGAAAATTAATTGCTGATCACCTTTATTAAAGTGCAGCTGAAGCTGTAGGCTAAAGACTCAAATTACTTGTTTCTCTAATAACACCTCTTTCACTAAAGTTAGCAACTTAATTTTCCTTATCTTTAACAAGGGGTAACTTACTAGTTCTCACCTTCCGAGTTTGGTAGGATTTCATGAAATCCTACATATAAGACACTTGGCACCATACCTGGTTCTTAATCATTCATTGTTACTTTACCATATTTTATTATTAATTTCACCGATCTCCTATCCTATGGGATTTATACTTAAGGCCATACCCAGCAATTGGGTATTTGATCAGTGGTCAGATAAAGGGAGAAGGAGACCTATTTGCTACTCGGACTCCTCAGGGTTATGGAGAGGTGATCGGTGACCCAGTTGTACAAAGTTTGACTTATTTGGAATTCCGGTGTCTTTTTATTTCTCTTTTAACAGCTGCTTGCATTAGCCTTTTGGGAATTGAGCAAAAGAGTTTTTCATTTTTAGGAAGCCGCATGTTCTCAATCTTTAAATCAAAGGTGAAATGCAACGTGCCATGGCAGTAATCCAAAGTTTGGAGGCCACATGGACTTTCTGGCTTAAACTCATTTTCTATGAAGTCAAAATTCATCCTTAGCTCTTGAAAGCACCGAAGGCGATGAGCTGAGACAACAGTGAACAGACATGAGAAGAAGGCCCCTGGTGGCCAAAATGAGGCTTCTCCCTCTCAGTTTTTAATGGCATGCGAAAGGCATTAATCCACACTTTCATTTCCTATTAGCCAAATAGAAATGTCTGGAGATAATGCGAATACCTTATGGCATAAGTGACTTTCTAAAGTATCTTATTAGAACTCCTTATCTGTGTAAATGAGGCAGCACTGGGGCTTGACAGCCGGAATACAGCTCCTAAAAACTGACGATTGGGGGCAGCTCACAAAGAAGTTAGCCCAATACCACTGGGGAAACTTCCCGGGGACATGGCCACTCTCGCCTTTTCTCAAGTACAGTGACTGACATGTCACGTGTAGGTCACTTCCTTGTGTGGCAGCTCTACCCAGAGATGAAATCAGGTTTCCCAAATGCCTCTCAAGAACCATTAGGACTAATGATGCTGCCACACATGCAGGTTGGGATCTTCCAGCAGAGAGCAGAGAGAAATGCCATCCAGGAAGAGTATTCAATGTGCTTTTGAGAATGATGCCCTAGGTTTCCGAAGCACACTTTTTCAAAAGGAGGTTTATAGGATGATTGAGGCTGCTTGGCTGATGTTTAATGTGGAAAAGATAACATGGATCAATGTTAGAGAAAACTCAAAACCAGTACCCTCGCCAAAAAAAATCCCAAACCCCTCAAAACAAAAACCAACCCTCTGAAGCATCTGTCTCTTTAGAAAGGATGGCTATATTTTGTTTGAAAAAAGTCTGAGGATGTACAAGGCAGAGCTGGGGACATCAGATTATCCAACTCCAATCTCCACCTTCCACTCCGCTTGCCCTGCTCTACCTTCCAGGGGCAACATTACCTTCATTCTTGCAGTCGGCTTCTTAGTATTCTATTCATATTTACTTGAAATGAAGAGTCCTTTTCTTCATGTTCCCAGGGAGACTCTGCCAGAAGCCCACAGTGTCCATCATTGACATCGTTTTCTTTTATCTTTACTTTTCCCCTTATAAGACTACCTCTCAGTGTTGTCTGTTCATATGAGCAAATACAACTTTTCCTTTGAAAATGGGTTTGTTCATTCTATAAAGATTCACTGACCTCTGTTGTAAATATTGGTATATTTCCATCATAAAGATAAACTTTCTATATTCAGATTTTTCTTGTATTTTTTTCTTTTTGTTTGGTCATCTGAATTTTATGATTGAAGCTTTTTTTTAATAAAATGCAAATACATTTGATTTTTTTTTAATGTTGGCCATTTATCTTGCTATATAAATCAGTTTTTCTTCTCTTCTTCTAATCAGCGGTATTGCTTTCAGTTCCTCTAACATATTTCAGGTAAATGGTTAAATCAGTGTGGCCACAGTTAGAGACCCATCCGATGTCTCCTGCTGAGGCAGAAAAGATGAACACAGTTAATGGGTAAATGATAGGCCAATGCTGAGGTCAATATTTACCCCACTGTGCAATAAATCTTGATAACTGGCTAACTACCAAAACACGATGTCAATAATCAGTATAGTATGCTCTATCTTTCCAAAATAATTTCATTAGAAAGGTATGGAAATTCGAGGGATAAAAATTGCAAAAATTTTGTGGTATTCTTTTGGTCCTGAAAGGAAACCTTTTCTATACCGAGGTAAAGATCTTGAAATCAGTGGTTTTCAAGATTTTATTTGAGAGAGAGAGAGAGAGCGCGCATGCATGCAGAGCGGTAAGGGGTGGGGGGAGAAGGGGAGGGTCAGAGGCAGAGGGAGAAGCAGGCTCCCCCACTGAGCAGGGTACTGGATGTGGGGCTCGAACCTAGGACCCCAGGATCATGACCTGAGCCAAAGGCAGACCCTTAACCAACTGAGCCACCCATGTTCCCTGAAATCATGGGTTTTCAAACTTTAAAATGCTTTAGAAGCATTGGGGCACTTTTAGATAAATACAGATGGCTAGTTTCCACCCCTATTCTGAACAAGGAGGAGTGGTCTTGTGCCCACATAGTGTTTCACAAAACACGAGGAGAATCTGAGGAAAGCTAGAGAACATGCTTTGAGGAAAAATGGATTTAAATTCTACATTGGGCCTGGGAGGTAAGTAGTTATCAACCTATTAACCAACATTTATTTAGGGACAACTAGGTCTAAAGCAATATGTGTATATAGTCATTATGAAGTACTTGTACTTTGTTACTGCTCCGTTCTACCTAGTTATATGGTAATTTTTGGTTCTTACGTAGGAGATTGGATAAGGTTAAAAACAAGGCTTATTGGTATAATTTATCAGTGACAATCGCTGAAAGAATCTCTTAAAAAAGCAATTGCTCATCCTTGGAGACCCAGCATTTCTCCCAAATAAAAAAAGGAAAAAAAATACAAATCATTACATTACTATTTCATAAACTTAATCAAGGAGTAAACTATTGGCAAACTTTTCAGGGAAAAGAGATAAAAATAGTAAACTAAAATCAGTAAAGGTATAATTTTGAGGTAGGGAAACACATCAGAAAAAATACTTTTCAGTATGCACTTCTCAGTGCATTGTTTATTACAGAAAGTACAACCATAAAATTTTATAATTATGTATATTATGCAATAGGAACAATAATGTAAATTTAAAATATAAAATAACTAGAGTTTCAGTATCTCCTGACTGCATACCAATAAATCCTGAGTGTTATATTCAGCTCTCCTATTAGCCTTATTTCTCTAGCCTGGCATTGTATATTTTGACTGCCTTCGATATAAATTAAAGTACTTATTTGGCACATAATTAAAGAATTAATAATTTTTTTTAAAGTGGGACAAGAACTTTCTTTAACCCTGACAGAAGCTAATCTTTCTCAAAGGATGATCTTTGGTAATTTTCAGATACATCTTTAAAGTATTTTTTAGGCTACCTTTCCTCCAAATGGAAGGGGAAAATGCACTAGTGGATAAACTGTCCTCAATTTCTAGTTTGTCATTTATAACTTGTATTTAAACCATTGGTCTCTTACTGTTGCTCATCTGTATGACTGTTTACCAAGTGTATATGTACATTTCAAGATCTTATTTTGATTTTGTTGGAGTTTGATTGGTATTATATGCTTTCTTTACAACTCATGTTGAAATTCCTTGGTACATTTAGAGAGTCTTCTAAGCTTCTCTAACCTCATTGGCTTCACTGAGCACTCCCTCCAGTGGACCATCTTGGCATATGTTTGAAAGTATTTTCAAACTTTATGTTAGGAGGAATCTCTTAGGAATTTTTGTGGGGGAAAACAGTTTCTTATATAGTGAATCCGAAGGAGCAGAGGTTCTGTATTTCCAACAAACCTCCAGGCATATGCCTGGTGCTGCCAGTGTGAACCTAAAGGTCTATACCATAAATCCGGCTTGTACCAAGTGCTACAATCTATTGTTGATCACAGGGCCAGACACGTACCCTATATATGCAACTGTAGTTATTTCTCATGAGTGTAGCAATCTCCTCACAAATTTTCACTGATGCCAAGAGTATTGTCATCATCAACTGTGTAGTCATTAAAACTCTTCATCTCTAAAATTTCCCAAGAAAGCATCTTGTAATCATGAATTGGGCTTCGAAGAGTGTCAGCACAGTAATGTGCCAAATCTTTGTCATCTTAGATTTTTAATGACTATTTTAGACTTCATTGTTGTTGACTCCTAAAAGCATTCAACAAGCATGGAAAAATAAAGAGCATGAGATACAATATACTGAAATGATATCCATGAAAATGTTAAACAGTATTTCTAAGAGATGTTACCATAGCGATTTTTATTTTCACTTTTAAATTTTTTAATTTTCTTCATTTTAACTGTTTCTTTAAATATTTTATAGTTCATATTATTTTTATAATACAGTAATTATTCTGAATTTTCAAAAACCCAGAACTTATATTTTCCATGAGGTTTAAAAGACATAATTTGGCTAATTGTCATGATTTCTTATTTTTTGTTCCCTTGTTATTTGTCACATCTTGCTTGTCTAACAGTATCAGTGAAGGGACATGTTTTATTACTCCACATTCCTTAGTACTTTGTCAGGGACACGATGAATACTCAGGATTTACTTATTCATCGATTATCAACTTTCTGGCTTCATTGAATTTCCACACAGATTATATGAAAGGAAGTTTAGCACATCAAATACTTGCTTACAATCACCAAGATGTCTGACTTTTCTGATAGGTTGTATAAATACTGATGTTTATGTCCCAGGTAAGAGCATGGTCCTCCGGCTTAGTACATGCCAAGAGAAAATACATAGCAGGATATCAATGAAAGACCACATAGAAAAATTTAGTGGGTATTACTCAAAATTTCTCATCTTTTTACTCCCCTGTCTGTGCACACAGAAACGACCATAGTTCTGACTGGGCCAGAGTATTGATGTGTTGGCACTGAGTAGGTTCTGGGATGACAAGTTAAATGGTGCTTCCATTCTGGAGAAGACACTAGAGAAAAAATGGAAATTACTTGGGGTAGCTGCAAATCACACTAAATATCACTTCCTTTGTTTCTGCCAAAAGTCTGCCAATATGATCGGCTTGATTTAAAGAACATATGATGAAAATGGAAAACAGTTTCTAATCACAGCTATTAATTACCATGGACTAAATTCAAAGAGATTTCCTCATTAAAATTTCTAAGTATCCTAAATATAATGTAAGACTTGAATGGTGAGGCAACACAGGGGATTTCTTAATAGCCTACAAGGCATCAAGGAAGGAGGAAGATTCCCAAGGGTACAGAAAAATAGGTCCTTTAAAATAAAATGTTCTCAGAGTCTCCATTCACTGAAAGAAGCCATTCTTGTCCTAGTTGGGAATCCAACAAAGTCTAACTTAGAACTGATGGGAGTGATGCAAGCATGGTGGAGATACATGCCCAGTGCAGAAATGCAAACATAGACTGGTAGAACATCATGAGGGTCCATGGGGTCCAAAACCGACCAACAGGGATATGTTGTAAGTAAGTTCTACCGGTTCATTCATTCAACAAACATTTACTAGCTACCTATTCTATCTCAGGTACTCTTGTAAACACTGGGCACATATCAGTAAGTGAACTGGACAGATTTCTGCTTATGTGGAGTTTATATACAAAATGGTAGAAAAAGACAATGGTATATCTAATAGGTACATTATATTGTTTCTATGTATGAAAATAAGTGCTATAGACAACAAGGGGAGTGCTGTGAGGTGGGACGGCCGTGAGGTGGTTGCAATTTTAAGTAAAGGCGTCAGGGCTTCACCTTTGAACAAAGACTCAGAAAAAGCAAGGGAATGAGCCATGCAACAATTGGGGAGAATAACTTCCTCTTCCCTAGTGCAGAGCCCTAATGCTAGAATGTGCTTGCTCCATTTGGGGGCCTTCAAGAAAGCCTGTGTGTCTGGGGAGTGGGCACGTGGGAAAAGTCCTAGGACAGGGCTGTATTAGTCCATAAAAGACTCATCATGTAGGTCATTGTAACCTATGTTGAGGATTTTTGGTACAGGGTTACATTTCAACAGCAGTGTTAGTCTCCATTCTCTCTGTTCTTCTCCTTTAGAACTTCTTTTTAACATGACTTGAAACATTTCAGTCCAATTCCTACTATGTCCTTTCTTAAAACCTGTATGCCTGCAAATCATCATCCTGATTTATGTCCCCCCTCATCCCCACCCTTATTCCAATTCATACTAATTCTGTGGGCAAATTTGTTTTCCTAAGGTCCAAGGAGTTTTTCCTTGCAAGAAAACCTCAACTAGCCTTGTCATTGCTTCTAGAAATAAGTCAAAACTTCTCTTGACCTTGCAGGAGCTGGCTACTACCTACTCAACTTAATTGCTTCCTGTGTACCATTCAATTGTCAGCTCTGATTTCGATCCCTTTGTCCATGTCATTCTCTAAACATGAATTGTTTGCCATCTTGTCAGTGCTTTTCCAATTCTTCATGTCTCCCTAACTGCCATACTCTTTATCGCCACCCCTAATCACAGCAGCAAGTGGTTTCTCACTTTTACAAAATTTCCAACACTTATTTTTACTTCTCCTAAGACAGATTCTGTGCTTTCAATTATTAATTTTAAGTGGACTCAAAATACATCAAGAGTCAAATCTGTGTCTTATTCATGTTTTCATTCCCCCAGAGAACTAGGAAGGCTCATTGCACTGTTAAATGTTGATAGAATAAATTTTAGTACTCAATCTGTAAGCATAGGTGGGGAGCTTGAGCATTATTGACACAAACTTATTCTGAACGTAATGGTCAGTCCTTCATCATGACCCATGGGCATTTAACTTCGTGATTACAGATACCTCTGTACTCCTTATGACTGCCCATGCTTCAAGCGCAAGACAAGGAATACGGGATTAATTTAGGAATCCATCATATTTTTAAAGCCATGACAACTAGCTGTATCATAAATATAGCAGATCACCCAGCAGCATAAATAATGGAAACACTGCCTTGAGGGCCATAAAAGTGATTGATGCTCTGAGTTGCTGTTAACCCTGGTTATCCTTGTTCCATGTGGTTCTTTGCAGCCTTCCTTTGTGCCTGAGATTGGCACTTCAGAAACAGTATCGCTGGAAAGAAAAGTCAGGTGTCACACATCTAGTTTCCGGTCTGAAATTCACAAATGAGGGGGAAGTTATCTAGAACAAGTGCACATATACAGATGTGTCCTTATATTCATATTAACGATGAGCAATAAGAAAAAATATGAAGGTGTGGGATAAGGAGAATTAGGCCACTATGGATTTACTTTTGTTTAAAATAATAAAAAGCTTCTAAAGAACTTATCCTTTACTTGGATGTCATAGGTGAAGATTTTTCTTCCCGAATGTTTCTGCAGACACATGTACAATGAATTGCATTTGGCTTTGACATGCTGAAAGGGAAGGCTTGCTGAAAATTTGGTCTAGAGAAGCGTCATGTTAAAGAGAATTCCATCTCAGGACCAGAAAACATGATTCTTCTTGTATTTTCACTACTAATTAGCTTTATGGCTTGATATGAGTTTCTCAACTTGGTTCATTCTGTTGTTCTTTTCACATATGTAATGTTGGAGAGAAAGGGGACAAGCCTAAGAATTAAGTACCTGTTTTATACAATGTGCTTTACTAACCTCCACTACTAAGATTTTTAGTGATACATTATTATGTCCATGATACAGATGAAGTGTTTGGGGTTCAGCAAGGGTCTGCAATTTTCCCAAGATTATTTGGAATAATTGGCAAATCTGAATCCTGGTCAATTTGAATCCAAACTTAAGCTATTAATACTGCATATACAAAGGTTAAGAAATAGATATCTAAGTGCTTCCTCCTGCCCTAGCATTCTGTGATTCTGTCTTCCTGTGGAAGAAGCCCTGCGGAGTTTCTATACAGTGGCAAGTGTTATGACAGGGCCAATGGTTTTGCTAACTTGTAATCCCAATTTTATCTCCAATTCCCTATGGAACAGGACAAGTCGGCTCTTAATATGGTTCCCAAATCAAGTCACACAAGAAGAGGGACAATTATTGATTGGCTGATCTAGGAGACCACTTCTAGTTTGAGTTAAAAAAAAATAGAGCATTTTAGAAGAATATTCGGTTCCATCTGTATGGATTCATTCACTGGGGTCTTTGTAGATTGGAATTCTGATTGGAAAAAATTCTGTATCTAGCACAGTGGGGATCTTGCACTTTGTTTTCTGGGAGGTCTTTTTAAATGGGTATTTTTGTTTTCTGTTACAGCAGCAAAAAAGTATATGCTTTTCTACCATTAGTTCTGTGGGATCAACTGTATTCTCAAAAGGAACCAATGTAGTATTTTATAAAGAGTAATATTTTAATAAAAATTTTTAGCAACAAATGAATTTATGATTTAGGCCTGGGATGAAACTTTCCTTTCATGGTTTTTTCCTTTGCTGCCCTATTCCATCTAGGATATTTTTTTTTCAATTTTTTTTTTTTCAATTTTTTTTTTTTTTTTTTTTTTTTTAAATGTAGGCTCCATGCCCAATGTGGAATGTGGACTCATGACCTGAAGATCAAGAGTCACATGCTCTACTGACTAAGCCAGCCAGGTGCCCCCTCTGGGATATTTTGTAAATGGGTAAGGGAAATCTTGGGAGATAGCTGATTCCAAATTCCAGCCATTCAGCTCAAGATAGAGCTAGAATTGGTCCTTAAGATGCAGACTATAGGATAGTATCTTAGACCCAATTCACAGGGAAAACAGGCTGTGAGATAGAAATTTGCATGCATACAGTTTATTGAACAGTGCTTTCAGCAATAGCACCTGGGGGTGTCAGGGGTCAGAGAAGTAGAACGGGGCAAAGGGAGAAGTTCACAATGCAGTCACAACAAAGGTCTTGACTAATCCCACCAGAAACCCTAGAGTTAAGGTAGTCTTTCAGAGTTGTCTTGAATTGAAGCTAAAGGATGCCTTAGTACTCCCTTATTAATGAATGTAGACTGACCACAAGGGATGGGCAGAACTCTGGGAGGGTCCTCTAGACCAGTCCAGTGACTTAGACTCAGCTATGAGCTAGCAACAGCTGCTCCCAGTTGCTGGAATATAAGGGTGTGGGATCTGGGTGTTGCACCCCAGCATCAACTACTATAAGGAAGGAGAGCGGAACATTTTCTCTAAGAACGCACATGAATATATGTATTGGCATATATTGACTTGGAAAAGTCTTATGCCCTGATGTTCACAAACATGAAGCAGTGGCAGAGCCTAGGCCAGGATTTACAAGAAGAACACACTGTGTAGTCAGAGGGGAAAAAATCTCCCAAGTCTCTAGAAGAGCAGACTTCCAAGGTTCTTCAGTTCTACAGCATAGTTCTGAGCAAGAAAGAGGAGGGAACAAACTGAAACAGTGTTTAATACACCCTTACACCATCTTAGGTCTTTCATATATTGGGAATTTGTGGTTATTTAAAAAATTTCAGAATTGATTAAAGGATTTTAGGGTTCCCTTTGTGGATCACTGAGACCAAATTTCTTGAGGTACTTGTTAAAAAGGTCAGTTCCTGAGCCCCACCCAAATCCGCTAAATGAAACTTTGTGCATAATAAGCCTGGAAATAAAAATTTCAACAAACACAGTGGATGCTTTTAGTCATCATTAAAATTTGAGGACTTCCTCTTTAGACAAAATTATACAGTCAAGAAGGTAGGAGGAAAATTGGTCAGGTGGAATGTCTTTTGCAGAATGTCCCTCCCTGCGAAGTTGATGTAATTCTTCCTCATACATCTGACCCTGAGAAATAGTAAATCTATAGGTTCCTTTATAAGATATATAGGTGCTGTCAGTCATGGTTCCTGGTAAAAAGACTGCATGATTTTTCTGGACATTAGATAAGTGTGATACTGTTGATGGCAATGTTAATCATCTAGTCTCTGAATGTTATGAGGGACAGGGATGTCCAATACATAAGGAAGGTGCATGATGTTAGACTTTTTTCATTCTATTTCATTTCTAAATCTATTGTTAGCCATCTCTTTCTTCACAAGAAGCACGAGGTTTGTGCACTGAAGTGTATTGGTAAACTACCTGTCCAGAAATACATAGATACATACATACATGATGTCTGTATGAATAGCGTTTGCTGATGTCCATGGTGCAAATGCTCCAACCATGGCCAAATTCATGTTTTATGGTTTAACAACTGGCTTGCAAAATTTCTGAATCTAATCTAGTAAGAGATTATTCTAGCAAACACTGAAATGTCTACATTAACTCTTATACCCCACCAAATTTCACCTCAATAGAATTTCCCCGTATTTAGACAACTTACTAAATTTGAAACTTGAACCAAATTCCTAAATCAGAGGAGGTCTTCAAACTTCACCTGAAATGGGCCATATAGTAAATATTTTGGCTTTGTAGGTCATAGGGTCTCTGTCAACCACTCAACTCTGCTGTTGTAGTACAAATGCAGCCATTGACAATATGTAAACAAGTGGACATGGCTGTATTCCAGTAAAACTTTATTTACAGAATCAGGTGGTATGCTGGATTTGGCCTATAGATGGCGGTTTGCTGATCCCTGTTCCAAATCAGTTGGGCTTGTAGAGTTTCTTGAGCAGTACCTATTGCCCCTGGACTCTTAGGGTTTCTGGTAAGGTGGCAATTATCTTCTAAGTATGGTACTCATACCCGAGGTCTAGCTGATATTTTTCCCCTCCTTAAAATGACCCAAGAAAAGAATAGAGATAAAATGATTAAATGATGGGGGAAAGGCACTAAGACTCATTAGCAAGCCCAATAGAAGTGGGGTTCAGCTGTGGCTCAAGCTTGACCTGCTAACTTCTTTTCCCATGTTGATTTCTATCCTCCAGAATAATCTTCCCCAATCACAATGAATGCAGCTCCCAAACCTACCTGAACAATAAGATTAGATAATATGACATAAAAT
Organism: Potos flavus; assembly: GCA_028534135.1. NCBI lineage: Eukaryota > Metazoa > Chordata > Mammalia > Carnivora > Procyonidae > Potos > Potos flavus. The sequence goes on along the minus strand of CM052894.1, from coordinate 20,244,947 downwards.
AGATGTCTTAGGGAGGCAGGCAGACCCATGCTTAACAGGGTGATCCTCTAGGTGTCTACAGAATTAATTAGGCTAATCACTTCATCCATCTTAGCTGAGGGTGTCAGCCTGGATGCCAAGAAGTCTAGGTAGGGTATTGTTTTGCTCAACACACTTACCTTAAGAATGGAGATGCCAGTCCCTTTTCTGCTATAAGATCTGTGGTTCAATTTCATGACATTTAGAGATGATCCAAACCAGTTTGAACAGTCACAGCTTCCCAGGTGTATCTGTCACATGAGACATACTGTTCAGCCTCCGAACTTTGTATATTAATACCCTGAAATATAGGAATACACAGACACCAAAAAAATGTTTCTCTGAGATCAAAGTGAGAATAAGAGAGGGAGTGAGAAGAGGTGGCTCAAATGGTGTAGGGTATCTATGTCCTGCTCCTAAACTCAGCATTAATGTGCTTCTGGAGAGCCTGCTTACTCTTCCACATTTTCACCTAGTAATTGCTTAAAAATATCACTTAAAAAAAATCATGTAAGGAGCGCCTGGATGGCTCAGTGGGTTAAAGCCTCTGCCTTCGGCTCAGGTCATGATCCCAGGGTCCTGGGATCGAGCCCCACATCAGGCTCTCTGCTCAGCAGGGAGCCTGCTTCCCCCTCTCTCTCTGCCTGCCTCTCTGCCTACTCGTGATCTCTCTCCTCTCTGTCAAATCAATAAATAAAAAATCTTAAAAACAAAATCATGTAAAAATTTAAAAAAATTAAAAAGTAATAAATGATTATTATCCTTAACCCATTCTTAATTAACCACTCTATTTTTTTTTAAAGATTTTATTTATTTATTTAGAGTGGGAGGAGGAGCAGAGGTGGAGAGAGAGAGAGAGAGAGTATCTCAAGCAGACTCCAAGCTGAGCACAGAGCCTGATGTGGGCCTCAATCTGATGACCCTGAGATCATAACATGAGCCAAAATCAATAGTCAAGCACTTAACCCACTGAGCCACTCAGGTACCCCTTAAATGAGTACTTTTAAAAAAAAGTTTATATTTGTCAGTAATAAGTTCAAGATTGCTCCATGGTTCAAAAGATGTGAAATGGGATAGAACAGACCCTTGCGAGGGTCCAGCACTCTGGAATGAGCATTCTCTGACACCACTGTTTTCCTTGCTCTTGCTGGAGAGTGCTCAGTCTTGCTCTGACTCCTACAAAAGGTCAATTCAGAGACTGGATGAGTCCTTTCCTCTCTGTGATACAGTCTAGAGACCAAGATAAGAATGTTGTTTCACGTGTCATGCAATGAGTACAAAGGAACCCTTCTTCATGGCTGTTCCTTCTTTGCTACCCCAGTATGTCAGAGGGGTGGTTTGTAGAGAGGGGGGCTCAGATTTCAAGAAGTAGCCAGTGACTGTTTGAAATCCATGTTTGTGATCTTGGAGCTAACAAAGCCTCCTATGGTGTGGACAGCAAGGGATTGATTCCTGTCCTTCAGCCATGCTCATGGTCTCAGAGGAGCCATGAAAGTCTTTTAGAGAGACAAAAGCGGGGGAGGGGGAGAGAATCTCTTTTGTCATACCTCTAACAAGGAAAGGTTCTACTACAGAGAAAGGCTGCTAGTCATGCAGTCATGGGTGGCTCAAATCTATGCCTGTAGTGGGTCAGTCAGACCAGGTTTCTAAAATGTCTTTAACTTTGTGAGGTTTTTTTTCTTACTTTGGAAGTTGTTGTTCAGTGCAGAGCACGAAATAGTCTATAATCACCAGTATTAAACCTACCTGCTAGTCCAGGTTTTCCAGCTCTCCCAATTTGTGAGGTCTAATTAGAAGCAATAACCTCTTCTCCAGAGGGATTTTCTCTACACAACGGAGACTGAGTTGCAACAACTTGCTTGACTAGCTTGGTAACTTTATAGGAGTCTGGGGATTTAAGTCTTCCCAAACATGCTCTATTATATTGTGTGATTAAAGTGTTTCCAGACCAGCTAACGTTCAGAGCCAGAAACAGAAACTGCCTTCCAGTGTTCTCTCTGGCCTTGAGCAGGCATCCATTTGCATTTTTAAACTAGGGAGGAAAATCCAGCATTCCTTGGTAAGAGAATTTAAAGGATTTCCTTGCAACACGAATACACTGAATTTCATGGGAGCATTGCCTTATTTAAGATTTCATATGAACAGGTTAAATTTATCATCAAAAGGACATTCTGTGAGGGGAAAGAAAAAAATACTAATGGGAAATCTATCTATAAAGCCAAATGTTCTAACCAAAGCTGTTGAATAAGCTACTATTGTAGAAGAGGGACAAGGAAAATAGGAAGTTCTTCCTATGTTTATTTAGGCAGAAATATTTATCTGTTATGTAGGAGGCCTTTTGGAGATCAGCAAATAAAAGTTTCTCTGTTTGCTCTTGTGCACGTATGACTCCTGGTGTATTGTGGATATTCTGGCCGATTGGCCATGCATTCCATCATCCACCCCTTGCCTGTGACATGAGCATCTGTTTCAGGCTTGGAGTATCTCATTAAAAACTATTTCTCATTACAAAATAATGGGGTAAACCAATGTGATCATTAATAAACCAATCATTATTTATCATTAATAAACCAATGTGATCATTTCCTTGTAGCGGCGCTTTAGGAAATGGAGTCATGGTTAAACTCTTCTCACTATTTCTGCTATAGCTGTGTATAACCATGCACTGTATTTGCCTATTACTTATCTCTAAACCAGCCCCCTTGAAAAAATATCTAAAATACTATTTAAATTTACTTTGGTAATATCTGTGAAAATATGGGTGTGATGAACTGGTTTAACTAAAAAAATTAAATACACTAAAATAAATACTTCACCTTAGTAATCCACCCAAATTACCTCGTATGTCCCATTAATCTGCCTCACAGCAATTAAAAATGAAAACCACTAAGTCCTATAATCAGAATGTTAATTTTATGAAGATTTTTGGTATTTCTCATAGTGTTTTTAAAGTAAAAATGCAAGTAGCGCCATAATACAGAGAATGGGAAGAAATGGTTTGACAATAAGTTGCTTTCTTCCAGTGGACCAAGAAATCAATGAAAACCAAAGCAGCCACAGATTCTGATTTCCTATATAAAGGTTAAACTCTCTGCACTTTAAGAGATAGGATTTGACAATCATGAGTCTCAGGAACTTGACCTACCCTTTTCGTTGCCCTTCTTAAGCAGTCTCAAAAGGAGAATTGCCAACTTTCAGCTCCAGATTTTAAACAAAACAAAACATGATGTTTCAGATGGCAGCATTAGGTTTTTTTTTTTTAAAAAAAAGGGGGTGATACGTCCCCTAATAACAAGAGACATATAATGAAATTGCTCCCTGAACCATAGCTTTAGCTGAGCTTGTTAGATGCTATAATAAATCCTTTATCTGAAAGGGTCCACCTATAATTACCTGAAGTAGCAAGAACATTTACTATAATAATTAAAGCCAATTACCTTTACCTCAGGATCAAAAACACACATTATCTACTGTGCCTACATATTCTAATTTCCATAAATCTAACATTCTCTAACATTGCCATAGTGATGACTGGACCCATGGTTACCCCCACACACCAGAAGAAGGAAATTAAATCATGTCGTGTCTGGATGTCAAGGGGCTGCCCTCTGCAAAAGCCCCAAAACCTATCCTCACTGTGGGCTGGAGAGCCTTACTTCGTGAGGCAAATCAGAATAATTGGGACTTTCCCTCTTTGTACTTACTCTCCACATTTTCAAAGAGAAAGTACTTAGAATTCCGAGGGGAGAAATAGAGCTATGGGTGACAATATTTTTAACTGAAAAAAATAAAATTGAAACCTTGGTTTCAACTTCACAACCTGGCATATTGAGTCTCACCTGCCTATTTGAAGCTACAAAAGATGTTTAGAAATCCTAACGCATTTCAGTAATAGTGATGAATATCTAAAATCCATGTCTAAAAGGTAATTTATGTTGATTGCATGGCTCCATTTGCTGCATAAAACAAGATATCAGCTTATAACATCTTTGGAAGAGTATGGGTTTTTTCATTTGTTTTTGCAAATGGATAGAACAGCATTCATAGCACTACTAATTACCCAGGAAGAAAAAGATAGAACCATACTAGAGAAATCTAAGATACATCACATACTTGTTTGCAGGTAGATGTGTAATGGTCCTGTTTTCTCAGGGAATCCATGTCATCCCTTCTGAAAAGTAATATTTTTGCATATAATGAATTTTTTAATAATTATTTAATGGCTAGATATGGAGGGATGTATAAACAAACCTTGGGGAGGTTTCCATTGGTGACAACTGGGTTAACATGGTGATGATAATCTTAACTGTTTAGTTGTGGAAAGAACTTCAGAAATAACTTAATCCACACAGCTTCTTGCCAAGATGAGAAAACAGAAGCCTGTAGAGGTTTGGTGAATTGTCTGAGGTCTCATGATTGAAATGTGAGCCAGGGCTTGAACCCAGACCTCTGACAAATGATCTACACTTTAGAGTTCAATGCTCCTGCTACACTTTGAAACACACTGTAACCAACAAGCTCATGACTATGGTGAAAGGGCATGGAGCTTTTTCATGGCTTGATTGAATCCTAGGAGAAAAACTCTGATTGACTTTCGGCTTAGGAAAAGATAGTCGCTCTCACTGATTACAAGAAAAACTGTTGGAGTTGCTTTGGCTGTAATTGATCTGTCCATCACTAGCAATATAAAAATGGTAAAGCGGCTTATGTGCTTATTGGTCACTCAGAAACAAAGAGCATTCCTAATAAGTGAGCACCTTTTTATGAGGGTGCAGATTTAGCTTCATTCCTCTGCTAGCCTTTCAGACTAACTTTCAAGATCCAGTTGTTGGTTTAATGAAAAAGTTGACCTAGAACATCAATTTAGAAATTTATAATGGTACTCTTATTTTTAAAAAAAAATATGTACATTCATCAATGTGTTTTCATGAAGTCTTAGACATTCAAGAACTTCAAGCTCATTGATAGGATTGTGAATCTTCAAAATTAAGTAAGTTTGAACATAGCAAAATAGCAAAATAAGCTAAAGCTAAACCCTTTTTGTTATAAATCTATACCGAAGGAAATTTTCCAGAAGTATGTTCCTTTTGGTCTCTGATTCAACTGTATTCGTCTATAAGCATATCCATATAAGTTGTTTGAAGATTTTTTTTCTGCCTTAACAATGAAAGCTATATAGTTAATTGTTTTCTTTTCCACATGAAGTTTTATATATGGTGTTTACTCAGAATAAAAAGGGGACTCCAGAAAAATCTCACATTCTATAGGGTTTGAAACTTGCACTGCAACGTGAGGACCTGATGTGACAAATGCACTTTGAAAGAATGAAGCTATCAGCAAAATGCCCTGGAGGATAATAAAACTCTGGGAGAGAGGATATTGTGTATATGAGATGATGGATCTGTGACCTGCAAAGCAGACTCTATAAATTTTGGCCATCGCTACCCCAGTAAGAACAGTTCTCCTTCCCTAATGAGCTTGGTGCCCTCTTATGAAATGGCTGGTCCAGCAGCCCATTAAGGAGCATTAGGCCTTTGAAAATGTAGTTCACGCAGTAGAAGCAACTTACCCATGGGACTGATAGATCTGCCGGGAAAAGGTAGAAGGACACATTTGAACTAAAATCTCAAAGACCATTAAAGAAAAGGAAGAGATGGGTAATTGGAGATGGTGTGATGAGGCACAAGGAAGGAATTGGGACTCCCTAAAGAATTGCTGTACATCACTTGAAACACATAATGAAGTAGATATTTGTATTTCATTTTTTTTTTAATTTTGATAAGGAGTGGGGGGAGAGGCACAGGGAGACAGAGACAGAGAATCTTAAGCATGCTCCATGACAACCTTGGAGCCCGACGCAGGGCTCGATCTCACAACCCTGAGATCATGACCTGAGCTGAAATCAAGAGATGGATGCTTAAGCAACTGAGCCACCCAGGTGCCCCTGTACTTGATTATTTTTAATAGGAATGGAGAATCTAACTTCCTGGTTATAGTAATACACTAGATACATGTTTATCTTTTAATCAGCTTTTGTTTGCTCTTACATGGAAAAGTCAATAATAATAACAAATTCAAAAGAACTCTTTAAAAAGTAACTTTTAAATTTCCTTTAAAGGGACAAATGAAACATCCTATATAAACACCTCAAATATATATATATGTACACATATATGTTGCAAATTATAAGATTACTTGCAAATGAATATTTATAGCATGCAAGATACAGTAACTATAATAATAAAAATTAGTCCATCTTCCCCCTACCCAATTAATGAAAATGAATATCATCAAAACCTCTACCATGTGCCTCTCCCCAATTTTCATCTCCATTCCCACGTTTGTGTGGTTATTCCCTCGCTTAAGAATTGCTCTATGTATTTTATATCTTACTATATTTTACTCTTACTATATATTTACTCTCTACATGCAATACATATATATGAAATAATTCACTTCATATATTCCTAAATGATAGTTTTAGTTTCCATTTTTTAAAACTTTAGATGGAATCGTTATTTTTATCACTTTCTCTTACTAAGAATTATATTAATGAGTTTTATCCATGCTGATATGTGTAGTTCTCCATTTTCACTTCCTGAGTAGAATTTTGTATAAATATGCCATAGTTCGTTTCCCTATTCTTGCACAATGAACAACTAGTTTGTTCCCAGTATTTTCTGTTTTGCTTTGAGTATGTGTCTACTTGGAACACATGGACTGGAAACTTTCTTCTATGCATTTCCAAGGATATGTGCCAAGAATTTTTCCAGCATACACACCTAGAGGTAGAATTGTTGGAGTGTAGAATATGTGTACCCTGGACTTCAGTAGATAATGCCAAATTGTTTTCCCAAAACATTGAGAAACTTAGATATTGCCCAGAAGTATATAAGACATTCTATTCCCCACCCTTGCCAGCCCTTGGTGTTTAGTTTTCATTTTAGCTAGATTGCTAGATGTAAAATTGTTGTCTTGATTTTGAATTCATTATTCCTGATGCTAACAAGTTTTAGCGACTTTTCGTACATTTACTTATCATTTATGTGTGTGATTTTGTAAGTAAGTTATTCTGTAAAGTCCTGTTCACATATGTAGCCAACTAATTTTCTGCTTCAGTGTTGCATTGTCCTGTAATACAGTTCTGCATTTATATTCTTGTTACGTGTAAACAGCCTCCTGGTGGAAGAGTTGGGTTTTCCTTCCTCTTGACCGTGGTCTTGATCATTTCACTCATTTTGGCCAATAAGTGAAATAGGATATGAGAGAAAATAATGTGAATAATGACTTGAAGTGTGTTTATGTCTGGGGGTTGTCCCAATCCTTGAGCATTCAGCCATTGTTTATCACTTCCCAGCTTGGGTCCTAGCATGAGACACATGGTAAGGAGTTACCCAGCTGAACACAGAAACAAGAGAAATAAACACTTACTCTTGTATGCCATTGAGCAACTGATAGATATTTGCCATTTTTTTATTGGATTAGATGTCTTTTCCTTAGGGATTTGCAGGAACACTTCATTTACTCTGAATTCTAAATCTTTGTGCTCTCAATTTGTTGTGGCTCTTCACTCATCTTATGTCAGAAATTCTTAATATGTTGTAATGTATTGATCTTTCCTTTTTTGTTAGTTGTGTGTAATTGTGTATGTATGTGATAAGAAATCCTCTACTCCAATTTCAAACATATTTTATAAGTTTATAAAGTTTTATAAACTTTATAAAAGTTTTATTGTTTTCCTCTTATATGTATGCCTTTTTTTATGGCAAAATGTATTTTATTTATTTTTTCCCCCAAATACTTTTATTTTTTCAGTGTTACAAGATTCATTGTTTATGTACCATACCCAGTGCTCCATGCAATATGTGCCCTCCTCAATACCCACCACCAGGTTCGCCCATCCCCCCACCCCCCCTCCCCTTCAAAACCCTCAGTCCATTGCTTTGAGTTCACAGTCTCTCATGGTTCTTCGCCCCTCCGATTTCCTCCAATTCATCTCTTCCTTCCCTCTCACAATGTCCTCCATGTTTTTCCTTATGCTCCACACGTAAGTGAGACCATATGATAATTGACTTTCTCTGCTTGACTTATTTCACTCAACATAATCTCTTCCAGTCCAGTCCATGTTGAAATAAAGGTTGGGTATTCATTTGATTCATCTGATAATAAATTTTATGTATGCTGTGGGGTAGGTACCAATTTTTTCCCCACATTCAGATAAGCAGTTGTTCCAAAATCATTTATTGAACAGATAGTCTTTTCCTCATTTATCTATAATGATATGTTAAAATATGTCAAGTGGCTATGAACATGTGTTCTATCTGACTATCCCTATAATAACAGGCTGTCTTGGTACTTAGACATTTATAATAAGTTTTGTTATCAAATAGGACAAATCATTCCACCTTACTCTTCATCAGTATTATCTTGGCTATTTTTGGCCATTTTCTTTCTAATACACGTTTTGATTATAACTCATCCATATTTTTCTTCTACTTAGACTGAGATACCACTATAATTTAGAGTCAGCTTGAATATAAATTTGTTGTAAATAGTGAAATTAAACAAACGGAGATATTTCTCATTTAGGAAGGCAATGCATTGTAAGGCTGTCATAGGATAGATCTTTCTAATAGAAGTGATAAAGATCATCTAGGAAAAAAATTATGGTCTCTATCCATTACTTAATGATCCATTTCAAAATAGTTGATTTATGTTTTTACCTCTCTTTTTTTTTCTTGATTCAATTCTTTGTTGCAGGTACCCTGTTAGGGTCTAAAGACTCTTAACAAATAAAACAAGTTACATTACCTTAAGGAGCTCACAGTCTACTAGTTGTTGATAAACCAATATGTGATATTGCAGCGAGAGGCCCTAAAGGTGATCGAGATTGATGTTCTTGTGTTTTACTTTTTGCTGTAGCCAGATTGTTACCAGATAGATACTTGGGAAACAAAATCATAACTTCCCGCCTTAGCAATGAGTGATGATCACAATGCTATAATGTTGTTGGAAAACAATGAGACTATCTGTTAATAGGAGGGTGGGTAAATGACTCTATTGTCCAGAAAATAAAGTCTAACTGTTTCTATTACTTTGAAAGTTTAAGAAAAGTAAACACCCCGACTAAAGGCACTAAAGCAACTTCCCTTAGTATTTAAAAATCCAAAGAGGAAAGAATCTAGGTCACCAGGAAAGGTAAAGCAAAGGGCATATGTTTGGGGTTCTGACACCATATAAACATAGACCTCAGTTCTGAATCCCATACCCACTGCTGCAATCGGTTCTCTTGTGCATGGAGGTTGAGTGCTTTTGAATAGGTACTAAAGGAGTAGTGTTGAGACAGGAGCAAGAGTAGGTGAACCAAGGTGACCTTGCTATATGTGGCTCTGATAAAATGTTTTAATTGTCAATAAAGATCCCTCTTGTAGTCATAGCTAACCATTAGGCACTGCATGAGACTGCATCTCCCCTGTAGGTCTTTGGATACAGCTTGGCCAAGACCACTCTGATCCAGCCATCGGTAGTTCTTAACACCTGTACAACAGTAGAAACCATTTATTGATCTCCTAGACACTACATGTACTGAAGACTTCTGATGGATCATGGAGAAAGAACAACTAACACTCCCTGCAAACAGAGAAAAACTTACAGAAAAGTAAATGAACTAAGAATTAAAAATAGGGTAGAGATTTTGAGGTGGTCAAGAGAAAGATTCTTGGCAGTCTATGAAAAGCACAGTGATAGAAGTGAATAAACATGGAACAAAACCATTTCGGTAAGAGTAGTGAACTGTGAGGATGACCAAGTAAACAAAAGCCAAATTATGAAGTTCTTGTATGTTATGTGTGCTAGGATAAACTACTGAAAAAATTTGCACATGGACGTGAATGTTTATATATACATTGCAGAAAGTCTACTTTGCTAATGGTTTGGAGAATAGAGAACGAGGGATAGTATGGTAAGCAGAATAATGGCCGACCAAAGATGTCTACATCCTAATCCCCTGAATCTGTGATTACGTTACCTTACATGGCAAAAGGGACTTTGCAGATATCGTTAAGGACCTTGAGGTGGGAAAATTATTGTGGACCATCCAGGTGAACAGAAGAGGAAGTCAGAGTGATAAAATTTGAGAAGAATTCAATCTATTGTTGCTGTATTTCAAGATGGAGCCAGAGAGCCATAAGAAAAGTAATGCACATAGCTGCATGGAAAAGGCAAGGAAATGGATTCTCCCTGAGAGTTTCCAGAAAGGAAGCAGCCCTGCTGACACCTTGACTTTAGCCCTGTGGACCCATGTTGGACTTTTAACCTAGAGCATAGGAAAATAAATTTGTGTTGTTTTAAGCACTTAGCTTGTGGTAATTTGTTACAGCAGCCATAGACAACTAATACTGATTGTGAAACTGCTGGCAGAGAGATAAATGAGGAAGCTACTATAATCCATATCAAAGAACGTATTTCATGGAAAATGGTCATTCATTTTGACAAATGTAAGGTTTCCCCAGGAAGAGTAAATACAGGCAGAATTTGTCCTAATGATTAAATTTTCCAGAGGGACGTGTAACATAATTTGCTCTGAACAAAGATGAATTACCCATTTGTGGTCAATATCTTTCAATGAAGAGCTATGCTTCTTTAGGATCTAGAATGAATGGGGCAGCAGGAAAAAAAAAAAAATGACAAGCTGTCTTGACTTGAGCCTGAGAAGCAAAATGCCTTTTAATCAAATTAGTGGGCAATTTACCTGATCTTTTAAGAATGTAATTTTTTTAATTAGCTATTAAGCAATGGCATATCATTATTAGCTAATAATCAGTCCCTAAGGGGTAGTGGTTCCCATGGCTTGACTGTAATGGAGCTCTTGTATATCTTCTTGTGTCATGGGCCTTGTGTTGCAGACCACCAGTTTAGTTCTTCTAAAGACTATTTTATTGGGCACCTGCGTGGCTCAGTCCTTAAGCATCTGCCTTCGGCTCAGGTCATGATCCCAGGGTCCTGGGATTGAGTCCCACATCGGGCTCCCCGCTCTGCGGGAAGCCCGCTTCTCCTTCTCTCACTCCCCCTGCTTGTGTTCCCTCTCTCTCTCTATCTCTCTCTGTCAAATAAATAAATAAAATCTTAAAAAAAGACTATTTTATTGATTCAATTTACAAATTTTAAGGAAAGAAATGTAAAGTTTAGGAATTCCGACAACTTGGATTCAAATCCTGGCTTTACTAAATAGTAGCTATGTGGCTTTGGATGAGTAGCTGAATCTTCCCAGGCTCCTTTCTCATCTACAAAATATGAATAATGACCACCTATCTTGTGTATTTCTTGTGGCACTTAAATAAGATGGTTAAAGTAGTGGGTCTGATGTCTAGTACAGGTAATAAACATTTACTAAAATTTAATTATTACCATAATAATTATTACATGCACAAGGACTTGGGAGAGATCTCTAAAGTGGATGGGAGATGAGAGAAACTGGCATCTCATTCTGAGTATTATATTACAGATCTGTGTAATGTAGCTGTCCTTTCCTGCTGATTTGTATGCTCTATGTATCAGACCAAGACTATGTGGCACCAAACAATTTGCTAGATAAGCCCCAAAAGGGAAAGACTAAGTTTTTTGTATATAGGTAATAAAGATGAGGTAGGGAAAGAAAGAGTTCCAAAAGGGTCTAGAATTTGAACTGTAGTTTGAAAGGTAAAATTTCAGAGACTGAAGAGAATATTCAAGGTAAAGAAAATGGGAGGGGGGAGAACTATAATACTGTTAAATGTGGGGATAGGGTTTAGTTTGATTAAAACGTACAATGTTCTTATGAGGCAAATGGATGAAACATTCAATGTACAGATTTCAGAAAACACTGAATGTTTTTTAAGGACTTCTTTATCTTATAACCAGAAGTTTGTACCTTTTGACCACCTTCGCCCTATTCGCCCACCACCACTCCACCTCTGGTAACCACCAATCTGTCGTTTTCACCTCTATGTTCACGTTTTTTAGATTCCACATATAGGTGAGAGAGTATGATGTTTTTATTCTCTGTTTGACTTAGCCTAATGCCCTCAAGATCTACCCCTGTTATTGCAAATGGCAAGATTTTCTTCTTTCTTGTAGTTAAATAATATTACGCGGTGTGTGTGTGTGTGTGTATATGTATATCACATTTTCTTTTTTCGTTCATCTATTGATGAACACTTAGGTGTTTCCATGTCTTGGCTATTGTAAATAATACTGTAATGAACACAGAGGTGCAGGTATCTTTTTGAGATAGTGATTTCATTTTTCGGGATAAATACCGAGAAGTGGAATTGTTAGATTATATGGTAGTTGTACTTTTACTTTGTTGAAGAACTTTCACACTCTTTTCCATACTGGCTACACCAATTTATATTCCGCCAGCAGCGCACCAGGGTTCCTTTTCTCTGTATCCTTGCCCACCGCTTGTTATCTCTTGTCTTTTTGATCATAGTCATTCTAACAGTTGTGAGGTAATACCTAATTTTAGTTTTTATTTGTAGTTCCCTGATGATTAGTGATCTTGAGTACCTTATGTCTTCTTTGGAAAAACATGTCTATTTAGTTCCTCTGCTCAATTTTTCATCAGATTTTATTTCTCTGTTAAGTTGTACAAGGTCGAAATGGCCCTGAATTTTATGCTGGGGTATGCACTTCCCTTGATGGTGAGTGAGAGGTCTGTAATTATCCTGGAGCTCTAACATGATGATCTTGGCACCCAGGTGCAGGTAGGATGGAAAGTAACATATCAGAGGTCAGATCAGCAGGAAAAGATAATCTGATCATGAAGTAATGCTGGTCTGAATTAGGGGACAAATGTAGGGACTAAATCTAGAAGCATTAATATGTAAAAAAGACAAGAGTCTATTAATAAGGGACTTGAAAAATACATGTAGTTACTATAATGGGAAGAAACACTAGTCAGCCATTAAAAATGGCTAGAGAATTCTGTCTGCATTTACTGACATATAAAGCAATTTGTCACTTACTATTAAGAAAAGCAAGATGCAAGATAATATGTATCCCATGATATCATTAGTATCAAGATAATTATACAAACATTCTAATAAAGATTACTTATTGGAATAGACATAAGGAGAGGGTTATTTTTAATTTTATAATAATGTAGTACTTGAATTTTTTACAACAAACATACATTATTTTAACCATAAGATCTCAATGTAAAACAATAATGAGGTTTGTAAATTAGACTATCAATAAGATTATAAATTTCCAGCTCCCCTAGAAGGCAAAGTAATTTGCACAGAGCAAGATCTCAATACTTACTTGTTTGACTGAATGAAAGACTAAAATAAGAGACAATATCCTATAGAATTTGGAGATAATGGATCAAATTTTTAAATTACTCTGGATCATGGGACCTGAAAATTGATCTTCTGATGACAAATCTCTATAAATTATCAAAACAGATTGGAGTCAATATCAGCTTCGTTCACCTTGAAATGGGAATTGCTGTTGTGTTACGTTAAAGAGATATTCGAGAAAAATACGATTTTCTTGAGGATTATCTGATATCGAAGTTGACCTATTCTAAAGTTGTCATCTATAAATGTTTAGAGCATAATATTTGAGAACTGATGCTCCATTACTCAGTTTTCTACTTCATAGTGGGACTTAACTCCTATAAACTAAGAGCTGCTATAGTAAAAATGCTGCTCGGAAGCCTGGGACCTGGGCACAGACTTGTTATGCGACGGTAAACCCATCTCCCTTACGGACACTAATGCAGAAATTCTGCAACTCCGGTGCCTTTTGGCTTTTGGCACGTCCATGTTAGAACAGCAGTAGGAGGCGAATTATTCTTACAGTAAATTTTACTTTACTGAATACCAACCTCTCTGGCACGACCGTCATAATAATAAATTCTACAATAATTATAGATGCAATTTTTATGGTTTCTATTTTCTTATGGATCTGCGAATGTGCAGACAGATATCCTCTATCTCCACATAATTTAAGTCCCATGACACACTCCTGGCACCAAAGCTGTAGTAACATACATCATGCATGTTGCCAAGAGTGCCTCAAATATGTACTAGAAAATTAATCTTCTGACCACTGCCCATCACATTTGCTAAAAGTCAGTCCGTTTTTGTTGAGATTCAGAATGATAGCTGTTCCCAAACCTTGTCAGTCAACCTCCCGAAAATGTCTGGAGGGCAATTCTACTGTACCCAAAACCAAGTTTAAAAACCTTAAAGAGAACGCCAGAACGAATCCATCAAAGAAATGTAAAAGCAAACTATTTTCCCCTCAAGGAAAAAAAAAATCCATGAAAAAAGAATCAGAAGCAGCCAGCTAAATTAAATGCAGTGTTTTCTCCATCTGTCCCCTACAGGAAAAAATGCAATGGCCTCTCGCAGAAAGCAGCTTGCTTTCTTATCGGCTGTAATACATACAAGCACTTGTGAGTTACTGCAGCCCATTCTTTTGTCAGTAATCACAAAAGGAGTATCTAGAAAGAAAGGACTCTGTACTCTTGAAGTTTGCAGTCAAGCCAGGCATGAGCCATCGACAGATGTAATAGAAAGGCAGGGTCCTCTCTGAGAACCTCTTTAAAAATTGAAGAGAAAAGGCTCTTCCTCTTCCTCCTCCTCCTCACTGTTGACAATACTGTCATTATCCTCATTCTCCTCTTTCTCATCCCCATTATTTTTGCTGTCGTCTTCATCATTGTTATTGTCATGACCGATACGCTCTTCCTCCTCCTCTTTGTCCTTATCGCCACCACCACAGCCACAATAATCACTGTGTTCAGGGCTTTAAAGACACAACTTCTAAAATTGCAGCATGATAAGTGGTCTTATGAACATTTTAAAAATGAAATGAAGAACCGAAAGCAGAAGTACATTCCATCACTGATCCAAGTCCATGCAGAAAATTAAGGAAAAGAACCAGGCCCTCTGACAGCAAAGTATCATTTTCTTGAGCTGTTGAAATCCTTTCCAGACTTCCTAATTGGAATTAACCCTTCAGAACCAGAAAGGCTGCAGGAGACCTTGTATCTTTCTGCAAGGTGACCCAGATAGAAAGAGCTACTTTGAAAAAGTTCTCTGTATGTGTGTCTTGCTTCTTCCCTCCAATCTGGTACCCACCTTACAACTTTTGTGGGGAATTCAAATCCTGATTCATAACCTGTGGCACATCCCACAGTTGCATTGGTCCTGTCTACCCAGAAACTAGCTGCAACACAGACTTATTTCAGAGTTTCTAACCTAACCTGCTTTGGTTCTGCCATGAGTTGTGGGGTCATAGTTTAGCTCTGCTATGAAATCTATGACTCAAGGAATATGTCCTTTCTTGAGCCTTTAAATTCTCTATCTGTAATTGATGTATATGAGGTGATTGGCCCAGCACAATCATTTCCAAATTTTTTCAGAGTTAATATTCTATATGCTACTAAATATAAGTAAGATTTTACATGCCAGACGGAAACTTCTTAGTTTGTATCACAGGTGAATTAATTCTTTAAAGAAACATTCAAGTCCCCCACCCAATAACTAAAGTAGCACTAAAATGGAAAGACACCACCCATAGCATCATCTCTCCCCAAAGCAACAATTGCTAACATTTTAGAAATCTTCTTTCCTGCTTTTTTCTTCTCTGGATAGATATTTAGGTAGTAATGAATAAACTATATATACAACTTTGTACCTTTTCCCACTTGATGAGAAGTGTAAACAATACTGTGATTTTGCAATCTCAGTGGCAACACAAATCACTGACAGCATAATAATAATTCCATGTAAATTGATGTACTGTTTTTTACATAAGTGATCCAGGCCACAGTTATTTAGGCCATTTCCAATTTTTCACTGAAATCCTGCAGGGAACATCTTAACATATAGATGATGCAGGAAGTACATTATAATCAAAAGTATAGAAAATACACTAAGGATCTCCAAAGTACATTTGCATTTTATTTAAGTAACTCATTTGTCAAGAAGGTAATTATTGTTGACTCTATCTATTGAACACTGTGAGGCCCAGGCCCCAGAGCTAATTAATGGCAGGACCCGGCATAAACTCAGGCTTTCTGATCCAAGTCGTGTTGATAATGCTCTTTCTCTTTGTTCTCCCTGGGGAACCCCATTCCTTTCACTGGGCCCCTGTAAACCAATAACACTAAAACCAGTGACTCCAAGTCCCAGCCTTCTCCAGAGTTCCATATCCACATTTTTTACTGCCTAGAATATATTTTTTTCTGTAAACATTCCTGTAGAATTTCAAATGCAGTTCTGCTGCAACTGAACTATCCTTCATCCATTTCTCCTTTGGTTTATTCTGTGTCATTATTCCAGCTCAAAATCTCTCTTCCCACCTTTCTGACAATAAATCATACTGTAAGCCCAGCAAATTAATTTCCTGAATATATTCTTAAAAATGTGGTCTTCTGTATCCTCACTGCTAAAGTTCAGGTCACCATCGTTTCTAGTCTGAATGAGTGACACAACCTCCCCTTATTACTCTGGTCTTTTTTCTTCTATGATCTACTCTTCACACTGTATCCAACACTTTATCTGTAAAATCATAAAAACAAAAATCCTCGTTTCGAGACAAAAACCATCAATAACTCACTGCCATACTCCTTATCCTTACATATATGCACAGCTCTTTGTAATCCATCACAAAGTTAACATCTAAATTTCATCTATGTTCTTCCCCATTTCATACTGAATTATCGATGGAGACCCCCAAATTTTCTGAACATTTAGGCCTTCAGGCATTTTTCTCAAACTCTTAACTAGCTCTTTTGTCTTTTTCTCCCTTGGTGAAACTTCTACTCCCCTTCCAGTATCAGCTTCCCCAGGAAACCTTGAAATGTCCCATGCAGAGTTATTATGATTTCTTACATGTTCATGGCAGTTTGCACATCTGTTTATTAAACCGTGAATTACACTCTTAAACTCTTGGTTTGCTCTGGCATCTCTCCCTCTTTATTCTACTTTCTTCAATGACAGAGCATATTTTATTCATCTATATGACTGTAAGCAGGAGACATTGTCCCCCAGCACATGGAAGTTAATAACTGTATCTAGTGCTTGTCTATATTGCCACATTCATTGTCTATGATACAAAGTTTACTTTAATCATCCCAAAACAATCCTTCATAAAGAAGATCCTCTAGTTTATGGTAGAAATTGTCCTACCCACAAGGATATATAGACACAGGGTCAGAGGGAGTTAAGCATGGCTCAGAACCAGAAAGTTAAAGGTGAAATGGTGTCAATAAATGACCCAAACCTTATTCTTAGCCCTCCTTGTTTTTAAAGGCTTCAAGCCTTAGACTAGCCCTGATAATTAAGGTTATTTCTCATATGAGCAGTTGGCATGATTTGAGCTATAAAGAAAATGAGTATAGACTCCAATGCCTGTTAAATTATCAAGCCAGCAGCTTTATGTATGTTTTTATAACTTTTATTTAATCATTTCTCTCTGAAGACTGTGTCAAATATATTGTATGGGGTTGTTCTTTTTTTATGTGAAGTTGCCTTATACTCCTTAATATATATGTATATATGAAATTTGTAAGCAGCACCTAATTTAAAATAAGGAGACTTGAGGGAATTTGTAGATAGTTTAATATTTTTAAAAATATATTTGATCCCTAGTTTTTAGGTTTTGATAGATCCACTTAAGAACCAGAAGGAGAAAATGAGAGAGTGTGGATTAATTTTACACTTAAGAGTTTCTTAATGAATTCTAGATAAATCCAGGATGTAGCTTACTAACTAAATCCATGTATGACAGCCATGATTGAATCCCAAGAGAGCAAAACTGTTTGGGCAGGATTTTTTGTTTGTTTGTTTGATTTTATTATCACTTCAGAGGTTAAGAGAATTCTGGTACTTATCTAGTATTTATCTTTTGAAACCTGGAAGTTACTTATCTACTATTTATCTTTTGAAACCAACTTTTGGTGGGAAAGCAATTAGACTATCAATGGGGATCCTGTATTCTTACATATTTGTATTTGTGAAAAAGCTAAGAGTATATATGTGTATATTTATACATACATATGTGTGTGTATATATATATAAATTTTTTTGCTATAGGAAAAGAATGGCTGAAAGCTAGAATGAATATGGCAGTGAATATTCAAGCCATAATTAAAACTTTTAGTTGCATTTAGTAATATTTATTTTATAAAACTCAACACTGGCTGTTTTGTTTGGTGATACTATCTTTTTGTAAGATAAAATTCAACACTGGAAAATTTTTTGGTGAAATTTCTATATATACTAAGTATTGATCTGAGAAGTAATACAATTGTTTAGAAAAAAATAAATACATAGCAAAAGCCATTAAGATATTCATATATATCAATCCAGCAATTTCCCTTCGATGTTTCCATAGAGCAAAAATATATATTAACTGTGGTATTTATTGAGGTAGCACCTAAAGAAAACTTGTAAGTAATCTAAGTTTCAATATACTGAAGTTGACCAATATAAAAATTGTAGTATGAAAGATTATTGAGGTATGAGGACATGTTATAATATTGCTGAGATGAAAATACATTTACATACAAAAAATGAAATAAAGTTCAGTTTTAGAATTGTAGGTTTGAGTTATTTAAAACTTCCCTAATTACATATTTATTAAAATATATCCAATATAGCCATTTCAAAAATATATAAGTATATATTTTTTCATTTTAGAATAAAATACAGAAAGATTGCAACAATAGTGCAGAGTTCCTGAATACTCAGTACACAGTTTCTTCTACTAACATATTACTGTGGTGCATTTGTTGCCAGGTTTTCTCACTGAAACATTACTCCCCCCTTGCCTTGCTTTCATACTGTACTCTTCAGAAGCAAATCATTAAGCATCGTCCACACTAAAAGATGAGTCCTGTTTCTTAAGGGAAAAATATCTACATAAATTATTTGGAATCCTTCAGTTAGGGAGGTTTGTCTCTTGTCTCCCATTTTAAAATTTATTCAGTTATTTATGTCGACATGGACACATGGATATTTTCTTTATACTGTAGTTATAAGACATGACTAGTTTTTCTGTTTTGTTACTCAAATTGTTCCACTTTAGCAATTGGGAGCCCTTTCAGCTGACTCCTTCATCCCTTTGATTTTCCCCCACCATTTTGTTTTTTGAGCACTTACTTACTATTCGGCACAGTGTGATGCTTCAAGCTCATCTTGTATGTTCCGTATTCTGACATTAGGATCAGTCATTTTTCCAAAGAGCCCTGGTTCCCTTTTTTGGAAAACTGTAATAGAAACCACTGGGGGCTGGTCACTAGGTATAGCCACTTTTTAAACAAATGATTTGCTGGAGGGCTACCACTCAACCAATGACACAATAAAAATCATAACTCGGGTACCCTGAACCTCTGTTCTCTAGTATTGTGCTAATATAGCCACCTTGTCTTCATACACGTGGTCAGATAATTGGTCTAGAAATCCCTGGATTTATACCCTCTGGAGAATTTTCACATCAATCTCCTCTACTACTTTTAAATTATGCCTTAAATCATATGCCTTTATGCTTTTAAATCATGTAATGACAGAAATGAGTTTTGGTCATTATATATGTCTGTCTCAGCTCTACAGTTGCACAATTACCTTTCCACTAACCCTTAAAGAGCAAGCAGTTCTCCTTTAAATTTCCTTGGCCATCAAATTGCTATGTTCCCGTTCTCGTGCATGAATAATCCATGAATGAACTTCACGTAAGGTCTGACTCCTGACCCTCTCTGTATTCCATGCTCATTGTGGAAGAAATGCTTGACCAATATTCTCCACTATTAATATTATAGTCTCACCTTGTTGCATAGAAAATATTCTGACCAATTTTAATATTTCAAGTAGAAGAAGTTGGCTCTGATTTTATTCTTGGTTTAAAGACAGGGGAGAGTAATTTGATAAGAGAAATGGTAAAAACTTGTGCTTTATTTTTCTTTCCTCAGAAAGTATTTCTTTTCCATCAAAGAAAATATGAAACATCACCCCCCCCCAAACAAACGACAAAAAAAAACTTGATTGTTTTCCATTTTAACTGATTTTCTAAAGCTGGGATAAAATGTTCTCAACTCTTTGCAATACTGAAGTGTCTCTACTAGTTGCTTTTCTTAGACCAGCTCATCACTTCCTATCAAAGGTTAAGAAATAATTGTTTGGGTACTGAATAAACTGATAAGGAACACAAGTAAGGGGAAAAGAAACAAGATTGAAATGTCTAAATTCTATGTTATTTCTAAAGGTTAGAAAAGAATGCATATTTTCTTTCTAAATGTCAATTTAATCTGAATGGCAGTGAACCTCGAATAACATTTGAATTTAATGTAGAACTTTTGAAAATGAAGCAATTGCCTAGCTAACTGCCTGTTTTGCTTTTGGGTGAACTTCACGTTTGGCTTTCGGTTGATGGATAGCTGAAGTATCATTTCCATTTTGAAGTATAAACATAGTAGTTGTCCGTTAGAAGGGGAGAAAGAAGCTTTATTTTTGGCCAGCGATCAATCTGGGATTTTATTTTGGAGGCTCAAAAGGCTGGATAATGAATGGTGTTATGCAGTTCATCTGACTGGATGCCTAATTAGGATTAGAAGGGACCAAGCATTGGACATTATTCTGGACACTCAGAACTGCCATTTGGAAATCCTATCCGTTGTCTCCATACACAATACTTCTCTCAAGGCAAGTTTCACAGAGAAACTAAGTATATTGCCGAATTCTTCACAAATATATATATATGAAGGGTTTAGTAAGCCTGGAAAGACAATTGGCTAATAGACTTTTACTTCCTGCTAATCCCAGGGATGAGTTGAATAGTTTTGTTCCAACTCTTTGATCTTGACCAAACTATCAACTGAAGGGATCTGGGTTCAGTGTTACACAAATGGGGCTCTGAGAAGAGTCAGTGGTCAGACACATTGAAGGTCAAAAGAAGAAATTTAGAGGAAAAAAGTTGAAAAGGTTGAAAAAAGTTGAGGCCAAAGAGATAGTATCCCAGATACTTATGGAGGATGATGGAAGGCAGGACATGATAGTACCTTATGCATATTGGTGGACCAGTTATTCTCTCTGTATTAACCATCTGAGGGACCACTAATCCCTGACTTTTAGGAGCTGTCAAATATTTCTCATAGTCTAGTGGGATTACTAGTACCTATTTTCTTAATATTTCCAGAGATTGTAAGCATTATTCCTTTTTTTAAAAGATTTTTATTTATTTATTTGAGCGATAGAGAGAGAGATTGGGCCTGAGCAGGATGGAGAGGTAGAGGGAGAGGGAGAAGCAGGCTCCCCACTAACCAGGGAGCCTGACTTGGGACTCCATCCCAGGACTCTGGGATCATGACCTGAGCCGAAGGCAGACGCTTAACCAACTAAGCCATTCAGGAGCCCCTGTAGGGATTATTCCTGATAAAATGTCTGCTGGAACAACATTTCAACATTTCATTGACATGTGGAAATCTTATTGATCCCTAATTGCTGAATAACTTTGGGGAAGGAACCTACTCTCTAAGTATCAGAAAATGGTGGAATTAGACTAGATTCCCAAGGTCATTTAGGGTTCTAACATTCTGGAAACAGATTTGTTTATCAAAAATGCAAGACTTAAAAGACCATGGATTTCCAAAATTTATATACTTCTAGAAAAGCCACCTTTCTAAAATGTTTTTAAAAATGTTGAGTGAAGTTAAATTATTTTAACATGGCATTAACAAAAATCTCCATCCTAAATTATTCAGTAGGTTTTTTTTTAGTATATATATCTTAGATAATAGTCTTTCAAAATAGTTCCTTTAACTGCCTTTGGTCTAACAGTTTCAAATAGAATGTCCATAGTTTATGCATCTGGCATCAAGTAAAATTGGAAAGAGAGTTATGAAGAGGAAAGGCCTATAAAGTACATTGATATTAAACTTACATTCAAGAGCTAGCTATCCTTTATTCTAATTTCCTTTTTAGTGCAGACAGAGAATGTATAGGGCCTATTTTAGGTCCTATAAAGAAAACTAAACACCATAGTAAGAACAGAATCCCTGGCGATACCCATGCAAATACACTATAAATAGCTACTTCCCATTTCTCCAGTTATTGTAAGTCAAAATCTTCAACCTGTCATAAGTCAGATCTTCCTAACTGCACAGCAAGAGAACAAAAGTCACAGGATGAGGCATTATGTTATCATGGCAAAAATTTTTGGGAGTTATCAAGATGACTTTCATAAATTCCTTATTAGATATTCATCAATGGCAAATGTGTATTGCTGGTCAATTTTCAAATGAATCCAGCACAGTGTTCCTTCTTATCTCTTTTGATATCATATTTCATCAATGACCTGTCTTCTTTATGTCCTGATGCATTAATAACTTAAGATGATTGCATTGTATGATTTTCCTCTCTCTTTCTCTGAGTTCTCCAAATTCCATATACCAGTTTCTGCCCTATCTCCCACCAAGAGGGGGAAAATATATCCTGGGGCCTAGTCTGCATTGCTCTTTGGAACAGTTGAGTTTCTCTAGCATGACTGAAATAGGAAGAGATCTCTGGATTCAGTTTGGAATGGACAACCTAACAGTTGCTGGTTTCTCCGCCTTGAATATCAATTGCTTGTCATCTAGTTTGCACAGCTCTGCTTGTCATGGTTACTTTTTTTCAGCAAGTCTGGAAGCTGTTACTGGTTATCTCCCCTGAGTAAAGAAACCTAGGCTCAAAATAAAGATTAGTATCAGAATGGATCTCCATTCTCTGGATCCTCCTGTGCCCAGGTACTCAAATTGACTTAGTGTTTAAAGGTTTCACTTGAGCTAGGGCTGGTAGAAAGACATCTATGGTTTGTTTCTCCTTCTTGGATTCTGCCTATCTGTATATGATACTCCTGAGATTGCTGGTTAGCTATAGTCCAATACAATTCTTGGAAATAATTTTTAGCAGATCACCCAAATCTTGTTCTGGAATATAACTGGATCATTTGTCCAGCTACCAAAGTTTTGATGAGCTTTACTGGTTTCATGAGTTATCATGTCACCATTCTATTCTTAAGTCTCAGTCCATAATGAATGTAATCCTAATGACACAAGTTTCAGTTTTGGTTGTTTCTTTTTGAAGATTGGCTCTGACTGAATTGATCTACCAATCTTTTAAGATTAACAAGGCATTTTAAATTCTTCAACCTCTAAATGTAATTATGTTTTAAAATTTTTTACAAGTCTACTGTCCATATTACAAGGTACTATTCAAGCAAGAAACTGATGCAATGGGAAGAAAATGGTTTTAACTAAAAATATAATTCATGCAGAAGTCCCTATAATGACACTCAGTAATTTTGGTATAACACTGCTTCCTTCATCTGTCCCTTCAGCACAGGAGTGAATGACTTCCTACCTGATGGTAATCTCTAGGCTGCCTCACTTCCCCCTTTCTGTCCTTTTGCTACCGATGATCCATTCCTTGTATTATAAATTATCTCAGTTTCTATTTTTCTAATGCAACTATGCCTGATACACTAACTTCATGATTTGGAGTGAGTTACTGAAGGAGGTTATAAAGCTCAGTGTTTTTTTTTTCTCCTCATTTTGCAAATGGAACTAATAATAGTTGCCTATGGTACAACTGTGAAGAAGAGAGCTAACTTTCTCTGATATATAATTGGAACTTAATAACTCATAACTGTTAGATGACTGTTACTATGATAGTGTTAATGGTTGTTAGTTACATATGCTTTTGTCACTAGGATAGAAAATTAGCTCTTAAGTCTCCAGTGTGTTTTTCCCCCGTCACACCATAGCTGGGACCAAAGAATCAAGACATTCCCATAGATGTTATCATTTGAAAGCTTAGTGAAAAACAATGCAAGCAGGGAAGCTTGTTCATATTTTTTTTTCCCCAACCAATGAAGTTGTTTGTGAACCTTAAATATTTGGGAATATTACTTGTAGAAAATTTAGGGTACAAAAAACATAATCTAATTTATGTATGTGTTATGCATAGAAAAGCCTAGTACCTATGGGGAGGAATGTGGAATTTTGTGAGGAAGTGTAAAATTTCTTTTCATTCTATTTCGATGTTGGTTATATTTCTATAAAACAGTCTAATATATTGTATCATACTAAATTTTCAAAAAAAAAAAAAATTTCCCAGTCTTCCCTACTTAGAACTGTTGAAGAACCAACTCATTACTTTCCCCTGAAAGATTTAAAGTACTTAAATGTTGGTATCTAAGGTGGATAAGAAACTCAAGTCACACAGAGTCAAAAGACCTATTTCTATGAGTCTAGGAGAGTGTAACCCCATCCAAATTGGCCACTGGAAGCCCTCCAATTGAGGGCTAAAAACATTTTTATTTCTCTAGTTAATTTGAGTAGGAAAACAAACTTTTCATTGACATCATGGGATAGAAAGCTCAACAACGTTGAAGCCAGAAAAGCTTGGATTCCAAAGTTTGTTATGCCACTTCCTTAGCTGTGTGACTTTGGACAGCTCACCTAATGTATTTAACCATCGCTTACCTCATTAAAAAAAAAAAAAAAAGGACTAATAATAGTTGCTGTAGGAAGCACATGATGGCAATAATGGCATGTCCTCAAGAAAATGGATATGGAGGGGCACCTGGGTGGCTCAGTGGGTTAAAGCCTCTGTCTTTGGCTCAGGTCATGATCTCAGGGTCCTGGGATCAAGCCCTGCATTGGGCTTTCTGCTCAGCAGGGAGCCTGCTTCCCCCTCTCTCTGCCTGCCTCTTTGCCTACTTGTGATCTCTCTCTCTCTGTGTCAAATAAATAAATCTTTAAAAAAAAAAAAAAAAGGAAATGGATATGGAAATAAACTTTCCCTCTGAGAGCTAGGTAATGAAATCAACTCATAATCTTCCAAATGTTATGTTCTCAGACTCTGAAAACACATACAGCTTGATTTTTATCCCGACTTCCCCACCTAATACTGGGTGTTCTTGAGAAATTTATTCAAATTCCTTAAGACAACATTTCCTCACTTGTACAGCAGAAATAAAAACTATTTAAATGGTTGTTGTGAGAATTAAATTTTATAAAAGGAAAATAATTGGAACAGTTCCTGGTTTATTACTGAAATATGAACTCACTGTTGTTGTGATGGTTTACAATAGAGATGTTAAAAATTGACCCTCTTGGACATCAGTTGCAGCAGCTTCTTCCTAGAAACATCACCAAAGGCAAGGAAAGCAAGGGCAAAAATGAACTATTAGGACTTCATCCAGATAAAAAGCTTTTGCACAGCAAAGAAAATAGTCAACAAAACCAAAAGACAACTAACAGAATGGGAGAAATATTTGCAAATGATATGTCAGATAAAGGACTTGTATCAAAGTCTATAAAGAACTTATCAAACTCAACACCCAAAGAACAAATAATCCAATCAAGAAATGGGCAGAAGACATGAACAGAAATTTCTGCAAAGAAGACATCCAAATGGCCAACAGACACATGAAAAACTTCTCAACAATCAGCATCAGGGAAATACAAATCAAAACCACAATGAGATACCACCTCACACCAGTCAGAATGGCTAAAATTAATAAATCAGGAAAAGACAGATGTTGGCGAGGATGCAGAGAAAGGGGAACCCTCCAACACTGTTGGTGGGAATGTAAGCCGGTACAGCTACTCTGGATAATGGTATGGAGGTTCCTTAAAAAGTTGAAAATAGAACTACCCTAAGACCCAGCAATTGCGCTACTGGTATTTACCCCAAAGATACAAATTTGGTGATCCAAAGGCTTGTTTATAGCAGCAATGTCCATAATAGCCAAAATATGGAAAGAGCCCAGATATCCAGCAACAGATGAATGGATAAAGAAGATGTGATACAGATGCACAGTGGAATATTATGCAGTCATCAAAAATGAAATCTTGCCATTTGCAATAACGTGGATGGAACTGGAGGGTATTATGCTAAGAAAAATAAGTCAATCATAGACAATTACATGATCTCACTGATACGCGGAATTTAAGAAACAAGGCAGGAGCTCATAGGGGAAGAGAGAAAAAAATGAAACGATGAAACCATCGTTTGAGGGAGACAAACCATAAGAGACTCTTAATCTTAGGAAACAAACTGAGGATTGCTGGTGGGGAGGGGAGTGGGGGGATGGGATGGCTGGGTGATGGACATCGGAGAGAGTATATGTTGTGGTGAGTGCTGGGTGTTGTGTAAGACTGATGAATCACAGATCTGTACCCCCGAAATAAATAATACATTATATGTTAATTAAAAAAAATTTACCCTCTTGAAGAGACTTACGAGCAGCAAAATATGAGAGTAACCTGACGGAAGATAGGAACATACCGAGAGAAAGACTGTGTCGATCAAAGGGTGAATAGATCATGAGTGGAAGAATAAATTTAGAAAAAGTAAATGACAACGAAAAACATTGGCAGTGCATATTCAAACTGGTGAACAGTTGAGGATGCCCCTTAGACTGCAGTTAATACCTGGATTGCCTGGCAGGCCCATCAGAACACAATGCCATTAATTATACATCCTGAATTATAACTTCTGTTTTCCTTTCATCAAATTTTGATCACCAAGTACGCTTTTGATACTTTGGCTTCTAAGAAACCTACAGTGAGACAATTCTGGTCAAACCGAAAGTATTGTTGATTGATCCAAAATCTTACATGTCTCACGGAAAATTAGCAAACTTTCATTCTGGTTTTCACATAGTGATTTGTGTGCTGTTACCAAGAGCCACCATCTCTGAATCTGAGCAACTCTGTGGCTCTGATGAGACTATCTTTGGAGATAGCTGGGTTTAACAACAACTGGTGATGAGCCTCTTATTAACTATTGAATATTTGTGAGATTCACAGAACTCTGATCATAGGTTGTCATAAGAGCTAAGTGCTCCAAAACACAGAGCAAAGTACATAACACTAAATACATGCTGTTTAATAATAGTAACAACAACAAAATTATGAAACGTTTGAACTTTGCAAGGAGGAGTATTGTCTGCATTGCAGTGAGGGAGACAAAGGAAGATAGTCTTTGGTATCTACTTGTACCTGTTTTCTTACATTTTTCAGAAAATCCTCTTCAAATAAGCAATTAGGTCACTGCCAAAAGATAATATATTTTAAGCTTTTCTTCAAGTAGAAATGGAACAGTGCTAATCCTGTCATATTTCCCATTAGGATCAACTAATTACTAATAACCCAAATTCATTCTTCTATTTACTCAATCCATCATCAAATAGGTAGTTTAGTCATTTGTTATTCGATGAATACATATTAGATGAGAAGTGATATCCTGGAATACTAAGATTAAAAAAATCGTATAGTTCTGTTCCTCTAGTAGTCAACATATACGAGTGAAATATAGAATAAAATGTTTATAAATATACACAGAAAATTACCATGTAGTAAGATAGATTATATAATGAAAGAATACATTTACCACTCTGAATAAAAAAGTAAAAGGCATGAGCACAAATAACATTCCAACTGGATATTAAGGCTGAGTAATGGGCAGGAGTAAAATGGATACCCCAGGGAAAGTAGCAGATGTCTAAGTATAGAGTTCTGTAAGGGCACCAAATGTTTGAGATTGGTCATAAGTTCAGAGTTTTCATAGCACTGCATTTTTAAGCAAAAACATCAAGTGAGGATAGAGTGATAAACTGGGCTAAAATTTACATGAGCTTTTTCTATGTCATGCATCTAACAAGTTAAACATCCCACAGATAGTGGTGTGCTAGAAAATATTTTTTTAAAATACT
Organism: Potos flavus; assembly: GCA_028534135.1. Classification (NCBI taxonomy): domain Eukaryota; kingdom Metazoa; phylum Chordata; class Mammalia; order Carnivora; family Procyonidae; genus Potos; species Potos flavus. Next base: position 20,217,173 of record CM052894.1, on the reverse strand, counting down.
GCCTATGATACTATTCTATATATATTTGGTATAGAAGCATATGAAAGACAAGAAACATAATTTTTGTTTGGGATATATTTTTGTATTGCCTAAATGGACACTACCCATTGCTCATATTGATGAGTCTAATTTATTATCCTCGTTCTCTAAATAAATCAGACTAGCCAAAATTGTACTAACACTAATGTTAACATGGTCACTGTTTCTTACTCTCCTAGCATTTAATTTCAGCTAAAATTTTTTTTCCAAACAAAATGAAGCAAATTGCAATGAAATATTGTGCAAATAGCCAGGAAAAGTCAATTGGATTTGTTATAGTGAATGCAGTGTTGTCAGGGGGAAAAAAAAACAGATTAGATATAAATTAATGAACCATTCAACTAATGGGAAAACAACTACTAGATAAAATCTGTCTGAATAATTTATGTAATTTTAACATTTACACCCAAATTAGAAACCTGAGTAACCAAAATATTTCTACTTTCATACTAGTCTATTAGAAAACTTTGGATAACACAGAAAAGAATCTCCAAGGATATCTTGTCGCTATCTTTTGCAAAAGCTGCACTCCCCATTGCCATCATTAATCTTGGCTTTCAACACTTCAACACAAGAGATAAATAGACTATGTGAATTTAGAAGTAATGATTGATTAGACTAGCACCCTTGACAGGAAGACCTTGAAATCCAGTTGTGTATAGATCCCCTTTTCTCATATATAACTTCTAAATTACCCACATGCATTGTTCTGCCTGATTGACTTCTTTTGCCACAAAGAACAAGCCATTCACATATGTGACTTGGAAAACATCAAAAATACTCCAGGGAATTGCATGTCACAGTGGCTGGTCTGATAATTAACCACTCTCAGGCAAAGCGGGATTCAATTAAGCAAAGCAGCCTTCCAACTAAAATTTAAAAATTATGTCAAGGCTCCAGAAAAGTTGTTCTAGGGAAATTATAAAATGACAAATAGGAGAAAACAGGAAAGAAAATGCTGACTATCATCCATAATGTAGAAAGGAAAATGTGTGTTTGGTTCAAATAGTTTGTATCTCTGTATTTCTGAAATTTCACTCAATGTGTGTTCCAAAAAACTCAAAAGTAGAACTGAACGAAGATTTATATTTTAAAAAAGTGCAATATGAAATGCAGTTCATTGGCTTTAGTAAATTCTTCTTTATTGAAATCACAGGAAAACGTACAGAACCCAGGATTCCAAACTAATACTGTTTGAGGTCTCATACAGCAGGGAAATAGGATAATAAACTCCTGCACAAAACTCGCTGGAGATTCAAGCTAGAAGTTAGCTTTCTGCTATGAAAGAGGGGGCAAGAATGCTGAGAGAATGCACCTCCATGGCTCAGAATCACAGGCGTAAGTAACTCTCAGGCTGGACCAGAACAAAGCTGTTCCTGTCTCCCACCATCAGCAAGCAATATGAGTTTACTACTCAAAAAAGGCAAAGAACATAGACATCTTCTGAAATAGATGTACAGTGATGGCTAAAAGGCAAGGGTGGGGAAAAACACTGAGAAGAACTCAACAATCACAGCCACTTTTATAAACAGCAGTCATAATTAAGGGAATTTGAAGCTTGTGGTGCACTGAAGGGTAAAAAGAACACTAATATATACCCAGCTAAATTCCTGATGAGACTGGCTTAATCCTCCACAATTGATTGAGAAGAGATGTGTGTATTTTTATAAATTGATAATGCATATTTTATTTTCTAATATACTTCATGGGATGTTACAATGTCTGGCATTCAATCAAAAAAGGCAAGAGAAAACAAAAAATGCATTGTCAAAAGGAAGTGCAATGAAAAATAAAAGGAAATATTTATTTTTACTAAAAAATAAAAAAGGAAGGACTTGATCTAGAGATGACCTATTACTTAAAGCCATCAGATACTTTATAATTAGTTTTTAAAGATTTAGTGGGAAAGGTGAACAACCTGCACAAAGATGGAGAGTATTTCATCAAAGAAATAGGAACTAAAGTCAAATAAAAATCCTATCAAGAAAAGTAAAGGATATACTAGGGAGAAAGAGAGTGCACAGAACACAGCATCCAAAATGATGAAGAGTAATATCAAACATTGTAACATATACGTAATTAGAATTCCAATAAAGGAGAGAGATTGGAGCAGAAAAAAATTAGAAAAAAATCTGAAGCAAACAGAAGGACAAAGATAATAAAGGTAAGAGCAAAAACTAATGAATGGAAAACAAATTTAAAAATATAGAAAATGAAGCTAAAAGCTTGTTCTTCGGAAGGGTCAATACAATTGATAAGCATCTAGTCATACTATTGAGATTGAGAGAGAACACAAATTATTACTATCAAAGATGAAAGATGGGGTATAATTACAGATTTTGTTGACATTATACTGAATCCACACAGATCAAGTTGGGAAGAACTGACATCCTAAAATTACTGAGCATTCTTATACCAAAAAATGGCATACCTCAATTTATTTATGTCTTTGATTCCTTTCACCTGTGTTTTATAGCTCCCTGCATAGAAATACTATACATATGTTGTTGTATTTATGCCCATACTAGTTGATAATGCAAGGGTAAGGAGTTTTAAGCCCTATACAGTCATAAATCATGTATAACTTTTGAATCCTAAAACTTAACTACCAATAGCCTATTATGGATTAGAAGTCTTACCAATAAACAGTTAACACGTTGTGTATGTTATATCTACTGTATACTGTACTCGTATGATAAAGTAAGCTAGAGAAAATAAAATGTTAAGGAAAATTTAAAGAAAATATATTTCAGTACTGTACTGTAAAAAAAATATACATATATATATGTGTGTGTGTGTGTGTGTGTGTGTGTGTGTGTGTGTGTGTGTGGAAGTGAACCCGTGCGCAATTCAAACTCATGTTTAAGGCTTACCCGTATACCTAAATATTTTTTGGAAGGAGATAATATAAATCAGCATTTTAAATTTTAAATTCTAATTGTGTATTGCTGGTATGTAGGATGGCAATCAACTTTTGTGTGTTTGCCTTGTATCCTGCAACCATAATATAATCACTAATTTCCAGAGGCTTTTTTGTTGTTGATTCTTTGGGATTTTGTACATAGACAAACAAAAAGTGCTTTATTTCTCCATTCCTTCTCTGTATACTTTTATTTATTTTTCTTGTCTTACTGCATTAGCTAGAACTCCCAATACAATATTGAATAAGAATGGTAAGGATGGACATCATTGCCTTGTTTCTGATCTCAGTTGAAGCACAACTTATTTCTCATCAAGTATAACTTTAATTGTAGTTTTTTTGGTAGATTTTAAAATCAAGTTGAAGACATTCCCCTCTATTTCCGTTTGCTGATAGTTTTTATCATAAAGGGCTATTTGGTTTTTTCAAAAAGATTTGCATCTTTGATATAATCATGCATGTTATTTTCTTTACCTCGTAGATATGATAGATTACATTAAATGATCTTGGAATTCTGAACCAGCTTTGAACAATGGAGATAAATCATACGTGGTCATGATATATAATTCTTTTGCTAATATTTTGAGGATATTCGAGTCTGTGTTCATAAGGTATATTGGCCTGTAGTTTCCCTTTATTGTAATGTCTTTGTCTCATTTTGGTACTAAGATAATTCAGGTCTCATAGATTGAATTATGAATTGCTCCTTTTGTTGTATTTTCTGGAGCAGTTTGTGGGAAATCACTATCACTTTGTTAAATGTTTTGTAGAATTCACCAGATAACTCATTTGGGCTTGGAAGATTATTAATCATTGATTCACTTTATTTTAATAGGTATAAGTTTATTCAGGCTATCTGTTTCTCTTTGTGTGAGTTTTGGTAGATTGTATCTTTCAAGGAAATGGTCTGTTTCATCTAGGTTATCAAATTCTGGAACATAAACTTGTTATGTTTTTTTTATTCTTCCAATGACTTCTCTTTCATTTATGATACTAATAATTAGTATCTATGTCTGCTTTTTTGATGGGAGGGGGCCGGTGGGCAGTGGGTTTAACCTAGCTAGAGGCTTTCAATTTTACTGATCCTTTCAAAGAACCAGTATTTAATCTCACTGATTTCTTCTTTGGTTTCCTTATTTTCAATTTCATTAATTTTTGCTCTAAGCATTGTTTTTGTCATACATTGGGTTTGATTTTCTCTTTATTTTCTAGTTTCCTAAGGTAGAAGCTTATATCACACATTTAGGCCTTTCTTCTTTCTAATAAATGCATCCAGTGCCCTAAATTTCACTTTAAGCACTGCTTTTGGTGTATCTCATATGTTTTGGTATGTTATATTTTCATTTAGTTTAAAATATTTTAAAATTTCTCTTAAGACTACTTTGATCTGTGTGTTATTTATACTGTGTTGTTTAATCTCCGAATATTTAGAAATTTTCCAGCTGTCTTTCTGTTACTGATTTCTAATTTATTTCCGCTGTAGTGTGAGAACATACTTCATGATTTACCTTCTTTTAAATTTGTTAAGATGTGTTTTATCACTCAGATACTGATTTGGTGAATATCATGTAAGCTTAGGAGGAATGTATATTCTGCTGTTACTGAATGGAATATTCTATTAATGTTAATTAGATCCAGTTGATTGAGGGTGGTGTTCAGTTCAACTGTCTCCTTACAGATTTTCTGCCTGCTAGATGTATCAGTTACTAATCAATGGATGTTGTCATCAACTCCAACCATAATAGTGGATTTTCCTATTTCTCCCTGAAGTTCTACCAGTTTTTGTCTCAAGTATTTTGGTGCTCAGTTGTTAGGAGCATACACACTTAGGATTGCTATATTTTTCTTGAAAGATTGATTCCTTTCTCATTACGCAATTCTCCTCTGTTTCCCAATAAGTTTCTTTACTCTGAAATTCTATATTGTCTGAAATGAATATGGTAAGTTCAGCCTTCTTTTGATTTGTGTTATCATGGTGTATCTCTTTCCATTCCTTTCCTTTTGTGTCTTTATATTTATTTATTTATTTTAAAAAAGATTTTATTTGGGAAAGAGAGCAAGCATGGGACAGAGCACGCATTAGTGGGGAGGAGGGCAGAGGAAGAGAGAAAAGAAGGGAGCCCCATGAGGGTCTTGATCCTAGGACCCCTGATCATGACCTGAACTAAACATACATGCTTAACAGACTGAACCACCCAGGCACCCCTGTGTCTTTATATTTAAAGTAGTTGTTTTTTTAAATCCACTTTGTATATTTAGACATTAATATTAACGGTGATTATTGATATAGTTGGTTTAATATCTATTGTATTGGTAGCTCTTTTCTATTTGCCTTTATATTTCTTTTTCTTTATCACTTTTTTTCTTCTTTTTGGTTTTCCATTAGTTTTTTGCTTTCTCTAGTTTTTTTTTTTTTTTGCTTTCTCTAGTTTTAATTGAGTATTTTTATGATTGTATTTTCTTTTTTCTTATCATTTCTTATTGCCTTTATAATTTTTAAAGTTTTTTTAAAACCAATTTATTGAAATATGGTTGATATGTGAAAAGTGATACATATTTAACTTATATAAAGTGATGAATTTGGAGATAATACACCCAATAAGCCATTACCACAATCAAGGCCATAAACATATCCATCACTTTCAAAAGTTATCTTCTGTCTCCTTTGTTATTATTTGTGAGTGTATGGTAAGAACACTTAACATAAGATCTACTCTCCTGGTAAATTTTAAGTGTACAGTAAAGTATTGTTTGCTATAGGCATTATGCTATATAGTAAACCTCTAGAACTTACTTATCTTAAATAACTATTTTTTTTTGCACTTTAAGCATCACTTCCCTGTTTCCCCTCTCATCAGCCCATGATAATCATCATTCTACTCTCTGCTTCTGTGTCTTTGACTAATTTACAATCCACAAATAACTGAGATCATATGATATTTCTCTTTCTGTGTCTGGCTTGTTTCACTTAGCATAATATCTTCAAGATCCATCTTCATTGTCAAAAATGGCACGATTTCATTATTTTAAGTCTGAATAATATTTTGTGAGTGTATTACACATTATATACGTGTGTGTGTGTGCGCGTGCGTGCATGTGCGCGCATAATGGCCATTATATATATACCACATTTTCTTTGTCCATTTGTCCATCTATGGACACATAGGTTGTTTCCATATCTTGACATTGTGAATAATGTAAGGAACATAAGAGTGTGGCCATCTCTTGGAGATCCTTATTTCATTCCCCTTGGATAAATATCTAGTAGTAAGATTGCTGGATCATATGATAGTTTTATTAATTAATTAATTAATTAATTAATTTTTGAGAAACTTCTATGTCGTTTTCCATAATGGCTGTATTAATGTACATTCCTACTAATGACGTACCAAGATTTCACTGTCTTCACCTCCTTGACAATATTTGTTATTCTTTAAAAATAATTGTCCTCCTAACAGGTGTAAGATGATATTTCATTGTGGTTTTGATTTGCATTTCCCTGATGATTACCGATGTATTTCCATATACCTATTGGCTATTAGTTTGTCTTTTTGGGAGAAATGTGTATGTAGTTCCTTCCTATTTTGAAATTGGATTATTTATATATTACTATTGTGTTGCATGAACTCCTATTAAGTTTTGGTTAATAATCTCTTATCAGTCGTATGGTTTACAAATATTTTCTCCATTCCATAGACTGCCTTTTCATTTCATCAGTTGCTTATTTTGTGTGCAGAAGCTTTTTAGTTTGATGTAATCCAACTTGCCTATTTTGCTTTTGTTGCCTTTGTGTGTATCACATCCAATAAATCATTGTTCGGATGAATGTCAAGGAGATTTTCCCTAGGTTATTTCTAGAAGTTTTGAGATTGCAGGTGTTATATTTAGTTCTTTAATCCATTTGACTTGATTTTTTGGTATGCTTTAAGATAAGGGTCCAATTTCGTGTTTTTTGACATCTGGATATCTCATTTTTCCAACATCATTTATTGAAAAGATAATCCTTTCTCCGGTCTATAGTCTTGATGCCCTTGTTGAAGAATAGTTGACCATATATGCATGGGTTTATTTCTCAGCTTTCTATTCTGTTCCAATGACTTATGTTTTTATTTTTATGCCAGTACCAAACTATTTTGATTACTATAGCTTTTTAATATAATTTGAAATCAAGGAGTGTGATGACTCCAGCTGTGTTTTTCTACTTAGCAATTACTTTGACTGTTTGGATTCTTTGTGGTTCCATATGAATTTCAGTTTAGTTTTTTTTTTTCCCTATCTCTATGAAAATGCCACCAGCATTTTGATAGGAATTGCTTAAATATATAGATTGCTTTGGGTGGTTTAGACATGTTAATTCTATTCTTCCAATTCATGAACACAGGATACCTTTCCATTTATTTGTGTTTTCTTCCATTTCTTTCATCAGTGTTTTATGGTTTTCAGTGTATAGGTCTTTTACTTCCTGGTTATGTTTACTCCTAGTATTTTATTCTTTTTGATGGCACTTTCAATGAGGATGTTTTCTTACTTTCTTTTTTTGACAGTTGATTGTTTGTGTATAGAGACACTCTGATTTTTGCACATTGATTTTGTGTCCTGCAACTGAACTTGTTTATCAGTTGTAATAGCTTTTGGTTGGAGTCTTTCAGGTTTTCTATATGTAAGATTGTGTCATCTGTAATTAGAGACCATTTTACTTCTTCCTTTCTGATTTGAATGCCTTTTATTTGTTTTTCTTACCTAATTGCTCTGGCTAGGACTTTCACTTCTATGTTGGAAAGAACATGAAGTGTTCTTTGATGAGATTGGGGATTCTTGATTTTTTGCTGATCTCAGAAGAAAAGATTTCACCTTTTCATCATCGAGTATGATGTTAGCTGTGGGCTTTTCATATATGGCCTATGTTATATGAGGTTCATTCCTTCTATACCTAATTTGTAAAGAGTGTTTATTATGAAAAAAAAAGTTGAATTTTCAAAACTTTTATATGTATCTGTTGAGATAAACATATGATTTTTATTCATTTTGTTAATGTGATGTATCATACTTATTGACTAGAATATATTGAACCATCCTTGCATACCAGGGATAATTCTCAGTTGATGCTGTATGATCCTTTTAATGTGCTGTTAAATTCAGTTTGAGAGTATCGTGTTGAGAATTTTGCATCTATTTCATAAGGCGTATTGGCTTTTAATTTTCTTGTGGTATCCTTTCATGGCTTTGTATCAGGGTAATTTTGGCTTCATAAAATGAGTCTGTAATTGTTCTTTCCTCTTCAACTGAGGGGAGAAATAGATAGCAATACGATAATAGTATAGGACTTCAGTACTCCACTTACATCATTGGATAGATCATCCTGACAGAAAATCAATAAGAAAACAACAGACTTGAACAACACTATAGGCCACATGGACCTAATAGACACATATAGTATATTACATTTTGCAGCAACGGAGTATGGATTCTTCTCAAGTATACATGAAAAGTTCTCCGGAATAGCTCATGTGTTAGAACACAAAACAGGAAAATTTAACCCAAACACAAAACAAATTTTAAAAGATTGAAATATATCAAATATCTTTTCTGACTATAAAGGTATAAAACTACAAGTCAATAAATAACAGGAGGATAATTGGAAAATTAATAAATACATGGTAATTAAACAATACACAAGGGTGATTCTCAAATGTATTAGACTAAGTGAAAGAAGACTGATGCAAATGTCTACTACATGATTCCATGTACATGACAATTGAAAAAAGCAAAACTATAGAGACAGAAAACCTATTAGTCATTATTAAGGCTGGAGCTAGAAGTAGCAGATTAAGTATGAAGGGAAATGAGGGAACTTAAGGGGTAATAGGAATGTTTCATGTCTTGATGGTGGTCATAGTTATGAGACTATGCATTAGTCAGAATTAATAGAATTGCTAAATTTTAAAAGCTAAATAAGCTTCCCGCCAGCTTTAGGACCAAAGGATGTATTTCTTTCTCAAGGGCTTGGGAACCATGTCTTTCAGATGTAATCATCAAAACAAAAACAAAAACAAAAAACAAAAAACAAAATGATACCCCTACCTCCCAGTTTCTCTGTGAAGATAGTAGCCTACATTCAGCATGCTGATGCTTTGCTTTAAAACTACTGCTTATCATAAAGATGTGAGAAGTTTCTTTTTATCAACTTATTTATTTTTGGAGAAAGCCATGAACTAACACAGGTGGCCACCCCAATTACCAAGTGAATCTACAGTGAACTATGATGTGTGGCAAATGGTGCTGTCAAGTCCTCTTACTTGAATCCAATTATTGTTTATCTTGAGAAGATGTATGTAATGGGTTGTATCTGCTTGGCTATATAAAAGGGTGAGATTTTTTTTCTTTCTTTGCAAATCTCTTTAGTGGATTGCCTGTGATGCACATCTGGCTTAATGCTTCTTCAGTATAAAATTGCGTTCTTCATAGGAGCATGGGTGGCTCAGATGGCTGAGGGTTTGCCGTTGTCTCAGGTCATGATCTCCAGGGTCAGAGATTGATCCCCATATCCAGCTCCCAGCTCAGTGGGGACTCTGCTTCTCCCTCTCCCTCTGCCTCTCCCCTTGCTTGTGCTCTCTCTGTCCCTCTCTCTCTCTCTCAAATGAATAAATAAAATCTCTAAAAAAAATTGTATTTTTCCTTTTGGAAATCTCTTTGTGGAAAGGTTTTCTGGGTTTGGAGGACATTTTGTTTCTAATTATATTTCCCCAACACTGATTACATCCCTCTTGTTTGTCAATAAAACCCTCCTAGTGGATATTTTCCCTTGGAAGGGGAGACTGGATATTAAAGAAGAGGAGAGCGAGGAAAAAGAGAGGTCATAAAATGCACTTCACTCATTATAAATACTATATAAATAAATCCATGAGTACACAAATAATCAAGCAGACAAATGCATACATACATACAAGAGAAAACCAGTATAGACTGATAATATAGCCCTCACATTCCTAGCACACATACAAAAAACCAAGTTTCTTTCAAGTAGGTGTGTTTCCCTATGAACATTTTTATTTTTCACTCCTACTAGAGGTAGGATGGGGGAGTTGGAGAGGGAAGAATGATTCAGAGTTGTTCTAACAGTCACCTGATGCTTCTTAAACTAGAGGTCAAATATACTGAGAAAATAAATAGATTTCAAAGACTCTATTTGGAAAAGCAGGCATTTCCTCTTTAAAAAGGACGTCTAAGGGCATTTGCTTTTTTTTTTTTTTTCCCTTCATTGTTGTACCTCAGGAACTGTCCAGAGGATCTCATTATTGTACTTCATTCTATCATTGGGGGGTTTGGGCTTTAGCTGTTGTGTACTAGAATATGGATTGGACTGCATTCAACACGTTAATTCCAATAAGAAACTAATAAAGTTCATGTGGATATTGTCTAGACAATGTCCTTTTAGGAACCACTTGAGGAAGTCAATTTCTGAAGAAAAAGATATGATGAATCAATCCAAACTACGAAAGAGTACAACTCACAGAGAAATGTGGACAAATAAGATTTTAATTCAATAAAAATATTCATTTTAAGGACAGAAATATTACATCTCCAAAGTTATCTCACTAAGATGAATGTTATTATCAGTAATATCTTAGAATTTTGCCAACTTCAAATTAAAAAAAGCAAAGATCTATAACGAAGTTGTAATCTTAGAAAAATAAAGTTAAAATAAAAATGATCAGTTTATTGAAGAAAGAATATCAAATTATGGAAACATTTCAAACATAAATTAGGAGACTCCCCTAAGTTTACACTGCACAACACTCTTCCCAACTTCAGATATCCTGAATACTGACCTACACAATTGCCTATAGTGAAGTCCAGGCTTCTTGGAATATTCAAAGTGTGTGTCTACAACCTGATCTTTTCATTTGACTTTATTTCCCAAACTGGTACCAGGGGTTCTCAAACTTTACCATGTATAACCTGGAAGGTATGTCAAAGAGCAAGTTTCTGACACCTAACTTCAGAATGCCTGATTCTGTAGGTCTGGGTGGAACCCAATAACTTAAATTTCTAATAAGTTCATAAGTTATGTTGATGCTGCTGGTATATGGACCACACTTGTAGGACTCCTGCTATAGCTACCTTGTGGGATACTTGTTCTAGTAATCACCAAGTATGGCTTTTTGTCTTTGTGGGTTATTATTATTTTTTTGTATCTGCTGCACCTTCTTCCCCCTCTCCATTGATATCCTTTATACCCATCCTAGAGAAAATATATACCTTACCTTTCTCTTAACTCTACGTAATTATTCAGACATTATTGAGATTTGCTATGAGCAAGTTACTGTGTTTCCCTGTTAATAGTGGCTTCAGTCCCAAAATAAGGCATATCCCAAACACCCTTTTAAGAATTTAAAATGTCCTAGAATGAAATCAGCACTGATTGTTTTTTTCTTCCCTGGATTGTCATTATAATAATCTGTAGTCCCTTTTATTTGAAAATTTCTCAGTTGATAGGATAGATCCATTCATGGTTGATATTTTTCCTATTCTTTTTATTTCATTTCTTAGAGGAGGAAACTAGTAATATCCCTGTGGTCAAGATATTAATTAAAGCTTGAATCCATAAGTTGTGATAGACAACTGTTGAATGTCACAATATTTAAAGAATTTCCAACAAATTCAAGGGAGGCCTGAATATTGTACCAAGGTCTTAATAGCTGATTGTCTATGTGTACTGATCTGGTGAGACCTCTTATTAGTCTGGTGTATACGGGGGTAATATTTAGTCTTAAGATTTGAGTGAATTTTGGAAAATATTTTAAATCATTCAAGAAATTCAACTGATATCATTAAGCTCCTAGACTGCCAGGCTTTGTCCTGCTAGAGATATAGCAGTAAACAAAAAAGGATATAACTCTCTGCTATCATGGATCTTATAGTTTATAAGCTTTGGTCAAAATATATCCTTTTGGACTAGATAAAACCCCTTTTCAACCTGAACCTGATTTTTTGTGGTTATGAAATATGACGTCAATGAAATATTCCTTACGTTATCCTCCAACTGGTTCCAATTTCTGAATAGTGAATCCTGATATCAGGAATAATTTGGCAGAGTGGATAGATTCACAGATACACTAGACATCTACCACTGCCATTTTTCCTGTCCACTCTGATTTCTTTGGAGAGGACTTATCTCTCTTAAATGCCTCTTAAATCTCTCTTAAAAACTTGTCTTAAAGTTTCCTCCCTTGACTTCGTGGCAATCAGTTGGACAAAGTGAGACAAAGTGTATCCACAAACTCCTGATGTAATTATTTTGACTTCAGCTAGTCAGTGGATAATAGAAATCTTTAGTGCCTCAAGTCTCCTGTGCTCATAGACTCAATAAAATCACCTTAACTCCTAGCACAGGACCTCTCACTACAGTCTTATCTCCTCACTCATTCATTGTGCAACCACATCCTCCAGTTCACCAAAGAAATAACTAGATCAGTGCTTCTGAAACTTTAATGTATATGAATCTTATGGAGATTTGTTAAAATACAGATTATGACTCAATAATTCCTAGGCTGGGGCCCAAACTTTTTAATTTCTAACTTGCAGATAACACCAACACTGTTGGTTTGTAGAAAATATTTTGAGTAGCAAGTTCTGTATTATTTCTCCCCAATTTCAGTTCATTTCATTTGTTTTATATCTCATTATAACACAATTGACATAAGAAGGCAGTTTGTCATTACAAAGACTTTGAAATTATATCCCAGCCTCAGTCAAACCTTCTACTCCACTTATTTATTTAAGTCCCACAAATACTCTTAATTTGCCTTGCTTTTGTAGTCATGGGAGTGTGTAAACTTTATATTCTGCCTCTTTTCATCTACTTTGTGGCTATATATGTCTGCCCTGAAATTGATGACCTCGGATGTTCTATTTTTAATAGCTATACCTGATACATTACCTTTTCCCGCATAAAAAATTATTGTCTAATCAGTTTTACCCAGCATTTCCGCAAAAAGAAGTATTTATCTGAATTATTCTTTCCCCCTCCCCTCTGGGAAGTTCCCTGATCAGTGTAAGATATAGCTTCCATTTGTCCCTCTAGATCCATTCTTCCAACTTTTTCATACTACGCTGTGCTAGGAGTTTGCCTACATTGACATACTTCCATGACCTCAACTTCAGTCATCAGGAAGAAAAACAGAAGGAAATTAAGAATAGAGCTAGAAGAAATTGAATTTGGGGCATCTACTCCTGCATTCTTTCTCTGCCCAGTTGTTATGAAACAGTCCTTTACATACAGCTAAACAACGGGAATTAATTTTTGCTCCTTCCACTAGCTCCATCATGTTAGAACATTAACATTTAGCCAGCTGATACTGGCACTGGGGCACTGTGCAATCCCTTATTATCTTCCTCAAATTCTGCTCATGACTTTATATAAACTGATTGTCATCAGTTTGTACTGCAGTTTTATTCATTGTAATCAATGACATCTTTTCTTTACATTTTTAGATAACGTTATAGAAAAAACTCACCGAAGACTATGGAGTAGGGAGACAGTCTTCATAGTAGGCCTTAGATCACTGGGGAAGCTCTAAACTCTTCCATGATAAGAAAGAACCCTAAACATAATCTGGCACAGGATAAGGTTCTAGCATACAGGTGATAATTAACATGATTATAATGGAGCTAATAGAGGCCCTGTTGTCTCAGCATTTGACACAATGCAGTTGACAGTTGGGAGTACTGACCTTTGGAATCCACATACCTTGTAAATACCCTAAATCTTAATGGAGACTAAACATAAGATATAAGGACTTAAGTTTCCAGTTAGAGCTTACTTAGGTAATAGAAGTTTCCATTAGGTTCAGACAAATCTCTAATATCTCACCTCTAAATTGGGGAGGAAGTGTGGAGGCCTTCTAATGGTAACTTCCTCCATTTTGCTGATCAACCTTTGAAACAAATTTGTAATCTACTCAGTTATCTTTAATTCCTATGGAGTTATCTTTAATTCCTATAATATGCCAATTTGTAAGACTTGGTTCCTACTCTACACACACGCATACACACAAGTCATGCTATAAATGTCATCTTGAGAATAGACAAATATCTGGGAAGAATTGTAGAAAGACTGAATGACCACACTCTGTATTACATAGAAACTTAAATGTAAATCATTTAGTCTGATTTCCAGTGATTAAGGAATGGTATCTGTTTTTCAAAATTCTCTACACAAGTTATAAATGCCTCTGCTGATGACACAGCTTTTAAATTCCAAGATAGTAACAATTACTCTAGCATACTTTTATCAAAGGCTAAAGTATGAGCACAAATCTTCAATTTACTAACTCAATTTTTCCTCACAACATGTTGATAATTTAGGGACCATTGATTTGGCCAATTTATGGATGTGAAAACAGAAAAAAATAAAGTGACTTGTCCAATGATATAGCTAATAAACTTTAAAGCTAAGATACAACCAGGCTGCTTGACCTTCAAAACCTTCTCACGTATTCACTTCACCAGAAAAGGCAAGACATGTAAATGTCCATTTAAGTGTCTTTTTGGTTTCTGATATAGCCCAACCTAGCCGTTTTCTCAAGTGTAGTGTACTATAATTCTCTTCTGGCTAAACTATTCTGCCTTACCCATTAACCCATCTAGCTTTGGGACAGCCCTCATGAGGAAAGATGTGAGTTCTGCTGAGTAGATTCTGAGTCCCTATCTGTCAGTGATTCAGGAAGAGAGGGAGGAAAAGGGATTGACTCTTCAGTGCTCACTGCTTGGCAAGAGATTAACTTTTGCCTATTGAGAAAAGCACCCCAGTATTCTAACAATGGGTAGTGATATGCAGAGAAGTGAGTAGATGTGTAGTGCTAAGCCATGTGTGCTGCTCCTGGGAAGTGCCTGCACATGGAAACGTTAATTTGGATAATAAAACTTCCAACATTATTTGAGAATTACTCATTTTACCCATTCCTACCTTTGAAACATTTTAATAGAACATGTGGCTGTCAAAGTTGAGATTACAATGAAAGCCATTTGGTATCACTGAGGTGATTGTAGCACTATAATTCTCATGCCATTTTGATTAGTAATGCATATTGATCTCCAGGACTAGGCTGAACCAGGATCGCATGACATATGCACAATAGCACATGACTGCACTCATTTAGCAACAAATAGCCTTTGGAAACTCTCTTTATGTTTATTCTCATCATTGTGGTTCCATCTAAATTTTTTTTTTTGCCTGTATTTTCATCATTGTAGGCAACAAAACCCCCAAGGGAGAGTTCTAAAGAGCTTCATAAGGAAAGGAAAGCTTTCTAGTATACAGAAATTGGAGCTATACATCAGAAATGTGGGTTCTCCAGATCGACCTGCCAGTAAATGGAGGTATTCCATTTGTCATCAATGTACATTTAATGCAGATACAGCATTCAAGAGGAAACAGACTCCCTTGATAGAGCTCATGCATTTGTTTACTGATTTTATGTCTTTATTTTCTCTCTCTTTACCCTTCTGGGTAAATCTGCTTACAAGCTTTCTTTTCCCAAGAACTAGAGTTAGGTCCAGTATACAAACTTACAAGTACTGGAATTCCTTTATTTCTATTTAAATAAGTATATCAAATGAATAATGGTAGTGTTTGCTGCTGTAAGGCAGCTATTTTACTCCACTGGACAGAGCCGGTTAGTTATTTTTTCCCCAATGCCAAAGATGATATTGGTCAATGGGGCAGTTTGGTATTCACAAGCCTACTGCTGCCTCAGTGGTTTCTCTCTTCTTCCCAAGAGTAAAACCCAGAGATTTCATGGTTTATTCCTGAATTTTTGGGAGACTGAGGACTGTCATGAAAAAGGCTTTGCAGGCTGTATGAGGAAAGCATCTGATTTTAGTGGCATGCTTGGCAGGTTAGGTGTCATTTCTAACATCTCCTGGTATATCTCATGAAAAATTCCAAATCCTTGGACATGGAATTCAATGCCCTTATAACTAGGTTTATTCTTTCATCCTCATTCATTTTTTCCCATACATTCTTAGTAGATAACTTTGTCATTTTCCAAACACAAGTCATTTGACTTCCTAGTCAAATTATGCCTACCCTCTTCTATCTCAGAAAAATCTGAATCCCCTTCTCTCTGTCACATGTCCATCTGGCAAACTGCAACTTAATCTTTGATATCCAGTTCAGTGTTATCTCCTATTTTTCTTCCTATATAAAATATCCCATTCTCCCTCATTTTCAGGGGTACTTGGTTTTTACCCCACTTAGCTTTCCTGGAAATTATTATTTGGCACTATTATAGCTTTGCTTATAGGAAAGTACACACCTCTGATTTTTTCATTAGATTGTGAGCTCTGCAAGGACAGGTAGTGTCTTCTTAATCTCTTATCCCCAGAGCAAAGCAGAGTTTCTGGTGCACAGAATATATTCACTATAGCTTTGTTGAATTAAATCAAACACAAAAACAATAATGTCATAGAAAAAGGATGGATGTACAGATGAATAATCATTGCTGAGATGCACAGATTTTTAAGTCACAAGAGGGTCAGTCACTTCATGGAGGCTACTTGGCAAAGTGCTATATCAATCAGGGACCTATTTTCAATTGAATGGTGACAGGTTTACTCTCTGGCTATAAGGATATGAAATATGTTGCATGTATAATTTATTGTGTTTCATAAAAACTGAAGCCCAAATTCCCTGACAAAATAAGATACATTTGCAGAGCATCAAATGGACTAATATGAAGGATGCTTACAAGGAAGGATTTTTAATGTTATTGGGAAGCTTTTGTCAGTTGAGAAATTCCAAAACTAACCTAAATATACTTTTAGATTTGTCCAGACTTTTAGAGAAGAGAAAATGTGTTGTAATTTAGGCTGAACAAAGCAACAATTATGTAGTACACCAAGAAGTAAAACTCAAATTTCCCTGTGAGGCACTCAAAATATAAAAATTCCATTGTCCAGAAGGGAAAATTAGTAAATATATCTTTTTTTCACAAAGAGATATAGTGAAGAAACTTCATATATAGATATTCTTCATGTCTTTTCATCTTCCCAATAAAACTTCTTTTATGCCTTGCTCCTGCTCCTTGGTATCAAGCCTTTCTCCCCCAAGGGGGAAAATATACTTGCATGCGCCTCTTTGTCTCACATTCCACTCTGGGGGAACCTAGGCTAAGACACCTACGTAACAGTTGATGTAAAAAAAATGAAATATTTCTCCTTTTAAATTTATTTTTACATCTCATCAGGTGTTTCACTTAAACCTATTCTCAACCTATTCAGGGAGGTGTTTTCAATTTTTTCTTAAAGTAGAGCTCCCACCAATGTCTTACACAGGGCTGCTCTTACTCATGGTTGCGTTCATTGCTAACAGCACACTGACAACGTCTCCTTGCTTCCTCAAGATTGGACTCTATTCAGGTTGCCATAGGGCTCTGTGGTACTCGTGTACTGATGTTAGATTCTGCTCCAAGAGGAGTTTTAGGGAACTTCAACTTAGATCAAAAATTATTGGTTTCATCAAGTTCTTCCTGTTACTAAGACATCAAAAAATGTTTTCTATAGGGTGATCCTTAAAACAGTATTATAGTTAAAATCTATATCTTAGAACTCTTATATTTGAGATAAATATATAAAGCATCTAGTATGTTGCCTTTATTCTTGGTAAAACTGTATTAAAGCACTCCAAACACCTTAAGTTCAATGGTGAACTAGATCTGTACAAGTGACGCCTTCCACCTTCCTTATTGTGTCTAAGGAAAGTCACATTAATTTAAAATGTAAATGTTTCTGTAGAAAAGCATGAATGTTCAATCTGGTGTTAATGTAGCAGCACTTTGTTTTTGTTGTTACTGTAGTTGTCGTCCATATTAGAAAAAGAAAAAGCATCTTAAGGGTGGGGAATGGGAAGGTCCTTCTCCCTCCACAACCAAGATACCCAGTTTCCTTTAGGAGGCATGAGATAAGGCATTGTGGGTTTGTTGCTGTTGTTGTTGTTGTTGTTTAAATATTTTATTTATTCATTTGAGACAGAGAGACAGGGAGAGCAAAAGCAGGGGGAGAGGCAGAAGGAGAGGGAGAAGCAGACTCCCCACTGAGCAAGGAGCCCAATGGAGGGCTTGATCCCAGGATCTGGAGATCATGACCTGAGCCAAAGGCAGACACTCAACCATCTGAGCCACCCAGGTGCCCCAAGGCATTATGTTTTAAAGACTGAGTTCTCCCTAGTCCTAAAATGAAAGAAAAATATTCAGTCATTAATGATTCAGGTTCTGGTCCAAATGAGCCAATTTTAAAAGAATAGAAGAAAATGGGACTTTTTTGCCAAAGAATGAGATTGGGAACAGTAAAGTGGATTGGAGGAAAAAGAGTTTTCAGCAAGTAACTTTTCAACAAGTAAAGTGGAGGGTATAGGAGGCTGGTAGAGGATGACTGGCCTTATCAAGGGCTAGGTTACAGAGCGGTACCCCATTTTAAGTCATACCAGCAGTGTCTGAGGGTTTCTGTTGCTCCACATCCTTGCTAATATTTGTTTTTTGCATCTTTTAATTTTAACCAGTATAATTGACTTGTAGTTTTATCTCACAGTTTCAATTTGTATTTCTCTAATGACTACTTATGTTAAGTATCTTCTTTTCATGTGCTTATTTGCCATCCATATGTCTTCTTGGAAGTATTTGTTCAAATTATTTGCAGAGATTTCCCTTGGATTGTCTATTGTTGAGTCTAAGATTTCTTTATATATCGTAGATATAACTCTTTGGCAGATAGGTTTTGCTTTTTTTATTTTAATTCCTTAATAGTGTTTATTATATTTGTGAAGAAAACACTGTGAAATATGATTAGGAACTGTGAAATGTAAAGTTTAAGGTAAAACATTAAATCTAAGTAGACTTTAATAAGTTAAAGATGTGTATTGTTAGCTCTAGAGTAATCACAAAAAGAAAGATCAAAAGAAAAAAAATAATATGATGTAGACTTAAACCCAACCATCTCAATAATTATAGTAAATGTTAATGAAAAAAAGTTATTATTTAATCATTGTAGGTAGAGGCTAGAGATTATTGAACTGGATAAAAGTAAAAAGACAAGACAAAAAATAGATGTGTCTACAAGAAACACATTTTTTTTTGTAATACACTTTAGATAGAAAGATGCAGATAAGTTATAAAGATGAAAAATCTGTATATCTGATAAAGCCATGCCAACTTCTTAAGTATACAAAGTTGGCATGGCTATATCAATATCAGACAAAGTAGACTTCAGGACAAAAATTTTACTAATCATAAGAAATATCATTTCATAATGATAAGAGAAATCAGAATGACGTAGGATCCTAATTGTACTTGCATCTAATAACAGAGCTTCAAAGTAGTTGAAGAGAAAAATTAAAGAAACTAAAGAGAGGAAAAACATGAAAATTATAATCATTTTTACCCCCCCCAGGTAATTAATAGAATGACCTGAACAAATACAGAAGATCTGAACACTATCAAACAATTCGATCTATTTGACTTTTACAGAACAATATACCCAACAATTTTAGAATAAATATAGTTTAAATCTGATTAAATTGATTGAGATAGTCCATATAATAAGCCATAACACAAATCTCCATAAATTCAAAAAAACTAAATATTACGAGGTATATTCTCTAACTAAAACTATATCAAATTATAAATGAGTAACAAATAAGATAGTATAAAATATCTTAATATTTTCAAATTAATCAACATGTTTCTAAACAATGGATAAAGGGAGAAAAATGTTTAAAACTGGATAATAAATATAACACAGTAATATCAAAATTATTACTGAACCTAGACTAGAGTTGAAAGGGAAATTTACCTTCCTAAAGATATGTTTGAGAAAAACAGGAGAGTTTAAAATCAATGATCTCTGTTTTCTCTATAGGATGCATAAAAAAGTGGAGCAAATTAAGTACAAGACAAGTAGAATACAAGGAATGATAAAGATTATAAGTCAATAAAATAAAAAGAGTAGAGAAAGTCTATATATTACTTACTCTTTGAAAATATTAAAAATTAAATTGACAGCATTTTCAAGGAAAAGTAGAAAACAAAAAATTACACTATCGAGAGTCGATACCTCTTCGAATCCAATAGATATTAAAAGTATAAAACATTCATTGTAAACAACTTTATATCAAGAAAAAATAAATGGATACATTTCTTGGGAAACACAAATAATTAAAACTAACTTCACAAGAAATAGGAAATTTGAATAATCCTAGATGTATCAAAAATATTGAATTTATAGTAATAATTTCACTAAGAAAACTCCAGGCTCAGATAGTGTCAGTACTGAATTCTAGCAAATATATATATTTCCCTGCATCTCCCCTCCTCCAAGGTGACACAGGATAGGCCTAATGAGACAGGTTGTGATTTCTCCCACAAGGGAAGAGAACGAGTAGGTGAATGCCTGGCTTTCCCATCACATATATGTGAGATGCTACTGGAGAGGCTCATTTGTCTCTCACAATATTCAGAGTATTAAATCACAAGCTCCATGACGGAGGGAGAAAGCAGATTGGGAAAGCAGCATATAAATTTCCCAGAGGGCATTAAAGGGATTAAGGAGGGCACATATTGTATGGAGCGTTGGGTATGGTACATAAACAATGAATCTTGGAACACTGAAAAAATTAAATTAAAAAAAAAAAGGGATAAATTTCCAGCTGACTGTAATTTGGACTCCCATCAGGAAGCTCACCTACAAGCTTTAGGGAAAACCTCATCTGTAGATCCACCCAACTGGACCTCAGGTGCCTCCAACATAGTGTGTGACAAACCCACAAAACTCCCAATCTAAAACAGAATCCCTGTATCTACTCCTATGAGTTATGGCCAGAGCAAGATTTGGTAGAAGGCTAGGGAGTTTAAGCAGAAAGCAGGCCAGGGCCTGTGGGCAAAGGAGAATCCACAAACTTGAACTATAATGCCCCTTTCAGGAAAACAAGACAGAGGCTATTAACAGCCAGCCTGGTGCATTCTAGGATCAGGAGAAGATATCCAAGCCTGAGGATTCTAATATGAAAGAGAGCAAGAAGCTTGGAGCAGTGGTATCCATAGGAGATCTGAGAAAGCCTCAGAATCTACAGCAGGACAATAAAAGGTACTTTTACCCTGAAGGTAGTTAGCAAAGATTGGAGGAGGTGATTACTGCTTTAAATACAAACAAAGCAAAAAACAAACCAGGAACATAAATATTCAAGAAACATGAAAAATCAAGGAAACCTGACATCACCAACAGAGCACAATGATCTTCCAGTAAATGAATTCAAAGGCATGGAGAATCCAAAATAGTTGTTTTAGGGAAATTCAATGAGCTACAAGAAAACACAGACCATTCAAGGAAATTAGGAAAATAGTACATAATCGAATCAGAAATTTAACAAAGATAGAGAAATCATAAAGAATCAGATGAATTCTAGAGCTGAAGTATTCAATAAATGAAGTGAAAAATGCCATAGAGAATATCAACAGTAGAACAAACCATGAAATAGAAAACATTTCCATGAAATAGAAAATAGGAACTTTAAATAATCCAGTCCAAAGAAAACAAAAAGAACAAAGTTAAGAAAGCTTTTCTGATCTATAAGACACTGTTAAAAAATCTGAATATTTAGAGTTCCAGAAAGAGAAGAGAGAGAATGGAAAAGAAAGCTTATTTAAAGAAATAATGGCTAAGAACTTCCCAAACTTGGGGAAGAGGTTTGAACATCCAAGTTCATGAATTTAATAGCTCACCCCATTATTTCAATCCAAAATGATCTTCTCCAAGGCACATTATAATAAAACTATCAAAAATCAAAGACAGAGAATCGTAGACAGCAAGAGAAAAGAATGTTATAACCTACAAAGGAATCCTCATTAGGCTATCAGCAGACTTCTCAGAAGAAACTTTAAAGGCCTGGAGAGAGTAGGATGATATAGTCAAAGTGCTGAAAGAAAAAAAAAATTACCAACCAAGAATATTCTATCTGGCAAAGTTATCCTTCAGAAATTAAGGAGAAAAAAGACTTTTTTTTTTTTTTTACAAAAAAAAGAAAAAGCTTAGGGAACCACTAGACCCGCATTATGAGAAATATTGAGGGGTGCCTAGGTGGCTAAGTTGTTAAGCATCTGCCTTTGGTTCAGGTCATGATCCCAGAGTCCTGGGATTGAACCCCACTGAGCAGGGAGCCTGCTTCTCCCTCTCCAACTCCCCCTGCTTATGTCCCCTTTCCTGCTGTGTCTCTCTCTGTCAAATAAATAAATACAATCTTTTAAAAAAAATAAATATTGAGATGAGTTTTCAAGCTGAAATGGAAGGATGATAATTAGTAACAGGAAAACAAAATAAACAATGCACTAGTAAGGATAAATATAATAGTCAAAGTCAAAAAATTCTAATACTATAATATAGTGTGTTAAACAAATATAGTATAAAGGTTAAAGGGCTAGAGTATCAAAAATAACTGTAGCTGCTATAGTTAATGAATACATAATATATAAAGAGGTAAATTATGACACTAAAAACATTTAAAGGGGGGGAGTAAAAGGGTAGAGTCGTTTTTTTTAAATCAAAGTTGTTACCAGTGTAAAATAGACTATTAAATCTCCAAGATGTTATAAGCAATTTTCTTGGCAATCAGAAAGTAAAAACCTATAGTAGATTCACAAAAGAAAATGATAAGAGAATCAGAGCATACAATCATAGTAAATCACCAGTTCACAAAGGAAGACATCAAGATAGGGGAAAAAGAACAATGAAACTATAAAACAGCCAGGAAACAATAAGACAGTATTAGTAAATCCTTAGGTACTAATAATTACTCTAAATAAAAATGGATTGAATTCTCCACACCAAAGGCACAGAGTGGCAGGCCGAAAACAAAACAAAAAAAGAACCAACTATATGCTGCTTATAAGAGACTCACTTCTGCTTTACCAATATGTGGGCTCAAAGTCAAGGGATGGGTAAAGATAATCCATACAAAGGGAAACCAAAAGTTATACTTCTATCAGACGAAATATACTATAAACCAAAAAAATGGTAACAAGAGACAAGTCATTATATAATAATAAAAGAATCAACTCATCAAGAATATATAACAATCATAGATACAAACTCACCCCAAATTGGAGCACTTAAATATATTAAAGCAACACTAACAGATCTGGAGAAATAGACAATACAGTAACATTAGAGAACTTCACTATCACACATTCAACAACAAATACATTATACAGACAGAAAATCAAGAAGGAAATTTTATATTGAAACCATACTTTCACTCAAATCGCCTATCAGCACATTAATATAATACCATACTCTGATCTGAAACTGCACAGAACCCCTGATGAACTGACAAGTTTAGGTAGGGACATTTCTATGTCCCTCATTCAGCAGCAAGAAGCTACTGAAGATGAGACCTCCACCCAAATACCAAATATTTGTCATTGTCAATCTGTTGAGGGAATTTTAAAGGGTGCTTTTAGGCAAACAGGCTTGAGCAATGGAATGCAGAAAGGGCCATAGGGACCACCTGACTGAATACAGACAGGCCATTAGGCAATCCACCCCAAAATATCCATAGGCACTAACTGCGCAATGAACTACTTAGAACTAGGCACAGTTTCCAAAAAAGGAAGATTCCATGTGTTACCATACTTCCTCATCTTCCACCTTTAAAAGTAGCCCCCACCCACTGCCTCATTGAAGGCAGCCTCTCCTCTGCTGTCCTGCCAACCTCTATCTTCTGGTGGAGGGACCTAACAGGTGTATAGTACATTCCATTACAATAGCAGCAGAATACATATTTCTTCTCCAGCATGCATGGGACATTCTCCAGGATAGATAGCGTTAGGCCACAAGAGAAGGCTTAACAAATTTTAAAAGACTGAAATCATACCAAATATCTTTACTAAATATAATGGTTTGAAAAATAGAAATCTACAACAAAAAGAAACTTGAAAAATTATGAATATGTGGAATTTAAGCAACATACTCCTGAACAGCAAATGAATCAAAGAAGAAATCAGAAGGAATAATAATCTCAAACAAATGAAAATAAAAACACAACGTATCAAAACTAATGGGATTGGCAAAAGTAGTTCTAAGAGATAAGTTTACAGTAAGAAATAACTTTATTAATAGAGAAAACTAGATCTCAAATAAGGAACCAAACTTCACACCTCAAGGAAGGAGAAAAAGAATAAGTGAAGCCCAAAATTAGCAGAAAGAAGAAATTTTTTGGGTTCCCAGTTCATATAAAATTTATATCTACACTATACTGTAGTCTATTAGTGTGTAATAGCATTATGTCTTCTAGAAAAGTATATATTTTAAATACTTTATTGCTTAAAAACACCATTATCTGAGCTTTCAGTAAGTCCTAATTACTAACCGCAGATCACCCTAATATAATAATGCAAAAGTTTGAAATATTGTGAGATTTACTGAAATGTGACATGAAGACACAAAGTGAGCTGTTGGAAAATTGCATTGATAAGTGCTTCACACAGGATTGCCAAAAACCTTCAATTTGTTAAAAAAAAAAAAGTATCTGCAAAGTGCAATAAAGCAAGGCACAATAAAATGAGGTATGCCTGTATAAAATATCCATGGGTAGGAAAACTTTTGAGATTTCCATTCTCCCCAAATTGATCTATAGTTCCAAGACAATCCCATTCATAATCTGAGAAGGTCTTTTGTAGGAAATTGACACACTACTTTTAAAATGCGTATAAAAGTGCAAAGAACCTAGAGTAGCCAAAACCATTTTTGAACATCAAGAACAAATTTGGAGAAGGTACACTACAAATTTCATGACTTACACCACAACAAAGACAGGATGGTTTTGAGACAGGGAATCCAAAAATCGACGTAGATAAAGATAAGAAAATTCAATGGGGAAATATAAACATGCAGTAAATAGTACTAGATTACCCAATATCCATGCCAGGAGAAAAAAAATATATGAAATTTCACTTCTGCCTCACAACATACACAAAAACTATTTAAAATGCATCAGATTAAATATTTAAAAATATAAAATGTCTAAGAACCTATAAAAGAAAATCTTTGCAATGATGATTTTTAAATAACTTTTGTCTTTTGTACTAAACAATAATAATAAAAAGTTTTAGGTAATATAATTTGACTTCTAAGTAAAATTTCAAAAATTCCCTTTCCGTTCCTGACTCTAAGATGATTCAGCTACCATAAAACAAAGAGTAAGATGAGTGGTTCTACATTACATTACAATATTTCTCTGTTGAGAATGCAATACATTTTACTTTGAACCTGATTCTGCCTCTATCTAACTATGATTTTGGGTAATTTACCTAACCTCTTTCTGGTTCAGTTTCCCAGTTCTTAAACTGTATGTGGTATTATCATCTAATTTTTTATGAGGTTTAGACAAGATAATATATACAAAGCCCATATAGAACAGTGCCTGGTCTTGAGATGCCTGGGTGGCTTGTTCATTAAGCGTCTTCTTTGGCCTGAGGTCATGATCCCAGGTTCCTGGGATCCAGCCCCACATCGGGCTCCTTGCTCAGTGGGGAGCCTGCTTCTCCCTCTGCCTGCCTCTCCCCTTGTTTGTGCACTCACTCACTCTCTCTCTCTCTCTCTCTCTCTCTGATAAATAAGTAAATAAAATCTTAAAAAAAAAAAAAAAAACAGTGCCAGATCTTGGTGACACATAATATACATTCAATGCTGCTGTTGTTTTGTTGATGCTGCTGTTGCTATTATCATTAGATTTATTATATTATGAAAGGCTGTATTTTGTGTGACTAGGAGCACATTTTTTGGAGCCAAAGTACCTTGGTTCAAATCCCAGCTTTGTCACTTACTAGCTGTGTGACTTAGGGCAAGTAACTTTCTCTCTTTATGTCTGTTTCTTCATTTGTAAAATGGGAGTTATGATAGTGAGTTCTTGGGGTCTATGAGAGTTGATACTTTTAAAGTACTTAGGAAAAAAAATTCTGCCATTGTAAGTGCTATAATATTTGCCATTACTATTGTTAATATCCTTAATATTACAACATCACTGTCTTCTGTAATGGAAGATTAATCCTGAAAGAGGGAATTATTCCATTGCCACCAGAGAATACTCTTTCCCTATACCTGTGCTGCTATTCTGGTTCCTGTTAATTTCTGAGACTCCGAACGCTCATCCTGAAGCTAAATTTAACCATCTACTTGAATAAAAAAAAAACACCAAAAAGAAAATTTCACAAGTCATTAAGATAAGCCATTTGCTGACACTTGTTGACTCAGAAATCCATGAAATTATATCCATAATCTTATTCACTACCTCTTCTTGGACACTTTAAGTTAGGTTCCCCAGAAATAGACCCTGAAATGAGAATATCTGTGTAAGTGCCTTATTAGATGAGAAGGATTTGTCAAGAGAAAAAAGTAAGGGTGAAGGAAGCAGAATAGGAAAGGGGAAGAAGCAAGCCAAGGTACAATTTCACGCAGTAGTCCCCCTCAGAATCTGTACTTTACTTGAGTAAGGTAGCTGGGATTACATACTCTGGCACTTCTTACAACAGGATGTAAGTTTCATAAGCACAAGAAACCTGACCGTCTTATTCATCCCTGCATTGCTGTGGCTGGCACAGTGGCTGCTTAACAAATATTTTTTGAGTGGATACAAAAGGAGAAATTTGTTGTAAAATATTATCAACATTCAATTAGATAGTAAGCACTTGGAGACCTTTCTGGATGAATCTGTCTGTTTGCTAAGACAAAGGTGGCCTTAAGGACATCATCCTGCAGTCAGGTAGCTCCATTGTCCCAAGAGTCTTCAGCAGGTTCTGAGTCATGGACAGAGCTTGTCTTGAAAGGCCCTAGTAGCTATATATTCCACTGAGAGAATTCCCCTGATTCCTCGTGGAGAAAGAAAATTCCACACACATACAAAAGAAATTAAATAAGGAAAAGATAAAGGAAACATGCAGACTAAAAGGGGGGAAAAAGCAAAACAAGGAGAACAATCACACCCATATAATCATCCACATCAAAATAATAATTAGAATTTATTGAGCATATCTGCCACATGTTTTCTGAACATTTTTTTTTTTACACATTTTCGCGAACCCACCCTATAGTGCTAAGAGATATGGACTATTATTTTTATCATATACATCTAGAAACTGAAAAAAAAAATTGCTCATGTGCCATTGCTTTTATGCAAGGGAGTTTGGATTTAAACCCATGTGGTTTGATGCTAGGTCTTATGTAATTAAACATTATACTTTGCTGCCCTTTATACTTTATGCCTTACAATAGGCTTCCATGGACCTTGTTTATTTGAATTTTCCTCTTTACAGATAAGATAACTAAAGCTAAATGAGACAAATTGATTAGCTCAAAGTCAATCATCTGGTAAATGATACAGCCTGAAATAAATCAGTGTCTTTGTACCTTACAGCCTCCATTCTTTCCACTTGAGTTACTGTAAGTTAGAAAAAGCCTCTTGTTTCACTGCACTCAGATATTAATGTATCTGTCAAGGTGTGTTCTATAGAGGCAGTGGTCCCTACCCTGAGAAAATTAGACATAAGCTCCAAAGTTTCTTCTCCAGTACAGTAACAATATAAACAGACATCCTTGAAGGTTGAAAAACATCCTGAGTTTTTCTTTTTGTTCCAATGCCAGTGATTGTGTGTGTATATTGGAATGAAAATGGTTGGCATGGATTCATACTCTGTGGAGAGTTATTGCTGCTTGCATCATAACCCAGGGATCACCGTTTAAGTCCTGCATTATCAGTCCGGATCTTTCCTTGTGTATTAAAATCCCTTTTAAGTGCTATGACTATGGTTTCTCAATCACAAGTCCCAGTTCATCCTCAGTTTTTTTGTTTTTTGGGTTTTTTTGGCTAGGAGTCCGTGAAAATAAAATTTTGACCGTCCTACCATCCTCTACAAATGTGGTCAAAGCAAATGCATTGGGATTTATGTCACTTTGGGCAAGACATACCAGAAATATCCTTAATATGTTAATCTGATTTAGTGCTCTTGCTATCTGAGCTGTAGGCTGTTTGTAGGATTACAAAATGGTGATGATTGTTTCAACGATCCGGTCAACCACTCAATCCTGGTAGCTATTTAGTCCTGTTGGTTACAGCTAGTAGATTCATAGATTTTAAAGCTCCTCCCATCTCCTGGGCGGTAGCATCTTCTATTCTAGTTGAAAATTTCACAAACTAGGTTTTATATGAGATCCAAAGGAAATGATGCTTAGTGGTAAACTCGGGTGTCGTAAGATTGCTCAGCAACTCACAAGTGCACATAGCTCCAATGGGTTCTTTTTCATTTCTAGAAGGAAGCTGTTGTCTTAATAAATTGCTGGGTTTCAACGGTTGCATTTTCCTCTACATATGAGTCAATTTTTGTAATGTTTTTGAATCCATATAAGAAAATCTGATCAAGCTCTCTGATTTCTCTGCGTGGTCTGTGTTCATGGGTACATCGAAGCTTCCATGAATACTCAATTTATTCCTGACAGGAGATTTATTCAGTGTCATCAACTAAAACTGAACATATTTTGCCAGCCTTACCCAATTATATCAGTAATACTCCACTCCCTGCACTGAACAAATCTATTTTCTGATTTTGCAGAAAGGCATATGTCACTTAGAGACAAAAATTCATAAAACACTCAACTTTCTGAATCCAATTCAGTGTCTCTCTAAATTGCATTTTGGGCAGTCTCATGGGGAATACATACGTGTGAAAACAGACTTTAGAAATAGGCAGGGATTTTTATGGGCCCTTTCTATCATTATGTTCTCTCTCTAATTATTTTCTTCGCTTTTTTCCCCCCATTTCTATTCCTCACCTAAAGTCTCCTAATTTAGAATTCCACATGAATATGCGTATATAGTGGTTCACTCTCAGAAGTGCAGTCTGTAAAAATAGACCAAGTCATGGACTGTTATTTAGATGGGGACCCTGGAGAGAAGCTGACCAATCTCTGCCATTTCTGAGATGAGAAACGAAGGTCTGGACAATAAGGGAGACTCACCTAACCAGCATTGCAAAGAAAAAACAAAACAAAACAGAGCTAATATAATCAGAGTAGTACCCTAATAAAAATAATGATGTTAAAGATCATAATATTTGCCAGGGACTGCGATGACCACATTAAATACATAATTATTAAGTAGTGTGATGTTGTTTTATTATTCCCATTGTTATTTTACTTTAAACCTCACAATAATCATATGCAAAAGATACTATACGTGTGCCAAGTATATAAATGGAAAAAAAAATCCCCGAAGTTACAAGGGCTATGCCCAAACCGAATGAGTAGTGAAGCAGGCAGTGAAGCTCAGGCTGCATTTCTCCAAAATCTAAGCTCTTAATCACTCCACCTGTTTCCTCTGCTCTATTTTTTTCTTCCCTTGTGTGTCCTCACAAGCCCTCCAAAAATCATTCCTGAGCAGTAACAAAGCCAAGACTGGGTGCCTTCCCTACCTCGATTCCCTCCTACCCTTCTCACTGCGGGGGTTCCGTGAACCTTCAAAACGCAGTACGTTTTCTGAATGGACTCCATAATTAGTCAACACTACACTGTGGGTTGCAGGAATATCCTGCCTTCCTCCAGCGGCTCTCAAGGTGCGTGTGTGTTTCCTTATGAGCTAGTACAGGCTTGGATCTCCAGAAATTCCTTAAAAGCCAGATCATAATGTAACAATAAACAGTAGAGATGAACCAAGACAAGGAGCTTGGTGGCATCATGGCAAACTTTCCCTCATGCCTGGAAACTCACCAATATTGTGGTTAAGAGTTACTGTGGTTAAGAGAATAAATTTTCCTGACTGGAATTGAGCTCAACTTCTTATTTAGTGTCCTGTTCACTTCCCCATTGTGGCTAATTTACAGTCCTTGAGGACCTAAGGGGCACCGGGAGGCTCAGAGAGTATAACCTTGTTCTGTTGTTCCAGAAATGTGTCAGAGTGAGACTTCTGGTTTTCATTTTGAGATGGTTGGCAGTATGGAAGGTAGTATTAAAGAGAAGCTAATATTTACTGAATTTACATGTTTCATAAGTAAAACCCAAATTGGTTTAATTCCTCGCATTTCAGTTTAAAGAAGGCATGTGGGAATAGGAAGGTATCTATCTCTTTCTTCATCCAAAAGATAAGTATCCTTAAAAACTTGTGTATCAAATGAGATGAAAACTTTTTTTCAAGATTTTTCTCCTGACTATATGCAAAGAAATAGCATTTTCCCCCTTTCAAATTACAGGGGATAATATCCTCTCTGTCAGTGTGAATCATGCAAAAGCTTGTGCTGTTCTCTTAGAAGTAATTAATCTTTGACATTCACTTTTCAAAATTCACAGTATTTCAAATTTATGGTTCCTCATGGGTCTCTACAGTGAGTTGTGAGAAAAAACCTACTTTTATGTTTGACACCAAAAATTCATTTGCCCAACAAATGTTAACTTCTATATTATTGCAATGTTGTTGAATGTGCTAATTTCTGTTCCTGTGAGACTATCAACCCCATAATGCTGAATCAAATAGCTTCGGATAAAATATTCCAACTCGTATCTACCTCCCAAATTTCTGACTTGTGCCTATCACTAGTTGTAAAGCACCTATCACTTCTAATGAGTTGAGTTCATTTAAAGGCTAAATGCATTTGTTATCTTGCACACTTTACCCAGTGAAGTGAGGGGGGAGTTTTACTTCAAATATGCATGAAGGCACTAGGTTTTCAATGATCATTATATGAACTATGAAAGAAAGAAAATATGCAGGACCCACATACACAGTGTATTAATATTCCTTGGTTTTGTATTCATGTTGTGTTTCTTTGGGGGGATTTTAGTTTTTTCTGCCTAATGTAGGAGATCAATCAACTTCACCATAAGGCATTTAAAATTACTGTGGAAAAACTTTATTTTTTATCTCTGTAGATGAGGCTCAGTCCAAATGCTAATACTGAAGTTATTTTGATACTAATACATTTCTGATCAGCTAAAAACCACCAATTTTTCTCAAGTTTTATGTAGGTAATCTAGACTGTAAGGGAAATGTGATTCTGTCACTATTGTCCTAATCATGACTGAACCAAATCTTTCAGAATATGTAAGAGTTCTTTCAGTATTTTTGAAAGTAGACAGAAAAAGCTCTGCAACATAAATTATGATTGCTGTAAAAACAATCTCTTGATATATCATTTTATATAAAACAGCTCTCTGTTGTCTCTACCTGCTAAAACAGAACTTAAAATGAAAAATCATAATTTAAATATGAATCTATAGGGGAAAGAATGGCAATGCACTACCTGAATGTGTTTTTCATACCTTTTCTTATAAAAGCCATTCTGAAGCAGAGAGCCTCTGCTCTCTAGTTTTTCTAGAGACCCTTTGGTGTCTCTACTCTGCTTTCCTCAGCGCCTTGTGCCTACCTCCATCTCAAATATGGTCAAGTCATGTGCTTGTCTGTCTTCCTAGGTAGGTTCCTTAGGAGACCAGAGTTTACTCAACTCTGGATCTCCAGAGCCCAGCACAGTATTTGGCATGGAGTATAAACTTGGTAAATATCGTGAGGAAGGGAAGGGGAAAAGGGAAGAGACAGAAGGAGAGAAAAAATTAGTTGACTAAAGAATGGGAGTTCCAGTTTTTAAGAAAGAAATTAAAAATACTAACACTCCTGTAATAAACTAATTTGAGAAGGATTATTTAATATGTAAATACATGTTTTCATGATGACAAAACATTCAGACTGATTCTAACATTTACTGATATCCCCTGAGTACTCCCAGAATTACTGGCTTTAGATTTAATTATTAATTTTTAACAGTAAATGAGATGACGAGGCACATGTAAGTTAGCACTACAAACAACATTCTTGTTTTTGGGTTGTCTTAAATCAAGACAAAAATATTACAAATATGAACTGACACATCAGCATTATGTTTTTTCTTGTCTTTTTTCCAGCTTAATCTATATTTTCTAAACTACACAATATTATATGATCAACATAAGGAAACAGAAAATGTGATAGGCAAATAGAAAAAAATATCCGTAAATTCACTCTAATACAACCACTCAATATTTTGCTGAAAGCCTTCTAGATCTTTGTTTCTATGCATATATGAATAAGTATATTCAGGAAATTTAAAAGGCATTATATATTGAACACTTTTGACACATGATTTTTAACAATATATCAATGTCAGGAAATATGTCGCTGATTTCTGATAATGATGGAATAGCTTAATCACACTAACTCTCCCACAGGTAACAATTATATAATCTAGACAAAAAAATATGCACAGCATACTGTTTGAAGGCAGAAAATGGAGACTACCTGTCTTAGTCTACTTGGGCTGCCATAACAAAATACCATAGATTGAATGCCCTTAACGCTAGATATTTAAGGTGGGATAGGCATAAGATAGTCATTTCCTTTCCAAAAAAGAGAAATAAGAAAGAAGAGGTGACAGGTCTTCAGTAAATCCAAAACCTGGCAAGACAAATTCCATTGGCTCTTAAGATTCAAGAGTAGTCTTCTTTAGTCCAATTGTTTGCCCTTCTGGCCTGCTGGAGTGGCAATATGACCCCTATGGCAGTCTCAACCTCTCAGCCCCTGTGACTTCCTGCCAGGGCTCCACCCATGTGACCCTGTCTCCTTTAGTCCTAGCTAGGATCACATTTCTCTTCCTGGCTTCTGTTAAGATAGCTAATTAAGTCCATGAATCATACCCAGGAGCTCTTTATTCAATGGTAATCCAGCCACACTTTTAATAGGCTCTTTGAAACTAGCTTCTTAGTTGTTTTGTAATCAGGCAGGTTGAGAATTTTTGAAATCTCTAAGTTCTGGGTCTCTTTTGTTTAAAATGTTTTTCCTCAGTTTCTCTCTCTCTTCTTGCATTTTTACTATAATCAGTGAAGAGGAGCCAAGTCTCTCTTTCAACCACGGTGCTGAGAAACCTCTTCAACCAAATATCCATTTTCATCACTCACAAAACACCGTAACACAGTTTTGCCACTTTATAAAAACGATTGTCTTTGTCTCAGTTTCTAATAATATGTTCCTCTTTCCCATCTGAGACATCACCAGAATTGCTCTTACTGGCCATATCTCTAGCACGCACCCCAAAACTCACTCAGCCTCTACCCTTTAGTTCCAAAGCTGCTTCACAATTTCACGTGTTTGTTACAATTGTATCCCACATCTTGGTACCAAACCCTGTCTTAGTCTTCTTGGACTACCATAACAAAATACCATAGATTAGGTGGCTTGAACAGGAGGAATTCATTTCTCATAGTTCTGAAGCCTGGGAAGTCCTAGATCACCAGTGAGGTAGATTTCATTCTGAGACCTCTTCTCTTGGCTTTTAAGTGGTTGCTCTCTTGATGTGCTGCTCACATGACTTCTTTGTGTGCTCTCAGAGAGAACGAGCTCTTGTCTCTCTCTTCTTGTAAGGATACTAACCCCATCATTGGGTACATCTTATGACCTAATCTAAAACTGATTAATTCCCAAGGGCCTCACCTCCACATACCATCCCATTGAGGATTAGCACTTCAACATATAAATTGGGGGGGGGGGGAGACTAAACATTAGGTCTAAAACACTACCCCTGGAAGACAGGAATCATATCTGGTGAGAGTTGCCTGTTGGTGCTTTTTTGAGGACATCTCTCAAATTGTAGGTGGCATGAAGCAGCAGAAAGCAACACCCTAACTGGCCTGAGATATCAGAGGTTAGAGTTCATTGCTAGTATGACAGACTAAAAGTTAGTTGGGGAGTTCCCAGAAGGAAGAGAGACACAGGAGGGTACATATAAAATCTTCCCAAATTTGACTACTGAACAATACAGGTATCAGAAAGAACCCGGGAAGTCAGTTGAAAAAACTGAATGGAGGTTTCCACTGTGGCCCAAGCCCAGGAGACAGACTATGGAGTTGAAGTCCCATCATATAAATTACCTGCTAGAACAAAAATCACTCTTTAAAAGAATGTAATAGTATCCAGAATCTCTGCAACTATGGTAGCATTGTATAAGTCAGCTTAGCTAAACTGGGATTACCTTCCCAGAAATCTCTTCCCTGTATGGTTTTGAATTATTGTTGACCACTAAGAAATTTTATGAGATTTGTAAGGCATAAGTAAAGGGATAGCTGTTTTATTCTCTGCAGGCCACCTTACTGAAGGTTCTATTGCAACTCATACACAACTCATACATGTTGTCACACACTCACCTTATAAGTGAGGCAGTAGATGGGCTCAGAGTTCCTCTAGCTGCAACCAGATTTCTTCCCTACTTTCTCTGAATCCTGGAGCAGGTGTGTGCACACCTGTGATGAAAGGTGCCAGTTTTTCCTAGAGCTTATCACCATCAGCGAGATTGGGGGAGTTGATAGTTTTCCTAGATTCATATTTGTCTCTGGCATTCCCCACCTCATGTCCATCTCCCCTTCCTGACTGCTAGCCTTGTTGACTTTGGCCTCGGAGAACAGACTTATAACAACTATTTAATCAACTCCCACAAGGGAGTTATGTCTAAACTTTTAAATTTTCTGCTTTATTACAGGGATAAGATAGGGATAATGATGTCTTTGCTAACTGATTGATAAGGTGGTTGCAAAAACTAAACTAAGCCACGTTGTTAATCACCCAGCTTGCTTTTTCAAGCACATCTCCAATTATACTCTGTCACACACCTTCCCATTGCAATGGACTTCTCACCCCTGTTGCCTACATGCAAATCAGACCCTCCATGTCTTTGACATGCCAAGATATGGTATATGGTATCCCAGTGAAGTCAAAGACTATAACAATGAGCTATTTATCATTTAAGGTCAAGCTCAAATACCAAACCTTTCAGAGACATTTTTTTGAATGTTTCTTGGTTATACTCAATCTTTCTTTTCCTAGAACTGCCTAGCACT
This sequence comes from Potos flavus, assembly GCA_028534135.1. NCBI lineage: Eukaryota > Metazoa > Chordata > Mammalia > Carnivora > Procyonidae > Potos > Potos flavus. The sequence continues at coordinate 20,182,270 of CM052894.1, read as the reverse complement.
CTTGACAGAACTCCAAATTAATTACCTTACATAACACTAATCACTGTAAGAGCCTGAGTTGTACTTGACTTTGCTACTGGATTGTGTGCTCAATGAAGACAAGGATTTGCTATAATCCCTGATGTTCAATACAGTGCCTAGCATTGTATCTTTATAATCACTGGCACTCCAGAAGTGTTTCGCTTGAACTGGGCTTATCACATCCACAGAATTGCTTGGAATGTATGAAACAAACCTAAAGAGGAGGGATTCTATTTTGATATATTTCACCTCATCGTTAGTTGTGCCAGTTATTCAGGAGTTATTGATGTAGTGATTTTAAAAAAAAATCCCATAGTTCTTATTATTCCAAATAGAGTTGTGCTCATAATTTTATTTTTGCCCCAAGATTGGAAATCCTGGATATTCATGTTAAAATAAGGAAACTATGTGGAAATAGTTAGACAAAGGACCATGTTTTATGTAGACTTTTACACCAACTTGAGTTTCTTTGATTCTCTGATAGACAAATTTTATTGCGGGAACATAAGCTATTAGAACTGACTTCTTGACAACCTAATAAATTTTCCTTTATTGAGAAACAGCACTCTCATCTTACCTAGGTTTTATTTTCACTACCAACTGCATGTACCCCAGAAACAATTATTCTATATTTTCTCACATTTGGTAGAATCAGGACTTAAAATGCATTTCTTTGTGTGTATGTAATAGTAAGCACATATTCTTTCAGTCAATTTCTCTATGTCCTTGATGTTAACAGGATTGTTCTATATTCTTTGGTTATGAAAATAGTATAGTAAGGCTCTTACTATTGCTCTCCTCCTCACAGGAAGTTGCGTCTCCTACTGTAATTCAGAAAGCAATGGTAGTGTTGAAATCTTGAAGTAAAGACATGCGTCCTCTCACTATGTTTTCCTCAAGCTAGAGTTGTCTTTAATATACTCGACAAAAATTTGAAGATACCTAAATTTAGGATCTGCAGCTCCTCCTGAAAGCCTGAAAAAGTCATCCCCCCTCCTTAATTTGTCATCCTGATTCTGCTGAAATTATTTATTGCTCGTTTTAATGCACAGACATGAAATGCAAGAAAGACCATCTATTTTTCTGCAAATCTAGAAGCTAATTCTCTCCCATTACCTGAGAGTTTTTGGAGTGTAACCATAAGTCTAGGGTAAAAGGTTTTTGTTTGTTTTGTTTTGTTTTGTTTTCCCATTATTTGCGTAGGCCGAGTTCATTCCACCAGTAAGTTTAAATATTCCAAGTTTCTGCTTAGAGTAGATTCACCATGATACCACTGTAACCAGAAATAATTACTTTGATTTCAGCAAATCCTACAAAAGAGTAGTTAATCCTACTATGCAAGTATCCTTTTGACACAACCTTAACTACACCATTACAAGAGACATGATAATTACCCTCCCAGGGAAAGATTCTTTTAGGGAAAGTATGCATAATGGGCAGAGAAATGGAGAGACCTGAAAGGAAAAGCAAAGCTTTGAATCAAACAGAACTGAATAAACAATTTCAGGCAATGTATACTAAAAGCAATTTAAAACAAGAGCTTTAACTGAATTTTATGGAAGTAAATTGAATAAAGTAGTTAGAAAAATGGATATTGTGTTCAGAAAAAAATGCATATTGGCACAGATAAATCAGGCTTGTCACATGTAGTTTCAATTTTTGATCTCTTGCTTACAGAGATGAGCTGTGACTTTTTCTTTTATCCTCTTAGCTCACTGTGGGGGAAGCAGGGCCGTACTTTGATTTTATTTGCCTAAATAGCGTGGTCATTAAAGGAAGCAGAGATCTTTTAACTCATCTGCATTATGATGTTAGAGGGGGTTTAATGTCAGAAGGATCCTTAGCATGTTCTATCACCTCAAAATTGTAGTCCAAGTAGAGACTCTGTCACCCTCAGGCCCAGCGCAGCTGTCACATCAGCATTCTTCTCAGTGATTAGTACCAGAGCTGGCCCTGCTCGAACGTTAATGGTGGGTTAAACCAACAAGAGACAGATTTTGACTAGACAGTGTATCGCTGACTGAGATTGGAATGTGGCATGGGTGGGTTTCTTCACAAGTGGCCAAGAAACTTCATCACGGAGGTGTCTGTTTTATGTGTGTTTTATTCATTTTAATTTTTCCCCTAGTTTTTGAAATTTACTTGCTTAGGAGTTAGGTCTAATGGGTCTTATAAAGCCATTTATCTCACATGTGCAATTTCATTTATGAGACTGAGCGATTTTAACAGTTTGGTAGATACTTTCTAATGTTTCACCCAGTGTGTATGAGTGGAGTAATGAGGATTTACGTGCTAAGTATGGCGTGCTGACCACCATCAGCAGCAGCAGCATTCACCTGGGATGTGTTAGAAATGCGTTCTCAGGACCCACCTTATACCCACTGAATCAGAAACTCTGGGGTAAGGCTCAGCCATCTGGGTTTTAACAACCCCTCCAGATGATTCTGATGCATAAAGAGTTTGAGAACCACTGATTTGCAGTAAGCCTAAGATTGAAGGAGTAAATATACTGCTGCCTCAGTCTTACTTGTCTTGATCTGTCCTTGTGAGCTGAATAAAAGTATGCATTTGAAGATGAATTTTATATTTTTCATGCAACATGGCTGTTACACATAAGCCAAATATTTTGAAAAATATTCAGAGTAATAACGTGTTAAATGTTAGAGAAGAAAATTGCTGTATATACTTTGAAAAGGTATTGTTCAGTATTCTATCCAAAATTAAATGAATTTCCAAGGGAAACTTTTGCCTCAGAAAATGACTAAAATTTACCACCATCATTCACAGAAAAGGTAATTCCATGTAACTACTTCTGGTGTTTTTCTGGATAAAATTCACAACAGGCTAGGAAAAGAGAGAAAATGGGAAAACAAAAACATTTTTGACATTGTCATTCATGTGCTACTCTATAGAGTCACTTAATAGAACTCAGCTATTACGCCCAACAAGTATGCACAATGTGGGGGGGATCTTAGTATTCAGAGACCTTACACGCAGATTATAGAGGATACTTTTTTTTGTATTGTGCTAAAAATCACATAACATTTACCATCTTAACCATTTTAAGTGTACAGTTAAGTAGTGTTTAGTATATTCATATTGTTGTAAAACATTTTTTTGTTTGTTTTTTACAAACTTGAAACACCGTAGCAATTAAACAACTCCTTCATTCTCCCTTTCCCTATCTCCTGTCACCACTGTTCAGTTTCTGTAAATGTGACTGCTTCGGAGGTGGAGATTATCTAATCAGGATATGAATTTGAATCTTTCTGGTTCCAAGGTCTGTGTTCTTTGTCCTTCACTACATGTTATTTGTCAAACTATATCAAAACATATTCTTGGCCTTTAAGTCTTCTTTCTTTCTTACCAATCTGTATATGTATGTATACTCAAATCTTTCAAGGCTATTCTTTTGACAATTTCTTATAAGAACAGGTTTTTTTTTTTCTCATTTCTCTTTTTCCTTAAAATGGCCTCAGTGTTCCTTTTTATCCATGAAAACTCTAATCTCCGTTTTAGCTCATGTCCTCCCAATCTCTCCACAGTGGTTTCTCCCTTTCTTTGTTCTGAATTCCCCACAGAAATTAATGCTTCACTACACATCCTGTCAATAAGAATAATGGACCCTCTGTGCTTATAAGGACCTTAAATTCTGGCTAAATCAACAATTGATTTGGTGCATGAATCCCCTCAACAATAGAGCATAGGCTTATTCACCCCAGAAATGTCTGGAGCCCATCCTATTTTTGCACATCTCTATTAGAAATCTCCTCCTTATCTGAAGTTAAAATTTTGCAGCTTTATTCCACCCATTCTTTTTGGTTCTGTTTCTTGATGCTATATGGGGTGAGTCTATTGTGGTTTCCTATAATATCGTGTACAGTATTTAATATTTTCACAAATCTTTGCCAAGTGAAATATTTCCCATATTGATATTAATCAATACTTTTCAAAGGTCTTCTCTCTGCTCTGGCTACTAGCTTAAAAACACCACCAACTGCTTTTCTCTTAAAACCTGGACATCACAAACTAAACCAGTTCTATAAGCACATTAAAATATTACTTTCTTCATTCATGCATTTAATAAAGGCTAAGGTATTTATTACTATTATTATTGGCAGCCACTCATCTGTGATGTCTGTCAGCTCCCTGTTCCTATCAACTTATCGTTGATAGAAACTCTTAACTATGTGTCAGATAGGCAACTAAGACAGATGAGGCCAATCCTGAGTATATTCCCTTTTGTAGAGTTTTTTTCACCATTTTACATGTGTATGGGTACATGTCCCCAATGAAATAAATATGGCTCCACCTGGTATAAAAATTGTAAACACAGTTTTTGTAACTCCCTCAGGAGAATAGGTTTGCACATACTTAGTAAGCATACAGGGACGTAACTATACACACATTTTACTATTAAGTTGCTCTAGGTCCACTGCAAAGTTCCCAAGTCTCACTAAATTGACACAAAACTCCCAAACTGTTTTTTTATTAAAACATGATACCTTTGGAAGTTTCTATCTAGCTCTGAAACCAGGTGGGTTTTAAAAACTACCCTAATTAACAGTTCCAGGAACCATGTCATTAAATGTATTTACAAGCAGAAAGCTCTTTCTCATGATGAGAACTGGGAAGAGAGGAGATGAAGCTTTGGTGTCTATTTCTGGCTCTGTCACTGACTTACCTTCATTGCAGTGAAAAGCCAATTAACCTCCCCCAGTTCCCCATTTGTGAAAAAAAAATCACCAGGAGGTTGAGAAAATGGAGGTTGTGGAAATTTCCAATATTGTAAATAAAAGGTGCTGTAAAAATGTAAAATCTAATTCTTTTAGTGGTGGAAGTAGACTACATTTGAGCAGGAATTACTGATACTCACCAAAGCCATTTTTCGCAGGCAGCTATTTTGTACTTCTGAACATTTCTGAAATTCTGAAATTCACTAAACATTTCTCTAAACATTTTCTATTTACATACTGTCATGCTTCTTAACTCTTTCATAAAATGATGAAAGGAGGTAAAATGTGTTACTTAACATCCTTTGTAGGTGTTTTCACAGTGTGATGCCTGAAACCTGGTGAAATTCAGATTAAGGAATGGCTAGTAGTAAAGTATTCCAATCTTCTAAATTAAGGATCTTGAGAGTTCTGACAGTGAACTGGCAATTTTAACTTTAGTGGACTAAATGAGGAGAATATGGCCAAAATGTCATTAGAAGATATGGACAGAATCTGATCAAATTAGTCTTTCATTTTGTTCTTACTACGAGAGTTACATTTTCAAATTGGAAGTCATGGGACAATTCATATAGGTTCTTTAATTCCACTCCATTTCATTATTTTAGTTGTTTTCATGATCTTGCAGATTTAAAAATAGAGACTAACTGATCATGGGTCCTCATCAGAATTCTCTTTCTGAATGTGGCTTCATCTTTTCAAAACTAAGCCAGACTCTTTACTCTCTGTATCCTAGGTTAGAGTATCCTAGGTTAGAACAATTCTGCATATGCATGTGTCTCTTTAAAATACAACTTTAAGACACCAAATATGTGGGGTTTTTTTTTTGTTATTAAAATGTTTGTTTACCTCTAAGTTGAAAAAAATATGAAATTAAATTCCATAAATAGATAAAAAGAAAGTGATAGAACTAGAAGATTCATCCAATGTCCTTAATATAATTATATTTTTAAAAAATGAGTCCTTACAATTTTAAGGTATTTGTCTAATATCACATAAAAGTTCTAGTAAGTTGAATGATACTAGATTAGCCAACACCTAAAGGGAAACTACTGGAAAATTATGACAGCTCTTTATTTAAAGCAAATTTCTTTACAAAAGCAGACACAACCAATAGCAATTCATTTAATAAATATCTTTAATAAAAATAATAAATATAATAAAAATAAAAATAATAAAAAATCTTTAATAAAAATTAATAAATATCATTTAATAAATATCTCGAGTCAGCATACACTTCTGTCTCTCTCTCTCTCTCCCACACACAGCTTCAGACCACACACAGGGGTCTGACAACCCCTGGAAATAAAATCACAGCACACATTAAAACCAAGGCAATAGCTAATAGGAAATGCACACTACTTACTGTTTTGTCCTGAGTAACCTGAATTAGAATAGCTTAGGTACATAGATCCAAACGTTTTAGGAAAGTTTCCAATTTAGGAAATTCTACGTTAAGTATTATCTCTTGAAACTTCACATCATATTATGATATACCAGCCCCAGGAAGATTTTCTTGATGAATTTAGAATATGAATAGAATTCATTTCATCTCAACTCATTAGTACCACAATTACTAAACACTGTAAGATAATTCAGTTGAACGTCAAGTAGTCATGGTTCCTGAACACTTATACAGCTTTGTTTATTTTTCAGGAAGAGTATAGAATGTTGCCTTATACATCATAGAAACTTTATCCATGTTTCCTGTCATAACTGATTTAAAACCCCTTTTTAACTTTTGTGGGAGTCATGGAATTCTCCTCTTACCCTAGATAAGTGATTCACAGGTGACTACAGCTAAGCCAGATAGAAGACAGTATGTGTCTTGGGGGGCTTTGGGGGTGAACAAGAGTGATGGGAGGATACAGTGGAAAAGGAAATAAGGGTAAGAAAATAGTTTGGGTCAGCACTATTCAGAGTCTATGCAGAGTGTGGAATTAAGTGAGGATCAGATATTAGAATGAGATATTGAAAAAAATGAGCAAAATGGTCTAGATTAAGTAAAAAAATAAAAGGGGGGGTGGGTGGGAAAGGGTTAAAACCCTCATTTTAGCTGAAAAGCCTGGCACATACTTAAAATCCTCCGAAGCATACTCCAGAGGATTGATTGATACGAGTGTGCATTTGAGATGAAAATTTTTTGGTTTCCATTTTTGAATTTAGACACTTGGGTGGTAAAGTCTCCTGCCTTTGATGACAATATCTCAAATGAATCATTTCTCAGCAACGCATGTCAAGTAATGGCATTTAAGAACTTGAGTGATTATATCTGCATCAACTCCCTTATAGGAGAGAAAACAATACCACTATGAGATCAGAGAAAATCACGACCATGGCATTTAGGGAGAAGCATGAATGCATTACTTTGTGACAACATTTCATTTCACTGACAAGAACGTGCTTGGTTGTGTATCTTAGATGCTGAAACACCAGCCTCTCTAGTTTTCAAGAGGAGGAATCCTTTGGGCTGATTTAAGGTGATACCTACTAATTATTGTATCCCGCCTCAGGTGTGTCAGCTAAAATGATAGGGTTTGCTAAAACACAGCATGGGTCACCGTCAAGCACACCAACTACAAAGAACATGCCAAGGATAATTAGAAACAGGTGCTGCTGTCTTAGTAAGCAGAACCTCTTATCTGCATGGGCTGGCAGGTATATTCTCAGTTTGGGCCATCCCAAAATGATTGTCTTTAGAGTGGTATGATAGGTGCTGGGGCAATACTTAGATGTCTTTATTCAACCAATATTTATTTACCATATGAAGAGCAGAGATGGCAGCTATAGAAGAAAAAAAACATAAAATTTTTGCACAAATTTAAACTCTATTAGCGGAAATGCATTTATTCATTCTTTACATTGTAACATAAATGTGATTTAACTTTTCTCATTGATTTTATTTATTATTGAGGTACAGTTGACAGTGTAGCATTATATTAGTTACAGGTATAGAACATAACGATCTGATATTTGTATATACTGTGAAATGATCACCATAAATAAGTCTAGTTTTCCCATCACCACATAGTTACATAATATGCAATACAACATTAATAACTATATTCATCAAGCTGGACATTACATCTCCATGACATTTATTTTATGAATGGAAGTTTTTACCTCTTGACCTCCTTTTCCAAATTCGTCCCTCCCTCCCCTTGGATAACTACCAATCTGTTCTCTGCCTCTATGAGTTTTGTTTCACTTACTTGTTTTGTTAGGTTCCATGTATAAGTGAAATCATATGGAATTTGTCCTTCTCTGTCTGGCTTATTTCATTTTGCATAATGCCCTCAATGATGTGATCCACACTGTTGCAAATGGCCAGATTTAATTCATTTTTAAAGCTGAGTAGTATTCCAGAGTGTATGTGTATGTATACGCACACAAACACATATATATGTGTGTGTGCAAATATACACATATGTATACACATATATATCACATCCTTTTTACTGTGTGCATTTATATAAACACATGTATATCTACATATATATATGTAGATATCTGTAGATAGATAGATAGATATCACATCTCTACTCAGTCAGCCATCAATTTACACTTTTGTTGTTTCTGTATCGTGGCTAATGTGAATAATGCTGTAATGATCATGGGGTGTATATATCTTTTTAAATTAGTTTTTTTTATTACCATATAATGTATTATTTGCTTCAGGGATACAGATCTGTGAATCATCAGTTTTACACAATTCACAGTACTCACTATAGTACATACCTTCCCCAATGCCCATAACCCAGCCACCCTATCCCCCCACCCTCCAGCAACCCTCAGTTTGTTTCATGAGATTAAGAGTCTCTTATGGTTTGTCTCCCTCCCTGGTCCAATCTTGTTTCATTTTTTCCCTCCCTACCCTCCACGACCACCCGCCCTGCATCTCAAATTCCTCATATCAGTGAGATCATATAATTGTCTTTTCTGATTGACATATTTTGCTTAGCATAATACCCTCTAGTTCCATCCACATTGTTGCAAATGGCAAGATTTTGGTTTTTTTGATGGCTGCATAGTATTCTTGTGTGTGCGTGTGTGTGTGTGTGTATCACATCTCCTTTATCCATTCATCTGTTGATAGACATCTAGTTTCTTTCCATAGTTTGGCTATTGTGGACATTGCTACTATAAACATTTGGGTACACGTGCCCCTTCAGATCACTACATTTGTATCTTTAGGGTAAATACCCAGTAGTGCAATTGCTGGGTCATAGGGTAGCTCTATTTTCAACTTTTTGAGGAAGCTCCATACTGTTTTCCAGAGTGGCTGCACCAGCTTGCATTCCCACCAACAGTGTAGGAGGGTTCCCCTTTCTCCACATCCTCTGCCAATATCTGTCATTTCCTGACTTGTTAATTTTAGCTATTCTGACTGGTGTGAGGCAGTATCTCACTGTGGTTTTGATTTGTATTTCCCACATGCTAAGTGATGTTCAGCACTTTTTCATGTGTCTGTTGGCCATCTGGATGTCTTCTTCACAGAAATGTCTGTTCATGTCTTCTGCCCATTTTTTTTTATCAGATTCTTTGTTTTTTGGGTGTTGAGTTTGAAAAGTTCTTTATAGACTTTGGATACTAGCCCTTTATCTGATATGTCATTTGCAAATATCTTCTCCCATTCTGTTGGTTGTCTTTTGGTTTTTTGACTGTTTCCTTTGCTGTGCAAAAGCTTTTGATCTTGGTGAAGTCCCAATAGTTCATTTTTGCCTTTGCTTCCCTTGCCTTTGGCGATGTTTCTAGGAAGAAGTTGCTGTGGCTGAGGTCAAAGAGATTGCTGCCTGTGTTCTCCTCAAGGATTTTGATGGATTCCTGTCTCACATTGAGGTCTGTCATCCATTTTGAGACTATTTTTGTGTGTGGTATAAGGAAACGGTCCAGTTTCTGCATGTGGATGTCCAACTTTCCCAACAACATTTGTTGAAGAGACTGTCTTTTTTCCATTGGACATTCTTTCTTGCTTTGTCGTAGTTGACCACAGAGTTGAGGGTCCATTTCTGGGATCTCTATTCTGTTCCATTGATCTATGTGTCTGTTTTTGTACCATACTGTCTTGATGATTACAGCTTTGTAATAGAGCTTGAAGTCTGGAATTATGATGCTGCCAACTTTGGTTTTCTTTTTCAACATTCCTCTGGCTATTCGGGGTCTTTCCTGGCTCCATATAAATTTTAGGATTATTTGTTCCATTTCTTGGAAAAAATTGATGGTATTTTGATAGGGATTGAATTAAATGTGTAGATTGCTTTAGGTAGCATAGACATTTTCAAAATATTTGTTCTTCCAATCCATGAGCATGGAACGTTTTTCCATTTCTTTGTGTCTTCCTCAGTTTCTTTCATGAGTACTTTATAGTTTCCTGAGTACAGATTCTTTGCCTCTTTGGTTAAGTTTATTCCTAGGTATCTTATGGTATTTGGGTGCAATTGTTAATGGGATCGACTCAATTTATTTTTCTTCTGTCTTGCTCTTGGTGTATAGAAATGCAACTGATATCTGTGCATTGATTTTATATCCTGATGCTTTACTGAGTTCCTGTATGAGTTGTAGCAGTTTTGGAGCAGAGTCTTTTGGGTTTTCCACATAATGTATCATATCATCTGCAAAGAGTGAGAGTTTGACTTCTTTGCTGATTCAGATGCCTTTATTTCTTTTTGTTGTCTGATTGCTGAGGCTAGGGCTTCTAGTACTATGTTAAATAGCAGTGGTGATAGTGGACAGCCCTGCCGTGTTCCTGACCTTGGGGAAAAGCTCTCAGATTTTCCCCATTGAGAATGGTATTATATTCACTGTTGGTTTTTCATAGATGGCTTTTATGATATTGAGGTATGTACCCCCTATCCCTACACTGTGAAGAGTTTAGATCAAGAAAGGATGCTGTACTTGTCAAATGCTTTTTCAGCATCTATTGAGAGTATCATATGATTCTTGTTCTTCCTTTTATTAATGTATGGTATCACATCGATTGATTTACGGATATCGAACCAACCTTGCAGCCCAGGAATAAATCCCAATTGGCTGTGGTGAGTAATCCTTTTAATGTACTGTTGGGTCCTATTGGCTAGTATTTTGGTGAGAATTTTTGCATCTGTGTTCATCAGTGATATTGGTCTGTAATTCTCCTTTTTAATGGGGTCTTTGTCTGGTTTTGGGATGAAGGTAGTGCTGGCCTCATAAAATGAGTTTGGAAGTTTTCCTTCCATTTCTATTTTTGGAACAGTTTTGGGAGAATAGGTATTAATTCTTCTTTAAATGTTTGACAGAGGGGCGCCTGGGTGGCTCAGTGGGTTAAAGCCTCTGCCTTTGGCTTGGGTCATGATCTCAGGGTCCTGGGATCGAGCCCCAAATCGGGCTCTCTGCTCAGCAGGGGGCCTGCTTCCCCCTCTCTCTCTGCCTGCCTCTGCCTACTTGTGATCTCTCTCCTCTCTGTCAAATAAATAAATAAAATCTTTAAAAAAAAAAAAATGTTTGACAGAATTCCCCTGGGAAGCCGTCTGGCCCTGGGATCTTGTTTGTTGGGAGATTTTTGATTACTGTTTCAATCTCCTTATTGGTTATGGGTCTATTCAGGTTTTCTATTTCTTCCTGGTTCAGTTTTGGTAGTTTATATGTTTCTAGGAATGCATCCATTTCCTCTACATTGTCAAATTTGCTGGTGTATAGTTGCTCATAATATGTTCTCATAATTGTATTTCTTTGGTGTTGGTTGTGATCTCCACTTTCATTCATGATTTTATTAATTTGGGTCCTTTCTCTTTTATTATTGATAAGTTTGGCCAGGGGTTTATCAATCTTATTAATTCTTTCAAAGAACCAACTTCTAGTTTCATTGATTTGTTCTACTGTTCTTTTGGTTTCTATTTCATTGATTTCTGCTCTGGTCTTTATTATTTCTCTTCTCCTGCTGGGTTTAGGCTTTTTTTGCTGTTCTTTCTCCAGCTCCTTTAGGTGTAGGGTTAGGTTGTGTACTTGAGACCTTTCTTGTTTCTTTTTTTCTTTTAACTATTTTTTTTTTTTTTTAAGATTTTCATTTATTTGACAGAGAGAGACACAGCGAGAGAGGGAACACAAGCAGGGGGAGAGGGAGAGGGAGAAGCAGGCTTCCCGCCGAGCAGGGAGCCCGATGCGGGGCTCGATCCCAGGACCCTGGGATCATGACCTGAGCCGAAGACAGACGCTTAACGACTGAGCCACCCAGGCGCCCCTTCTTGTTTCTTGAGAAAGGCTTGTATTGGTATATACTTTTGTCTCAGGACCACTGTTGCTGTATCCCCAAAATTTCGAACTGTTGTGTTTTCATTTTCATTTGTTTCCATGAATTTTTTTAATTCTTCTTTAATTTCTTGGTTGACCCATTCATTCTTGAGTAGGATGCTCTTTAGCCTCCATGTATTTGAGTTCTTTCCAACTTTCCTCTTGTGGTTGAGTTCTAGTTTCAAAGCATTGTGGTCTGAAAATATGCAGGGAATGATCCCAGTCTTTTGATACTGGTTGAGACCTGATTCGTGACCCAGGATGTGATCTATTCTGGAGAATATTCCATGTGCACTAGAGAAGAATATGTATTCTGTTGCTTTGGGATGGAATGTTCTGAATATATCTATGATGTCCATCTGGTCCAGGGTGTCATTTAAAGCCTTTATTACCTTGTTGATCTTTTGCTTAGATGATCTATTTCAGTGAGGGGGGTGTTAAATCCCCTACTATTATTATATTTTTGTTGATGTGTTTCTTTGATTTTGTTATTAATTGGTTTCTATAATTGGCTGCTCCCAGGTTAGGGGCATAGATATTTAAAATTGTTAGATCTTCTTGTTGGACAGACCCTTTAAGTATGATATAGTGTCCTTCCTGCACTCTTATTATAGTCTTTGGCTTAAAATCTAATTTATCTGATAAAAGGATTGCCACCCCAGCTTTCTTTTGATGTCCATTAGCATGGTAAGTTGTTTTCCACCCCCTCACTTTAAATCTGGAGGTGTCTTTGGGTCTAAAATGAGTTTCTTGCAGACAGCATATCAATGGGTCTTGTTTTTTTTTTTTTTAATCCATTCTGATACACTATGTCCTTTGATTGGGGCATTTAGCCCATTTACATTCAGGGTAACTATTAAAAGATATGAATTTAGTGCCATTGTATTGCCTGTGAGGTGACTGTTACTGTATATTGTCTCTGTTCCTTTCTGATCTGTTACTTTTAGGCTCTCTCTTTGCTTGGAGGACCCCTTTCAATATTTCCTGTAAGGCTGGTTTGGTGTTGGCAAATTCTTTTAGTTTTTGTTTGTCCTGGAAGCTTTTTATCTCTCCTTCTATTTTCAATGACAGCCTAGCTGAATATAGTATTCTTGGCTGCCTATTTTTCTCATTTAGTGCTCTGACTATATCATGCCAGTCTCTTCTGGCCTGCCAGGTCTCTGTGGATAGGTCTGCTGCCATTCTAATATTTCTATCATTGTATTTTACAGACCTCTTTTCCTGAGCTGCTTTCAGGATTTTCTCTTTTTCACTGGGACTTGTAAGTTTTACTATTAAATGATGGGATGTGATCTATTTTTATTGATTTTGAGGGTGGTTCTCTGTGCCTCCTGGATTTTGATGCTTGTTCCCTTTGCCAAATTAGGGAAAATCTCTGCTATTATTTCCTCCAATATACCTTCTGACCCTCTCTTTCTTCTTCTTCTAGGACCAATTATTCTAATATTGTTTCATCTTATGGTACCACTTACCTCTCAAATTCTCCCCTTGTGGTCCAGTAGTTGTTTATCTCTCTTTTTCTCAGCTTCTTTATTCTTCCATATTTGGTCTTCAATATCACTAATTCTCTATTCTGCTACATTTATCCTAGCAGTAAGAGCCTCCATTTTTTTATTGCACCTCATTAATAGCTTTTTGATTTCAACTTGGTTAGATTTTAGTTCTCTTATTTCTCCAGAAAGGGATTCTCTAGTAGCTTCCATGCTTTTTTCAAGCCCAGCTAGCACCTTGATAATTGTCATTCTGAACTCTAGTTCTGACATCTTACTAATGTCCATACTGATTAGGTCCCTAGCCATTGGTACTGCCTCTTGTTCTTTTTTTTGAGGTGAATTTTCCACCTTGTCATTTTATCCAGATAAGAATAGATGAATGAGAGAACAAAATACTAAAAGGGTAGCAAGAACCCCAGAAAAATATACACTAACCAAACTGGAAGAGACCTGAAACTAGGGGGAGAAGGAGAAAAAAAGAAAAGAAAAGAAAAGATATATATTAGACTAGTGAATAGAACAGAGCCACACACTTGATTTGGGGTATATTTTGGTCTGTTAGAAGTAAATGTCATAATTTTAAAGAAAGAAAAACTTATATATATAACAAAATAGGGGTAAACATGATGAAGGGATGGAATATGACTGTAAAGATGAAAATTTACAAAGATTCTAAAAAGGGAATTGATAAGTTGGTTGAAAAAAGAGGGGAAAAAAAAAAAAGAGGAAAGAATGTGATCAGGCTGGAGACCAGAACAAAGCCATGTGCTAGATTTAGGCTATATTTTGATCTGTTAGAAGAAACTGTATCCCAAAATTTTAAAGAAAGAAAAACGTATATGTATACAAAAAATAAGATTAAATACAAAGAAGGGATAGAATATGACTATAACAATGGAAATTTAAAAAGATTTTTAAAAAGGTATTGATAAGATAAAATAGTGAAAAAATGTTAATATAGGAAAGAGGAAAAATTAATAGAATAAGAAAAAAATAAAATTTAAACAATTTAACTTTGGAAGACTAAAGAATCATGGGGGAAAAGCCATGAATTCTCTGTGCTGTATTCCCATAGCTCTAAAGTTTTGTGGTTCTCATTGATCGGTGAACTTGGTCTTGGCTGGATGTTCTTGCTGTTCTTCTGGGGGAGGGGCCTATTGCAGTGATTCTCAAATGTTTTTGTGGGCCGGGCTAATAATCTGCTTGGTTTCGCTCTTGGTAGCTTTTGTTCCCTAAACACTTTCCATACAGCTTTGGAGGACAGGAATGAAAATGGCAGCCTCCCAATCTCTGGGCCCGTAGTAGCTGAGAGCTCAGGGCCCCGCTCCTGTGTGCCCTCAGAGAAAAGCAGTCAATCACTTGCATCTCCCTGGTCTCCAGCTGCACTCCATGCTCACCCAGCCTGTGACTGGGAGTTTCTATGTCTGGTGCATGGGCCCATTGAGTCTCCAAACCCAGCAGATTCCTGCAACGTGCTCTCACACTGCTCCTCCTGGAGGAGGAAGGAGGGGGTCTCCCTGGATCTTCTGCTTGTGGGGTGCCTGCTCAAAGAGCACTGGTTCAACTGTGCCTCAGATCACAGTTTAAGGTACCCCCGAGCTGAGAGCCCACTCCTCAGCTCCGTCTCTGCAGCCAGTTTCTCCACTGTGATACCTGGGAGCTCTGCCACAAAAGCTCTGGTCTTTTTGTGACCCCACAGGTCCTGAGACCACACTGTCCCTGCGAGGGCTCCCCCTCACCCCCCACTTAGCATTTGGAGTGATGTCACTCAGTGGAGTAGAATTCTAAAAGTTCTGATTTTGTGCTCCGCTGCTCTACTGCTTGCCGGGATCTGGCCCCTCCCCCTGTGGTCTGTCTTCCCATATATTACCTCAGATTCACTTCTCCGCACATCCTACCTTGCAGAATGTGGTCACTTTTCTGTTCCTAGAATTGCTACTCTTCTTCTTTTCAATCTCCTGCTGAGTTTGTAGGTGTTCAGAATGGTTTGATAACTATCTAGCTGAACTCTTGGGACCCGATGATATTTAGGTCTCCTACTCCTCTGCCATCTAGCTCCTCCTTTGGATTAGTGTTTTAATTTTCTTCAGATAAATACCTAGAAGTGAAATTGCTGGATCATGTGGTAGGTCTATTTTCATGTTTTGAGGAACTGCCATACTGTTTTCCACGGTAGCTGCACCAATTTACATTTCTACCAACAGTGCACAAGTGTTCGTTCCCTTTGCATCACATCCTCACCAACACTTGATATAGCTTGTCTTTTTGATAATAGCCATTCTGATGGGTGATGAGATCATACATCCTTATGGTTTTGATTTGCATTCCCCTGATGATTAGTGATATTAAGCATCTTTTCATGTGTCTGTTGACCATCTGTATGCCTTCTATGGAAAAATGTCTATTCAGATCTACTTTTTAATCAGATTTTTTGTTGTTTTGAGTTATATAAGTTTTAAAAAATATTTTTGTATTAATCCCTTATTAGATACGATTTCCAAATATCTTGTCCCATTCAGTAGGTTGCCTTTTTATTTTGTTGGTTTCCTTTGCTGTGCAGAAGCTTTTTAGTTTGGTGTAGTCCTAATTGTTTTTAGTTTAGTTTTGGTTTGGTTTGGTGTTTTTGTTTTTGCTTTGTAGTTGCTTTCATTGCCATTGCCTTTGGAATTAGATTATATATATTATTGTAATATAATATTTATATTATATTAATTACATTGCTTATTAAAGTAAAATTATATTTTGATATTAATATATTGATATAATATATATATAACACCAAGAGTGATGACAAGGAGCTTACTTTTCTATGTTTTCTCCTAGGAGTTGTATGGTTTACATTTAAGTCTTTAACCTATTTTGAGTTAACTTTTGTATATGGCATAAGATAGTGGTACAGTTTTCCCATCAACATTTATTGACAAGACTGTCCTATTGCCGTTGTATAATCTTAACTTCTTTGTTGTAAACTAATTAATATATCTGTTTTAATGCCTATATCATACTCTTCTAATCACTATAGCTTTGCAATATGGTTTAAAATCATGGACTCCACAGTGCCTCCAGATTTGTTCCTCTTTCTCAATATTGCTTTGGATACTTTGGGTTTTTTGTGATGCCATACAAATTTTAGGATTTTTTTGTTCTAGTACTGTGAAAATGCCATTGGAATTTTTATCAGGATTACATTGAATCTATAGATTGCTTTTGGTAGTGTGGACATTTTAACAATATTAATTTATCCCTGAACACAGAATATCTTTCCATTTATTTGTGTCATCTTCAATTTCTTTCATCAATGTGTTGTAGTTTTTTAGTGTAGGGATCTTTGATCTCCTTGGTTAAATTTATTTCTAAATATTTTATTTTCATTTTCATGCAATTATAAATAGGATGTTCTCTTAATTTTCCTTTTGGGAAGTTTATTGTCAATGTATAAAAATCACAATTTTTTGTATATTGATTTTCTATCCTGCATGTATATAAATTTGTTTATTCTAATGGTTTTTTTATAGTCTTCAGGGTTTTCTATATATAAAATCATGTCATCCACAAATAGTGACAGTTTTATTTCTTTCTGTCAAATTAGAATGTCTTTTATTTATTTTCTTTCTTGATTGCTCTGGCTAGGACTTTCAATACTGTGAATAAAAATGGTGAGAATGGATGTTGAAATTTGTGAAATGTTTTTTTTTTCCCTGTATCTATTGAGAAAACATATGCTTTTTATCTTTCATTTTGTTAATGTAGTGTATCAAATTGATCAATTTGCAAATGCTGAATGATCCTTCCATCCCTGGAATAATCCTACTTAATTATGGTGTATGATCTTTTTAATGTATCAGTGAATTTGGTTGGCTAACGTTGCATTGAAGACTTTTGCATCTATGTTTATTAAGGAAAATGGCTTGTAATTTAATTTTTTTCTTTTTTCTTTTCTCCCTCCATCCTTCTCTTCTTCCCTTCCTTTCTCCCCCAAACCCCCCCCCCTTTTTTTTTGCTGGTGTTCTTGTCTGATTTTGATAACAGGGTAATGCTGTCCTCATAAAATGAGTTTGGAGGCATGTTTCTGCTTGAATTTTTTGGAAGAGTTTAAAAAGGAGAGGTATTAAGTCTTCGAATGTTTGATAGAATTCACAAATAAAGCCATCTGTCCTGGACTTTTATTCGTTGGGAGGTTTTTGATTACTGATTTAATCTCCTTACTAGTAATTGTTCTGTTCAGATTTGCTATTTCTTCATGATTCAGTCTTGGTAATTTTTATGTGTCTAGGAATATATCTATTCTAGGTTGTCCAATTTATTGGCATTTAATTGTTCGTAATGTTTTTTTATGATACTTTGTTTTTCTTCAGTATCAGTTGTAACTTGCCTCCTTCATTTCTGATGTTATTTATTTGAGCTGTACCTCTTTTTATTCCTAGTGACTCTAACTAAAGAGTAAACAATTTTGTCAGTCTTTTCAATGAATCAGCTCTTAGTTTTATTCATTTTTTATTGCCCTTTTAGTCTTTATTTTATTTATATCCACACTGGTCTTAATTATTTCGTTTCTTCCAGTAACTTTGGGCTTTTTTGTCCCCGTTTTCTAGTTTTAGGTGTAAAGTTAGATTGATATTTTTCTAATTTCTTAAAGGAGGACTAAATCACTTTTAATCACTTCCCTTTTAGAATTTTATTTGCTGCATCCTATAGATTTTAGTATATTGTACTTTCATTTAAGGTATTTAAAAATTTTTTATTTCCTTCAATTTCTTCTTTGACTCATTTGTTATTGAGTAACATGTTATTTAATTTCTACATATTTTTTATTTTCCCAGTTTTCTTTTTGTGATTGATTTCCAGTTCCATACCACTGTGTTCTGAAAAGATGCTTGATATGAATTAAATCTTAAATTGGGGGCACTTGGGTGACTCAGTTGGTTAAGCATCCGATTCAATTTCAGCTCTGGTCATGATCTCAGGGTTGTGAGATTGAGCCCTGTTAGTCTGCCTCCATGCTCAGCATGAAGTCTGAGATTGTCTCTCTCCCTCTCCTTCTGCCTCTGCCCCCACTTCTTCTCTCACTGCCCCCCCCCCCAATAAAATAAATAAGTAATCTTAAATCTTCTTAAATGTATTGAGACTTGTTTGGGGGCCTAACATATGATCTATCCTGGAGTATTTTCCATGCATACTTGAGAAAAACGTGTAGTCTGCCTTTGGATGGAATATTTTATATATATCTATTAAATACATCTGGTCTAATGTGCTGTTTAAGGCCTGACATATTCATTGATGTAAGTGGGGTATTAAATTTTCCTATTGTTGTAGTACTGCTGTCATTTTCTCCCTTTCATGTCTGTTAATAATTGCTTTATATACTTAGGTGCCCCTATGTTGGGTGCATAAAATTTACAAATGTTATATCCTCTTGTTGGATTGACCTTCTTTACAATTCTGTAAGGCCCTTCATTACCTCTTATTATAGTCTTTGTTTTCAAGTCTATTTTATCTGATACAAGTATAGCTATCCCAGCTTTCTTTTGCTTTTTACTTGTGTGAAACATCTTTTTTCATAGATTCACTTTCAGTCTGTGTTTTTAGGTTTGAAGTGAGTCTCTCTTATAGGCAGCATATTGAAGGTTCTTGTTTTTTATCCATTAAGCCATCCCATCTTTTGGTTGGAGCAATTATGCCATTTATACTGGAAGCAATTATTGATAAGTATGTAGTTATTGCCATTTTGTTAACTGTTTTCTGGCTATTTTTGTAGCTCCCCTCTGTTCCTATCTTCTTTTCATCTTCCTTGTGATTTGATTGTTTTCTTTAGATTCCTTTCTTTTAGCTTCATATATTCATTATAAGGGTTTTCTTTGTGGCTACTGTGAACATCACATTTTCTGTATATGTCTCTTTTAGGTTGCTGAGTTCATTTTGAACACATTCCAAAGCTTTGTATTTTAACTACTCTCCCTTTTTATATTTTTGATGATATATTTTATATCTTTTTATTTTGTGTATCTCTTAAATATTATATGTTGAATTAATTTTACCACTTTTGTCTTTTACCCTTCGGCTTGCTTTATAAATCATTAATTCACTAACTTTTTTTAATCTAATTCTCTCTTCTGTGAGATTTTTACTTTTATATGTTTTGTATTAGCGGCTTTTCTTTGTGTCTAGAAGTCTCTTAACATTTCTTTCTGAGGCTGATTTAGTGGTGGTGAACTCCTTTAGCTTTTGCTTATCTGGAAAACTCTTAATCTCTCCTTCAATTCTGAATGACACCCTTACTAGGTAGAGAATTCTTGATTATTTTTACCTTTCAGCACTTTGAATATAAGCCAGAAGGGGGTAGCATGACAAACTTCTCACCGAAGAATTGGCTGATAGTCTTATTGGGGCTACCTTGTATATAACAAGTTGTTTTTCTCTTGCTGCTTATCAAATTCTCTCTTTTACTTTTAACATTTTAATTACAATGTGTCTTGATGTAGATCTCTCTAGGTTTATCTTATTTGGAACTCATGGGCTTCCTGTATCTGGATGTCCTGTATCTGGATGGGTTAAGGAAGTTTTCAGTACTATTTCTTCAAATAAGTTTTCTGCTCTTTTCTCCTTCTCTTCTCATTCTGAGACCCCTATTATGTGAATATCTGTTTGATGTCCCTAGGTCCCCTAAGATATCTTCACTTTTTAAATTTTTTTATTTTCTTTTTGCTGCTCTGTTTGGGTGATTTCTACTGCTCTGTCATCCAGGTTACTGATCAATTTTCCTTCCGTACCTACTCAGCTGATGAACCCCTCTAGTATATTTTTCAGCTTAGTTATTTTATTCTTCATCTCAGTGATTTCTGTCAGTATTTTATTTTTTCTATCTCTTTGCTGAAGGTTTGTCTCTGTTCATCTATTCTTCCCCTGAGATCAGTGAGCATGTTTATGACCATTTCTTTGAACTCTTTATCAGGTAAATTACTTACCTCCATTTCATTAAGGGGTGTGTGTTTTGTTTTTGTTTTGTTTTTTCCCTTAAACTGGGTTTTATCTTGATTCTTTCATTTTGAACATAATCACCATTTCCTAATTCTGCTTGATTCTTTGTGTTTAGTTTTAGACAAAATTGCTCTCTGTCTTAAAAGGAGTGGTCACAGGAATACCAGGGGTTTGTTTCAGTCTGTCTCTAGTGCCCTGGGCATGGTAGCCTGTCCAGAACTGTCTAATTGTGTCAGTACCATGGGGCCCAGAAATGCAAGCCCCCCTAACCACCTGCCTCATTCATTTTTATATGTTCCTATTCCTCACAAAATACATGACAGTTATAATTGCACTTTCCCACTGGTTTATAAACTTTATGTGGTCCACTCTGAGTCTGTTTTACCATTTACAACCTTACTATAGCCTGACACATAGCATATGCTCAATAAAGAAAATCATTACAGAAAGAATCAGCAATAACATGTTATGTTGGTCCAAATTCAAGGTTCCATTGAAGTTTGGAGAAGAAAGAAGTTGCCACTGACTGTACAGATCAGAAAATTTTTCATTAAACACTTTAACTGGGGTATGAAGAGTACAGACTATTTGGACATGCAGATAAAAGATGAGAGAACACAAATTGGTGAAAAATAGGTACAAAGATCTATTCCTTTTGCCTCCTATCATTTGTTCTAATACAGACTGAATAAAGCTAATGGAAGTAGAAATATAGAAACGAGTATTGGGTCCTGACATGGAAATAGTTGTAGAATGGTGACTGAAGAAAATTTTGAGCCTAGCCAAAGATGTGGCCAGAACCACATGTCATTTGTGTTAAACTATCAGTGGCATATAAAGGCGAAGAGACTGAAGATAATTAAATCAGGTTGAAAGCCATTGTTACAAAGACAGTGAAGATCTGGCAATGGAAATAGGAAGAAAGAAAGCCCCAGAGCAGAAAGTGTTGTGAGGGGACTTTGAAGCACTTGGAAATTAATTGGGTGTGGAAATTGGGAGGAAAGAACAGAGAGGAGTAAAATAATGTGTTGTCTTATTCAACTATTTTTTTCAAATGAGCATGTACTATGTACCAACAATAGGGATTTTAAGCTAGAGAGATAATGGATATCATGGAGCAATTTTTTTTCTAGTTTTATTGAGATATAACTGATATATCACACTGTATGAAGTGTAAAGTATAATGATTTGACTTACATATATCAAACAATAATTACCACTATAAATTTAGTTAAAATTCACCATCTTATACAGATACAAATATACAGATATATACATTTGTATATATACAGATATACAGTTATACAGATATAACTGGAAGTTTAGATCTTTGACAACCTTCATCCAATTTCCCCTCTCCCTACCTCTCCTACCTCTGATCTCTTCTATGAGATCTTCTGATCTCTTCTATGAGACCTTCTATAAGGTTTTTTTTTTTTAATTCCACAAACAAGTGAAATCATACAGTATTTGTCTTTCTCTGACTTATTTCACTTACCATCCATCTTGTCACAAATGGGAGCATCCCCTCTTCTTTATGGCTGAATAATATTCCAGTGTGTGTGTGTGTGTGTGTGTGTGGGTGGGTGTATCTCACCTTTTTATTTATTTTTATTCATTAATCTGACAGGCATTTACATTTTTTCCATGTTTTGGCTATTACAATAATTCTGCTATGTTAAGGGTGCAGATGTCTCTTCAATGTAGTGTTTTCATTTCCTTCGAATATATTCCTAGAATTAAAATTGCTTGATCATATGGTAGCTTCTACTTTTAATCTTTTAAAGAAACTCCATGCTGCTTTCCATAGTGGCTGTACCAGTTTATAATCCCATGAAGAGTGCAGCAGGTTCAGTTTTCTCCACATCCTTGCCAGCATTTATTATTTGTTTTCTTTTCGATGTTAGCCATTCGAAGAAGCATGAGATAGTATCTGATTGTGGTTTTGGTTTGCTTTTCTCTAATTATTAGTGATATTGATCATATTTTCATGTACCTGTTGCCCATTTGTTTATCTTTATTAGGGAAAAAAATGTCTATTCAGGTGTCTTGTCCATTTTTTAAATTGGGCTTTTTGCTAATGAGTTATATGGGCTCTTTGAATATTTTGGATATTATTTCCATATAAGATGTATGGTTTGCCAATATTATTTCCCACTCAATAGGCTGTCTTTTCATTTTGTTGAACGTCTATTTTGCTGTGAAAGTTTTTAAGTTGATGTGATCCCATTTTTTTTTCACTTTTGATTTTCTTTATTCCTTAAGTATCATACCCAAAAAAGTCCTTGTCAAGATCCATGTCAGAGACTTTTTCCCTATGTTTTCTTCTAGAATTTATGGTTTCCAATCTTATATTTAAGACTTTAATCTGTTTCAAATTCATTATTTTTTAAATTTTAATTCCAGTATAGGTAACATATAGTGTTATAATAATTTCAGGTGTACAATATAGTGATTCAACAATTCTACACATTACTCAGTGCTCATAATGCTAAGTATACTCTTAATCACCTTCACCTATTTCACCCATCCCCCAACCACCTTCCCTCTGGAAAACATCAGTTTGTTCTCTGTGGTTAAGAGTCAGTTTTTTTGGATTATCTCTTTTTTCTTCACTTGTTTCTTAAATTCCACATGTGAGTGAGAGATCATGCAATGTTTCTTTCTCTGACTTATTTCACTTAGCATTATACCCTCTAGATCCATCCATGTTGTTGCAAATGGCAAGATTACATTCTTTTTTGTGGCTGAGTCATATTGTACCACTTCTTCTTTATTCATCTATTGATAGACACCTGGGCTGCTTCCATAACTTGGCTATTACAAATAATGCTGCAATAAACATAGGAGTGCATTTCAAATTAGTGTTTTTCTTTTCTTTGGGTAAATACCCAGTAGTAGAATTACTACATCATATGGTATTTCTATTTTAAAATTTTTGAGGAACCTCTATACTGTTTTCCACAGTGGCCACACCAAGTTTGCATTCCCACCAACAATGCATGAGGGTTTTTTTTTTCCCTCCACATCCTTGCCAACACTTGTTTCTTGCGTTTTTTAGTCATTCTGACAGGTAAAAGGTGATAAGTCATTGTGATTTTGCTTTGCATTTCCCTGATGATGAGTCATGTTTAGCATCTTTTCATGTTTTTATTGGCCTTCTATATGTCTTCTTTGGGGAAATGTCTACTTGTGTCTTCTGCCAATTTTTTAATTGGATTACTTGTTATTTTAGTGTTGAGTTGTAAAGTTCTTTCTTTGGATGCTAACCCTTATTGGATATGTCATTTGCAAATATCTTCTCTCATTCCATGGGTGATCTTTTAGTTTCGATGGTCTCCTTTGCTGTAGAGTAGCTTTTTATTTTGATGTAGTCCCAACAGTTTATCTCTGCTTTCATTTCCCTTATCTTAGGAGACATATCTAGAAAAATGTTGTTATAGCCAATTTCAGAGAAGTTACTGCCTGTGCTATCTTCTAGGATTTTTATGGTTTCAGGTCTCACATTTAGGTCCTTAATTCATTTTGAGTTTATTTTTACGTAGGTAAGAGAAAGTGGTCCAGTTCCTTTTTTTTTGCATGTAGCTGTCTAGTTTTCCCAACACCGTGTTTTGAAGAGACTATTTTTTTTCTTGCTTTGCATATTCTTGCCTGTTTTGTCAAAGATTTATTGATCAATCATGAGTTTATTTTTGGGCTCTCTGTTCTTCTCCATTGATCTATGTGTTTAGTTTTGTGCTAGTGGCATACTGTTTTGATTACTATAGCTTTGTATATGTTTAAAGTATTTAATCTCCATGTATTTGTGTTTTTTCCAGACTTTTTCTTATGTTTGATTGTAAGTTTGATAATATTGTTGTAGGAAAAGATGCAGGATATGATTTCATTTTGGGGGGGGGCGGATTTGTTGAAACTTGTTTTGTGACCTAATATGTGATATATTCTGGAGAATATTTCAAGCACATGTGAAAAGAATGTGTATTCTGCTCTCTTAGGATGGAAGGTTTTGAATATATCTATTAGATCTATTTGATCCAATGTGTCATTCAAAGCCACTGTTTCTTTGTTGATGTTGTTTGGACGATCTATCCATTAGTGTAAGTGGGACATTAAAGCCCCCTACTACTATTGTATTACTATCAATTACTTAGTTATCAGCTGTTTTATGTATGTTTTAAGTTAATTTTGTGAATGATATAAGATAGTTGACTAGTTTCATTCTCTTACATGGGAAAATACAATTTTTCCAATAATGGTGCTATTTATTGAAAAGACTGTCTTTTCTGTCCATTTACTCTTGGCTCCATTGTCAAATATCAGTTGGCTATATATGCTTGAGTTTGTTTCTGGGTCCTTGATTCTGTTCCATTGGTCTATTTGTTTTTATGCCGGTACAATTCTGTTTGGATTGCTATAGCTTATAATACAGCTTGAAATCAAAAAGTGTAATACCTCCTGCTTCGTTTTTCCCAGAATTGCTTTCATGATTGAGTCTTTTGTGGTTCTGTATAAATTTTAGTGTTTTTTTTCTACTTCTGCAAAAAAACCATGCCACTGGAATTATGATAAAAATTGTATTGAATATATACATAGCTTTTTGTAGTACTGACATTTTAACAATCTCAATTCTTCCAATTCATAAACACAGAATATCTTTCCATTTATTTGTGTCTTGGCTTTCTTTCATCAGTGTCTTATAGTTTTCAATGTATAGCACACTCACCTCCTTGGTTAAATGTATCCCAAAGTATTTTATTGTTTTAAATGCTATTGTAAATAGAATCATTTTCTTATGTTTCAGAAAATTTGTTGTTACTGTATAGAAATGCTACAGTTTTCGAATGTTAATTTTATATCCTGCAACTACTGAACTCATTGATCTAATATTTTTGGTGTGAGTCTTTAGATTTTTCTCTCTATATAGCATCATGTCATTTGCCGGTAGAGACAATTTTACTTCTTTCTTTCCAATTCTTTTGTTTTGTTTTGTTTTCCTTGACCAATTGATCAAGCTAGGACTCCAATACTATGTCGTATAGGAGTAGTGAGAATGACACTTTTGTCTTGTTCCTCATCTCAAAGTTTTCATTCTTTTATTATTGAATATGGTATTAACTGTGGGCTTGTAATAGATGGCCTTTATTATGTTACATATGTTCACTCGATACCTACTTTGTAAGAAGTTTTTATAATTAATAGATCCAGAAAAAGCATTTGATAAAATTCAATATCCATTGACAAAATTTGATTTTTTTTCATTCTATTAATATGATTTAATATGTTGATTGATTTATATATGTTGAACCATCTTTGAAACCCAGGGATAAATCCCACTTGATCCTGTAAAATAATCTTTTAATGTCCTGATTAATTTAATTTGATAATATTTTATTGAGGTTTTTTGTTATCTATATTCATCAGGGATATTGACCTATATTTTCTCTTCTGGTAGTGTTCTTTCTTGGCTTTGGTATCAGATAATGCTCACCTCATAAAATAAGTGTTTGGAAGTGTTCCCTTCTCTTCAGTTTTTCTGTAAGAGTAAGAAGGATTGCCATTAATTCTTGTTTAAATGTTTGCTAAAATTCATTTGTGAGTCCATGTGGTTCTGGGCTTTTCATTAGTAGATTTTTTATTACTTCTTCAAGCTGATCATTAGTAACTGGTCTATTCAGATTCCTTACTTCGTCCTGATTCAGTATTGGTAGGCTGTATGTTTCCAATTATTTTTCCATTTATTCTAGGTCAAAGAGGTTGTTGATGTATAGTTATTCATAGTGACCTCCTGATCCTTTTTATTTCTACGGTATCCATTGAAATGTCTCTTTCATCATTTATAATTCTGTTGATTGATTTGGATCCTCTTTTTTTCTTGCTTGCTCTATGTAAAGATTTGTAATTTTTGTTTATTTTTAAATGAACTCTTACTTGTGTTAATTGGTTATATTGTTTTCCAGTTCTGTATTTTATTTATTTCTTTTCTCTTCATTATTATTTCCTTCTTACTGTTAACTTCAGGCTCAGTTTTATTCTTTTGCTCCTTAATGGCTAGAATTCAATTGTTGATATTTTTTCTTATTGGTAGTCATTTGTTGCTATAAAATTCCCTCCTAACACTATTGTTGCTGTATCTCATAAATTTTGATATGTTGGGCTCCATTTTCCTTTTTCTCAAGGTACTTTTTTATTTTGTCCACTAGCTGCTGAGTGTTGTTTCATTTCCATGAATTTATGTATGTTTTAATTTTCTTCCTGTTGATTTCTAGTTTTCTGCCATTATGGTCAGAGAAGATGCTCCAATCTTTTTGAATTTGCTAAGACATGTTGTGTTGCCTAACATATGGTATATCTTAGAAAATATGCCACGTTTTCTCCAGTTGAGAAAATGTGTATTCTCCTGTTGTCTGATAGAATGTTATGTATATGTCTGTTAGATCTATTTTGCCTATAGTGTTTTTCAAATTCTCTATTTCCTTGTTGCTTCTCTGTATGATCTACCTATCCATTACTGAGACTAGGTACTAAAATCACCAACTATTATATTGCTGTTTATTTCTCCTTTTACTTCTGTATTATTTGTTTTATATATCTGTGTGCTCTGATGTTGGGTGTATAAGTACTTAAAATTGTTATGCTCTTGATGGTTTGATCCTTTCATCATTATTTAATGAGCTTTTTGTCTTGTCTTACTATTTTTATCTTAAAGTCTATTTTTTTCTGATATAAGTGTAGTTTCACTTCTGGGTTTTTTGTTTTGTTTTGATATTATTTACTTGAAATATCTTTTTCCATCTCCTTCCTCTCACCTATGTGTGTCTCTAAGGCTAAATTGAGTCTCTTACAGGCAGCATTTTAATGGTTTGTTTTATTGTTTTACCATTTAGGTGTTCCATAGCTTTTGATTGGAGAATTTAATCCATATATGTTTAAAGAACATATTGGTAGGTAAGGACTTACTATTGTTTTTTTTTTTTTTTTTTTCCTCACTGCTTTGTAGATCAGTTGTTCCTTGTTTATATCTTACTGTCTCGGGTGTGTTGATATCTTTTGGTATCAGTGTTCTTTGACTTTTTTATTATGTTTATTTGTATAACTACTATAGGTTTTCCATTGCAGTTATCATAAAGCTTACATAAAATATCTTAAAATTATAGCACCCTACTTAAACTGATAACTTTACTTCAATAGAATTCCTGAACTTTACATTTTTACTTTAATTTCCCCTCACATTTTAGGTTATTGATGTTAGTCTACATAGTTTTATATTGTGTAACTAATAACAAATGATTGTATTTAAGGTAAATTTTAAACTGGAATTGTAGGTAAATTACATAATTATCATATTATAGGATCTAAACATTTTTACATATTCACCAACATCAGCGAGCTTTATACTATCTTATGTTTTTACAATGTTAATTAGCATTCTTTTTCTTTTAAAGATTTTACTTATTTGAGAGAGAGAGAGGGAATACAAGCAGTGGGAGTGAGAGATGGAGAAGCAGTCGTCCCACCGAGAGTCTTTATCTCTCCTTCATTTATGAAAGACAGCTTTGCCAGGTATAGAATTCTTGGTTGACAGTTTTATCTTTCAATATTTTGAATACATGTTCTCATTCTCTCCTAGCCTGAAACACTTCCATTGAGAAACTCACCTAGAGTCTTACAGAAGTTCTCTTATAGGCAATTTCTCTCATTTCTCTTGTTGATTTCAAAATTCTTTTATTTCTGACAATTTAATATGTCTCAGTATAGCCCTAATCAGGTTCAACCTATTTGGGTTTTTTTGCATCCTCATGGATTTAGGGTGTCCATTTTTCTCATTTGAAAAATTTTCAGCCACTATTGTTATAATTTAGTCTCTTACTCTTCTGAAATTTACATAATGTGTATATTGTTTCTTTTGGCTGTGTCCCATAAGTCTTACAGAATTCTTTTATTCATTTCTTTTTACTCCTCTAATTGGATAATTTTAAATGTCTTCTTTTCTAATTGATATTTTTTCTTCCCATAGTTTACTCTGCTTTTTAAGCTCTCTACTGAATTTCTTAGTATAGTCATTGTATTTTTTGGCTCTATGATTTTTTTTTTCACTTTTGGTTTTTGATGGTCTCTATCATCGTTGAACTTCTCATTTTGTTCATATATCAGTCTCCTAATTTTGTTTAGCTGTCCCTGTTCTTATACTTCACTAAATTTCAAGAGGAGGATTATTCTAAAACCTTTGGCCATTCAAATTTCTCCATTTCTTTAGCATTAAGTTTTATTAGTTTCCTATGTCATATTTACCAAATTTTTCATGATCTTTGATTCTTTACATTAGTATCTATGCATTTGAATTAGTGGTCTCCACTTCAAGACTTTGCAGGTTTTCTTTGACAGAGACAGTTCATCTCCAATTGGTGCATTTGGGTTTCTGGATGCATCTGCTTGTAAAACTCTCAGCAGGTAGGGCTTGCTATCAGGTTTATCTTGGGGTAAGAGCACTACGAAGCTTTGGGGTGGAAGGGTATGCTGGCTGAGAACAGTCGGATAAGGTTGATGGCTTGGTTCCCTGCCTAAGCAAATCTACTGGAGAGATTCTGCATTCACCTGAATTTTTTGGTCAGGCTTAGTAGTCAGGACTGGGTACTATATTCAACAGTAGGTGAGACTATAGAATTAGCTTCTCTGCCTTAGCAGGGCAGCATGAAGCATCCCAGGGACTGAACCGTTTGCTGTAGGGGACCTGAAATAGGCATGACTGTGCCCTGAATGTTTTGTCCAGATAGATAGAACCACTGGTTTTGCTGTGCAAATGGAAAGAGACACAGGTTTGCTCTAAGTGCCACTGTATGTATGGCTGTTGGATGGGAGGTGCAACTTCTAGGTATTTTGGTTAGGTTAGCTGTTCAGGCAGGCTGAAAGAGTTTTCAGCCCTGAGTGGGGCTACAAGTTGGTATCCATGCCCAACAACAGTACAAGCACTTGCTTTAAGGCAGGTAAGGGTTTTGTTGGTGTTACTGACTGATGCCAACCTTTGTCCCAATTTCCTTGGCCAAATAGAGGCACTGGCTTTGTTCTGCAGATTATCATTCTCTCTGCTCAAGTGATTACTTGTTAGGCATTCTGGCCATGATTTCTGGTCAGGTGAGGATGGGAGCTTCCATCAGCAATGGGCAGAGTTATGATATAACTCCACCTCCTGGACAGGACAGAACAGGCTCTGGAGCTAGCAAATATCTTTGTGTGAGAACCTAAATCACACAGACCTATACAATACAGTTTCCCTAGTCAGACTGTGCCACTGATTCTATAAATAAGTAGTAGTCCTGGCCAGCAGTTTTGCTTATGTGCTATGGGTAGGAATTTGGTCTTCCAAGATCCCAGTGCTGGTGGTTGGAAACCCTTCTCCCCTTCTCTATCACAGTTAGTTAGGTTTCTAGTGGTCAAGCTCCAAAGATTCCCCTGTAATTCCTATGGGGTAAGACCAGAGTGGGGACTCTCAGGAAGTAACTCACCATGCTGTGAGTCCGGATGTGTACCCTGGGCTCTCTTTTCCCACCGTGGGGAATGGTACACTCAGAGGACGCCTCTTGGCATGGTACTTTGCTAGCCTAGGGGAGTTGGCAATGTGGTCTCTCTCGGTCTGTGTGGGTCAGTGGTGTATGCTTTAGCCTCACCCAAATTCTAGGATTCCCTCAGTGTCTGTCTTGTCCATGAATAGTAGTTATTCTTCTTGTGAGGTGGATCAAAGTCAGGAACTACAGATGTACAGATGTTACCATTTTGTGACATCACTTCTAGGTAGTAGAACATTTGTAAAAATGAATAAGATAGGAATAGAAGTTTTGTAATGGAAACTATAAATATATATATATATATAAAAGTTTGATGTGTTCAAGGAGCAGTCACATAGAGATATCTCCTGAAAGGTGAAACAAGAAGGTAGGAAGGTCAGGACCAGAAATACTGCAGATTTGGGCAGCATTTAGATTGTGAGGGGAAAGTAGCAAAGTAAGAAAAGTGTTGTTTAAGGACAAAAGAGAAAACTACAGATGATTGGGATGAAAAGATAAGAGTTTAGTAAGGGAATGTTGATTTTCAGGTTCAAAAGAAGTATAAGAATGGATTCACTGGAGGGTCAATTTTTTAGCTCCAGAGAGGTCAGAACTGAAGATATAAAGTCATTGTTACAGAGGCTATATCATATGGAATGACTCAGGAAAGACTCCAGGAGAACACAGCCACCATTTGAGAACATAGAGAGGAAACTAGAGAGAAGAATGCAGTGTACTCTTAGAAAGTGGGATAATAAAGTGAAAACACTCACTTTCTAGTGAAAGAAGAGAATTTCAAGAAAAAACACATTGTTGTCAACAGTATCCACTATCATGTTAATGTGCAGGTGAGTAAGAACCCTAGATTTTTCCATTAAATTGAGCATCTTAAAGGCCATTGGTATCCTCAGAAGCCCATTCCTAGACACAACAAGCCCATGATCTGAGACTTACTAGAAAATGTTATGGAAAAAAAATATTAAAAATGTTAGTGCTTCTTTACTGAATGCGGTCATGAAGGAAAAATTATTGACCAAAATGAAAAGAGGAAGTTACATTTCTTTAGGCTTGGAGTGATTTTGATGTGTTATATTTACGGAAGGAGAGAGCAAGTGTTCACAGGTTAATGCTGGGGTAATAGAGGGAAAAATGAAGGCACTGGGGAGGAAGAAGAGACATAAACAGTTATTCAGAACGTCAAAGTCACTGACCTCAAGGAAAACGGTGATAGGATTATTTGGCAGGACTTTTATTTGCATCTGTATTAATCTTCATATCCATCTTTCTTGTATTCAGGAAGGGAAAAAATGCAGATCCCATAGTTTTTAATGCAAGCTCTAGATTTCTTTTGTTAAGAAAGAGCGTGTCATTGGCTGAAAAAAAGGCTTGATGAAACAGGAAGGTAAAACATAACTTTATTATTTAAAATGTATTATAGTGTAATGGTTTAGAACATGAACATCCCAATAAGTAAGAAGCAACGAAAAGAAGAAAACAAAATAAATAAGGAGTGTCAGTGTTGAGAGAGTAACATTAAACAGGATACTCCTCAAAGCCAAGCAATCTGCAAAACAGGGATAATACTATTATATGGTGAGAATTAAATAGGAGTGCTTCCACTTTTTCAGGTTGTATACCTATAGCTTAAAATGCATTTCCATTTCTATGTTTTAATTCCCTAATTTTCAGGATTCATAAAGGTATAGGCACTATACCTTATATTTTTCAGCATGCTTTTCTCTGCTAGGCATAGAGAATTGTACCCAATGAGTGCTTTAAATATATTTGAATTCACTAGAATTTTGAAAACGTTTCTTTGGTTCAGGACAGTAACACTGAGGGATTTTTACTAGAGAAGGTAACTAAACAACATGTACTATGAATTAACATTTTTAGGGTAATGTCAAAACACCACTTTCCTTTTGGTGTCTGTTATAGGTGTATCATAAGCTTATGGAGAATTTGGACTATTATCATTTCTGTAATATTTCAAAACTGAAAGGCATTCATTTTGACTTAATTTTCTACCTCTTTGCATAAAATAGGTCTTTATTTGCTCCAAACCTAGGTTCCTCCCTAGGGAACCCCCTAGGATATTTTGTCTTCTTTCTCTGAGCTCTTTTGCTAATTTTATGGGTTCTACTCTTACCCATTCTTGGCACATACATTATACAAATGTATGTTTTTATATAGTTACATATATATGATAACATATATATGTAACTGGGACATCTTAACCATTGGAATCTATCTTCTATGAAACCTACTGCATAAGTTATTTGGATATTTTTTTTTCTCTGCGCTGATATAGAAATGAATCGTAAGTTATATCGCAACTACAAAAATTCCCTTAGAATCCACTGACACAACAATAAATTTCTAAAAATAAGTGAATCATATCCAAATGACTTACGGTGCAGTTCTATTGTTTCCTGGGATGACTTCACATCAAAATTAGAATGGGATAAGGCTTTACATTTGGGAGGGAGAGAATAACTTTGTTTTTCTTATTTATTTATTAAAGCATAGCCTATTGAGCATTTTGTTGATGGAAAAGATCCAAGAGAGCTCTTTGCCTAGTGTTTTTTAAAACATTTTTATAAGCTATTTTATCAAATAAAACATTCATGGAATCTCAACAAATAAACCAAAGCAATTATATTTTTATCTGTTATAAATGGGGTATATTATAGCCCTACTTTTTTTTTTTTTTCAGCTCTCTCGTGGATGTGAGGCAACATGCCACCTTGACACGCATAGTGCGGTAGAAAGAGAGAATATATCTTGATCGGTAAGATTACAGACAGACATAAGTAAGTAAATGATCCTCCCTTTTAAACTGCAATGATCCAAGGTTTTGTTGTTTTTTGGAACCTAATATATTTCTAACTGATAAGTAAGTTCCACTTGAGGATGTTCTTGTGCTATTAATGCTGCCAGTACTAGTGTGTTCTCTGTAAGAAAATAACGTACAGGCATACTTCAGAGATGTGTTTGGGTCCAGACTACTACAATTAAGTGAATATTGCAATAAAACAAGTCAAAGGAATTTTTTTCTGGTTTCCTAGTACCTTTGCACTAAATTTTAGAATATGATTGCATACTTAAAAGACTATCTAAAAAACCTCACTTATATACCTTAATTTAAAAATATCTATTGCTAAAAAATGCTAACCATTACCTGAGATTTCAGTGAGCTGGAACTTTTCGCTGGTTAGGGATGTTGAGGTACTATGAGATTAATGTTTTCATGCATGCTAACACAATATCCATTCTGTAACACACAGGTCAAGGAGTAATTTCAAGTCTTAATATTTGTCTATAGCTGCCATGGATAGTGATCTGAGTACAGCTGATTGAAAACATTCTGGAATTTCAATTCTAGAATGTCACCATTCTAGAGGCCATTAAGAACATCCATGATTCATGGGAAAAGGTCAAAAATCAACATTACCAGGAGTTTAGAAGAAGTTGATTCCAAACCTCATGGATGACTTTAAGAGGGTTCAAGATTTCAGTGGAGGACATAACTGCAGATGGGGTGGAAACAGCAAAGGAATTAGAAGTGGAGCCTGAAGATGGGATTTAATACTGCAATCTCATAATAAAACTTAAATAAATTTTAAAAAAGCAGCTCCTCATCTGTTAAAAATTTATTTGGGGGAGAGAGAGCACGAACAGGAGGAAGGGGAGAGGGAGACAAGCAGACTCCCCACTGATCAGGGAGCCTGTCCTAGGGCTTGGTTCCCAGTCCCTGAGATCATGATCTTTTAGCCCAAACCAAGAGTCAGATGCTCAACTGACTGAGTCACCCAGGCACCCCAAGAGGGATAGTTGTCCCACTTGTTAAACAGATATAATCTTACCCAGGCTTTGTTGCACTATTTACAGAACACAGGAAGAGTAGATTTACTATAATTATTAAGGGGCCTAGGATTCTTGGATTGCTAAATGAATACTGGCTTTAAGTTAAAGTCACCAGCTGCATCAGCTCCTAACAAGAGAGTCAGCCTACCTTTAACACCAGGCATTGGCTTCTCCTCTCTAGACAGTCCTAAATAGCATCTTCTTCCAATATAAAGCTGTTTTCTCAACGTTGAAAATCTGTTGCTACATCTCTTAATGAAGCTTCTACATCAGCACTTTCTGCTTCACTTTATACTTTTATGTTAGGTAGATGGCTTCTTTCTTAAACCGAATGAACGAACTGCTGCTAGTTTCCGACTCTTCCTATACAGTTTCCTCACCTCTCTTAGCCTTCAGAGGGTTTAAGAGAGTTACAGTCTTGTTCTGTATGAAGCTTTAACTAAAGGGAATGCTGTGGCTGGCTGGACTGTCTATCCAGACCACTAAAACTTTCACGGTATCAGCCATAAAGTTGTTTCACTTACCTACCATTCAATTGTTCCCTGGAATAGCACTTTTAATTTCCTTCAAGAACTTCTTTGCATTCACCAATTGGCTAATTGGTGCAAGCATGCTTTCCTCCCCAAGCTTAATCGTTTTTCCCTTTTGATTCAAAGTGAGAGATGTAGAACTCTTCTTTTGACTCGAACACTTCGAGGCCATTGTAGGATTGTTAAGTGGCCTTATTTCAACATTGTGTCTCAGGGAATTAGGGAGGCCTGAGGAGAGGGGGAAAGATGGATGAATAGGTGGTTGATGGCTGTTGGAAGATAGACTTGCTCAGAAAAGGGTTGCCACACATCTTCAATTTGCTGGGGGGAGGGGATGGTATCTGTGAGGTTCAATTAAGTGAAGCACAATAAAATGAGGTATGCCTGTATGTTATGTTTTGTTTTGAATCAAAACTTCGTGTATCCTATTCCTAAACTCATTGAACTTTGACAAACTTTTGTACTCAAAGCATTTATATATTCTTTCTGATGTTATAGATTCTGGGTCATAGAAAACATTATGTATTTTAGGGATTTATTATTCCAGTCAAGGGGCACAGACTAGTGAGGAATAGTGAGATACACAAATACATTGATAATAATATATATTTGCATATTAACTACAATATTTGGGAAGAAATTTTAGCATTAATTTCTCAAAAAATTAACTTTAAAACACTAGCATAGTGATTATTTTAGATAGATTGATGCATACACAGCATTTATAGTTTTAATTGGTAAATTAATACCACCAAATCTCCACTTCATTGTCTTTGCTCATGCATGGGTATTCCTACTTGCATCTATATTAAATACATAATTAAATTTTCCACATACAATCTGTATTAAATTTTATTGGTCAGATAAACCAGTGATATATATATTACCAGTAATGGGAATCAAGAAAATTATATCTGTAACTTCTGTTGTCCAAATCTCCATATTATAAACTCATAAAATTTAAGACATCTTTTAATAATATCTTTCTTTCATTGTGTTTAGGAATTCTGTCTTTAATCTATCTTCCCTTCAAAAGTGTTCCTAAGCACATTTCTGATTAAGAAAAACTCAAGCAACTCAAGTTGCTCAAGCAACTGAGCCAACTGTATTTCCATTCCCCATTAATCCATGATTAATATATAACAAGTAAGCCACTTTATTTGTTCAAGTACTAATTTTGATGTGGACAGCTCCCCATAGTCTATACCTTTACCAGTAGAGACACCAAAGCAAAAATAATTTAGCAATAATGAAGATTAACTGTAAGTAGTTGCCTCTAAACTGACTGAATATGGCTAAAGGAAGAAAAATGATTCATTTTTAACTTATTTATCTGGTAGTGACTTCCTGTTCTAAATCATCATGCATGGGCATATTGTTATGAATATTCAAAAGGTTTTTTAACGGCTTAATAATTTTTCTTCCTTTGTTTCTAGGAACAGAAGTCATAACACTCACTGAAATAGAGTTTCACACTTGGCAGCAGCAGAAAAAGTAATGTATCATTTGATGCTTTCTCTGTCTTCCGTGGCACCAACAAAAGCACACCTGCCATCAAAGGAAAGCATCACTCCCATCTGGGTTTTAATGCAGCAATAACACAGAGCTGACTTAGTCTGGACTCCCTTGATTAAAGTTAGAACGTCTAAAGTAAAAGTTTCACTTACTAAGAGTCATCATTATCAAAAGCAGATCCATTTGAAATAGGTAGTATGTTAGCTCCAGATTTTCTCAGCATGATGTTTCTGCTCGCTTCTTTCCTTGAGTATATAGATATTGGTAGTTGGAAAAGTCACCTGGAAGAAAGAGAAAGAATCAAGTTTTTCTCATTTTATTTTTCCTTCACATCTAACGAAGTACCGCTTTTGTTGTTTACACTCCTTTTTCTTCCCAGACTCACGGTCTCCACTTCCTTACTAGCTTTGTGCTCTGGGATACTTCCTTACCCTCTGGCTTCCAGCTGAGTTGGCCAATAGGAGGCACTGTTAGGAACTAGAAGACAGGAGGAGATTTATTTCTTCTACTCTTTGTCTATAGTTTTTGGTGGACACACTCAGTGTTTATATATCCTATGGGAGCATTTTCTTTCAGGGCTCAACATTTTTTAAAGGCCCTTACTGCTTTCCCTCCAACAGGCCTAGAAATGGTAATGTTTTGCCTCTGTTGCTAGTTTGTGTGTGTGACCATTTTTTTTTTTTTTGAAGATTTTATTTATTTTTGTGAGAGAGCGAGCACACATGAAGGGAAGGAGGGGCAGAGGGAGAAGAAGAGTCCCCGCTGAGGAGGGAGTTCAATGTAGGACTTGATCCCAGGACCCTGGGATCATGACCTGAGCCGAAGGCAGACGCTTAACCGACTGACCCACACAGGCCTTCTGTGACACCATTTTTTTATGTGTAGTTTAATTAGACATATCCCATACTCTATAAAAATTACTGTAACTTTAGAACCCTGTAGAATGACTCTATCAAGATGAGTCCTAGAAGGAAACAGCATACTCAAAGTGTTTATCTAAAGAGCCTCAAGAAAACACAAAAGCTTTTTGATTTCTGTTTAAGGTCAACAATACATTTCTCAGGAAAGGATCATTGTCACTATTTCCATTAGGCAAAAATGTAATTTACAGGCAAGTGGTTTCAACCATTTTTCTTCATGCTGCAAGACATATACCACATAATGTTCACATACTCAGTTCAGATCTATGCACAAGGTAAGATTTTGCCCTTTTCTGCTTGAGAAAGCCTATCATAAAACAAGTGTTTGAGAATATGGTTGTCAGAAGTGGAACCTTGAAACGGCAATGTTATTTTTAAAGAAAAGTATTTTCTAACTTTGTTAGTAGTAATCCATAATTTGCAACATGCCACAGATTCTCTTGTAGGTCACCTATGCTGCAGCCAAGAACATCTCTTCCTGAGATACAGATGAACAGATAATTCCCTTTCATCAGGAGGTGAGTGACAAAATGTCCTACTTCTTCCCTTGACTATGGTTGGCTGGCCCTTTAGCTACAACTCAAAAAAAATATGAATGGAGTAACACAAATGCAAATACGATAGATCTTTCAAAACTCTTTGAACTATGTTGGCATTATTTGCTACCTAGAATGCACTAAACTTCACAAACCAACCATACTGTTAGATACTTAAGACAAAGAAAGTGAGAGAAGGCATGTCTTCTTGGCCAGTCACCTCCATGTTGCTTTCATTAGACACTGATAGCTATAACTTTTTTAACTGCATTATGCTCATTGAGCAACTACTAAAGCCAGCTTCAGAGTGAAATATGCATTATTAAGGCCCACAGAGAAAGAGACCGAAGGCAAATAATCTAAGCAGTATTCTTAGCTTCTCTAAACATAGTTTTTGATGCTCAGTTAAGAATCAAATGAATTCCATTAGTATTATCTTCATTAATGCAAACTCAAATATTTTATAAATAATGATATTCCTTTCTTGAAATCTCCACACCGTGACATATTCACAAGTAGTACTGTGTTTACATATTTATATCCTTAAAAGGTTTATATATAGCTCCAGGTAACCATACAGATTTACACACATTTTTTTCCACCCACAAATTTAAATTTTACCATATGTTAGCTGTCTTATCACCCATTAGCAAAATCATTTCATACTCTATCTTCAACAACTGGAGACACAATAAAGACATTCAGAGATACTTAACAGAACAGACTCTAGAAGTTAATCTTCATTGTGAAAGGGAGTACCTTTATTGAAAAGCTTCACACAGTATGCATAGTTTTAATGTTTCTTGCTCCTACTTTAGAGGAAAACTACGTATTTTAATATTGGAGTGAACATTTGTTTTGCCTATGTATTTCCAACACTATACCATAAAGAACACCTCAGAGAAGTCCCAGCCCTGAAAATGCCATGAAACAATTACTTTAAATGAAAGACACTATTAATAACCCCATTTTCAGATAAGGCGGCTAAT
This sequence comes from Potos flavus, assembly GCA_028534135.1. Taxonomy (NCBI): domain Eukaryota; kingdom Metazoa; phylum Chordata; class Mammalia; order Carnivora; family Procyonidae; genus Potos; species Potos flavus. Next base: position 20,143,886 of record CM052894.1, on the reverse strand, counting down.
AGATTTGAAAGGTTTGAGTATCTGGCTTGTGCACTTACTGAGCTAGTAAGTGACAGAGTCAGCACTTGCAAAAAAAGGTTCAATTCCTGAGCTCCTTCTAATGTACCAGAAGTGTCCTGGTTAAAATTATACCAGCGAAGGAATGACAGAATTGAGAGCACTGGCAAATCCTAAAAATGATTTAATAGTCAGTGTCATCTTACCTTCAGAAGAAAAGGAGCTAAAGTATGACTTTTTATTAGGCTCAGATAACTGCTTTGCCAAAGCCAATCAGCAAAATAATCATGAAAGAAAAATGCAGGTTAAAATGCAGATGTCTTCTCCCTGCTCCTGATATTCTCATTCTAGTACTTTGGAATACAACCCAGGAAGACGGATATTTAGTGATCACATTGGATGATACAAGGGTTCAAGGGCCATACTTTGAGGAATGTGGCCATAGAGAAAATAAAGGTTAACTTAAAAAAAAAAATCACAGTATTCCCAATGTCAGATTGGACAACTCAATTGCTTGCCACGGGTGCTTCTTATTAAATCTGATTCTAAAATTATTTAATTAAAAAGTTATATTTAGGAGAGATTGAGAGCTACAGAAGATTTGAGGATTTCATAACCTGTTCTTAGAACTAAATAACCTTAGATCTGTTGGTAACTGATGGTATTACCAGTGAATATAGTCAACAGGATAAGAAATCACCAGTGTCTGGCAGAGGTCTCCAGAATGCGGTAAAGTAAAAATTAGATATATCCTCAGGTGACATTAGTTTTGAGTATAAATGGATAAAAGGAACCACAGAGAGGTTAAAAAAGGTTCCTTGGCTCTCTTTTATCCTCTTGTGCTGCAGTTGCAAATTACAGTAAGTAATGTTCCCGACCCTAGAGGCACCTCCAAAGGCAGAATAAGAGTGGCATTTCAAATATTCTCCCCCTGTCCATACTCCCCTAGAGCCATTCCTCTGTTGCCTCCCTAAGGCAGAGGTCCTCCAGGCAATCACTACAGACTTGACAAGTAGCAGAAGTGGGAGGAGCTTATTTCCAGTACTTCACCTTTCACCCACTAGTCTCTTAAGAGGCCCTTAACAAACACTTATTTCAGGTGGTTTATTCTCCTAGTTTTAAGGATAGGTCATGAAATCCAGGTTATCATAAGATGTGGGAAATAAAACATGGAACTAAATGACTTACTGAAAGGGAAACTCCTTAACAGAGATAGTCTGTGTGGGGGAGGAGGGGGCGGTGGAGGCAGCAGCTGATGCATGAAACTGATTTTAGTATTACAAAATAAAACCCAAGTCATTAGGCGATCATCAATGAGTAGGTTTGGTCTGAGCAATGTTTATGAGTTTTGCAGGGCATAATAGCAAGATCAATAAATCAAAACCAGAAGTTCCAGAAATGGTAACACAATGAAGCTTAAAAATCTGTAGTTACTAGGAAACCTTTATGTTTAGATTCAAATTAAGCTTAATATTTATTCAGATGTTGCTGGAAGAGGAAATTTATAATTGAGTTTTATCTTTTACTTGAATGTTACAAACCTTCATATGATCATCAGATGATTTAAAAACATTTACTCTATGCAGTTTTAATAATGTTCTTTTTTTGCATAAGGATCCTTTTTAATAAAAGCAAAATTAAAAAGGAACAAATGTAGTTTAGAGCTTGGAATGTAGGTACTTTGTATTCATTGCTACACAAAAACTGAGCAGCCTTATATTGTGTGATTGTTTTATCAAAACCACATCAATGGCATTTAAGGTTATTCTTCATTGAGAGGATCAAGCATGGGTTGTCTACTTCCCCTCACTAAAGAAATTAAAATATAAATAGGGATTTCAAATAAACTTGGCCTAAGAAAGTTAAAAGCCCTACAATTCCATCAGCTCCTTACACTAGTGGTTTTTCATGATACTCATTTTATTTGACTGTCTATAGGTACTATTTCTTCAACTCACTCTTCAAAAATAATACCCCTGATATGAAACCAGTAACCAATGGGTTAATGGGACTAATAAGTGCAACTTACAACTTTTTACCCAAGTCTGCTTGTTCTCAGAAGGCTATCTGCCACCATGTTTCTCTAAGATAACATTCTTGCCTGGCACCATGATAATAAAATGTTGATTTAGTTGTTTTGCAGAGACTCAAGCCTGTACAAAGAAACTGGCCAGAACCAGTGAAGACCACCAATCTTCTCTTTGAGCATGCATGAGTGTCTGATGAGTAAACTTTTGACATAGAAGAGCCTAAAAATCCACCTTTGGATCATGCTAAGGATACCATTCTCTGGTCACGGACCACATGAAAATGTAAGCAGATCCTCACAGGTACAGACAAAATGACTTCACTCTTCCCTTACTTTCTAATTTTACCTAATTTTAAAGTCACATAGCTCTTCCCCCCTATACCCAGATCCTTTTTCTTTTACCTTTAAGTGTCCTTAACTCTCCCCTTTCTAGGAAGTGAATTTGAGGCTTGCCTTCATGTCTCACTGTTCGGCTGCTTCTCAAATAAACCCTTTCCTTGCTGCATTCTTGATGTCTTAGTGACTGGGTTTTCATCAGACAAACAAACTTCAGTTTGGTTAAAAATTTGGTGATCAAGCCAGAACTCCACTGCCCATGGTTCATTGGCTCCCATCCAGTAATGGGAATCTGTTGAGGAGTATGGACTCCAATTAGAGCATGGCAGCCACCTTAATTCTTTGTCCTAGGGACAGGCCCCTGGGCCCTACCCCAAAAGGGTGCCATTGACCTTCAGCATTTTAATTTAACTCCTGTGGCAGGGAAATGGTTTTTGGTTTCAGTTTGGACAAACCTCTCTTGGTGAGTACTTTGTGTGTGGTGGCACATGAGCTTCCTTCTTACTGCTGTTTGGTTTGGCTCTCTGATTTCTTTCTTCCATTCAGTTGCCTCTAGCTAAGCGGGGTTCTTAGCTTTTAAAAGAAAGGAAGTTGACTAGGAACCCTTCTGGTTCAGTCAGTGAAGCCCCAAATTAGGGAGGAACTAATACTCACAGAGTCACTCTGGGCTTGGTTGGTTGGTTGCTGTAGCTTTTGGAATCTTCGGATAAAATCAGCCATTTTCTAATTGGAGAAGGGAAATGATGATGCAGTCACCAAATGCAGCTCTTTTGACTGTATTCTCCCAAACTGAGCAATGTTTAGTTATAAACCTATAAAAAGAAAAAAATATATTTTTTTATAATACTGCGTGGCCACAATATTCGTTAGACTCTGGAGAAAAATAGTCAATTAACACATCCGTAAATTAGAATACCAAAGTACAATTAGATTTTTTTTTTTGGTAAAGGGGAAAAAATAGGATGAAATAACTTATGTTCCCTCTTTTATGTTTTAAGAGTATCAGAATAAGCCAGCTCAGAAAAAATGTAAAATTTTACTCTAATTATAAAGCATGGGCTACCCAATTCTAACCAGGGAAAATAGGATATTCTATTAATTACTGAATTAAGCTCCCTCACAGCACTAGTCCCAACAGGGTCCTGAACCAGGACCTCCTACCTTGGGGAGGCCAAGAAGTAGGAAATGGTCTTCCCTTCTCATTCCCTATGTGGTACTCAATTTGGTCAGGGAGCCACTCGTCCCCAAGGAGGCCAATCTCTGCTAAGGCAATTGAAGCTTAGATGCCAGGGGACAACCTTCAGCAAAGATTTGGATCCATTCTCTACCTTTTACCTGTTTAACTGAATAAACACTATGACCATTTATAGAGATGGACCAGTGAGCCTCTGATGTACCTGAAAGAGCTATTTAGTAGAGCTGTTTGGAAGAGTCATCTATGGTAAGTAACAAATAACCTGTGAACTACTCATAGCTTATACATTATGACTGTTACTCCTTTTTCTCATTGCATTTTCCTATTGTTTACAACGTCTCATGCTTGGGAAGATTTAGGATTTCTCAAACATTGGCCAAGGCTGCCAATCCTCCTCACTGTCGGATGTGTTTCCCTAAGCCCCACGTAGAGTATGACCACAACAACCTTATAGTGATGCCCAAGTTTTCAAAAGATCCAAAGGGACACATTTCCTTAGCATATAGAGTCAGATTAATCAAGTTAGCTTTCCTCACTGCTCCTATCCCTTGTTTTTTTCTTAACTATCCCAAAGTATGGGCTCCCCACAGTCAGTAATTGAAATCCACTGTGAGAAGCTTGTAATTTTCCTTATGCTTACAATATAACCATAGGAGTTAACTTCACCTTTTGTAAATTCAATTGTACCTTTTTCCTTTCACCACCTTCCAGAGACATTGGAGAAACACACTTTTATCAAAAGTTACTCATCTGATTCTACTCCTCTCTGTAAAATCTGATAAATTTGGCCATGTGGGGTCCCCACATCCCTCCCTGAATACCTCTTACCAATTACACTAAACTTAACCATACAAATGGGACCTTTAGTGATTCTGCAAAACAAGTTTGAGCCCCCTGAATTAACAGACACGCTATGTGTACCCCAGTTTTCCCCCTCTGTGAATATAAACAATAGCTGGAGCATGGAAAGTACTTGTCTTTTAGGACTTTTGGTCACCTCTTTTTTGATAAATAACTCTGATAAAGTCAGTCATTACACTGGCTTTTCTCAAACTGCTCTATAGGTTAAAGAGAGAAACAACAAAATGATTATCTTCCCAGAAATCAGAAGTATGAAATTTGGTACATATCTGGGAGAACATCACTTTCATGATAGTGGCATCACATGAACATATAAGTACAAATCTTTTAATGACTTTAGGAATCACAATAAATGAAACTGCCCAAACCATACAGAGCAGCCTAACAAAAGACCTTTGACTCTTTGGCCAGAGTACTTTGACACAATAAATTTTTATTTTAACAAAACAAGGAAGAGCTTGTGTAGTAGCTGATTCATCATGCCGTACATATATTAATATTCCCTCGGAAGTTAAAGTTCCTCTTGACAAAATAAGACAAGTTACTTGGTTACAACAAATCTCTCCTAAAGTCCCAGAATAGCTTTGGACTGGTTTTCAGGGATACTTTCTTGGATCCTTCCAAGAAATTAGGTCAGTTTTACTAACCAAAATTACTCAGTGTGAAATGCCCATATGCATATTTCTCCTTCTTTGCTACTTAATCATAAAATATGCTACTCAATGTCATACAAAAACTATTAGCTAACGAACAAAATAATCAGTAATGCAAAATGTTGGGTTTTAACCTAGAAATAAGGAATGTTTCCAAATGAGTGCAGAAAGGTTCATTCCTCTAACTGATCTCCACCCCTCTTTCAGCAGGAAGTAGCTGGAGCAATCATCCCAATTCCCTGAAGAAGACAATGGGGACTAACACCAGTAACCAAAGAGTTAACAGAACTAATAAGCATTAACTACAACTTTTTGCCAAAATCTGCTTGTTTTCAGAATGCTGTCTGCCACCATATTTCCATAAGATAACATGCTTGCAAAAATTCTGATTTAGTTGGTTTGCAGAGACTCGAGCCTTCACAAAGAAACTGGCCAGACCTAGTCAGGACCACTGACTTTCTCTTTGAGCATGTGCAAGTAAGTATCTGATGGGTGGATTTCTGATGTAGAAGGGCCTAAAAATCTACCCTTGGAGCATGGCAAGGATGCCACTTTCTAGTCATGGATCACAATCACATGCCAATGGGTGCAGAAGATCCATGCAGGTGGAGGCAACAAAATGACTTCAATCCTCCTTAATAACTTCCATTTATCTGATTTTAAAGTTGTTATGTAGTTCTTCTCTTCTATACCCAGATTCTTTTTCTTTTGCCATTAAGTTTCTCTGACTCTCCCCCTTCAGGGAGGGAGCTTTCAGGCTTGCTCTTCCATCTCCTCATTTGGCTGCCTGCCTCTCAAACCCTTTCCTTGGTGCATACTGACATCTCACTGATTGGCTTTGCTGCATTATAGGGCAACTGAAGTTGAGTTCAATTACATATAGGCTGTGGCCCCGAATGTAAAGGGAAGAGGCTAAGCCTTATTTTACAATTATATAAAAGACAGTGGGGCACCTGAGTGGCTCAGTGGGTTAAGCCTCTGCCATCGGCTCAGGTCATGATCTCGGGGTCCTGGGATGGAGCCCCACATCGGGCTCTCTGCTCAGCGGGGATCCTGCTTCCTCCTCTCTCTCCCCGCCTCTCTGCCTACTTGTGATCTCTCTCTGTCAAATAAATAAAATCTTTAAAAAAAATAAAAAAGACAGTGAAGTGGCTTTACCTCTACCCTGTCACAATGCCCTGAAATCTCACCAGTTCTGACACTTGAGACGTTGTCTCCAAAGTTACAGGATACAAATGCAGATATGAAAGATAACATTCCAGAAACACCCAATACTCCCTACTGTGAGTAATCAGATTGGGAACCAGCAAAGGTGAATTCTAATTGACAGAATACCGAGAGGAAGAACAATGAAAACAAACACTGACCTTCGGAGACTTAGAGGAGGGCAGTCATGAATGATACACCTGTGTTATAGAACAAGCAAAGCAGGGCACTGGTGATGAGGCCAGGGGAGTGTGGAGAAAGGTGCCAAGAAAGAACATGAAGAGATAAAACCAACATTGAAAAGAAGCATAATGGAGAATTTTGTAGGCAGCAAAATCACGTTATAGAAGAACATCTACTAATCTAGGCTTGTAATCTGTATTGAGTGTAAAAAGCTGATATAAGTGAAAATACAGTCATTAGTATTTGTATATAAGTATGACGCAAACTGTCGGGAGACCTTTGATCAATTAGAATAAAAATTAGATGAATATGTATCCTTCATTTGAACAAGAAATGAAATATATAGAGAAATTTAAGCACTCGTCTGTTTGTTTCTCAATCTTTCTGATGTCAGTATTGAGAGAGTTAAAGAATGCAAAGTCCTCTACCTGCAGAGATTGATAATTTACTCCCACTACAAAGACAGCAAGAGTACCAATTCTCAAGAGCAGTGCCTGATTCTGAATGATCATCCCGATCCCAAGAGATTTTCCTGGCTGTTAGAGGCTTTTAATCTTTGTTTTTCCTGATATTAAAGAATATTCTATATTCCTGTATGGCCAGCTCAGGGTGCTCTAATTTCTTAATTGTACCTAAGCCTTCAAGTTCCTCTTCTCTCTTTCTAATTTTCTATTTCCTGAGTAAATCTCTCTAGTTCTTACACCAAAAATCTTTACATAGGTTTTGAGTCAATTACTCAGACTCTCAGATATATAGATGATATAGACAGATGCTGTATAGATATATAGAAACCTCATACATGTCAGATAAATAGTATCAACTGTGGATAAGGATATGATGCATTGAGAACTCGTATACAGAGAAATGTAAATTGGTCCAAAAACTTTGGAAAGTAATTTGGCATTATTTATACGTTTGGGCACATGCACTCTAGATAAACTTGCAACAGCTTACCACCAGAAGACATGGAAACAAATGACTAAATTGTGTCAACAACGTTGCTTGATAAAATTAAGTCACAATAGAATACACAGAGTCTAACACCATTTATATAAAGTTCAAAAGCAATAAACTACTATATTTCATATGAGACTACTTGTCTCTATATGTTTTTTAAGTAAGAGAATGATAAACACATGCTCAAAATGTGGTTATCCCTGTGGGAAGAGGAGGAAGAATATCATCAGGGAGAGACACCATGCATCAACAGTGTTCTGATTTTTAAGCTGTGGTGAGTACACATGTGGCCATTTGGTTATCCGTCATACCTTATAAATACGTTCTTACATATGTATTGAATATTTCAAAACAAATTTAGGGTATTATAGTCAAAAAATTTTAAATTGTATCACAAATCTCTGTGCTTAAACTGAAAAAATACTATGTAATGTGAATGATAACACAATATTTGAGAGGGAGAAGAATGGTGCTATTGACAGAGAAAATACTGAATATTACTTATCTCTAATGTGATAATATATATAAAGTCATTTTAATTCTGCCACAATGTAAATACTTAATATATGTTAAATATTATCCTCCCGCCTTCCACCATCACAAAATAAGCATCTGGAATAAATAATAATTATGAAGCAAGAGAGGACAATGTTTAAGAACTGGAGTACATGTTTGGGTGAATGTGCACGTGTGTGTGCATGTTATTTAAGAACCAGAGTTTGAATCTCAGCTCTGGATCACTAGTTGTGAGACTTGCCAACTTTCCCCTCTATGCCTCAGTTTATTTTTTTTTAATTTAGATGATAATAGTTATTAATTAGTGTTCTTGTGACGAGGACATGAGACAAAACTAGATGAACTGTTTAATAATTTCCATGCCTCAAGAACTGTGCTGAGTCCTGTGTATGAAGTAATACAAATATCAACATGGCAGCAGTACTAATTTCTTAGAATTCTCTTCATCTACTCATACTTCAATTTGGCTGTTGTTAATGAACCTAAGAGGTGACTATAGAAAAGCTCAAGTTGGCAATATCTATAATCAGCTGGTTTGAATGTCTCATCTCTCATTTCTAACTTATAATTGCTTCTTTTTATTAAGAAAAAAGACTGAGTCTCCATCCTAATGATTTTTTTTTTAAAAGGGGAAAAAAAAGCAGGGAAGATTTTGAAGAATCATCAGAAAGATCACATACACATTCCTAAAATTAAACAACCTGATTAAATGCCAGGCTGAATTTGATTTGCAATATGTTACAACAAGGAAAGCTTATTTTGAGGCCAGCTTAAGGTCTAAGTAGTCACTGCATCAGAAAATAGAAGTCTTCAGCTCAGATAGAACTTAGACCTAATGTAAAATTCAAAACAGGATTGGACACGCATAAAAAGTTCCACTCAGAAGCGTACACACTTGAAGAAACAAAATCACACTAAGTACCACCTTTATTTAGTGTGGCCCTTGATAAACATTTCAATATAACTTCCAGGACACTTCAGATTGAGTAAACCGTATTTGAAGGAACACATCCAATTGTAATATTACAAAGAATTTTCTTAAATTTCCAGTTGAGATGCAATACATCCAACCATGTATTATTAAAAAACAAACAGAAAAGAACAATGTTCAAGAAATTATTCTACATGACTTCAAGACTTACCGTAAAGCTACAGTCAGCAGCACAATGTGGTATGTGAAGGAAGAGACAAATAGACTAATGGAACAGGATAGAGCCCAGAAATATACTCCAATAAATATAGTCAATTCACCTTTGACAAAAGAGCAAAAGCCATACACTAGAACAAAGATGGTCTCTTCAACAAATGACACTGGACATCCACATGCCGAAACAAAACAAATAAACAAAAAAACTGAATCTAGACACAGACCTTATACCCATCACAAAAGTTAACTCAAAATGGATCATGGGCTTAAATGTAAAATTAAAAAACTATAAAATTCCTAGAAGATAAATATAGGAGAAAGCCTACATGCCTTGGGTATGGTGATGCCTTTTTAAATACAACACCAAAGATAGAATCTATGAAAGAAATAGTTGTTAAACTGGAGTGAATTAAAATTGGAAATTTTGTGAAAGGTAATATTAATAGAATTAGACGATACCCTGAAAGAAACATATCAGCTAAAGAACTATTATCCAAAATATGTCAAGACGTCTTAAAACTCAAGAAAATAACCCAACTTGAAAATGGGCCAAAAATTTTGACCCTCACAAAAGAAGATATACAAATGACAATTAAGCATATGAAAAGATGTTCCCCATCATATGTCATCAGGGAAATACAAAGCAAAACAGTGAGATAGAACTACACATCTACTGGAATAGCCAAAACCTGGAACACTGACAATACCAAATGTTGACAAAGATGTAGAACAGTAGGAACATTCACACATTGCTGTGGAAATGCAAAATGGTACAGCCGTGGTGGAAGGCAATTTGGCAGTTTGTTACAAAACAACACACTCAAGCATATGATCCAGCAATTGTTCCTTGGTATTAATCCAAAAGAATGGAAACCTTATGTTTGCACATACACACACCTGCACATCGGTATTTATAATAGGCTTATTCATAATTGCCCAAACATAGAAGAAACTAAGATATCTTTCAGTAGGTGAACGGACAAATCAACTACATGTAGACAATGGAGTATAATTCAGTGCCAAAAAGCGTGAGCCATCCAGACAAAAAAAGACATGGAGAGTCCTTAAGTACACATTACAAAGTGGAAGAAGCTGAAGGAGTTCATTACCACTAGATCATCCTCACAAGAAATGTTAAAGGGAGTTTAAGATGAAATGAAAGAAGGCTAATTAGTTATAGAAAATCTTATGAAAGTATAAAAATCACTAGTTAAAGTAAATCTATAAATGCAGAATACTCTAAGATTGTAATGGTGGAGAATATATCACTTTTTACTCTAGCAGAAAGGTTAAATGACAAAAATATTAAAAATAACTACAATGGTTTGTTAAAAGATAAATATTGTAAAAAGATGCAAATTGTGACATCAAAAACAAAATGTGGGGGAGGGAGTATAAAAATGTAGAGCTTTTATGTGTTTGAAGTTATCATTAGCTTAAAAGAGACTATTATAAATACATGTTTTAGGTAACTTCCATGCTAACCACAAAGGAAAAGCCTATAGTAGATACATAAAAGAGAAGAAGAAATCAAACATACTACAGAAAACTATCAAATTAAAAAGGAAGAGAGCAAAGAAAAAAAAAGGAAGAGAGCAAGAGAAGGAATAACAAATTTACAGAACAAATGGAAAACAACAAAATGACAATAGTAAGTCTATACCTATCAACAATTACTTTAAATGTAAACAGATATATTCTCCAGTAAGAAGACAGCAAGTGGCTGAAAGGATAAAAAAATAAATATACCCAATACACAATACCTACAAGGGACTCATCTCACTTTAGGGGCATATTGAAAGTGAAGTGATGGGAAAAGATAGTTCACACAAATGGAAACCAAAAGAAAACAGGAATTACTATAGTTGTGTCAGACAAAATAGACTTTAAGCCAAATATTGTAATAAGAAACCAAGGTCATTATATAATGATAAAGGTGTCAATCTAAGAAGAGCATATCATATTTGTTAATATTTACCCAAAATACTGAGCATTGACACAAAGTGAATTCAAACAGGCCTAACAGGAGACATAGACAGCAATAATATTAGAGGATCTAATACACCACTTTCAACAATGGATGGATCATCCGGACAGAAAATCAATAAGGAAGCTTTGAACTTACAGGACACATTGGAACAGATGGACCTAACAGATATTCCACTCACTAGCACAGAATACACATTCTTCTCAGGTGCACATGGCACATTCTTCAAGACAGTTCACATGTTAGGTCACAAAACAAGTCTTAAAAAATATTAAAATCATATGAAGCATCTTTTCTGATGACGATGGTATAGAACTAGAAATTACTTACAAGAAAGAGAATTTACAAATATGGAGATTAAACCATACTCTCCTAAACAAATGGCTCAAAGAAGAAACAAAGGAAAATCAAGAAATATCTTGAGACAAATAGAAATGGAAATACCACATACTAAATCGTACCAGATGCAGCAAAAGTAGTTCTAAGAGGGAAGTTCATCAAAATAATGCCTACATTCAGAAAAAAAGTCATCTCTAATAAGCAAGCTAACTTTGCACCTTGTGCTTCAAGGAACAAGAAAACAAAAAGAACAAAGGAAACCCAAAGTTAGTATAATGAAGAAAATAAAAAGGATCAGGAAATAAATGAAATAGAGACTAAAAAGACAAGAGAGAAGATCAATAAGACTAAGAGCTAGATTTTTGAAATGATAGGCAAAATAGACAAATCTTTTGCTAGACTCACCAAGAAAAAAAAAAAAAGAGGAAAGAACTCAAAATTATAAATTAAAGAGAAGGCCATCACAGCGGATACTACACAAACACAAATATTGTAAGAGACTACTGTGAACCACAGTATGCAAACAAATTGGTTGATCTAGAAGAAAAGATTACTATAAATCTAAAATCTACTAAGAAGGACTCATGAAAATATAGAAAGTCCAAACTCAAGTAGTTACTAATAAAGAGATTAAATCAGTAATCTAAAGCTCCCAACAAGGAAAGCACAGGATCAAATTTCTTCACTGATGACTTCTACCCAACATTTAAAGAAGAACTAATGCCAAAGCCTCTGAATCTTCCAAAAAAAATAGAAAAGGAGGAACACTTCCAAACTCATTTTATGACACCAGCATTACCCTGATACTAAAACCAGATAGGGAGAAAACAAGAAAAGTACATGCCAACTTCTGATGAACATAAATGCAAAATTCATCACCAAATATTAGCAAATTGAATTCTATAATATATTAAAATGATGGACCACCATGAGCAAGTGGGATTTATTGATCCCAGATTAACCACATTAACAAATGAGCGATAAAAATCATATGGTCATCTCAATAGATGCAGAAAAAACATTTTACAAAGTTCAACTTAATTTCATGATAAAAACTGCCAACAAACTGGAAATAGAAGAAATGTACTTCAATATAATAAAAGCCATATACGACAAGCCCACAGCTAACATCATACTCAGTGTTGAAGAGCTGAAAGCTTTTCCTCTAAAATCAGGAATAAGACAAGAGTGCCCACATTCACAATTTTTTTTTTTCAACATAGTATCACAGCAGATAGACAAGAAAGAAAAAGTAAAGCATCTAAATTGGAAGAGAAGTAAAATTGTCTCTATTTGAAGATGACATAATATTATATATAAAAATCCCTAAAGACTCCATCAAAAAAACTGTAGGACTCAGAGAAAGACAAATACCATATGATTTCACTCATATGTGGAATTTAAGAAACAAAAACAGATGAACATAGGAGAAAGGAAGAAAAAATAAGAGGAAAACAGGGAGGTAAACAGTAAGAGACAACTCTGGGGAACAACTATAGGGTTGCTGGAGGGGATGTGGGTAGGGGCATGGGGTAACTGGGTGATGGGCAATAAGACAGGCACTTGAAGTAATGAGCACTGGGTGATGTATGCAACTTTTGAATCACTGAATTCTACCTCTGAAACTAATAATACAGTATATGTTAATTAAATTGAATTTAAATTTAAAAATTTATTTTTATTTACTTTTAAGATTTTATTATTTATTTATTTGCCAGAGAGAAAGAGAGAGACAGCACAAGCAGAGGGAGCAGAAGGAGAAGCAGGCTCCCCGCTGAGCAAGGAGCCTGATGCAGAACTCCATACCAGGACCCTGGGATCACAACCTGAGCTAAAGGCAGATGCTTAATGACTGAGCCACCCAGGCATCCCTAAATAAAAATGTTTTAAAAAACTGTAGGACTAGTAAGTTTAGTAAAGTTACAAGATACGTAATCAATATACAAACATAATTTGCATTTCTATACAACATCAGTGAACTGTAAGATAATTTGAGAAAACCATTTTATTTACAATAGCATCAAAAAGAATAACATATTTAGGAATACATTTAACCAAGGAAATAAAAGATCTGTACACTGAAAACTCAGACACTGGCTAAAGAAACTGAAGAGGATATAAATATACGGAAAGATGTTCTGTGCTCATGTGGTATAAAAATTAGTATTGTTAAAATAAACATACTATCCAAGCAATCTATACATTCAATGCATATCCCTATCAAAATTCCAATGGCATTTTTTACAGAAATAGAACAATCTCTAAATTTTAATTTTGATTTTAATAGAACCACAACAGACCCTAAATAGCCAAAGCAGTAACAAGAAAGAGCAACAAATTTAGAGCATCATGCTTCCTGGTCAAATTATATTGTGATACCATCCTAATCAAAATGGTATGGTATTGGCCTAACAGACACATAGATAAACGGAACACAACTGAGAGCCCAGAAACAAACCCATGCATAAGTATTTAATTTACAAGAAAGAAGACAATAACATACAATGAGGAAAAAATGATCTCTTCAATAAATGGTGCTGGGAGGGGTGCCTGGATGGCTCAGTTGTTTAAGTGTCTGCTTTCAGCTCAGGTTGAGATCGCTGAGCAGGGCTCCCTGCTCAGTAGGAAGCCTGGTTCTCCCTCTCCCTCTGCCTAATGCTTCCCTGCTTCTGCTCTCTCTCTCTCTCTGTCAAATAAATAATAAATAAAATCTTTAAAAATAAATAAATAGGGGCTCCTGGATAGCTCAGTTGTTGGGTGTCTGCTTTCGGCTCCGGTCAGGACCCCAGGGTCCTGGAATTGAGCCCCACGTTGGGCTTCCTGCTTCGCGGGAGGCCTGCTTCTCCCTCTCCCACTCCCCCTGCTTGTGTTCCCCCTCTCACTGTCTCTCTCCCTGTCAAATAAATAAATAAATAAATAAATAAATAAATAAATAAATAGTGCTGGGAAAGAACACTGAATTATATATTTAAAAGTTGCTAAAAAAAAAAAAGTTGCTAAGAGAGTTGGTCTTAAATGTTCTTACCACAAAAAAATGGTAATTATGTGACTTGATGGGTATGTTCACTAACATTATTGTGGCGATCATTGAATAATATACATGTGTATCATATCATCACATACTTGAAAATTCTTATTTATCTCTCCTTTTCAACCTCAAGGTACGTTCTGAACATTGAGAATTGGCTTAGTTAATATATTTTTGCAAAGCTCTAAAGAGTGTTGGAGTTAATACCCCACAGGGACAACTCAATTGGTAGAAGCTCCCCATGCTCATTGGACATTTAATACACGGGGGCATTTCCTTTGCGTCACAGAAATACCAACGGAATCCAGCCCTTAACGACAACCTAAATCTCAGCCTTAATTCAAATTTTTCTTCTTTATCTTTCACCTATTCCATCACTCTTATTCCGTAGTATAACCTTTCAAATAAACTGCCTTCAAAAATTCTCTTTTCAAGTTCTACAATTGGCAAAGCCTACACAGACAGTATTTTTTCCAGAACTGGTCTTAGAAAACTTATCCTTAGGATGGAATTTTAGAACTAGATTCCTTGCTGCCCAGATATCAATTATCTATGGTGCTGATAAACTGTGACATGTGATTCAATATCACAATCACTAATAATTTTACCTGTGATGGACTGAAATGAGGTACAATGAGAAGAGGAAGCATAATGTATGTATTAGTTCTGGCACTTGAACGGTGTGAGGCAATGGTAATTATACAGATTAGGAGGTAGCTGGTTTTTGTTAAATTTCTTAAAAGACTTGAAGAAAGACCTATTCATTGACATGAGTAGGTCTGTCAATCAGCAGAGCATGACATAAAAACCTGAGGATCATGGCATAATTTAATGAGACTCTTCACTGAAACCAGTGTTGTGCTAAAAATTAAGCTCAGAGTTTAATTGTTAGCAGAACAGCAAAGGAGATCATGTACTATCTTGGCAGGTAGCCCAGGGTAAAGTCAGGGACTCTGTAGAACCTCAGTATTTGTAACCGGCATATAAATGAGTAGATTCCTGGGAACCTCCCAGTTTGGCTGAAGCACACCTCAACCCCACTCCTGGTTTAGTGGTGGTGATCTTTTGAAGGCCAAAATTGACATTACGCGATGCTGCCATGGAACTGAATTCCCTGTGACAGTGTGCATACGAGAAGCCATGTGGTGACATTGGACACACTAACTTACTTACTTACTTACTTATTTATTACTGAAAGTAACAGCAGAGCATCAACCAGGACGCCCTTCTGTCTATGGATCTGGTGTCAACGACTAATAAATAAATGGATTTCTTGGGTAAGGCAGTTGTTAAGGATACTGCTTTATTCTTATAAGCAAAAACATGAAAGAGTTTATAAAAAGGCTGATATAAATATTAAAAATATTTCACTCCCCAGTTTTCAGATGTAGTTCCCACCAGCTGAATAGGAAGCCAGTTGTTACTTGGGTAGGAAAACTGAACTGTCATTGAAAATAGTTATAATAAACAGCCTATCAATTCTTCTCCAAAGAGACTTTCAGCCATGTATCCTATAACTGTATACGAATTGGAACTTATGAGAGGATACTAAATACAAGGTTGGAGCTGGCACAGATACCAGAGAATTCAAAATACCACCATGGACATCTTGTTTGATTGTCACTTGTTCTCCATGAGCCTCCAAACACACTTCTATTTCACAGTAGAGGAAATGGCCCCTCAGATACACCCTATGGTTACTTTTTCCATACTTGACTTCAAATTTAGAAGTAAATACACTATCCATTTATCATAAAAATTTTCAGTAAAATGGGTATAGAAGGTACAACATCAACATGATAAATGCCATATATGACAAACCCACAGCTAATAACACCTGTGAAAACCTGAAAGCTTTTCTTCTAAGATCAGGAACAAGACTCTTGCCACTTTTTCCAACATAGTTATTGGAAGTCCTTACCAGAATAATTAGGCAAGAAAAATCAATAAAAGGCATTCAAATCAAAAAGGAAGAAGTAAAACTGTCACTATTTGCAGATGGCATGATATTATATATAGAAAGCTCTAAAGACCACCACAAAATCATTATATGAAATCAATAAAGTTTCAGGGTACAAAATCAATATATAAATCTGTTAAGTTTCCATGCTTATATGAAACAAACTATCAAAAAAGAGATTAAGAAAACAATTCCATTTATGATTCCATCAAAAAGAATAAAATATTAAGGAATAAACTTAACCAAGGAGGTTAAAGATCTATATACTGAAAACTATGACATTGATGCAAGAAATTAAGACACAAACAAATATGAAGATATTTTATATTCATGGACTGGAAGAATCAGTATCACTAAAATGTTCATACTATCCAAAGCAAATTCAATGCAATTTTGATAAGAATTCCAACGGTATTTTTCACAACAATAGATGAACAATCCTTAAATTTGTATGGAACCACAAAAAACCCCAAATAGCCAAAGTGATTGAGAAAAAGGAACAAATCTGGAGGCATCACATTTCCTGATTTCAAACTATATTACAATGCTATAGCAGTCAAAATGGTATGGTATTGGCTTAAGAACAGACACATGTATCAGAGCCATTGCAAGATGGCAGTAGAGTAGGAGGATCCTAGTCTTGCCTTTTCCCATGAACACAACTAGGTAACTATCAAATCATTCTAAATACCCCAAAAATTGACCTGAGCACTGACAGAAAAAAAAAACACAAAACTCCACAACTAAAGGGAAAGAAGAGGCCACATCAAAGAAGGTAGAAAGTGCACAGATTTGGTTTAGGGGAGAAATGGGTCATGCATGCTGTGGAGGGGAAGGAGCCATGGCTGCAGAGGACAAGAAAGAGAGGAGCTCACAGGGGAACACACAAGGAGAATGTTTCCCAAAGCCATCAGCTTAGGAAATGAGACGGGCAGAATTCCATGAATTCTTGTAACCAGTGGGGCTTGAAGCCTGGAGTTTTAAAGATCAGCAAGCTTGGCTGGGATAGAGCCCTGACGGTACCATGCTGCTCCCGGAGAGAGGGCAGACAAACAATCCAAGGGGCAGATAGTATGGAAATAGCAATCTGGGGAATGCCTGGGGCACACAGCAGGGGATTGTTCACTCTTAGAGTATGTCCCTGAGAGGCAATGTTCAAAGATGCCTCTGTGGAAGAAAGGAGCTGGCTAGCACCATTTCCTTCCCCCACTCCTCAGCATAAATATAGAGCCACCTGTGGGAAGCAGTGCAACACTGACACTGACTGCCTAGCTTGCTGAGACCAAGCCCCACCCCTCTGTGCTCTCAGGAGACTGCCCTTCTCAGTCAAGCCTGCCTCAGGCTCAGTGTGGTGGACCCCTCCCCCAAAGACCAGCACAAATCCCTGCCCACACCATGTCTCCTAACCAGAGAGTTCTGCAGAACCTCAATTCTACTGGAGTTGGCGTCAGGACTCATTTCACAAGCAGATGAGAGCACACCTACTTACAAGTCAGCACCTTTAGGCCAGGGATCAGACACTGCCGACAGCAGACACGGAGAGCCTCTGCAATCGACTGGCTGAAGGACAAAGCAGCCAAAACACAACAGCAGAGACACTCCCGGAAGCACCAGGCCCTGGGTACTACTTGACCTCTTCTTCATAAAGCCATTACATTCAGAAGCAGGAGACCTAACTGGCTTTTCTAACACACAAAAGAAGGCAGAAACTTAGACAAAATGCCAAGATAGGGAATTTCATCCCAAATGAAAGCTAAGCAAAACAGATATAAGTAACATGCCTGACGGAGAATTTAAAGCAACAATCATAAGGATACTAACTGGGCTTGAGAGAAGAATACAAGACATCAGGGAGACCCTTATCACAGAGATTAAAGAGTTTAAAAAGAATCTATCAGAGTTGAAAAATGCAATAAATAAGGTTGGAAACAGGCATGATGCAATAAAAAGAAGGCTGGAAGAAGCAGAGGAACAAATTAGTGACCTAGAAGATAAAATGACAGAAAATAATTAAGCCGAAAAAAAGAGAGAAAGAAGAAAGATATAGAATATAAAGAAAGACTTAACGGAACTCGATGACTCTGTTAAATGCAATAACATTAATATTATAGGAATCCCAGAAGAAGAAGAGAGAAAGGGGGGCATAAAATTTATTTCAAGAAATAATAGCAGCAGTTTAAATAATAGCAGTTTCCTTCCCCCTAATCTGGGGAAGGAAACAAAGATCCAAATCCAGGAGGCACAGAGAACTCCCATCAAAATATGTAAAAAGCAGGCCAACACCAAAACATATTGTAATTGAACTTGCGAAATATAGTGATAAAGAAAAAAAAATCTTAAAAACAGAAAGACAAAAGAAATAATAAATTTACAAGGGAAAACCCACAAGGCTAGCTGCAGATTACTCAACAGAAACTTGGCAAGCCAGAGGGAGTTGCATGATATATTTAAAGTGCTGAATGGGAAACATCTGCCACCAAGAACGCTCTATTCAGCAAGGCTATCATGCAGAGGAGAGAGAAAGAGTTTCCCATACAAACAAAAACTAAAGGAGTTTGTCATCACTAAACCAGCCCTGCAAGAAATATTAAATGGGACTCTTTGAATCCAAGGAGAGACCAAATGTGACAAAGACAAGAAAGGATCAGAGAAAATCTCCAGAAAAAATGACAAAACAAGTAATAAAATGGTGATAAATACATCTCAAGAATTACTTTGAATGTAAATGGACTAACTGCTCCAATTAAAAGGCTTAGGGTGTCAGAATGGATTAAAAAAAAAAAAAGACCATCTATATGCTGCCTCTAAGAGACACATTTTAGACCAAAATACTCCTGCAGATTGACAGTGAGATCATGCAAATGGATGTCAAAAGAAAGCTGGAATAGCAATACTTGTCTCAGACAAACTAGAAACAAAGACTGTGAAGAGAGACAAAGAATGGCATTATATAATCATAAAGTGGACATTCCACGAAGAAGATATGACAACTGTAAATACTTATGCACCCAACATTTCATAGAATTCAAAGAACATTCTCATTGACTTATAGCATTTAAGAAACTAGTTTTTAGTTTATGACTACAATGAACAACATACTGCTATCTAACTTGGAAAATCACTGGTTTCAGTTTGCCAAAAGAAAATTTTCTTTCTCCAATTCTGAATTGAGTATTTCCCTTCATTGTGTTGTCTTAAAAATGGAAACTTTCTTAACAAATCCACTAATGTATATATTTCATAAAAGGTATGCTTAAAATTTTTCTACATGATATTCAAAATCTATTTCAGAGCTCATTTCTTTCTCTAATAAGGTCAAATACATGTATTATGTTTTCATATCATGATATTTTTTAAGTTTTAGTCTTATAGCAACTTAAATATGACTGTAGACTGTTGTAGAATATGAATTAAAATACACTAATCAAAAAAATGTTACTTGTTAAACTGTTTTAAAAATAGAATTGAAAGAAGGGTTTGGAACATGGATTTGGGAAAATTTTTTCAGAAAAATTAAAATTTACATGTGCAAGAGTATGGTATTTTTGTATACAGATTAGATTTAGTAATCTACTTTTCATATCTTGAATTTTGATAAACATTTTATAGTATTGATATCAAGTATAAAAATCAAATAGTTTATGTCATCTTAGAAGTTTTCTTTATTAAATGATCATGATGCAGTAGATTGAGTTGGATATTTTGTTTAAATATTTTTAAATTATTTTGAAATAATTATATTATCTTCCCAGAAATAAGGTAAAAATGATAAACAGAAGATTCTGTTAGTAAATTCATTTCAGGCGACTTTTTATACTCCGATTTGAAATATGGTATGTTCTTCCCTGAGACTGTCTCCATCTACTAAAACTGTTACTGCTTGTTGGTAGGAAATATGTTTTTCACTCTAAATAGTATAAATTTGTATATAATTAAAAAAATATTTGTTGATTGAATGTTAAGTGCTTCATTTCCTGGCAGAGACTCACTTTATAGAATAACATTGTGCAGAAAATGTTCTTAAAATAATGAGTTATTATGTTTACGCTAGAATAAAACATAGAAAACTCTTTAAACAACCTATAAATAGCAGTTGCTAGATGTGAAAGCTAAGTCAAAGTTTTTCCTTATTCCATAAATTACTGTACTTTCCTATA
This sequence comes from Potos flavus, assembly GCA_028534135.1. Lineage (NCBI taxonomy): Eukaryota > Metazoa > Chordata > Mammalia > Carnivora > Procyonidae > Potos > Potos flavus. Next base: position 20,123,335 of record CM052894.1, on the reverse strand, counting down.
TAGTTTAGAAGACTGAACATAAGGAGATTTTGACATTTAAAAAAAAATTAATGTGCTCAATGGGAATATATCACCTAGATAATTTATTGCATACATTTTCATATGTGCTTTCCCTAAGTATCCCAGTTTCTCCTTTTTATCCTCTGAATTATCTGAATAGAAAAACATACACATCTGTAAGTTTTATGCTGAATTCTAGGGGGAAAAAAGTGTTTAGCCAAAAATTTTGGTAATAGCTACCAGTCACAAAGAAAATTCAAAAAATGTATAGAAAAAATTCAGTAACTCTTAATTATGGTGGCCCTGGGGAATAGTCATATAAACATTCTGAAATCAGGAAAAACAAAGTCTTAGTTATTTTGTGAAAGCAAAAACAAACAAAAAACCCAGACATGTATGTCAATGGAACAGAATAGAGAACCCAGGAATAGGTCCACCATATATGGTGAATTAATTTATGACAAAAGAGTTAAGATTATACAATGGCCACAGTTTCGGGTGTTGCCAGACACCATAAACTGAGAGCCAAGCCAGTAGGACGGTCCTTTCAATAAATGTTGATGGAAACACTGGACAGCCACATGCAAAAAAAAAGAAAAGAAAAGAAACTAGACCCTTATTTTACACCATACACATACATTAACTCAAACTGATTTAAAACTTAGATATAAGATTGGAAACCATAAAAGTCAAGAAGAAAACAAGTGGTAAGCCACTGACATTGGTTTTGGCAATGATTTTTTGGATTTGACATTAAAGCAAAGACAACAAAAGGAAAATAAACAAGTGGGATTATATCAAATAAAAAAGCTTCTGCAGAGCAAATATTCATCAACAAAATGAAAAGGCAAACTACTGAATGTAAGAAGATATTTGCAAATCAGGTATCTGATAAGGGATTAGAATAAAAAATATATAAAGAACTTATACGACTCAGTAGCAAAAACAAATACTCCAATTCAATTTAAACAGGGGCAGAGGATCTGAATAGGTATTTTTCCAAGGAAGACATACAGATGGCTAACAAGGTACATGAAAATGTTCTCAACATCACTAATCATCGGGGAAATGCAAATCAAAACCACAACAATCAGTTTTTTCTATTTATAGGTCTGATTCAGCTTTTCATTTGTTTTGTTTTCTTTAGATTCCACATATGGGAGATACAGGCTTCTAGTTATTGCATGAATAAATCATGGGAATAAAAGGTACAACATTGGGAATATGGTCAACAATACTGTAACAATGTTGTATAGTGACAGATGGTAGCTATACTTGCAGTGAATATAGCGTAAGATGTAAAGAAGTTGATTCGCATTATTGTACACCTAAAACTAATGTAATGTTATGTGTCAACTATACTCATAATTTCATTTTTTGAAACACCATGAGATATAACCTCCTATCTATTATCAAAAAGACAGACAATAACAAGTGTTGACAAGTATGGACAATAGAGAACCCTTGTTGGAAATGCAAACTGGTACAGGCAGTATGGCAAACAGTATGAAATTTCCTCAAAAAAATAATAACAGTACTACCATATGATTCAGCAATTCCACCATAGTTATTTATCCAAAAAAAAAAAAAAGAAAACATTAACTCAAAAAGATATATGCACGTCCATATTCATTGCAGCCTTACTTACAATGGCCAAATATGGAACTAACCTAAGTGTCCACTGATGGATCAAAGGATAAAGAAAATATGGTGAATGTACATTATATATATAATGGAACATTATTTACCACAAAAATGAATGAAATCTTGCAATTTGCAACAACGTGGGTGGACCTTGAGGGCATTATGCAAAGTGAAATAAGTCAAAGACAGATGTTATACAATTTCATATGTAGAATCTAAAAAAATAAATAAACCCAAGTTCACAGATACAGAGAACAGACCTGTGGTTGACAAAATCAGGGGTTGGTGGGTGGGTGAAATGGGAGAAGGGGGTCAAAAGCTACAAGTTATAAAATAAATCTTCCAGTTACAAAATAAGTCATGAGAATGTAACTTACATCACAGTGACTATGGTTAATACTATACTGCCTATTTGAAAGTTTGTGAGAGTAGATCTTGGGGCCCCTGGGTGGCTCAGTCAGTTAAGCATCTGCCTTCAGCTCAGGTCATGATCCTAGGGTTCTGGGATCGAGCCCATCATCAGACTCCCGCTTCTCTCTTTGCCTGCCACTCCCCTTGCTTGTGTGGCTCTCTTTCTGTCTCTAATAAAAGAATAAAATCTTAAAAAAAAAAAAAAAGAAAGTAGATCTTAAAGGTTTGCATCACAAGAAAAAAGTTGCACCTATGTATGACAGTGTTAACTAGACTTACTGTAGTGATCACTTTATCAAATCATGTTGTACACCTGAAGCTAATTCAATGTTATATGAAAATTATACCTCAATTAAAACAAAACAAAAAAATAAGCCTAGATCTGGCACAGACATTTGAACCAGAGATTAGAAAATGGAAACAGGTATTATAATACATGTGCACAAAGTTAATTATAGACATGTAAAATATAAAACAGTACGAAATCTAATTTCCAGTGATGAAAACTATAATTATCATGAGAAAAACACAACTGGATAAGATTAATAGATTAACATAGAGATAATAGATAATCAAAGAGAATAAGATTGGTGAACTTGATGACGCAGCAGTAGAATCATCCAAAATGAAATACACAGAAAAAGACAAAAACAAAATGAACAAAGCACCCATGAAAATATGACGTAACTTTAATCAACTTAATGTACATGTAATTAGAAATAGATGTGGAGAAATAATTTGGAGAAAGATTCCCAAATTTGATGAAAACCACACATCTGCAGATCCAGGAGCCTTGATAAACCCCAAGAACAAGAAACACGAAGAAAATCATAAGACCTATGATAATCAAATTGCCCAAAACCAGTAATAAAGAGAAATCTTAAAAATGCCTGGAGAAAAGATGTATTATATACAAAAGAACAAATATATGGATGGCACCTGTTGTCTCAACATAAATATGTCAGAGACAGTAGAGCAGTATCTTTTAATTTGGGGATGAGAAGAGAGAGGGATTATAAAGGAGCATACGGAAAGTTCTGAGAGTGATGGATATGTTCATTATCTTGACTGTGACAATTGTTTCACTGTCATATACAGACGTCAAAACTTCTCCAGTGTTAGACATTAAACATGTATAGTTTATCAGAGTGCAATGAAACTATTTAAAAAGTAAATGTATGAAACCAAGTTCACCTTCACCAATAATCATATAACTATGAATCAAAACAACAAGGTTCTTTCCTGTTTCATGCGTCCGAATATATGATTTTTGACTTTACTGATTAATAATCTTGGTAGTCTAGTAAAACATGGCACTCAACTCAATGGACCTATGATAAAAACAACCCTTGGGAAAGCAACTTGAAGGTAAGCCTCAGAAACTTTGAACCATCCATTCCATGTCCGATCATCTATACCAAGAATATAATCCCAAAGATAGAAAGTATTTAACCTACAATTACTCTCAATACGGCATTGTATGTATAGTCCAAAAAATGCGCCCAGGCTAAGTAGCTCATGCATCAGTCCAGATAACAAAGTATAGGCTACCCTATGAAAATAAACTATACATTGGCTTTGCATAAACAGAAGTTCATTTCTCCCTCACACAAAGATGCAGGTCAAGGGGTAACACCTCTATCCACTCAAAAATCAGAGATCCAGACTCACTCCATCTTGTGATTTGGCTATCTCGAAATGTGGCACTGTGTCAGAGGAAGGTAATTGAACAAAATCATACCTTAATTGCCTCCACATCATTTTACTCACAGTTCATTGGCCTAAACTAGCCACTTGTCTCCTAACCAAAATAAAAGGAAGCCTAGTAAATGTCATGGAACATATGGAATAGCACTATGAACTCTGCCATAACCCACAAGAGAGGAATTACTTTTTAAAATACTGCCTGGCATACAGTGTGCCTTGAATATCCAAAAATATTATGTAGAAATTTAAAATAAGGTTGAAAAAACTGATAACATGGAAAAATGCTTTAGCTATGATGTTTAAAAAATGTTATAAGCTTGGTTATGTCACTTACTCATTTGTAGCTTTCAGTAAATCACTCCATTTCTATAAACCTTACTTTATCCATATGTAAAATTTAGATAGTGATATCTCCCTTCATAAGATTGATGTGAAGAAAAAAGAAATCCAGCTATGCATGTTGAACTCTTGGGTGAGTGCCTAAATCTATTAGTCAAGAAGTAACAATTTTTAATATTTATTTTTACCAATAGCTTTCATTATCTAACTTGTCATATATGTAAGATTATTTCCTATCTCGTTTCAAAAGAGCAGGGACTTTTGCTTGTTCAATTATATATTCCTCGTGCCTAGGGAAAAAAAACAGAACCGGTATTTTTATTATATTGTTAGTATACCTTTCTGGTCTTTTAGTGGATATCCTAGATGTGCGTACTTGTCTTATTATTGTCTGCCCTGAGTTAACATATTTATTACATCTGGAATAATGCAAGGAACTTTAAAAAAAATTTAACTTTCCCTGTATTATTGCTATCATATAGTTTCCTTCTACATGTTATGTAAGACACGGTTGCTGTTTTTCACGCTTAGTATTTTTTCCTATTTACCCCCATGTTTATCTTGTCTATAATCCTTTATCCTTTCATGTAGTTCAAAGCTTCCATCTGAAATCATTTTCCTTGAGCCTAAAAAAACTTCCTTTCGGATTTCATGCCGTGTGAATCTCTGGTAGTAAGTTCTTTCAGCTCTTATTTGTAAGTCTTCATTTTGCTTTCACTGTTGATGAATATTTTCACTAGGTATAGGATTCAAGACTGGAATGTTTTTTTCCAGTGATTTAAAAAAAAATGTCATTTCATTGTTTTCGGGATTCCATCATTTCTCTTGAAAAATCAAACATCAGTTTTATTGTCGCTCTTCTGAAAATAATGTTTCTATTATCTCTAGCTGCTTTCAGGTATTTTCTTTAATATCCAGCAATCTGACTAGGAGGCATCTAATGATGACTTTCTTTGCATGTCTCCTGTTTAGGTTTCACTGGTCTTCTGGAATTTTGGGGTTGGGATCTTTTATCAGGTTGGGGGAATTCTTAGTCATTATGTCTTCAAATTTTATCTACCTCATCCTCCCTCTCCTCTCTTTATGGGACTCCAATTCCCAAGACATTAAAAGATTTGATCATGTCTCACATGTCTTTCACACCCTGTTCCATTTTATTCTTATCTGTGCTTCAATTTAAATGCTTTTCTGTTGACCTGCCATTGAATCCATTAATCTTGTTTTCTACTGTGTCCAGATTCTTTTTAGATTCATCCATTGGGTCTTTTAATATCGTATACTGTATTTTGTTATAAAATAGCTAATTTATTAATTTTACAAGTACTACTTCTCTATTGGAATTCTAAAGGTTTCCTTTCGCTTTTAACCATCTTTTATTTTATGTTATTTTATTTTATTTATTTATTTGTTTATTTATTTATTTTAATGCATAAAATCTTGTCTCTATTCTCTGAATTATGATTAAGTTACTTTTATCTGTTGCTTAAGAAACAACTATAAACTAATATTTTTAAAAAAAAATTGTGTGTCAGGGTGCCTGGGTGGCTCAGTCGTTAGGCGTCTGCCTTTGACTCAGGTCATGATCCCAGGATCCTGGGATCAAGCCCTGCATTCGGCTCCCTGCTGGGTGGGAAGCCTGCTTCTCCCTCCCTCTACTGCTCCCCCTGCTTGTGTTCCCTCTCTCGCTGTGTCTCTCTCTGTCAAATAAATAAATAAAATCTTTAAAAAATAAAAATTTATGTGTCAGAATTTTTTATTAGATGCCAGTCATATGGAGAGTCTATGGAATCCTTGAAAGAATATGTATGTAAGTCCCATAAAACCATCCCCATCCTGACGAAGAGAAATCTGAAGCATTATAGTTCCTCATAATCCTTTACAGAGATTAATGCCACCCTCAAAAATTTAAGGAATTTACAAAAATCAAAGTATTGTTTTAGATAACTAAAAATAATTATAAGCTTAACTAAGTGATATCCACAATCCTAACTGTTCTGATGAAGACTGTTTCCTGGAATACATCAATACAGCCTCTTGGACCTGGTATGGAGCTTTGTATGAAAATGTGTTCTTTTCAAACCCCATCAATAATGAGAATTTAATTCGGTCTGCTTTTATATGGGAAATAGAACTATACACATTCAGTGTCTCAACCCAAGGTTAACTTTCCTGATTTCTGTCATGATATAGGCCAAAGAAATGTTAAATCACCTTTATATTCATGCCTGAACTTTTTATTGATGACATCAGGCTAATCAACAGCAATCTATGATACGATGGAAATGATACATTTAAAATTGTGCCCGAGTGGTCCAGAGAGTGCAAGTCAGTTTCATGCACACAAACAAGACAGTTGCCCTTCTCACTGATTTTGCATCAAAGGCTATGGCTATGGCCTTCTCTGCCATTCCTTCCAACCACATGAATGAAAAAGAGAAAAATCAGGCCTGCTGTGCAGAAGCCTTGTCCAGCTAGTATCAGTGCAAGCTGAAATGTTATCCTGCCACTCTTTAGTTTGAGAATTGGCCCTCAAAGGCAGTGGTGAGGAGAAATTCTAGAAATATAACTGTTTATGTATTTTTTTATTTTTGGAGAGAGAAATGATCTGAAATAAGGATATACATGACTCATGAAAAATTATAAATATCTTGGTTGGCTGGTCAGGGGACTGGAAAAAATTGGGAACTCAAATCCAAGAAGTTGTGAGGTTGATGCATATTCATGAATCCATGCCAGTGGGCACTAAGTACACAAATATTTGTGTATCCTGCCAGTGAACATCAAAGAGGACCCACTGCAAAGGAAGCACATAACCACAATAACAAGTGGACAGAACGGTGAATCCGATGGATATTATCTAAATTCGATGTTCTGTCAATGTCTGCTTCTGCAACTGACTCACAAAAGGTCTATCCATTTTGGATGGTGTCCACGCATGACCCCAATGGGAAGAGCTCCTCTAAGTGAAGCTGATTTAGCTACTCAAACAGCTGAACAACAGATACATAATCAACAAATTCCTCTCTGTGACCCCAACAGAGTAAAATCCCTTGAGGAGATTAGTTTGTCATTTCTGTCTAGTTGAAGACGTTAGGTCCCTTCTACCCTATAAATGGCAATTGTGCATCCTTATTAGATTTGAAATGTAATCTAGATATGTTTCTCTTCCCTTCTCAAAGTGCTTCTTATAGCAGCATTCTTAGAGTACTTATAAAATGTCTCATATACTGGCATAGACTGTTGTATAACATCACCTTGGACCAACTGGCCAAGTTTGCAGTTGAGGAGTACCAATTACTGCATTATCGCATAACTCACTGGCCTTACCATACAGTACATCACACAGAATTGATCAGTCTAATAAAATCTTAGAGTGACCCATTAAAGGCTCCACTAACATTCAAGAATAACACTCTGTCCTCCAGAATGCAATATATACAATAAACCAACAGCCTACATATGCTGAGTCTCCCATAGAGGGAATACACAGGTCTGGGAGCCAAGTTTTAGAAGAACTGATCTCTCCCATCATCACTCCTAGTGAGCCACTTGCAAAATTTGTGCTTCTCATACTCTTTTAGGTAAGAGGTCTTGGTTCCCAGTTGGGGAAGTGAACTTCGACCAGGGGACATAGTCAATTTTTCCTTAAACCCAATATTACAACTGCAACCTGATCACTCTGGACTATTCATATTGTTATTGTTGTTTTAATTTAATTAAAGAGCTAGGGTTACTGCTATGTAATGGGGGTTAGAGGGGAGTAGAGAGTCTCTGGAATCAACAGATTTATTGGGAGCTTTTCTTGGTGCTTTGTGTCTTCAACTACAGCTAACAAGGGCTGAGGAACAAGGGCTGAGTCGTATCAGCAGGCAAGAACTATAGAACACTGAAGGCCTGAAAAAAGATGTAGGAATGTAGAATAAGTGGTAGAGGAGGCAAATTACTATTTTCACGGTCTCAGCACCATTTGCAGAAGTAGGGACTATAGCATATTCAGTGACCCCCTTCCCTAATATAAGCTTTTTAAAGAGATTTTATCTGGCTCTCATCTTTAAGAATCAGTAAGAGATGGACATGATATTGAGAAGAGTGGATCTGATTCATGCAAGGAAAGGACTGTACCAGATGCTGTTTTTATATTATTTATCTTTTTTTGCTTGGACCAAATCTGATTTATAATACAGCAGTGGTGAACATTTCCATACAGACAGTACCCCAACTTAAAGGCATGCTGTGTTTCTTTTTATGGTTTCCTACTTCAGGGCCTTCCTCATGTAAAAATGTAGTGCAGATACAAGAGAGTTAAGGCTCTCAGAAGCCACCCCTGACTAGCTGGGGAGGGAGGGAGCCAGTGCACAATTCTGGAGGCTTTTGTCATGCTACTCAGAGGCCCCAGAAGAATCAAGCCCTCGTTACTCCCAGCAACAACTGCAATAATGCACTTTTGTGTTGTGGTGTTTTTTTGTTTTCTCTCCTTTTCAGTCTCGCTTTTCTTCCTCCCTTTCCCTGGCTTCCTGGAATGACCTCTCAAGTAAACTGCCTGTAAGCGTGGTCCTAGACTTCTCCTTTCACAGGAAGCCACTCTAACAAAACCCATCATTCGCAAATTGAGCCCACTAAACTCAAAGTCAGCACTGTACAACGTCAGGTATGTTGTGAGCATTTTATTGAGCTCTACAAAAATAAAGTTTTTCCAATCTCAAGCCTCCATCTACTAGGATTCGGGAAATGGAAGATGACAGGAAAATTGAACCATAGACTTTTCAGAGTTCTTCTGGTGTTATGTCAAGTTGCTGGGAGACATACATAGTGCTAAGGCATTAGCAAATGAAGATTTTTATTTTTTAGTCATTGGTCTGCATAGATGGGCCCTATCTTCATTGGCAATATTGTCTTCATGGCACCTTGAGGTCTATAAATTCTCCTGTTTCCCTGCCAATGTTGGATTAATGGGATTATCTCTACTACTGTGCTACTTGGGCACCAGGCACCTACAAATCTCTGGAAGGTTTTGTGGTTCCATCTACCTTATATCACTGGACGAATTTTTCAAGAGCTGTGTCTGAGAACAAGAAAGAGCTTTTTCTTCAATACATAAACATATTTCTTTTCATTACTTCCCTCTATCTGCTTCAGAGGATAGGGAAACCTATCTCTTGTCTAAGATGGCAGGATCCTTTTTACTCTATGTTTCTCTCCATCACTTTGCTGAGATTCTGAAGCTCTGTTTCCATAGACATCAGTTTTTAGAAACTAAAACCAGGAGAACTCTCTGTATTTTCTACCTTCCCTCCCTCCTTTGAGTCAATAAATACAGAACAGTAAGAAGAAGTGGGAGGAATACTAGGAGAGGAAAAAAAAATACACACGAACATGGATTAAATCTAAAAGAATGTATATAAAACACTCATTACTATTCTTATTTGTTGTGTCCTCGTTGAAAATTATAGAGAAAAGAAAAATAGTAATTATTTGCTATTTTCTCGAACTTTCAGTCACTATGCCAAATACAAATTATATTCTGGTTAGGCAAGAGCTGTGTGCCTGTGCACATACCACTTTGTCTCTATTGGGAGGGAAAGGAGGAATGCCTTTCATTTTAATCTACTCAGCTCAGTCCACAATCTCAAACCAGCCTGTTAATTCAGAAAAGTAATTATGTTCCACAATACCCAGAACCTTTATTTTTTACTTTTCAAACTTCTTTTAGAGTGATATAGACAGATTCTCTGTTCTCTATTTTCATCTCCTATATAGCACTTATTTTTCTCTCTGCCAAACTTTCTTTGCACCTGATAAATCGATTTTCATCACAGGGTGAGTCCTGGAAGATGTTGGAAAATAAATTCCACTTCATGTGCAGAATTCCTGGATACTCTGTGGTTCTCTTTCATGTAAAATTATTCTCAACCATTTCCTCCATAGGCGCATTCATCTATATGTGTCTTTCAGGGACTGAATTCACCACTCATTCAGCCAGCTTGAGGTACTGCAGCAATGTCCGCAGGTGACATTTTCTTTCAATATGTTGTGATGGGAAAAGGAACAATACAAATCTTCAAGCTTATCTGAAGGAAAAAGTCCCCAAGAGGAAACCACACCCTGCTCTACTCCTGTACTCCTTTACTGAAGGCCCAATTATGAGTGCAGAAAAGACAAAAAGAAACAATACCGAAAAATGTTAAGACAAATCTATCTCATTACATAGGGGACCTTAACAGCCAGAATTGCAAACAGTGTGAGAGAGGTTCAGGTAATTACGATTAAGTGCAAAGTACTTTAAAACATTAACGACACCCTAAGAAGCATCGATAAAATTACATGAACAACAACAGTGATATGATAGGACGATTAACGTCTATTTCAGCTCTGTACGGTAGGTGTTCACAGCATGAGTAGAGGTTTGAGGGCTGTTTTTTGTTGTTGTTGTTTTTTCTGAATGGAAGCAAACAGTTTCCTGCACGAGAGAGAAACCAGTGCTATCTGAATTGCAAATTTCTGCTGCAGCCATTTGTTTCCCCTAATATTTTTTAGAGTGGCTTGAAATTGGGACTGTTTAGATATTTCCAGTTGAAATGCACTGTCCTTAGTCCTAAGCACCTTGAAACACAGTGAACAAGATCTTCATAATCCCCGCCTTATAGTTGTAAGCAACACACACACAGATTTCATTACTGAATGCCCTTTTGTCACTATGTACCATTTCCCTCACTAACATCTGTTTATTTAAATGCAGAATAAATCTGGCAATTTGCCATTATGTTTTTACCATAATCTCTGAAGTGGACAGGATCCCCCATATACTATAAGCCTGGCATTTCGGGAACAAATTTTTCAAAAGGCAGTGCATTCTTTCTATTAAATGAAAAACGTCAAGGGTGAGGATGTATCAATTTTATCAATATCATAAACTAGTCACTAGATTATACAATTTTAAGTGGCTACCAGAAAAAGAAAAATCTTTTGTCTGAAATAGTTAAACAAAAATAAATGGGATTAATTGAAAGCCCATGATTGGTTAATGAAAACAACCTGCATCTACTTTGAAGCTCTCCATCAGTGTTCTTAACTGTTCCATGAGAATCCGGCTTCTTTTAACTTTATAAGAACACTCCACATACTCTAACTGGCAGCCTGAGGAAGGAACAAACTGCCTTTTAATTAGGTAGTAATTTAATGGAGCTCCCAGGTACACATTGTAATTATATATTCCTGCTGACAAAAGTTTCCTGCTCTCTAATTTCATTTCATACTGTATGTTGGCTGGACAGCATGCAGCATATTGAACAAACTGTCTAAGTAAATGTTCATTTATGTACAGTCAGTTAAGGATATCTATTGACTTCTGTAATAATATAATATCCAAAGCACAAATGTCTGAGGAGTTTTCCCTACACCCACTTGGGTGGTTCAAAGGAGACTTTTCTCTCTAGTTGTGAGTGGTGGGAAGGAAAGGGCACTGCCATGTTTTGGAAAACGATCTGAATCCTAGAATTACCTCCCCAGGATCTTTGATATTTCCATTTATAATAACAAGGATGGCTTTCACTTGCAGGTTTCTTTTTACTTGGCTATCTCAAACACCTCACTGATGTCTCATTCTTACTGCCTTACTGTCAGGTTGAAGGAACCATCTGTACTTTGTGTTCATAAGACAAGTCACCTGGGGTAGGACACAATAAGCCAGACCCTGACAGGGACAGTGCCTTTTCACTACTATTGAATCAACCAGGTGGTGCAGAATTTTTTTCAATGGTTATTTTTGGATCAACATTTCAGTAGCTTAATTCAAGTCACTGAAAACAGAATAATGAAGCATACATCCAAACTGAAGTGAAATTTTCTGTCTCTGACAGTCACAAAGTTCTCTGGTATAACCAGAAAGCACTCAAAACCCTTGAGAAACATAAGTATTTTTTGAAAAGCACTCATTTATCAAGGTTTTTTGAAATAAAATATTAATAAAAAATAAATTTCACACCATTCTGACAAAGGCAAGAGCTATTAGGGTCTCTAAGTAGCTTAGAACAAAAAAATGGAACTAAAAGCAGTCAAAAGAAAAAAATCTCTCAGTGAGACAGAATGAGAAATTTTTAGGGTAGTGGTAATATTTCTTTAATAATTTGGTACACATTTCAACATAAACTACAGTAATTTATAAAGCCAAGAATACCTCATTCATTTTAAAGTAATAGATGCTAAAATATTATTAAATCTGTTGTAAAGAAATTATAGTGCCCGATATGCTCCTAGGACCTCATGCAGAAGGCATCACATCGAGGACTAGCAATTGTTTCCCATATTGCTTTGCTGCAAGGATTGCCTCCTCTGCATGAAAATTAAGCAGACTCATTATGAAAACTGAGAAAAAAGATCAAGAGCTTGGATATAAAGAGCCATGAGGTAATAACAAAGACATTAGGGTCATTTAAAGGGCACGCAATTTATTCATTAATTAATTAAAAAATGTGGTTTCTACTGTCATGGTTCAATGGTCATTGGCCCCATTATACTGTATCAAGTAAAGTGCTGGTTTGCTCTTCTGTTTTAAACCACATTGCTAATAGACTTTCTACTGGTTCCACTAAAAATACACAATTTGTAGACACCAAGTTGATCAATGAGATAGTATGGCAAACTTATTAAGACTGCCTATTGGTGGACCTAAATCTTCCAACCTTATCTACTTATTTGTTCCACCATATCTTCACTTTTAATTATCTCATTTCTAATTCAAACTTTCTTCTCTCAGATTAACACTTGTATTTATCTATGTAGGTCAGCCCTTGACAATTTTTTTTAAGCTTCTTAATCCCTTAGTATTTAAAATGCACAAACCGTCATAGAAAATGGAAAATGCAGAATCTTTTAACATGCATTAATAGATTTTTATTAGGTCTTAAAGACCCTCTGCTGAGGAAACATCTAACTGGAATTTTTAGACTTTTTTAGTACATGAATATCTATAGTCATTTTAATTTTGAGCTAAAGGCATTTGGATAAAGTTTGAAATACAGTTGATCCCTGTACAACATGGATTTGAACTGCACAGGTCCACTTACAGGCTTTTTTAAAAAAGAAATACAGTATAGTACCATAAACGTATTTTCTGTTCTTTATGATTTTGGTGACATTTTGTTTTCTCTAGTATTGTATGAATACAGTATACAATACACATCAAATATGTGTTAGTCGATTATTCTTGTTATCGGTAAGGCTTCTGGTCAACAGTAGACTACTAGCTAAATTTTGGGGAAGTCAAAGGTTATACATAGATTTTCAACTATGTGGGCATGGGGGAGTTCAATGCCCCTAACCTTTGCATCATTTAGGGGATCAACTGTAATAGTCACTAGGCTTCCAGTGTTATAAAATGGGTAAATGAGTTATATGTGCCCATCTCACTGGGATTTTCTGTTTATCTTCTTTGGACACTAATGCACCTGAATTTAAATCAATTTAGACAGAATTTAGATCAATTCTGTCTAAGGATTAGAAAGAGATGGCAATGCTCAGGGACACCCTAACAATTTTCCATGAATTTAGAATATACTGGGGCTTTGAGTGAGCTATAAGTATGAGAGAACAGTCCACTTCTCATGCCTCAACGCATTTCTCAGGCTATGACAACTGTCATTAAAGAGGTCAGCTAGAGTAAATGCCAATGGGTATTATAATCATTTTAGAAATGCTATATAATGCGATATCAACATTGGATCTATCTGTACAAAGACAGAGATATGAAGATCTAAGAAAGTGAGAGAAGCCACACTGTAACATTAAAAAAAATTTTTTAAAGAAAAAAATCAAAATATTTAGAGTCTAAGAAATGAGTCATGGAAATAACATGAAGTGTTCAAGAGACCAAATATAGTACTCTTCCACTTTTCGTAGCTGTGTGAAAGATAAAGGTTATATAAAATTATTTAATATTAATATGATTTATAAAAAAGTAAAAGAGATTTTCTTAAAGTGAAAATATGAGTGGTGAGTGAGAGAGGTATTTGGGACACCAGCCTGCACTGCACAAGGAGGACCAGGCTCTTACATAATCAGCTACGGTTGACTTCAAGTTCTCCTCTGCCAATTTTTACTTTTTGACATCTTGGGGTCATCCTCCCCCTTAAAATACCACATTTCAGAGGATTTACTGACCAGCCCTGCTCAGTCTGGACTCATTCAAATGAGGATACATCACAGAACCAGAGAACACTACATCCACCACTGAAAGTCTGTGCTTCAAGTCAAGAATGATACAAGGTCCTACGGAGAAATCTAAGCATGAGATTCTTGGCCATTAGTGCTGTTACTGCTAGTGTGGCTCCACTGCCAATGGATTTGCTGGCTCATCCTAACTTCTCCCACCTTGCTGTTGGAGACAGAGCTGGAGTCCCAACCTGAGAGGCCAAGACTCTTACACTAACATTCAAGAAGTGATAGCAACTTCCTTTTTGTACTTCTTGATTGTCAGTTGCAAAAACAAGGTTCCCAGTGTGGTGAAATATGATGCCATCTGCTTTCCAAAGAGGTAGAATCATTATTAACAGCATTTGGTCACTGCTAGTCAAGTACAAAAAAACTAAAACTATCTGTTCTGTCCAAGGAAGCCCTTTGGGTTGCAAAGAAATCAGTTGTGTGACATTTGAGAAGAAGTAGTACTTATATATCCCCCGAGTCAAGTCAGACTTTTCTTTGAAGTTTTGGAATTAGTAAAGCAATTCTAAGTGTATTCCCTATACTCACACAATCTCTAAGAGTCTAAGAGTCTAAGAGTAGGTACATTGCTTCAAAACCCAAGTTTCTGTCATTACAACAAACTGTGTATAAACAAATCTGATCCTGCAGAAGAGATGCTCTCACCCTCCAGACAGACTCTAAACATCATGAAAATAATTATTTTTTTCTTTTAATTTTACCACTCTACATCCCATCAAACAGACGTCTACACGTCTGGCTGTCTTCCAGTCTTATATCAACTACATTTCTTCCAGTTTTACCTTGTGAATATATCTTTTTTTCATATCAAGCCATTATTTTACCTGGAAAGTCCCTTCAGATCAGAACTAACTCTTACATTTCCTTTTAACCAAGTTCATATTCTACCTTATCCCAGATGTCTTCCCAACAGCTCCACTCACTTTTAATCTTATTCCTCCTACTCCCTTAATATATTGCTTGGAAATCTGATCACTTATCCTTTCCGCCATCTAGCAGCACCCATTTCTGTAGCTTTCTCTGTCCTTCACTAGATCAAGAGCATCTAAAGTCCAGAACATTAATTTCTGAGTTCCAGAGTTTAACCAGTAGCTGACAGATAGTAGATATTCAATAAAAGTTGGATTAATAAAATTTATACCATCTTGTCATTTTAGGAAATAATATCATATATTAAAGAAAGAATCATGTACTAGCTCATACTCCCCTTTATGTCAAGTACTATTTTTTAAATGATTTTAACAAGGCAACAAAATAGTGCTTTGCTAGAGGGAGATCTCAGTAAATGTATTAATTTCATAACTACAAATGCAATATAGGTTTTCATGATGCTTAAATTACTGTAGGACTAGGTGAGCATATCTGTCCCTTTTATTATGTTATTGATATTATGTACTAAAGAAAAATGATGGGGTTAAGGAATCCTCACCCAAGAAGAACAGCTACAGGGCAGAAAAATGCCACCATTTAAAAAATGCCCCTTCTCATTGTCTGCCTGGCAGTGCAGAGACAGTATCACTGATAAAAAAAAACAAAACAAAACAAAACAAAAATCCTACCTTATGACTTTCCCTTAATAATCACATTGCTCACTACATCTGTTGTTAGTCAACAATGCACACCCCCACACTCATTGGGGAACTTGTAATTATTTGAGTAGTAGCCAGTTTAGGTAATGCCAAGGGAGCCATAAATAGTAATTAAAGGTTTCTATAAAAGCTTTTTAATTTGTTACTCCACATGTCATTTACATTGTATGCTATATGTCACTGAAAATACACCTAGGATACAGGGACTAGCGAGAAAACATTAAGCGCATCATCATAGGTGTTATAAAAATGGACTTTTTCATCCTCACTAAGGCTGGTGTAAAAAGCAAGAAGCTAAGGACTCTAAAACCGCGATGCATAATTTAGAACAATGTGCAGCTGCTCCACGGCTGTGTGGGTTGCACGTGTATGTTTTAGACAGTTGGCAAGAGGACTGGTGCAAGGCTTCGGTGACTTACTGAAGTAATTCTATAGGCTTTAAGTGAACATGAAAAGCTGCGCTACCCCAACTGAAAAAAAATTTTTTTTTTTTTTGCCTGCTCCCCCTTCCTTTCTTCAAACCATAATGACAGGATAATCAGTTTTTGTACATTTTTAAGATCATGTTTTCCTTAGTGGACCACCCATGTTCCAGCTTCCACAGTGGAAAAATAAAACTCTCAAACAAAACAAAACAAATCTGTTTAAAATAATCTTTGCAAATCATGGGACTTTGCCTTAATAGTGGATCTATGGCCTTAGGGATGCTTTTATTGTATAAACCAGCAGAGGTAAAATATAAATAAATGAACTAAAATTTAAAAATGGCTGTGCATCCTAAAGCCAAAGTGTGATTTTATCCATGTGTAAGAAAGTTTCCAAATCCTCCAATTTTCAGGTTCTAAAAAAAATCCTGCACTTTTCCCATAAATTCTTAGGATGATTTGACCTTAAATCTCTTGCTTACCATTTCAATCCATACCCTCCTTTGCTAGTAGCTGACGATGCTGGTGCTTCCTTGATTCCACCCACATCTCATAAATCATTGTTTTTTGTTTTTTGTTTTTTTAATTGAAGTCTAAACAGCTCCTCAAGATGAGTCTCAGTTTCATGGTATGTATAAAGTTCTTATTTCAATTTCACTGCAATGGATCTTCGGCTATATTTCTCCAGAAACTGCATGCTTGTTACTATATGCCTGAAATCTGCATCAAAATCTTGCATATTTCTTAAGAAGCCCGATTTACAAATCTTTCACTTTCCACTCTACCGTGGCTACAAAGCTGATTCTTTGGTGAAAGATATTTTAGAATATGGAGACAATTTTTTGCCAAGACATAATCAAAGGAGTAGTGAGTAACTATAAAAGGCTACAATTGTACCCTTACTTCAATTAGCTTAGACTATAAGCATAATAATAATTCTTTTCAAGCTTTTAAGATTTCAGACATCACCTAAGACTTCTCACCAGGTTGGAGACAAGCTTATATTGTTCTAACAGAAGACAGACTGGAAAAATTCCAGATTTAGGATTTAATTTGTTCCTAAAAGATAACAAACCACCATTTAAGTAGGTTTTTTATTTGCCTCTAGTGCAGCTCTAAAAATTAAGGTTCAGATCGTGAAAATCTATTTACTATTTTCTCAAATTATGTAAATAACACAGTATTATATATATTTTAATGAGAGTTTTGCATCTTAATTTAAAACTGAAAGCTAAAAGAATGATACAAATGTTCTTTTTTGTGAGGTTTTAATAGGAACTGAATGCCTCAATGAGGCTTTTGAAACCCTGGATTTAGTAAACCTTGCACTGAGTCTTTGTCCTTTTTTTCCCTAGTAAAGATTCCTTTAGCAAACATTCTTCAATAGTTGAAAGTAGAGATTGGCAACAAAAAGTCTACAGGTCAAATCTTGCCATCTACCTGCTTCTGTAGATAAAAGTTTATTGGAACACAGCCATACCCATTTGTTTACATATAGTCCAGGAATGCTTTTGCCCTGTATTGGCAGAGTTGCACAGATGCAACAGAAATCATATGGCCCACAGTGCCTAAAATATTTACATTCTAGCCCTTTCCAGAAAGAAGTGCCAGCTCCCGGGCAGGGGAACAAGGAAAAGCAAGGGACCTCTGATAGAGAGAAGGAGGAACAACAGTCTTTCCTTGGCTTTCTTATAAAACTCTTTTTTTCCAGTGTCACTGTGCAAAGACATTAATTTCCAGAAGGTCTTTACACTTATCACAGAAAAGAGCCTTCCTCTCCACGTATTTAAGTGAATTTGTATGGGAAGTCTTTGTTTTATGCAAGCACTTACAACATACTCCTGTCCTCATCAGTTATCTAACAGGGGTCTCTTTTTGAGTCATATGCTACTTATCAAAAACACTTCCTCACTTTATCCTCTGAACTTGCTAACCTCTAGAAAGGCAGACATTGTCTTTGCCAGAACTCCTTCCTGATTCAGAGGTGTAGGATTCCAGGTATGCCAAAAGTTTTCCTTCTCAAGTGTTCAGTTACATGAAACTCCCACATTTCAATACACTCTATTTTTTTTTAAGTTCAAAATTATGTGTGGAATGAAAATTATAACTTAGACACTAGCTCCCTTTCATGGAAGAATTTGGTTGACTCAGAATATATTTCATGTACAGATGGAGTTGGCATTCTATGCATCATTGTTTCATTTTCTTATGTAAGATTAAATTACTTTCTAAGTTTGAAAAAAAAATACCCAAAGAGAAAAGGCTTATGATGGACATATCTTTCCTCTGATTCTATGTTCAGACTCAATCAGCCATGTTTCTTCTCATCTCATCCTCCTAGGAGGGTTGTCAAAGGATTTGATCCAATGGAGTCAGCTGTCAGCTGTTCATAAATAAAAATCACAGCTACTAATGTTATCAAAGAAGAGGGATATTGTAGGTCAAAATATCTTAAGTCTGGAAATTTGCTTTCATTTCTTTCAACAATTATATTTTAGACAAAACTTTTAGTATCATTATCTTCTGTACATAGTCCCATCATTAAATATGCAATATAAAATGTAGTGAAAATTAAGAATCCATCCTTGGTATGATAATAAAAGGAGACAAAAAACTAAGATACAAGAGATTCGGTCTGATAGAAGAACATTACATTCAGTGTCCTGCTAATATTCTCCTATAGAAATCTCACCATCTGGTCAAAAGTAAGTCTCCATATTCTCTAAGATATAGAAAGAATTAAGAATAACTACCTATGTTGCAAAGTCAACAATGGAATGGCATGCAGACTCACTTACTGGAATGGGGAAGGGTAGAGAAATACCCTTCCTTTGTGGAAAATTGGGAGACCTATCAACTCTGACCCATTTAAATGGATATGTTAGTACTTTAGTCTCCATTTTGGTGTCCAAGTCCAGAGCTCAAGGGAAAGTGATTACTCTTGATTCAAATCTGAAAGTCATCAGAACACAGTATTTAAAGCTTTGGAACTGGGACGCCTGAGTGGCTCAGTCGGTTAAGGGTCTGCCTTTGGCTCAGGTCATGATCCCAGGTCCTGGGATTGAGTCCCACATCGGGCTCCTTGCTCAGTAGGGAGCCTGCTACTCCTTCTACCTGCTGCTCCCACTGCTTGTGCTCTCTCTGACAAATAAATAAATAAAATCTCTTAAACAATTAAGCTTTGGAACTAAAGAAGGTAGAGATATGTACAGTGAATCTAAGAAGACTCAACTTTCCAGTATCCAATAGCAGGTAGAGAAGGAACAGCTATGAAGGTGGACGGAAAAAGAGGAGATACAAAGACTACTTTACATGGTCCCATAATCCAAGGGAGATCTCTGATGAGGGTGAGAGAGACGTGTCCTAATGTCACAAAGCAGTGTGCTAAATGCTGCTGCAGAGATGAAAAGCAAGGCCAATACAAAGAAACAGTCCCTGGATTTGACCACTTGAAAGAGCAGTTTAGTTGGGGGTGGGAGCAGAGTGGATAGGAAAGAGGAGGAGATATAAAGAGGAGGGAGCTGTTAGATGACATCTACTTTTTGTAGACCATTTTTGTAGCATCGACATGATTAATTCAGATCCCCCTCTCATCTTAAAAAAATAATCAAGCAAATAAAGAAAAATACAAGCCATAAATGACGTAGCTGATTGTTTCAATTGTTCTTAAGGCACCTGAGTGGCGTCTGGAGCTACCAAAGCCTTCTTGGCAGAAGGCTAAAGGGAGGACAGTAATATTACAGTAGGATGTGACATGATCACATGTGAACTTTCCTGCTTGCAATGATGAGATACCTTGCTGATAGTTCATCCAAAGCAGCCCTTGTGGTTGTCATTCATGAAAAGCTAATTATAACCATATGTTCAACACTAAGTCTATGATGAGATCCTATGGCTTTGTGTTCAACAGAAAAATTGTAGAGGACAAAATTTATTAAAGGCATATATTTATTAAAGTCTTTGTTTAAATGAACAACAGAGGATATGTAAGAGCCTTAAATCTCAAAATTACATGTTCAAGCTTTTTCTACATTATTTTCTTGGAGTACCAGTGTAGGGCTTGACTGGAGAAAGCCCCTAAAATCAGACTTTCAGTTGTGGGAACAAGACAGTTTACATTTTTAAAGCAAAATCCCTTTCCCTGGTACATAATGATACAGTTAGACTAGAGCCGCAGACCTTGTGAATGTGAGGATCAAAAGAAGGCAATTCAAAAGAAGGATACAAACTGATGGATTAAGGTACCGCAAGAAAGTACTGAAGGATAAAAGGAATTATTGACAATGATTGTAATGTGCAGTAATGCAATCTACCCTGCTGGATTCTGTCAAGGGAGATTCGTGGGTGAGGCCAGCAAATGACCTGCAGAAGACAGCCCTTCGAGTTGACCCGTTAAGCAGATTATTGCTAAATCTGAATTCTAGAGAGAAGAATCTGTTTATTTACTTAAAAGTAACTGGATTACAAAAATATGTGAAAAGTGAACTGAATTTATAAACCTGTTTAGAGTGAAGAACCATTTTTCATACAGTAGGTACAATACAAGGATTTTAAAACTCGGGAATATTCATTAGGAATTTATTATTTCCTGGGTCTTTTAAGAGGGTAAATCTGCTTTGGGTCTGTCTGTAAATGAATTGTAAGTCAATGCATATGTTCTCTTCCTGTAAATCATTAGCCTGCCAGTTTCCTAGGTAAAACTCTTGTTTTTTTTTGTTTTTTTTTTTAAAGATTTTATTTATTTATTTGACAGAGAGAGAAAGCACAAGCAAGCAGAGTGGCAGGCAGAGGCAGAGGGAGAAACAGGCTCCCTGCTGACCAAGGAGCCGGATGTGGGACTCGATCCCAGGACCCTGGGATCATGACCTGAGCTGAAGGCAGCCGCTTAACCAACTGAGCCACCCAGGCGTCCCAAAACTCTTGTTTTGATGTTATGGATTGTAAAGCTGATTGGACCCAGGTAGAAAACTGAAGAATGTAGTAGTAAGACCATCTCTGTGGTCCATTGAGAGGGTAGGGGTGCTATTTCTTTGCTCATTGGAGGACGCATTTCAAAACCTATTTCAAGCCTTTATGAATCATGAATATGATAGTAAAGTTTATGATGATGGTATTGAACTACTATCCTTTTGAAAAAGGAAAGATTAATTCAGGAGTGATTTAAAATAATGTGTTCTTACAGGAAATCTTATCTGTGGCTTGAAACACACTAAACTTTTACTGTATCACTACATTTTTTTTCCAGATAAGCCTCTGACAGAACTTTCCACAGAGGAACTAACCGGTTAAAATGGGGAAACTTTTTTGACATAATCAGAATAATAGTATCAGAACAACAGGTAACGACTTCTGATTGTTACTCAACCCCACTATGCACATGCATAAACACCTTTAATCTTTAAAAATAGCCTATTAAATGGAAACCTTTCTTCTCCCTAATTTACAGAGGAGGACAATGAAGCTTAACTAGATCGAGCAATTTATTCAAAATCTTGCAATATAGAGTAAACTCTGGAATTTGGGGTGCTTTTTGCTTCTGAGCCTATACTTTTAAATCACTTTGCATACTGTATAGCCATGATTAGACATTCAGGTTTTAAACAAAGACTATGTGAGTTTGAATCCCAGCTTGGCCCCTTGGACAGAGTAGCCTATTTTCTTATGTCAGTGTTCTTAGTGGTAGAAGATCAATAAAGGGAATAATATTCCCATTCACCTCATAGAACTCTGCTGAGGATTATATGAAACAATATGTGTAAAATATTTAGAATTATCCCTAGTACTCAGTAAATACTTAGTACACAGTAGGTTTTAACCACAACAAGAACACAGTAATACTATTGCATAACTTGAAAACTTTCCTCGATCATTGAAAAATGGGTGTCAGATGGCAAAGAGAATCACAAAAAGACATTTTGAAATTTGGGAATTTGTCAATGATATGAATTATGAAGCTCAAACTAGAACTTTTTTAGTGGATCTTCCCACTATCCTGATAAATCAATAATTTTAAAAGGACAAATGAATTTCCCAAATTCACTGTTGTCACCATGGGCTTTTCTAGATCTTCAGTGATTTCAGCTGAAACCTTTCTAAAAGGATTACTTTTGTCAAATGTAAAGCAGATGGAGTGACAATGGTTCCTTCTCTGAATACATTTTGAAAAGAATACAACATGGGAATTTTACAAGAGCAAACTAAGCCTACATTCAGAACTCAGCCTTAATCCAAGTTGGCCCGTTTGTTTGATCATGAAACCAAGTGAAATTCCAACACATTCCTTTTCCAAAACCACCCACTTTGACTCTGTAATTCTTAAAAATTTCATTGTCAACCAACGTTGAAAGAGTGGAAAACAATTCAGGGTACATTCTCTTCTCTCGTTCTCATGAAAAGTTTGAAGACAATGTCCACCTGTCAAATTGATTTGACTCCTATGTACAGAACACATTCACCCAGTTAACCATTCATCGGTAACAAGAGTTAACAAATTCTTCACAAACGCCTTAACTCACTGCACACTTCAGAGACTAGAGGAGGGTGTGGGATGGGGGTCAATTTAACAGGCTGGATTTCATTATCAGGAGGTTAAGAACAAAGAGGACTGTCCTTCCAGGGTCACACTAGACATAGTGCTGAATTCCCTCTAGAAATTTCTGATAGTTATCACTTATGTGCTTATTTAGTGAGCATAGAGTATCTAATATGTGAATCAATTTGTAGTGAGGGAATTTTCAAGATTAAAAAAAAGATTATTTGCCTGAACGAAGTATGAAATATAGCAAGATATAATGGTCCACATTGTGAAATATTCAAAGAAATACTCAGCAGAAAACCATTCAAATTTAAGAAGGAACTCTACGGGCAAACAAGCTGAATCTCTGCATATTATAGATCCCTCTTGGAGATGCACGATACACATTAGCAAATAAAATGCTCTCAATAGGTGTGCTTTTACCAGAATCTATTTAGCTTAAGTCAATCAGAGAAAGACAATTACCATATGATCTCTCTGATATGAGGAATTTGAGGAGTAGGGGTCGTGGGGAGTAGTGAGGGCAAAAACGAAACAAGATGGGACCAGGGAGAGAGACAAACCATAAGAGACTCTTAATCCCAGGAAACAAACTGAGGGTTGCTGGGGGGTGGGCGGGAGGGATAGGGTGGCTGGGTGATGGACATTGGGGAGGGTATGTGCTATGGTGAATGCAATGTGTAAGCCTGATGATTCACAGACCTGTACCCCTGGGGCAAATAATACATTATATGTTAATTAAAACAAAAAAGTATCTATTTAGCTTTTCCTAAACACGGTCATCCCAAAATTTAGTTACCATGGAATCTTATCCTGGGTTGTTGTTTTTTCCAGATGAAAAGAATAGCATGTATGCAGAGTTAGAAGCTAGAGAAGTAAGCATAGAACATAATATGGAGATTCTGAGTTTCTCATGCCAAATACTCATTCATGAGTCCTAAATTCTTTGCCTAGAAAAATAGGTTGCCAGAGGAGTGGCAACTAAAATAAAATAGGCCTGAATGCTAAGCAAAGGACTTGTTGCTAAATTTTAATATATGATATTAACAATAAAAATAATTAGCATTCTACTTTTAAAAATAAAATGTATTCAAATAAATTTGAAAAATAAAACATAACGAGGAGAAAAAAGATCACCTACAATTTAATCAAAGTCATTTATAAAATGTAGAAGTGGAGACAAATACAGGGAATTATAAAATGTCATGAAATTTTTATTGATTTAAATAATTCACACATTCATATATTCTACAAATATTTTGAGCACCTATTTTGTAACACATACTTTTCCAGCTACTGGGGATACAACACTGACTAAGACAAACTTCCTACCCCTCAGAGAACTTGTATTCCGGAGGGAGGGAGAGAACAAACAAATATTTTAACAAATAAATATATAATGTGATGTAGTGACATAAACAATAAATAATCCCTATTCTTGTGGAGTTCTAGGGGGAAAAGCTAACAGGAGATGAACCAGTAATGCAATATAGTGTTAGATAATATTAAGAATAATTAAAGGTATAAAATAGGATAAGGAGATAGAGGGAGATTGGCTTTGGGAGAGATAAATCATTTTAATATGGTGATCAAGAAAGGTATTTCTGAAGAGGCTACTTTAGAGCAGAGACATGAGGGAGTAAAGAAGGAAACCATTTGCTTCCCTGTTTTTTTGTTTTTGTTTTTTAAAGATTTTATTTATCTATTTGACAGAGAGAGAGAGATCACAAGTAGGCAGAGAGGCAGGCAGAGAGAGAGAGGGGGAAGCAGGCTCCCCGCCGAGCAGAGAGCCCGATGCGGGGCTCGATTCCAGGACCCCGGGATCATGACCTGAGCCGAAGGCAGAGGCTTTAACCCACTGAGCCACCCAGGCGTCCCTGCTTCCCTGTTGATAGAAATTTAAGATAATTTTAATTTTGCTAATATAAAAAAATACTAAAATAATAAACTACTTTTGTCTCCTTTTGAACACAACGAAAGTTTCTCTAGGGTATGTGATGAAAAACAGGATTCCAGGGCTGCTCATTTTCAAAGTTGCTAGATACTGCTTTGCATATTGCCCACCAAAATGACAATACAAATGTACATCCACCCAGGGGCACATAAACTTAGAGGGAGGAAAACCTTTCCTTCTTATAGGATCTGTGGTCCCAAGAGGGTAAAGAAAACCCCAGTTGTGTTTTTTTCTTGTTTTCCTCTTGGCCAAAACGCTGGAACTTTATTCTATTCTGCTATGTCCCTGATGCTGGCAAAGTCATAGGAAGTACATGGTAGGTAGAGTAGCTAAAGTTCCATATTTCTGGCCAGAGCACAGAAAAGAGGAATACCAGAGTACTGTAAAGTATCAGAGAAAATTTGGAGAGGGAGGAGCTCAGGAATGCAAGCCCGTATAGTTGTTTATGAGCTAATGGGCTCTAAATGATCTAAACACACTAACAAAAAGAAAGATCAGCAAAGTGTGTTTAAAAATGGACTCAACTGCATGCTATCTACAAGAAACTAATGTCAAAAGCAAAGATATAGTTTGGTTAAAATTAAATGGATGAAGAAATATTTACCACACAAACACTAAGGCAGAGAAAGCTTGAGGGTATATATTAATTTCAAAGCAGACTTCAGAGTAAAGAAAATTACCAGAAATTAAACAGGACATTACATAATGACAAAAGAGTAAATCCATCAAGAAGCCATAATATCCTAAATGTATATGAACACAAGAAAAGAACTTGAGAACATGAAGCAGGAATGAAAAAGAGAAAGAAAAACAATCCCCAAATATAGCTGTTGATGTCCATATCAACCATAAATAGAACTAGCAGACAGAAAATCAGCGAAGATATAGAAGAACTGAAAAATACCATCAACCAGTGGGTTCTGATATTTACAGAATATTCCACCCCAAAGAGCAAAATAAAATACACATTGTTTCGAGTATACATACATGAACCAAGATAACCATATTCTGGTTCATAAAACAAACTTTAACAATATTAAAAGAATTAAATTAATAAAAAACGTGTTCTCTGACCATAATGGAATTAAAGTATAAACTATTAACAGAAAGATAACAGGTAAATTTCCAAATACTTAGAAATTAGACAAAATACTTCTAAATAATCTGTGGGTCAAAAAGAAAGTCGCAAGGGAAATTAATATGTATTTTAACCAAGTGAAAATGAAAATACAACGTATCAAAACTTGTGGGATGCTGCTAATCAACAAAAGGTCTCAAATAAAAATAGCATAGCCATTTTGGAAAAAGAGTTTTTCAGTTCCCTATAAAGTTAAACAGTATGCTGCCCAACAATTCTGCTCTTAGAAATTTACTCCAGAGAAATGAAACATTTCCACACAAAGAACACATGAAAATGTATATTGCAGCTATATTCATAATAGCAAAAAAAAAAAAACAACTAGAAACAATCCAAATGTCCACCAATGATGAATGCATAATTGAATTATGCTATATCTACTCAATGAGGCATCAGTCACCAATGAAAGAAACACACTCTTGATACCTAAAACAAAGTGCATGAATCTGAAAAGCCTTGTTCAAATGAATGAGGCCAGGCCCAAAAAAGTGTTAAAATGAGATGGCCTTATTTTTGCCCCAAACTCAGGGGACAGAGTTCAACAGTTATCTAACCATGAACAACATATTATCTGACAACTTTGCATTGAGACCCTTTATCAAATTAAGAAAGTTTCTTTCTAAAAAAAAAAAAGAAAGTTTCTTTCTACTCCAAATAAGTTGGAAGTATTTACCATGTGTGTTTAATTCTATTAAGTTTTTTCATCCATTGAGAATTCTCTTCATAATAGATTTTTTAAATATTAAAATTAATTGTCTTAACTGAGGTTAAGCCTCACTTGCTCATGTTATATATATTAGAAGATTAAATTTGCTAATATTTTAATATTTTTGTCTTTACGCTTGAGAGATAATTTTCTTTTCTTACTATTATTTAGGTAGTATTGTGACGAATTATGATAGCCTTACAAAGTGAGAAAAGTTTACTTTTTATTTTTTTCTCTGAAAGCACTTATTCCTGCTTTTAATGTTCTGTTCATCACAAAGTCACTGGAACTTAGATGGTTTTTAAATTAGGATTCATTATTTTTAAACAGGTATCGGGCATTTTTTTTTTTTACTTCAGATTTTTCATATATTTGATGTATGTACTTTTTTTAATTTAACTTTTAATTTTTTCTCTTCTATCACTTTCATTAAGTTTAATTTTGCAAAACAAAATATCAGCTTCATAAAAATTGTTACATTTATTGGCATGAAGTTATTTATTATATCACTACAGTTCTTTTAATGATTGTAGGATTTGGAGAGATGTCCCTATTCTCCTGTACTGCCCAATATTCAGCATAAATGTCTTTAAGAGAATCAAATCTGCTAGCTTTGTACTTAATTCTACAGGTTCAATTCTGTAGGGTAGCCCATAAGCAGCGAAGAACAGCTCTGCTCATTTCTTTTATGCCTTAGGAAAATATTTTGCCCATCTATGCCAAAAATAGACAAGGGCCTGGAGTAGCAAAGTGGTATAGTGCTCCTCATACCTACAAAGGGATAGCACGCTTTTGGAACTGGGTCCTTTTAGATTTCTTTGCATCCCTCATTCTCTATTGAATTAAGAAACAGAGAACACATCTAGCATCCAGATCTCGGTTTCAAATACCATGCTCTAATAAAAGAAATTGGCTGATTCCTACACTGGAGAAGGAAATATACAAGATGAGCTAGAGCATCTTACAGTAACAGACAGTAAAGAAATGCTAAAAAAAAAAAAAAAAAAAAAATCCCACTTTGGTGGGGATATGCCAAGGAGACACAAGAATCAACTGAAAGAGCAATTGACAAAACCAGAGCAATTTGAACAACAAAATAAGGTAGTATTGGATTACTACCCAAAGTATAAAATAAATATGTTTGAGTCCATAGTGATATAGGATGATGATGAATAAATGACTGAATAAATAAATCAATGGGGGACAAAAGACAAATCTCTTATGTAGAATAAATCCAGATATTTTATGTAGATACTTCACCCTCAAAGAGGGGAAGATAACTTTCCACTCCTTAAGTATGTGCTATGCATAGCAATATCCTTACAAAAACTTTAGTAAAGGGGTAAAGAGAGGAGATTTAGAGTGAAAAAAGCTGAAATATTATCACCTCATCCAGGTGATCTTGATTGGGTGGATATGCCATAATTCGATTATGCATTCATCATTGGTGGACATTTGGATTGTTTCTAGTTTTGGGTTTTTTTGCTATTATGAATATAGCTGCAATATACATTTCCAAGTGTTCTTTGTGTGGAAATATTTCATTTCTCTGGAGCAAATTTCTAGAAGCAGAATTGCCTCTGTGGTTTTCCTCCCAAAACAACAAAAACAAAAACCAAAAACCATAACCATAGTCTAATCATGAGGGAAAACATCAAGAAAATTCCAAAGTTGGCTATTTTACAAAATACCTAACTACTACTCCTCAAAACTGTTAAAGTCATCAAAACACAGACAATCTGAGAAGCTGTCATAGCAAAGAAGAGGAAACCTAGAACAAGAAAAAGCCACTGGATAAAAACTAAGGAATTATAAACAATCTATAAATGCTAAATACTAACAATGTAACAAAATCATTTCATTAGTTGTTAATGTCAGTTGTTAATAGGGGAAACTGGGTACAGGAGTATATGGAAACTCTCTTTACTAGCTTCTCAAATTTTCCAGTAGTTTTGAAACTGTTCTAAAAAATAAAGTCTATATAACATTTTTTTTAAAAAATAGTAAAATAAGTGATTATGTAGTTCATCTTTGTTTGGGTAGGTTGAGTGCTGTTAAGAAATCTGTATCTAAATCATTTTGGAGTGTACTGATGTTCATTTGTTGTGCTTGTTTACTGTTCATTTATTAATATTTAGCCAGTTTTCCTCACAATATGCATTAAATAATTTGTAACCTTCCTTTAATGATTTTTTTAAAATCTTTACATAAATTCCTACATAATTCAATCAATCAAGCGGGACTTACAATGATCCTTAAGCCACTTCTCTAGCTACCCATTCTGGGATCTATTCTGTTGACTCTCTAACTTTTTATTTCAAGGTATTTTATTTAAAAAAATATATCTTTGGTCTTCACCCATACATCTCTCAACCCAAAGAGAGCCATGACTCCAATTCCACTATCCCCAAATCTAAACCACTTTAATATTCCTCATTAGAGAGTTTCCAAACTCACGGCCTCACAGAATATTTTATTTTAAGCTATTTTTCAGGCTTGGTGTCTCACAACACAACCACTCATGCATCACTGACATAAATAAAGTTAATTAAAATTCAAAGTATATATGTATCCTCTACACTCAGCTAATAATCATTAATTCTTTTCATCTTTATCCATGTATTTACTAATGACTACTTTGAAAAGAAAAATACAAGAATTATAGATAGTATTACACCTAAAAATGATCTCTTTAAAGCACCATTTCAAAGAACAGACTACAGAACAAGTAAGAAGAACCTGTTTGTAAGTTTTAATATATTGTTTGCCACATATTGATATAATGGTTGTAGAAAATGTTTCATTCTTTAGATAGTAGACTAAGAAGCTCTTGCAACTGTATATTGATTCCTTAATGCTTTCATTTCCTTTAAATCTGCTCACTTGTTTTGATCTGGCTCTTTACAGTAAAAATTAATCACAGTTGCTACTGGTTCATCACTTTGTGGTCTTCTAAATTTTTCAAGAATCTCTGATTACCACCTAAGATTAAATAGGTAACCATTGACCCTGGAGGTAAAAGAAAGAGCAGAGCAGGCATATTACCTAACATAAACAATCTTTTCTAAGATTTTTTTGTTCTCTAGTCCTATTTTCTCAAGGATGCCAAGCAACATTGATCTGTGAAGATATTTGCCTTCTATTTTACCTAAGGAATGTACTGTGCATGACATTATGAGACTCCAGAATGTTTCCCTACTCTCAAAGTACCCCCTTCAAACCTTCTACATTAGTACAAGTGTGTTTCATTCTTCCTATCTCTAATTTTAGCTGCATGTCAAATAGGATGAAAACAGTGAATTCATCGTTTTATCTATATTCAATGTGATAATAAACACAACAATGAGGTACAGAGTTAGGTATTACAAGATCACAGTAAAATAGAGAGAGTCTTTGAAATCCCACATCCTTAACAAAATTTGCCCATGTGAGCTAGTTATCCAAATTCTGCCACTTTTCTGTTAGACAGGAAACCATCCTTGATGACGTAGCTGTAGGATATCATTAAACCTTAACACATGAATATGATCGTGTTTGAATTTTCTGCACTTAGGTTACAGGAAAGACTGAACATTTTTAGTACTCAATGTTAAAAACGCAGGATGAAATTCTAAATTCTGAAGATATGAAGACGTTATCAGATTCCTTCACACAAAGTTCCCTAAGTCTATGTATGCATGTGTGTTTGTGTAAAATGTGTAATTTTTTATTCTGTATTTTTCATTTTTTTATATCTGTGGCTCAGATTTCAAATACCAAAGGAAAATATCTTTTACAAACTGGACAAGGCAAGCTAGTAAATTTGTTTTTTTTTGTTTGTTTGTTTTTTAGTAGCTTGGTTTAAAAGTTGAAGTGAAATAGAACAAGCCTGAGAACTGCTCTTCTCCAGGACTTCTCAAACCTGCCAATTATACCTTATGAAGGAAGATCAAACTCACACATACTCAGACCAGGACAAAGGCAACGACCACAGAGAGATGGAGACCAAGGAAGAACATTCAGTGGGGGAATGTCAAAGCAACACCCGAGCCAACCAAAAGAGTTCCTGGTGGCCCAAACTGAATCAATTTGAGAGAGCAAATTAGTAAAGTAGTACTGAGTTACCAGCCAAAGTATAAAACATACATGAGCCAACAGTGATACAAACAATACATATAGCCACACACACATATTTCTTTATTCCACATAAACCCAGAGTTTTCCACAGTGCCTACAATTTGGGTCAAGACCACATTTTCATAGTTTCCCAATTGTTAAAATCTATTCAAATAGCTTAAGAATGTGTGATGGACTAACCGGACTCAAGGTAAAACACCGGTGGTTCGGCACTGATCCTATTTTTCTAGAGGAACAAAAGGTCCCCACTGCCCTGGGATATACTACAAACCTTACTTTGCTGATCTTATGGCTATGCTATTTTATTCCTGCAGGAGTGCTTCTTGCTTAAAAAGACCCTTCTGATTTTGGTAACTCTATGAGAACTGTCTAACTGTGTAGGAACACAGCAGATACGAGAAAGCAAGGGAGAAGGCACTTGTTTCATTCAAGTCAGTGCGGGTTAACCTGCTGTTTTCCTGTGCTTCAGCCCTCCATTGTAGGCATGGGACTTTGGAGCAGTGTCTGGCATATTCCTGAGCTCTAGAAGCAGAGTCACAGGAGACTGGTAAAAAAGATCACCCATATATTAACAGATTAGTTTCAATCTTTGCATAATACTAAAGCAGGAACTTAGTTTCCTACTAAAAAAGGTCTTCACAAATGGATGCCATGTTTGTGTCCATCCACAATTTCAACAACTTCTGCATCAAACTCAATGATAATAGCAAAGGGATAGGTTTGTGCCTCTTGATCAAAATCATCATAGATTTTGGTAAGCCCATGGACAAATAATTTTATATGGTCCTAGAGAAATCATCAAAGCCAGTGGAAAACTCTGTACACAGTGAAGGTAGTGGGGCTGGGGCCAAGCCTCAGGTCTAAGATGAGAGGTCGATTTACCTTAAATTTGCTGGTTAGGTCATTGAAGTGACTCTACCCTCACTGTTGACTTGGTAATTGGTCACATATTCCTGGACTGATTAGGGATCTCCTAATCCCTAGGATACTGGATCTCCTAGTGGAATCCCTAATGGAGACTGAGGATCTCCATGTATCTTCAGGAAAAACTACCATCATTTCCACTGAGATAAGCAGTAGTAGGATCCAAGGCAAAATGCAGGTCACCAAAGCTATCCACAGCATTCCTCCAAGTACAATTACACATTTGTTTGATGAGGTAAAGCTAGCCTCAAGATGAAAGACAAACTGCTGGGGGTACCTGGGTGGCTCAGTCAGGTGAGCATCCGAATCTTGATTTTGGCTCAGGTCATGATCTCAGGGTTGTGAGATCAAGCCCTGCATTGGGTTCATGCTGGGCATGGAGCCTCCTTAAGATTCTCTCTCTCCTTCCTCTGCCCCTCCCACTGCTCTCTCCCTAAAAATAAATACATAAATAATAAGTTGTAAAAAAATTTTTTTAAAGACAAACTGCTGACTTAATTTTTAAATAATAGGGAATACCAATGGAAATAGATTTCATCAGGTCTTTAAAGTTAGACTAGGAAACACATCATGAGAGTCAAAATTCCCGTGTCGACAGAACATAAGCTTCCTTCAGGGTTGTGTGTGAATGATATACTCTCAAAGCAAGGATCAGGGATCTGTAAATCCTTGGACACTGTCCACTCTCCCGCTTACTTCCTGCCTCCTTTGGAGCCATGAAAGAAGCTTTAGAAGGCCTGAAGCACAGTCCTCTGAGAGCGAACGTGTCCTGAATTCCCTGGAGATTGGGGTCTCTAGCTGTGGGCAGTAGCAATTGCTGAAGGTTCTAACAGCAACCAAAGAGAACATGGGATGGCAGAGAAGGACATTAAAAGAGCTAACAGCTGAACTGGAAAAGAATAACTTCCCACGGCATGTTCAGAAGTTATAAGGTACCCTCAGAATATGCAAACAAACAATAATGAATGTATGTTGATATTGCATTGCTATAGACACACACACAGACTGAGAAGGCAATTTACCTCCATAATCACCAGAACTCCAGAACAGACTTAGAATCTCAAAGACGAAAACGCAACTTACAAGGAACTTCTTAAGGGTTTATTTCCTTAAACCAACCAAACAAAAACATTGTATCCTCTTCATTGATTTTGAATATTTCACTTCTGTGAACAAAATTGTTCTTTTTATCCAAAACATTTTCCTGGAGAAATGCCATGACCCTAGTTGTTTGGTACCATTTTCCAAACAACTAATTTCTAACAATAAAGTCCAATTTTCACTCCCCTGCAGGGTGTCTCGTTTTCTCATATACTGAGAGTCAACAGGCTCTCTGCCCTGCAAACTGTAAGGCAATTCTTGGAGGAGGCGTCCAGACACATTCTTCCTCTAACATAATTCTTACCGGCAAAGTAGTGATTTTGAATGTTGAACTTGTAGCCTTTTTTTTTTTTTACATAACAAAATTCACATGACTCCACATAAATATTGAAAGGTATGTAATAGAATGTGTTTATTTAATCTAAGAACCTGCATGAATAGTATAGGAAACAAGGGCATGCCTGAGTTGCTGGTCCTAGGTTTAAAACTCTGAAGGGTAAGGATTTTTAGAACACTTGCAGGAATACAGCAAATCTTGGTAACTAGGCTGATAATTAAAATTAAGACACTAGCAGTGACTTCTACACTGAGACAGGAGCAAACCAAAGGGCCATATGTTACTTTCAGCTGTCTCAGCCATGTGCGATGTTCAGCCAGTACTCTAGTGTGTATAACCACTTGAAATTTTGGAATTAGGAGAAAAGGTCATGCCTTAGGAAGCTGGAAAATCTAAAGGTACATGAGTCATTTGTACAGTCATATGTAAAGCATTGCTCAAATATTGCATAGAGATTGGCCACAAAATATTTTTTCCTGTGACTTTACTAAGATCATTTTATTTCTTAATTTTAATTTAATCAATTAAATTTAATTATTAAGTAACATATAGTGTAATTATTAGTTTCAGAGGTAGAGTTCAGTGATTCATCTGGCCACAGAATATTTAGAAACCATAACTTCATGGACTGATGCAGCCATTCAATTTCATTTAGAGTAGTTGTTTACTAAGAATCAGAGCCTAGATCTATTACTGAAATATTCTGTAATCATTACTCTTTGTAAATGTTAGTAGCATTATATCTTGCTAAGCAATGTATTTTGCCAAGACATTCTCTATTGTCTCACAGCCATGTTGATTTAAGTTTGCTCCTTATAATATATAAAAACACCTTTTCTTAAATCTGTAGTATCATTGGTTAGAGAAATAATTGAGTATATAAGTGAATGGATACATACCTACCTACCTATATACATAATCAAGCAAGTAAGCAGAGAAAGGGTACAGATGGAACCTGGGTAGGAGTGCTCATTTTTTGTTGGAGAGGTCAGAGAAAGTTTCTCTGAAAAATTAACATGAATGAAGTAAGATCCAGCAAAAGGAACTGAAAAGGTGACCCACATGGATTCCTTGATGGGGGAATGCTTCTGGCAGAGGAAAGAAAAAAATGAAGATCTATGGATAGAGGTCAAAGACAACATTGTGGCTGGCATAGAATGAGAAGTAGAACACCTGATTGCACGGGCTCTTATAGGTCACTGCCTTATAGGTCCTTATAGGACCTTGCGTTTTAGACTCAATAAATACATATTTTACTGTAAAAATATCCAGATTAAATTGAAGCTCATCCTATCCTTGGCACTTCTTGTAGTTAATTTGTTAGGTGTTATTTTTCTAGTTGGGGGTGAGAGTTGAGCCATCTACTGTTTCTCATATTATCCTATTTATTGGCTATAGTCATGAGATTAGAGACCTATAGCAATGAATTAATAGAAAATTAACCATAATTCTCTCTTATTTAGTATGGAATATTAGTGCTTTTCACTAACTGAGTCTTTGGAGGAGTATCCCTAAGAATTTCTTTATGCTCAGTTGTGCTCTAGAAGCTCAACTGTGAAGTCCAGGAGGATTGGGACATGATTGTTTTGAATTTTTTTTCTTCAGGATTAGCATAGTTTTGGTGTAGGTGGCCACTCAATAATATATGCTGAATAAATAATTTATTGCTATGGAGATACAATGAGGGACAGTATATAGTCGGGAGCCAAATTTTGTGGAATTTATAGTCAAGTGAAAGATTATTAAATAAGTGATTATATTGTTTAGTCAAAAGTGTGATGGAAGAAAGATAGTTACATAGTGACCAGTGATTAATCACTGCAGAAATTTATAACAGAATGACTACTCTCCAACCAAATAACAATAACAAAAGTCATTGAAATACTAATGGATGTTCTTAGAGGAAATTGAAAGGGAAAGATTCACAGTACAATTTACAGATATTTATTACTTGTTTAAAATATGATTAGGCAAAGTGTTGAAAGGCACCTAACAAAATTAAGTCAACCTTACAAATGGTGCCAGGATGTTTATTGGATTTGTTTGGAAATTTCTCAAAAAGATAATTTAAGACTTGGGCAATTCACTGCAAAGCTAATTCTAGAACTATATCCACAAAAGAACAAATCTATCACCTTAGCATCTTCACTAAGAACAAGAGTAGGCACAAAAACTTTAACAGTAATTTCAAAGCAGATGCTGATTTCTCTCATATTCTTCTCATAGATAATTCATTAAAAGCTTGCAAATGTCAATTCAGAAATCAAAGACACATTTGTGTCTTTAGGTTCTCACATTTAAAAGGAGAAATGCATTCGTGTTTATGTAGAATATGTCATCTCACTTTATAATTACCTGTCAGCTTTAAGGACAAATGAATATTCAAGACACAGGAAGAATAATCATTACAACAAAACCCACAACTTCACTGATTGTTCTGGAAGGCACCGAGTAAGTTGTCTATTGACAACCCTTACTATGGCTCTAACATTATCTAAAGCTTTTCCTATAGACCATTAAAAAAGAAATAAAATCTAACCAACGGAATCTTGACTACAAGAAGTGATGTTTATTGTTTCCAAAACCGCACTTGGCAAACTTTTTCTGCAAAGGGTCGAACTGTAAATATTTCAGCTGTGTAGGACAAACATTCTCTGTTATGGTTACTCAAACTCTACCCAAGTAGAGTGAAAGCAGCCTATGCCAACAAATGAGTATGGCTGATAAAACTTTATTTACAAAAGCAGACAGCAGACAAGGTTTGGATATAGGATTTTAATTTGCAGACACTATTCTAGAAGAGACTAATATTAAAGCTCAGGGATATTTTCCACAAATGATTACAACCAGGTACATTCCAAATTCTTGAATGCTATGGTGTCTCAGGTGATATCAAGCCTGGTGAATAAATCCTATTTATGTTAATTAATTAAAAACCCAAACAAAAGTACTGAACTTGCCTGTAGTTGATACATTCAGGCACAGGATTTAAAACAAAACAAAACAAAAAACAGAAAATAACCCATAAAAAGAGGTTTGAGCAAGCGGGATGCATGAATCCGTGCCTTAAATCTTTTCCATGGGATTCACCTGAAATTCATGAGAGCGGAACACAGATTAAACTAGAAGTCAAGATGTCTGGATTCTATTACTAGTTTTGCTACTAAGAGCACATATGATCTGTACAGTTCAATTATTCTAACTCTAAAAAATAAATATGTAAACTCAATGAACTTTGAAATTATTCCAAACTAGAAAAGTTGCCAATATTCTGAAAGAAATGGCCACACAAAAGATATCACCAATGGTAGGAGGTCACTGCAGGACAGCCAATGACAACCAAGAGGATAGGTGCTCCTTTAGGCAGATTGGTCTTTGAAAACTGAGTTGCCAGGGACATTACAATGAATGACAATTACAGCAAGCTGTTAGAATACCTTATAATATACATGCCATACATTACAGGAAAAGTCTGTTCAGCACTCAAACAAGCAAGTAAACAAATGTACCGCCAATAAGCCAAAGTATTTTTTTGCTTGCGAAGTAGAAGTATGGTTTACCTCAGAACATATGAAGCATAGCCTCCTATACAAATGTGTGTTCGTATCCTCACATTTCTTTTCTTTTTTAAAAAGTCAATTTGCACTTTATATTTGATTATTTAAGATGCTGCATTTAACTGTGAATCTTAAATAGCCTCAATCCAAGTAGTTTTCATGAAATATAATCTCAAATTCCCAGAAGCTCAGCTTTCAAAACTCAGCAGAGAAAAATATTGGAGGACTGCCTGAAGGATATACTGCCTGTTGATTATTTAGGATTCTTTAAAATCTGTCTTTTCATTAAGCCAGATCAACAAAGAAACAAACTTCTAATGTGCATTTTATTGTTCAACCCAACCCTCCCACCTACTCACCATAGAATTGTTTTTACTGAATTATACTTGGCTATCATGTTATAAACATGAATCGATGATACTTGTATACAGTGCAGCTCTGTGGTCTGGTTTGCTTGGGACAATCTTAGTTTATGCCTGTGGTCGTGGTGCAGTGACTAATAATGCCCTTTTAAGCACCATTTTTCCCTAAATGATGGAGATTTAAACAATTAACACCATTTCAATAGTCACAGGGGAAAGGAAAAAAAAAACAAAAACACAACAACTCTGTAACACTCTCTCTTATTTTCCCTAAACCAAGTCAGAAGAAAGAGAAGGATCAATGAACAGATGTTCACTGTTCTAGTAGAGGTATGGCAAATGTTGGATGTTCAAGGAGGAAGACTAATGGCTTTCTACTTCTTGGTTACCAAGGAAGCCAGATCTTGGCTTGTGCAGTCACAAGAGGAATGGCAGGGTTCAGTAGAAAGATGACAGCTGTATAGACCAGACAGAGGTCTAGCCTATCCTGTTCCCTCAGGTTACTCTAGAGAGATGACCAAAGGGATCTCACATTTTAAGGACTAGCTCTCTTTGCAAATAGTCAAGAATTCAGGGCAAGAATGTCTGAGAAAAAATAAATTGCAATCCTTTAAAAATACATCACTTCCCTTTAAGGTATTCCCACTTGCACCTGAATTCAAATAGCTACATGATATTCAAGTTTTATCAGTTCACTATGTTTTTAAAATACACAAATTGCAACTAATTTGTTAGCACAATGATTAAGTGGAGAGAACAGCACAGCACAATGATTAAGTGGAGAGAACATGTGTTTTGGAGGACCTCATCCCTGAAATGTTATTGTCTAAATTCCCTCTTGTCTTCTGTAGTTTATATTTGTTATAGCTACTTGTCTACATCTTTATATCATTTTAAATCTTTGTTGGAACAAGGCAGCTTATAAATAAGTGAATATAAAAATATAAATGAATAGTGGGAAGGCAAGATATTTCTCAGGCTTCCTCAAATCGTGCTGAGATTTGCTAAAGACAGAATGGGACTTGTTCATCTAACAATTATTAAGTATTAGCACTATGCACTGAATTAGGGACGATAACACCACATTACCCTCTCAGAATTGTATATAATTTATTTTCCTTTTTTGTTCCAACAGTGGACTATAGTTATAGAGTGAAGCCCTCTCTGCTGCCATTTCTCTGTATGAACACAACACACATTTTCTCAAAGGACCAGCCTGAGGAATGTGAGGCAAAGCAGGATTTTGTCCTACCCATTGACTTATTTAAAACCCTTTGGCCCCTTATGCATCCTGCATGAAGTATAATACTTTATCAAGAGAGCTAACATGAACATACTTCTTAAAGAACTATGGTTAAAAAGGAAAATGGGGAGGAGGACCAAGATGGCAGAGGAGTAGGAGACCTAAATATCATCGGGTCCCAGGAGTTCAGCTAGATAGATATCAAACCATTCTGAACACCTACAAACTCAGCAGGAGATCAAAGAAAAGAGCAGCAATTCTAGGAACAGAAAAACGACTGCTTTCTGGAAGGAAGGATACACAGAGAAATGAATCCAAGGCAATATACGGGAAGACAGACCACGGGGGGAGGGGCCAGCTCCCGGCAAGTGGTAGAGCAGAGAAGCACAAAATCGGGACTTTTAGAAGTCTGCTCCACTGAGGGACCTCACTCCAGAGGCTAAGCAGGGGGTGGACCCCTTATAGGGACACTGTGGTCTCAGGACCCACAGGGTCACAAAAAGACCAGAGCTTTTGTGGCAGAGCTCCCAGGTATCGGAGTGGAGAAGCCGGCTGCAGAAACGGAACCGAGGAGTGCACTCTCAGCTCTGGGTTACCTTAAACTGTGATCCAAGGCACAGGTGGGCCACTGCTCTTCAATCAGTGAACCCAAAGTGGCAGATTCTGGGTGACCCCCTCCTTCCTCTTCTGGGAGGAGTGATGCAGGAGAGCGCTGCAGGAATCTGCTGGGTTTGGAGACTCCAAACGGGCTGTGCACCAGAGACAGAAACTCCCAGTCACAGGCCGAGTGAACGTGGAGTGTAGCCAGAGACCAGGGAGATAGGAGGGATTGACTGCTTCTCTCTAAGGGTGCACTGAGGAGTGGAGCCCTGAGCTCTTGGCTCCTATGGGCAGGAGATTGGGAGGCTGCCATTTTCATTCTCCTCCTCCAAAGCTGTAGGGAAAGCATTCAGGGAACAAAAGCTCCCGAGAGCAAAACTAAGCAGGTTACTTAGCCTGGTCCCTGGCAAGGGCCGTGCAATTCCGCCTTGGGCAAAGACATTTAAGAATAACTGCAACAGGCCCCTCCCCCAGAAGATTAACAAGAACATCCAGCCAAGACCAAGTTCACTGATCAATGAGAAGTGCAAAACTTCAGAGCTATGGGAATACAGCACATAGAATTCATGGCTTTTTCCCCATGATTCTTTAGTCTTTCAAAGTTAAATTTTTTTAATTTTATTTTTTCTTATACTATTTTTTATATTTTTCCTCTTTCCTATTTTACCATTTTTTAACTATTTTATCAATACCTTTTAAAAAATATTTTTAAATTTCCATTGTTATAATCATATTCTATCTCTTCATTGTATTTAAACTTATTTTTTATATACATATAGGTTTTTCTTTCTTTAAAAATTTGGGATACAGTTTCTTGTAACAGATCAAAATATACTCTAAATCTAGCACACAGCTTTGTTCTAGTCTCCAGCTTGATCAGATTCTTTCCTCTTTTTTTTAATCAACTTCTTCTCTTATCAATTCCTTTTTTAGAATCTTTTTTAATTTTCATCTTTACAATCATATTCCATCCCTTCATCGTGTTTACCCTTATTTGTGTGTGTGTGTGTGTGTGTATATATATATATACATACCATATGTGTATGTATGTGTGTGTGTATATATATATATATATATATATATATATATATATGTGTGTTTTTCTTGTGTATATACTATATATATATGTTTTTCATTCTTTAAAATTTTGGGAGGCAGTTCCTTTTAACAGACCAAAATACACCCAAAATCAAGTATGTGGCTTTGTTCTATTCACCAGTTATGTATGTGTGTATATATATATATATATATATATATATATATATATACACACACACACACACATACACATATGGTTGTTTTTTTTTTTCTCCTTTTTTCTCCACCCAGTTTCAGGTCTCCTCCGATTTCGGCAGTGTATATTTTTCTGGGGTCATTGCTACCCTTTTAGTATTTTGGTCTCTCATTCATCTCTTCTTATCTGGATAAAATGACAAGGTGGAAAATTCAACTCAAAAAAAAAAAAAAAAAAAAAGACAAGAGGCAGTACCTATGGCTAGGGACCTAATCAGTACAGATGTTAGTAAGATGTCAGAACAAGAGTTCAGAATGACGATTATCAAGGTGCTGGCTGGGCTTGAAAAAAGAATGGAAGGTACTAGAGAATACCTTTCTGGAGAAATAAAAGAACTAAAATCTAACCAAGTTGAAATAAAAAAATCTATTAATGAGGTGCAATAAAAAATGGAGGCACTTACTGCTAGGATAAATGAAGCAGAAGAGAAAATTAGTGACATAGAAGACCAAATGATGGAGAATAAAGAAGCTGAGAAAAAGAGAGATAAACAACTACTGGACCACAAGGGGAGAATTTGAGAGGTAAGTGATACCATAAGATGAAACAATATTAGAATAATTGGGATCCCAGAAGAAGAAGAGAGAGAGGGGCAGGAAGTATATTGGAGCAAATTGTAGCAGAGAATTATCCTAATTTGGGGAAGGGAACAAGCGTCAAAATTCAAGAGGCACAGATAACCCCCCCCAAAATCAATAAAAATAGTCAACACCCGTAATCTGATAGTAAAACTTACAAGTCTCAGTGACAAAGAGAAAATCTTGAAAGCAGCTGGGGACAAGAGGTCTGTAACATACAATGGTAGAAATATTAGGTTGGCTGCAGACCTATTCACAGAGACCTGGCAGGCCAGAAAGGACTGGCAATGATATATTCAGAGCACTAAATGAGAAAAATAGGCAGCCAAGAATACTATATCCAGCTAAGCTGTCATTGAAAATAGAAGGAGAGGAAAAAAAAAAAAAAAAAGAAAGAAAAAAAAAAAAAAAGAAAATAGAAGGAGAGATAAAAAGCTTCCAGGACAAACAAAAACTAAAAGAATTTGCCAACACCAAACCAGCCCTACAGGAAAAATTGAAAGGGGTCCTCTAAGCAAAGAGAGAGCCTAAAAGTAACAGATCAGAAAGGAACAGAGACAATATACAGTAACAGTCACCTTACAGGCAATACAATGGCACTAAATTCATATTTTTCAATAGTTATCCTGAATGTAAATAGGCTAAATGCCCCAACTGAAAGACACAGGGTATCAGAATGGATAAAAAAAACAAGACCCACTGATATGCTCTCTGCAAGAAACTCATTTTAGACCTAAAGACACCTCCAGATTTAAAGTGAGGGGGTGGAAAACAACTTACCATACTAATGGACATCAAAAGAAAGCTGAGGTGGCATTCCTTATATCAGATAAATTAGATTTTAAGCCAAAGACTATAATAAAAGATGAGGAAGGACACTATATCATATTTAAAGGGTCTAACAAGAAGATCTAACAATGTTAAATATCTATGCCCCTAACATGGGAGCAGCCAATTATAGAAACCAATTAATAACAAAATCAAAGAAACACATCAACAATAATACAATAATAGTAGGAGATTTAACATCTCCCTCACTGAAATGGACAGATCATCCAAGCAAAAGATCGACAAGGAAATAAAGGCTTTAAATGATACCCTGGACCAGATGTACA
Organism: Potos flavus; assembly: GCA_028534135.1. Lineage (NCBI taxonomy): Eukaryota > Metazoa > Chordata > Mammalia > Carnivora > Procyonidae > Potos > Potos flavus. The sequence continues at coordinate 20,081,445 of CM052894.1, read as the reverse complement.
TCACAGATATTCAGAACATTCCATCCCAAAGTAACAGAATACACACTCTTCTCTAGTGCACGTAAAAGATTTTCCAGAATAGATCACATCCTGGGTCACAAATCAGGTCTCAACCAGTACCAAAAGATTGGGATCATTCCCTGCTTATTTTCAGACCACAATGCTTTGAAACTAGAACTCAACCACAAGAGAAAAGTTGGAAAGAACTCAAATACATGGAGGCTAAAGAGCATCCTACTCAAGAATGAATGGGTCAACCAGGAAATTGAAGAAGAATTTAAAAAGTTCATGGAAACAAATGAAAATGGAAACACAACAGTTCGAAATCTTTGGGACACAGCAAAGGCGATCCTGAGAGAAAAGTATATAGCAACAGAAGTCTTTCTCAAGAAACAAGAAAGGTCTCAAGTACACAACCTAACCCTACACCTAAAGGAGCTGGAGAAAGAACAGCAAAGAAAGCCTAAACCCAGCAGGAGAAGAGAAATAATAAAGATCAGAGCGGAAATCAATGAAATAGAAACCAAAAGAACAGTAGAACAAATCAATGAAACTAGAAGTTGGTTCTTTGAAAGAATTAATAAGATTGATAAACCCCTGGCCAGACTTATCAAAAAGAAAAGAGAAAGGACCCAAATTAATAAAATCATGAATGAAAGTGGAGATCACAACCAACATCAAAGAAGTACAATTATAAGAACATATTATGAGCAACTATACACCAGCAAATTTGACAATGTAGAGGAAATGGATCCATTCCTAGAAACATATAAACTACCAAAACTGAACCAGGAAGAAATAGAAAACCTGAACAGACCCATAACCAATAAGGAGATTGAAACAGTAATCAAAAATCTCCCAACAAACAGGAGCCCAGGGCCAGATGGCTTCCCAGGGGAATTCTATCAAACATTTAAAGAAGAATTAATACCTATTCTCCTGAAACTGTTCCAAATAGAAATGGAAGGAAAACTTCCAAACTCATTTTATGAAGCCAGCATTACCTTCATCCCAAAACCAGACAAAGACCTCATCAAAAAGGAGAATTACAGACCAATATCACTGATGAACATGGATGCAAAAATTCTCACCAAAATACTAGCCAATAGGACCCAACAGTACATTAAAAGAATTATTCACCATGACCAAGTGGGATTTATTCCTGGGCTGCAAGGTTAGTTCAACATCTCCAAATCAATCAATGTGATACAATACATTAATAAAAGAAAGAACAAGAACCATATGATACTCTCAATAGATGCTGAAAAAGCATTTGACAAAGTATAGCATCCTTTCTTGATCTAAACTCTTCACAGTATAGGGATAGGGGGTACATACCTCAATATAATAAAAGCCATCTATGAAAAACCCACAGCAAATATCATTCTCAAAACTGAAAAACTGAAGGCTCTTCCTCTAAGGTCAGGAACACAGCAGGGCTGTCCACTATCACCACTGCTATTCGACATAGTACTAGAAGTCCTAGCCTCAGCAATCAGACAAAAAGAAATAAAAGGCATCTGAATCAGCAAAGAAGAAGTCAAACTCTCACTCTTTGCAGATGATATGATACTTTATGTGGAAAACCCAAAAGACTCTGCTCCAAAACCGCTACAACAAACTGCTACAGGAATTCAGTAATAGTGCAGGATATAAAATAAATGCACGGAAATCAATTGCATTTCTATACACCAACAGCAAGACAGGACATAGGAATTAAGGAGTCAATCCTATTTACAATTGCACCCAAAAACCATAAGATATCTAGGAGTAAACCTAACCAACGAAGCAAAGAATCTGTACTCAGAAATTGAGGAAGACACAAAGAAATGGAAAAACGTTCCATGCTCATGGATTGTAAGAATATTGTGAAAATGTCTATGGTACCTAAAGCAATCTATACCTTTAATGCAGTCCCCATCAAAATAACATCAATTTTTTTTCCAAGAAATGGAACAAATAATCCTAAAATGTATATGGAACCAGAAAAGACCCTAATAGCCAGAGGAATGTTGAAAAAGAAAACCAAAGTTGGCAGCATCACAATTCCAGACTTCAAGCTCTATTACAAAGCTGTGATCATCAAGACAGTATGGTACTGGCACAAAAACAGACACATAGATCAATGGAACAGAATAGAGAGCCCAGAAATGGACCCTCAACTCTATGGTCAACTAATCTTTGACAAAGTAGGAAAGAATGTCCAATGGAAAAAAGTCTCTTCAACAAATGGTGTTGAGAAAGTTGGACAGCCACGTGCAGAAGTTTGAAACTGGACCATTTCCTTACACCACACACAAAAATAGTCTCAAAATGGATGAAAGACCTCAATGTGAGACAGGAAACCATCAAAATCCTTGAGGAGAACATGGGCAGCAACTTCTTCCTAGAAACATCGCCAAAGGCAAGGAAAGCAAGGGCAAAAATGAACTATTGGGACTTCATCAAGATCAAAAGCTTTTGCACAGCAAAGGAAAGAGTCAACAAAACCAAAAAAGAGCCAACAGAATGGGAGAAGATATTTGCAAATGACATATCAGATAAAGGGATAGTATCCAAAATCTATAAAGAACTTATCAAACTCAACACCCAAAGAACAAATAATCCAATCAAGAAATGGGAAGAAGACATTAACAGACATTTCTACAAAGAAGACATCCAGATGGCCAACAGACACACGAAAAAGTGCTGAACATCACTCGGCATCAGGGAAATCCAAATCAAAACCACAGTGAGATACCACCTCACACCAATCAGAATGGCTAAAATTAACAAGTCACGAAATGACAGATGTTGGCAAGGATGTGGAGAAAGGGACCCCTCCTACACTGTTGGTGGGAATGGAAGCTGGTGCAGCCACTCTGGAAAACAGTATGGAGGTTCCTTAAAAAGTTGAAAATAGAGCTACCCTATGACCCAGCAATTGCACTACTGGGTATTTACCCTAAGGATACAAATGTAGTGATCATGTGCACCCGAATGTTTGTAGCAGCAATGTCCAAAATAGCCAAACTATGGAAAGAACCTAGATCTCCATCAACAGATGAATGGATAAAGAAGATGTGGTATGTATGTATGTATGTATGTACACACACACACACACACACACACACACACACACACACACACACAGGAATACTATGCAGCCATCAAAAAACCCGAAATCTTGCCATTTGCAATGACGTGGATGGAACTAGAGGGTATTATGCTAAGGAAAATAAGTCAATCAGAGAAAGAAAATTATCAAATGATTTCTCTGATATGAGGAATTTGAGAGGCAGGGCGGGGGTTCGTGGCGGGTAGGGAGGGAAAAAAATGAAACAAGATGGGACCGGGGAGGGAGACAAACCATAAGAGACTCTTAATCTCAGGAAACAAACTGAGAGTTGCTGGCGGGTGGGTGGGTAGGGATAGGGTGGCTGGGTTGTGGACATTGGGGAGGGTATGTGCTATGGTAAGTGCTGTGAATTGTGTAAGACTGGTGACTCACAGACCTGTACCCCTGAAGCAAATAATACATTATATGTTAATTTAAAAAAATAAAAAATAAAATACACACACACACACACACACACACACACAAATAATAAAAGAAAATGGGATAGTAGTGTTGTGGGTTAAACTATGTTCCCCAAAATGGTAGGTTAAAATCCTAACACCCCATTCCTATAAATATCACCCCATCTTGGAATAGACTCTTTGCAGATGTGAATAGGCAGGAAGAGACTGCCTGGGTTATGGTAAACTCTAAGTCCAATGACTGTTATCCTTTTAAGACAACCATATGAAGACACAGAGAACACAGATACAGAGGAAGAAGGCCATATGGCAATGTAAGCAAGGGTTGGAGTGATCCAAACTTTGTACATCCTTATAGGTGGACACTGTCCTATTAAAGATGTCATCAGACCCTGCAGGTAGAAAAAAATTTCATATACGGTACATTCCACTTTTACCCTGCATGTGCTGAAATCATACTTTCATTTCATTTGAACCTAAACCCTAAGTGAAGAACTGGTAGATACCTAATCAATGTAACAGTTATCATTAAATGAACATATTCTATGTCAGGTACGATGCCAAGTATATGTCAGGTACAATGCCAATGCCTATAGAACCACATTAACCCTACCTACTGACACATAAAAAAAGCATTCCGTGAGGTCTGTTCAATAAATAAATGAATAAATATGAATAATACATCAATGTACCATCAAACTAAATTTAATAAAGGCCTCAAATTATACAGAAAATATTTAAAAATTTCTATTCACAATAAAGGAAAGGAGCCATTTCGTGCATGAATGTGACTATTGAGAAACTAGGTTTTAAAATTGCTTCTATAAAAAAAAAATAAAATAAAATTGCTTCTATAGAATTCTTTTACTTCAATTGTACTAATACCTATTTTTAACCAGAATATCAGAAATCATATTATTATTTATGTTGTTTCATTGTTGTTTTAGTCTCTGGCCTATAGCTCAAGCTGGTCCTGCATGATCTCTCACCCAGGGCTCTCCTCAAGTGAAGATACTGCTCGGAAAGCCAAGGAGACAACATTCTTCTTTGGAGGTCTTGCTGCTCACATTGAGGCTTTGGAAGCTTATCAGATCCTCTCCTCCCACTGAGTTTTGCTTGCTTGTTTGTTCATAAATAGCAAGAGTAAGAAACCCTTTCTCTATAGATCAATGATTATGAGCTTAACCCCTGGAGTCAGATAGCCTGGGTTTACCATTCACACCACTTAAAATCCATATGAACTTGGCAACTTATTTCAACTCCCTGAGCCTTTTCTTCATCTCTGTAATGAGATTAAAATAGTGCCTAACTCAAAGTTTTATTCTAATAGTAAAATTTAGAAGCAGAAGCTCACAGCACAATGCCTGGCAGATTGTGAGCATTTAGTAACTACTAGATTAAAGCATAGTGATAATCAAACTGTACCCTGCTTTTCCCTTTCTCCTTCTCTACCATATACCACTCCCCCACACCTTTCCCTATTACCTTACACAAATATACTCTGAAATATGCTGGTATTTGAGAATCCTGCATGCCCATGAAGGGTATGGACATGGAGGATGCCCAAAGCACTAGAAGCTGTGTGCAGATACAGTAGCCCAACATCTGTCTCTTATCATGCTACTGTATCCCAGTGGATTTGTTGCAGTTATAGGATTTCTCTGTGTCTGTGGTGGTGATGGGATGAGGTAGGGAGAATCATGGGCAGAGAGAGTCTCAGAATTCAAGGACAGAACATTCAAACTAGAAGAGATATTCTAGATCAAGGCATCTACTTAATAAAGACATGAAGCCACAAAAGTGGCATGCTTGACTCGTCTGAATTCACAAAAATCTTTGAGTTCTGCCTCTCTCTGTGAACCTTGTTCCTGTCCCAGCCTATCTCCTTAGAAACTTTAGTAATGCCCACCAGAAAGGAGCAGAGAAGAAGTCACTTCCATGGGACCCACTTTGCAAGAAGAGGATGATTCTAGGTCATTAACTGATTAAATGAAGCAAATTCCAACGGAGCTCTTTCTTTTCTCTCTGCCCCTCCTTGGAGGAAAATTTGAGGAAGAAGAAACAAAACTACTAGTCAATTAAATGTTAAGTATTCCAATAATCTATCTTAAATAGATAATTTTAGTATTTTAAGTAAGAAAGAACATGAGTGCTTTAAAATGAGGATCTAGTTTCCCTTTAATTTTAGATTTTGATTAAACTATAACATTATTCTACTTATATAAATTTAAATTCATTTAGTTCAGTCAGAGAGATGTCCCGAGAGCTTTCAATAGTATGAGGAAGGAGTCGTCTCATAAGGAAAGGGATTTTTCATGCCTAAGGATCCTTGGAGGCATTTGAGGGTGATATACCATGTTTTCCTTAACATAGGTATATTGAGTGGGCTGTGCCAGGTACCCTATCAGCTGCCAAGGATATGAAAATAAGACTTGGATCTTGTTCTCAAGAAGCCTGTAGTCTAGTAGAAGACTAATTATTAGAATAAGTGGCAGTAAATGTAAGGCTACAGGTAAACCCTATATACTATATTAACCTTAAAAGGGTCCCTAAATCACTCTGGAGCCAAAAAGAAAGATATATCACCAAGGAACTGACCCTTGATGGACACATTGATTAGGAAGGAGAAACTCTGAATTAAAGAATAATAAGGGTTTAGAAGTTTTGATTTTAAGTTACCAGATAATTGGTAAAATCTGATCCAGCTTCATCACCTCACTTTCCACAGGTACTAAAATCATACAAATAATTACAGACTGGGAATTCTCATTAAAAAGTTATAAGATTATATGAGGGAATGTTCATTAATCAAAGCCCAGATAGAGTCTTATGGCCAAATATGTAGAGAATACTGGGAGAAGGTAGATTTTTTTTTTTTTTATCTTTTTACATCACTTCTCTGCTCCTATCCCAGTGACAAGATCTCTGGGCATAAAAGAAAAGCAGGAACACTGGATATGTTTGTGGCCCTGAGTAGATCTTTCTAATAGTGTTGGCTTTCCTCTTATCTTCTGCTTAGGTCATGATCTTAATAATTAGCAAATTAAGCAACCAATGTAATGTAAGTTCACCTTTTCTCTTTATGGGTTGGGAAAATAATAGTCTAACTACCTGACCCTTAAACAATGGGATATTTATTATTTTTAATGTAAAGGACACTTGTTTCATTAGAAATACCATAAATCTAGCAAAGATAGAGCTTGAACTATAGTGAGTTCCACAAAGTCATGGTCTCAGAGAGCATCCTCTACCCTTACCATTGCCTCACCTTTAGAGGTCTTAATTTAATCTCCAGGATTCCATTAGGAAAGGGAACTCAGGGGCTAGAGCTCTGACTGGATTCAGGATTTGGAATTTTAGCCTGATTTCAGAGACCACAACCAATTCCTTGGTTAAGATCAGTTTAGCAGTTTTATGTAGTTATTTAACATTTGTTGAACCTTCACTGAAAACCAGGCACTATTCTATGTGCTAGAATACACCAGTAAGTAAAACAGCTAGAACTGCCCACACACTGTGACTGTTTCTGTGGAACTGGAAAACTGTCCATCACAATGGCATCAGACTTACTTATCAGTCCAATTACTTGTCAGTTCTATTGTTCCTCAAAAACAATTGTGAATTCAACTTCTGTTTCATGTTCAGGAAATAGGAAAAGTTTGAAATTGGTCATTTCCATTGGAACAATGACTGGTGGAACAAATGGACAAGAGAGGAAGTTAAGACAATCAGGAGAGGTAGTGTTAAAGTACAGCACATTCTTGAATTTAGAATTGGGATCCAAATTTTTACCACATACACTGCAAACTGTGTGATGACAATTATTACTGAAATGGGTCCAGGTTTATTAAGTTTTACAAACTCCTATCAAAAATAAAACTCTGGGGCGCCTGGGTGGCTCAGTGGGTTAAAGCCTCTGCCTTTGGCTCAGGTCTTGATCTCAGGGTCCTGGGATCGAGCCCCCCATCGGGCTCTCTGCTCAGCGGGGAACCTGCTTCCCCCTCTCTCTCTGCCTGCCACTCTGCCTACTTGTGATCTCTCTCTGTCAAATAAATAAATAAAATCTTCAAAAAAACAAAACAAAACAAAAAAAACCCTCCATATTTCACCCATTATACAGAACCCACTATGGCCAGCATGAACAAAACTCCCATAAGTAAATATTTTATTTCAACGGTAATCTCACATCAAAATTTACAAACAAAAATTAACAAACCAATGAGGAAGTGATCCTATCTAGTGGGCAGTCTATTGGCACAACAACAAAAAACTGGTATCCAAGAACTTGATGTAATAGGGTGATCTAAAAAAGGTTGAAAATAAGTATGTTAAAATGAGATAAAGATTGAAAATAAAGAAAACAAGCCACAATGAAAGGACAGGGGCTATGATTAATCACCTGAAATTTAAACTATAGAGAATGAGTTAAATAGCAAATCTGACACTGCTAAAGAGAGATTTGTAAATGCAAAGATAAATTTGAGGAAATCATTTGAAGTTCAGTAAAGAAACAAAAGAACTAGAACAGTAGATCTCCAAGTGTGGTCTCTGGATCAGAAGTATCAGTATCACCTGAAAATTTGTTAGAAATAAAAATTTTGAGCCCTGCCCTACATTTATGGCAGCAGAGATTCTGGAGGTATAGATCAGCAATCTATCTTTTAATAAATTCTCCAAGTAATTCAGATATTTGCTATATTTGAGAATATCTGAACTAGAGGAGATAAAAAATAGATTTGGAGATACGGAGACATGGAAGTTCTTCAACATACCTTAAATATTCTAGAAGGAAAGGAGTAGGATAAATAAAAAAGATGCACTATTATAAACCATAGTGACAGAGAGTATCACCAAATTGGAAAAGAGAGAGAGAGCTTTAAGATTGACAAAGAAAATGATCCATTAACATAATAAATGCCAGCAAATCTAATTTACACATTGTGGTAAAATTGCAGAATATAAAAGACAAGCTATTATCTTAAAAGCAACCAGTGAGATGGACTTTCAAAATGGTAGTATGAGTACTCTTTTCCAGTCAAGAAAATATTTAACTAATGAAAAATTTAGAAATTAACCATCTAAAGGCTTTAGAAATTGTCCTAAATGTATATAGCAAATGGACCACCACTTGTTCAAGACAATCTACTACATCTAGATAAAAGCAGCAAGAATCTGTGGCATTTAAACCATGACTCAGTCTCATTTCCTATCCTGTTCCCCTCTACACCCAGCTCGATGTGATGGAAGCTCTATTTTAGGCATTTGAAGCAAAGCAGATAGGTCTTCCTGTCTACTAGCTCTCTCAGTCTAGGGCTAATGTAGGACCCAGGAGGACACTCACATCCCACCCCAACTCTGAACTGCAGAAACTCTACTCTGGGAACTGTTGCCAAAAACACTGGTCTCTTCCTATACCCAGTCCCATTCATATGGCTGAAGTTCTACTTCAAGCACAGCAGGCCATGGAAGCCTGATCCCAAACACCCCTGCCCACCTCACATGTAGGGCAGAGGTTCCATGTCAAAAAGGGCAAGTCCAGAAGTCCAGGGGCTACTTTCCTGCCCAGACCCCACTTGCTGAACAGGGAGTCACTCTAGGAGAAGTGGGCAATTGTCTTTCACCCTCAGTCCAGACTCAGGATGGCACAGTGGTTCTGTCCAGGAGGAGAGGCAGACAGTAAGCACAGAGTTCACAACTTTTCCTAATTAAGTTTCACTTAATTTGGAAGAGATTATGGGCATTTTTTTTTTTAACACAACGGAGATCACCAAATGAGCAATCAAGAGATCAGTAGTTCTCTGACCCTAATCACAAAAAAATCAAAACTGTGAACAGGAAAGAATTTTAGCTGAGAGAACCAGTGAAAGAGACAACTAAGGAGAGCCTTCAGGGGGTCAGAACCACCAAGACTGGCAAGACTGTGTCCCTGTAAAGGGGCCTTACTTTAACTGGACCAGACTGTGGAACAATTTATGCCTCAGGATAGTATTGCAAAAAATACAACAATCAGCTAGCAATTCGTGAAAGCAAATGGGTATGATATTAATAGAGGCTGACCACCTCAGGTGTTCAGGGGGACTGTACATGCCCAAGGCTGCGTACTCCCAGAAGAAACACTGGAGACTTCACACTACTAGAAAAATCAAATACACTAAACTAGCCAAATGATCAAGCAACTAAACATGCAAACAGTAAGTCCCAAAAGGTAGAGGAAATAAAGATCCGGAGTTGCTGGAATATATTACTTAAAATATCCAGTTTTCAAGGAAAAATCATGAACCATGCAAGGAAACAGTGAAGTGCAACTCATGAACAGGAATAAAAGCAAGCTTGTTGGAAGGCCAAACATATCAGACAGAACAACTAAAAAGAGTTGAAAGCATCAATTAGAGAAAATCTACTTTCAGAATAATGAAAGCCAATAACTTTATCCTGTAATTCAGAAATTCTGAGAACCTCAGTGAAACTTCTCTTGCTTTCAAGTCTCCCATATCACACATATTCCTCAAATGTTTCCAAAAAATTCCTCATTTCCAAAATACCAAAGAAATAAAAATAGCTGAAATTGCCATAGCTGAGGGATAAATTATTTTCTCCAAGAACCTTTGAAGCCTTATCTAGTTATTTAGTTGAACTCTGAACTTGATCCTCAACAGCATCTTGGGGGAATGGGGTCTCTGACTGCATTCATTGACAAGGATCTGATTAGACTTTCCATTCTTGGGTTGTTCTCACTGGTATGAAGTTTTTCTTTGTATTTTGCAGAAATCAGCTACCTCGTCACTTTTCCATGTGGTTCTGAATGTGTCCTCCAGAACAGTGTAGAATAAACTGATACAGTCTTCATCTCTGAGCTCTTACTGTACTTGCTCTTCACTTTGCACAGAACATGTCTCATGTTGTGGCATTTTGAACATCTCCCTGCAATGTTTCTCCCATACCATTGATCCAGATTTGGTCATGCTGCCACATCCTATCTGTGGTGACATGGTGTAGCTTGTGAAACCAAGTGATTCTTTGAGGGTTTTCACACAGAACCACCAAGTAACAAACATTGCCAATATCTAATTCAAGGTATTTTCTCACGTCTTTACTTTTCCTGCCTTGTGTACTTCTCTAACTACCATATTCTGAAATATTCATGACTTCTTCCTCCCTAGAGGCATCACATGTGATGTCCTGCAAAAGCAGGTCGGATCAGAGAAGAAGTTTGGTGCCAAAATTTTCAGAGTAAAGACAATTTTCTCAGCCATTTCACAACAACTTGAGTTATTGCTGTGGTTTACCAATCCTTACTCTGTGTTTCAGTATGAGTTACTATGAGTCTGGCTTTCTGCAAGGTAGCGATATGTTTTCAATTGCTAGTTATTTTCCAGGAATGTCGTTTCTTGTCATGTATTCAATTAGTCATTTTAAAAAACACATTTATCGCTATAAAGCAAGGCTAGGATTAATGCTGACCTATTTCTTTTCCCTGGATTAGTGCATTTTTTTCTATTTGTGCCTTAGCACACGAACCCTATGTCCTTTTATTAAGGAAAAAAGAAAAATGTTTACAAAAACGTTTATTGGCCAACTTCACGGTGTTTTGCTCACTGCCATTTATTCCAAAGATTCTATCTGTGCTCTAATCAACACTGTCTGTATCTGAAATGGCCACCGTATTACTTAATAAGACATTTTCTACTCCATTTGGGATCCCCTTGTTCTAAGCTACCACATATTTAAAAACTTGTGTTATTTATGAACTTGTATGGTGCTGGAACTCAGATTTAGAAGTGGTATTCTCAAACAATGGTATTTTCAAACAAATTATAGTTTATAGTCAAAAAGTCAAAGTTACTTCCCAAACTGGTGCTTTACGATGGCTTTAAGGTGTGGAGAACAGGATGCATATTGTGTTTAGGGTAGACTATAGTGTTTCCTGAGCAATCAATTTGCTTCTCTCCTCTTGGGAGGAACGAAATTGAACAGTCTCCTAGATGGCAGATTGGCCCATGTGTGGTATGGTGCCGTTACTAAAATAAAAACTTCCTGAGCCCATACTAACTATATCCTATTCCCTTTCATCTACGTGCAGCAGCTGAGACCTAACAGCTGCTTCTGTGAACCTCAAATCTTGCCCAGGGGAAGATTTGCTTTGCTCCTCCTATATACACAAAAATGTCTCTTGATTCCCTACCCATGCACATCTGCTGGAGTATCATGGCTTATAAAGACGACAGCTCTTACTGAACACCAAGGGAGTGGTTTTGAGACATTTTTGCATACAGAATCCTTGTTCTGGATTAAAGACAAAGGGATAGAACCTCATGAAATGCCCCTGCCAAGGAAAATCAAATTCTAACAACAACCACTGATGTTTGTAAAGCACCTTATAGCTGTATAAATGGATATTCACAGATATCATGTCATTTTAATTTCGACATCATAATGTGGGGTAAAATAATAGATATTTTTGGTTACCTCCTTAGCATCACCCAGTTATTTACCCTTTGCAGAAGTTTCACTTTCTGTTAGATAAATTATGTGAATCTCAAGAAACTGCTTCCTTTCCTAGAGCTAGGGTAAAATCCAGGAATCAGTCAAAGCCGGTCAGCATATATAATTGCCCTGTTCATAGTGATTGGTACCAGCGTGGAGATACAAACCCATGCTGATATCTTCTAAGCATCCCGGGATGAAACTATTACCTCTTTCATACCACATGTAAATGAAAAACTATCCGGCTCTGGAAGCCAGTGAAACCCATCTTGAGACTATGAAGAAAATCGACCACAGGATGAAGAAGATATTTTGGAAGCCAAGAAGAATAATGGAGAGAAAGCAAATCTTTGGAATATGGTTAAAAAAAAAAATGCACGGTTGAAGATGCCTATGAAACTAATCCTTCTTCTGGATGTTTTACTTGTCCCAATCGTAAAACCTTTTGTTGTCCCAGTCAGTTTTAATTTGGTAACTGAAAGCAATGTGATAGAGAGATCTTTGATGAACGGCCCTAAAAACAGAGCCTGAAGCAAGGACTTGCCTAGAGGTAGTCTATTTAAGATAAAATTCTAAATAGGATGATAAGAGAGAGATAGTGGAGGGAGAAAGGCAAGGAAGGATAAAAGCCAGTAAAGGAAGTATAATCAAGTTAATCACTGCTGTGGGAATTTGGGGTTAAAATCCTTGGAATCCTGAGGGATCAATGTAAAATGTGCCCCCAGAGTTGTTCCTCTGAAGGACAGAAGACTGCACGTTTATTCACCAACACCCACATCCCACTGATGTAGAGTAAGTGTTAACACCCCTTCACTTCCATGTTGAACTTGAGGCCAGGTGGAATGGCTTCCAGTGGCAGGAAAGCCTTGGGGCAGAAAAGTGAAGAGACTTTGCGGTGACTTCTGGTTATGTATCACCTAGTGCACCGCGTTCTCCACAACAGCAGTACTGACATCAGAAGTGGGCTGAAGGGATGGATTTTAAGCAAAGAAAGGAAGGAGGAAAGGAGGAAATAAAGAAAGAGCACATGCTGTAGTAGACAGATCAGGAATTGCTACCATTTTTTGTAGCAAAAAGATATTATAGATATATAGATAAATATATATTAGAGATATTATAGTATTTCTCCAAAGTCAAAGAACTAATAAAATCAGGGATTGTGACACAACAGTACTGAAAACTGATACTTATTTAAATTTTACTACAAATAAGACTGTGTTCTGTTCTTTTCATGTATTACATCATTTAATATTTAAAATGGTTTCTACACTATTGGTAGAGATATAAATTGGTACAAAACTATGGAAAACAGTATGGAGGGAAGTGCCTCAAAAAATTAAAAATAGAACTACCATCCAATCCAGCAATCCCACTACTAATTGCCCAAAGAAAACAGAAACACTCATTCAAAAAATATACGCCCCTCTATGTTATTTGCAGCATTATTTAAAATAGCCAAGGTATGGAAGCAACCTAGATATACATCAATAGATAAATGGATAAAAGAGATGTGGTAAACATGCACACACACAGGAAACTCATGCAACCATAAAAGAATGAAAACATGCCATTTGTGATGACCTTGATGAATCTAAAGGATATTATGCTAAATGAAGTAAGTCAGAGGAAGACAAATACTATATGATTTCTCTTATACGTGGACTCTAAAAACCAAACAGACTGATAAATACAGAGAACAAACTCATGTTTGCCAGAGGGGAGGTGGGTAGCGGGACAGGTGAAATAGATGAACGGGATTAAGAGGTACGAGCTTCCAATTATAAAATAAATAAGTTGTGGAGATGAAAATACAGCCTAAGAAATGTAGTCAACAATATTGTATTAATGTATGGTGACAGATCGTGATTGCACTTATCCTAGTGAGCACAGAGTATCAATGCAAAAATTATGGGATCAATATCAATTTTACACCTGAAACTAATATAACATTATGTCAATTATATTTCAATAATTAAATTTTAAAAATTAGACATCCCTAAAATGAATGAATGAATTAATTAGTCAATTAATGAGTCTCTTGGGATAGCTGTAACATCCAATATATAGAAAAAGACACTTGGGTAGAGAAAATTGTACGGTATACTCCATACCACATGTTAAACATGCCAGAAGTAGATCTCAAATTCAGATCTCCCTGACTCCATTTCCCATACAACACTGCCTTATACTCAGCCACAACACATAAGGGAAGGGATATACAACATAAACTCTCTCATTATTGACAGAAATGTTTATGTGAATTCTCTGGATTTCCTTGGCAAATTTTAAGATGTTATTTAATTTTAAACTAAGGATGTCCTAATTTCTCAAAGGTTCATTTTACTCTTTGATAACATGAAAAACTTAGACTATGTTATCTCTAAGGACCCTCATAAATCTTAGATTATATAATTGTCTGACATAAGCATTTAAAAATTCAGTATAAGTGAGCTTTAAACTGTTGTCTATGTGTAAGTACACCTAAGAATATATTTTTTAATAAATAAAATTCAATGTGCTTTTGGGTTTTCTGGTGCCTGAGGTAAAACAAGTGTTATTTGTGGAACCATCAGCTATAAATACAGATTAATAGCATTCAGCCTTTCAAGGATATTGGAGTACCTGATTTGGGTCAGACACTATGTAGTCTAACTTGCGTCTCAATTTTTTCCAGATCTTGAAGCTAATTAGGGACTTGTCTAAGAGACCAAAAATTTTACATAAGCCTGTACATGTGTGGGCAAACACACACACACATACTTGCCATGTGACAATTTCCCAATATGGTACTCCCTAAGGAGGAAGCATAACCCAATGGAAAGAGCAGTGATTTGGAAATCAGGAAGATTTTGGACTGAACTTCAATTAAGCCATTCTAACAAGATGCCACCTCTCTGAGCTTGACTGTTCCCATCTTTCAAGTGATTTGTGGAAACTGCAAATTTATCAGCTAGGATTTACTTACATACAGAGCCTGATCTAGGTACTTGAATAGAGGAATAATAACAATAATAGAGACAATAGCAACTATTGTTCATTGAGTGAGCATTTTAGCTATCATTTAAAATAGGGATTTAGAGGGGCGCCTGGTTGGCTTAGTGGCTTATGCGGCCAACTCTTGATTTTGGCTCAGATCATGATCTCAGGGGTCGAGGGATTGAGCTCATATCAGGTTTCGTGCTGGGCGTGAAGCCTGCTTAAGATTCTCTCTCTCCTTCTCCACTATCCCACTCACGCATGTGCTCTCTTTACATAAATAAATAAAAATGGGGTCTTGAAAAACTGCTCCCTTGAAAAATATAATTTCTTCAGCCTAAACCAAAGTGAATTATAGTTTTTAAAACGTTTTGAAATGTCACAAATGATTGTACATAATTAACTACCACCAACAATTTAAAAAAAAAATTAAAGTGTGATTCTCCCTGGGAATCTAAAAGTTAATTTAAAAAATACTGGTATTCAAACTAAGTTCTTTTAGTGCAGGAACTGTTTTTCTATTTTTAGCAACCTTCTTCTTTGCTTTAATAACATAAACATTTAAAAGTAAAGGACTTAGAAAGCTTTTTCTTCTGAGCTAATAATCCCTGAGATCAAAGACTGGAGCAGGAAATTTGGAAACTCATAGATATGGAAGCAAAGGTATCCATATGTCTCTATCATTTTACCTTACACGGTGTTAATTCAACGTTTCAATCAGCTGTTCCACATACCAAGAAAATGTTTTTAAACATAAGTAGGCCCCATCATCCACATTAATAGTTAATGATTAATATTATCAGAATTCAAGTAGTTGTATAGGATAAAAATTTGTCCAAGAAATGGATTTTTTAAATTTAAATTCAATAAGCCAACGTATAGTACATCATTAGTTTTTGATATGATGTTCAATGATTCCTTAGTTGCATATAACACCCAGTGCTCATCACATCACGTGCCCTCCTTAATGCCCATCACCCAGTTACCCCATCCCCCCCCACCTACCTACCTTTCCGCAACCCTCAGTTTGTTCCCGGGATTCAAGATTCTCATAGGGTTTGTCTCCCTCTCTGATTTCTTCCCAGTTTCCCTGCGGTTCCCCTATTGCCCTCTCACTATTCCTTTTGTTTCATATATGAGTGAAACAATATGATAATTGTCTTTCTCTGGTTGACTTATCTCACTTAGCATAATACCCTCCAGTTCCATCCACGTCGATGTAAATGGTGGGTATTCATCCTTTCTGATGGATTTAGTTTAATCAGTCCCTTTCGTGTTGGTGAGGATCTTCAGATACAATAATGTGATTTGTCTATCTGTAATTCTTCATATACTATGTTGTGCCATTTTTGTCGTATTGTCTTTTGTTAATATTTGTATTAAAATCTAATTTTCTTAGGTGCTGACATCTTTCCTCCCCAGTAAGATTATAAGATTTTTGGTAAAAAGTGACCTGTCTTCTGCCGTTCCTCCTGTAGTCCCTGAGGTCACATAGCAGATATTCTTCCTGCACAAGAGCCCCGTGTTTATATATTTAGTGTTTGGCTGATTAGTTCACTCGTCTCTGCACACACCTCCATCTCTTCATGCTGATTTGTTTCTGCTCTGTAACCTCCGTTCTCCAATTTGACCTCTCTATCATGGTCCCTGTTTTATCAAATTTCCTCCTCATTTTAAATCAAGTCAAGTCCTTCTGTTTACTTTCCACTTACATTACCACCTGCAAACGTCTATCAGGTACACTTATATCTAGGTTATTTATGCTGGGGCCGTAATGCATTTCACAACACCATATGCATCAAAGAGGCTTCCCAGAGCAAAACTCTTTCCCATTTTATTACATCTACTCAATTTTGCAAGACTATAACTCCTCCCAGTTGTCATTTCCACAATAGGGCCAGGGAGGACACTGAAGGTATGAAGATTTTACAAGATGCCTTTCTAAGGCCATTTTTCAGTTAATCAGTTTATTTTTTTTCACAATCCCTGGTAATCACCACCCACTCCACATCATTTGGTATTTGAGAATTTCTACGGTCTCCTCCTCCTCCTTTAATTTACATTCAGTTAATTTCAGGCATGAGTTTCTCATGGACATTTTAAACACCTGCTCCATGTATCAAAAAAACAAAAATGTTTTGAAACATAAGAAGTCCTCCTCATCCACATTAACAAAACGTAGGCTCTGTCACTGATTTATCCGTACCTAAATAATGAGTGAAAAATACAAGGTAGATTGTAACTAACCTCTTACTTACATTATCTGTTCTATGACACTAACCTGTCTTAGTGACAACAGTTACTGTGTAACTTTCAGCTAATCCTCGGTTCTCACTAGATCTCAGTTTCCTTTCATACGCAGAAGGGTGAGGGGGAAGGGCTAGAAGCCCTCTGACAGCCTTATTTGTAAGCACTACCCAGTGTCTGCCTTCTCATGACATAGAAAATACATGGTTTTCTCTACTGAAAGTCTGTTTATTTCCTAATTATTCAATGGTGAGAGAAGAGACAATCAAATTCTGCCCAGAAGAACCAGACCATAGAGCAATGACATCGTTTTTGGTGAGTGCTCTAATTTTTTTTTTTTTTTCTTTTTCAGGAGTGCTCTAATTTTTGAGAGTTCAATTTCAAAGTATCTCAAGCCAAGGGTTAGTGTTTCTCTCTTTTCTGAGACAGGTACACAAGAGGCAGTGAAAGCTGATAGGGATGACTAGAATCCAAACGCCAGAGCCACATCCTTGAACTATATGCTAGCTGGTGAACAAGGCATCTCTCGGGGCAAATACCAAACTTAAATAGGGACCGAGCATCAGTTTTCATGCTCTTGACAGAGTCACATCTCTGTGGCTGAAAAGTAAATCAAGATTGCCTTTAAAATAATCTATTTTCAAATCTAAAATGTGGAACATAAACTATAGAAATATAAATATCCAGATGGAGTAATCACGATTAACTATTTCAAGTTATATTCATCCTGGCAAATTTGGGGATATATAGTCACTGCAATCAAAGTGGACAATCCCCTTCTGTTTCCATAAACTCCCCCCACTGGAATGCGCCTGTGGACTTCCTAACAAGCGAGCTGGAATAGAAAGACTTCAGGACTAATCAGATTTGGTAGGGGCAATCTGCTTTCCTGTTCATACCTGGGAACAAAAATCAGACCTAAATGGACTAATCTAGAATTAAAGACTTTATACATTCACAATATAAAGAATACCTTGTTGCTGAGCTATGTGACACATTTAACCATACTATTTTTCTAAACTGCACTAAGCGGCTTTACTTGGCTTTTGGGGAAGGCTTTTAACAATGGAGGCTGGTTGGGGAAGATTTCTATTTTGATGCATCTTTATTAAAAAGGCTTGAATTTAGACATATCTAGAGAGTGCCACCTTGTGGACAAAAGGCAGTAGAGGGAGGTGGAGAAAAGCTCACCCATAGGATGTGTAAAGCTTACTATTTATACCTGATCGTTGTTTTATATTAACCTTGACAATCCACATATTTCTTCAATCATACACAGAGATTACGATCTAAGAGAAAGTGCTTCATACTGACCTAAAGATAATAGGTAAACCATTACCCCCAGTTTTATTATTATGTGGTAATTATGTAAGGTAAAATTCAGTGCATTACATTAAAAAAAGAATCACAGGTGTATATGTATTTATACAAAATGTCACTTTGGAGGTGTTTGTCAAACATACAGAAATGAGTCAGCAAACCTTACATAAGATCGAGGTGCTAAATTTACCTCTACCTTCTTATTTTGGTTAGTCGGCACAACCTCAAGCCCATTTAATTATTAATTCTCAAGTACTTGGATTCTAACACAGCATAAACATTGCATTCTTTTTATTAAAGAAGAACATCATTATAAGGGAAAGAAAGTACAGTACTGCAGTGGGTTTCCATTGGTGACAACCTTTCATTTAATACCTCATGTTAACATTATGCTGCTTTAATGCTAGAAATAAACACATCTCAATTTGGGGGATAACCGATTTGATTCAGATTTTTATAACCTGCAAACACAGTCTTTGATTCTAGAATGATAAGCCGGAAAGACATAAAATAAAACCAAATCCTTCCAAAGAAATATTAGGATTATTATGTATCTCTATAGCTATTTATGTATTTTTTAATATCTTAAGTTCACCTCTGAATATCCGACTGCTTTGAGCTCTTCAAAACAAAGAATTTGGGGGCGCCTGGGTGGCTCAGTGGGTTAAAGCCTCTGCCTTCGGCTCAGGTCATGATCTCAGGGTCCTGGGATCGAGCCCCGCATTGGGCTCTCTGCTCAGCAGGGAGCCTGCTTCCCCCTCTCCCTCTGCCTGCCTCTCTGCCTACTTGTGATCTCTCTGTCAAATAAATAATCTTTAAAAAAAAAAAACAAACAAAGAATTTGGATACAAGGACTTCTTAGTAATTATTACAAAGAAATCAGTTGCTTCCTCATTTACCAGCTATTTTACGGATTCCGATTAAAAAGATAGTAGGTAAGTCCGCTGAACTCTATTCTAACCTCAGACAAAAATATCTGGAGATATATTAGGCTGATTTGTCCCATAAAAAAAAAAAGCTTATTTATCTTTGAAATGTGCACACTCAGTGTCCCCTCTTCCCAAATATCCTAATTCTGAGCCACTGTACATCCATGTCTCCACTTGTCCTGGCCAAGTCCCACAAGTACATGTCACAAGGGAATGGAGTCAGAGAAGGGAGTTTGGTTAGTTCCAGTGTCCTCATCATTTCTCCTTTGTTTCTTTCCATCTCCTCCATGAAGCCATCCTTGACTTCTTCAGAACTCACCAACTGCCATCCCCTTAAATCTCTATACATCTTCATCACACCATTAAACTTAATTATGTGACATCATGTTTTGCCCTCTTACTGTTTTTACAAGCACTGATCTTGATTCCCTGCTATTAGGTGAGCAACTTGAGAACAAGGATCATATATTTTTTTTTCCAAATCCTGCACAGCATCTGTCAGAAGACTGAGCACAGCCAGTGCACCATAAATACTTTCAGGCCTTGCCCTTGTCCTGTTGAATATTTGGGAAAATGACTTAGAAGACCTAGAAGAAAATCTTTTCAAGTTTTCAGATATCTTTAGGTTGGGAATGAGAACTCAGTCTAGTGAGGGAGGCAGATATGCATTTAATGAACTTATCATGTGTAGTCAAGGACTAGAGATATGAAAAAATACCGTGGGGAAATTTAGGATGGAGAAACTATCTGCATGAGTCCATAAACACTGGGAGAAGACATCTTAGCTGGGAGAGAAAGACATTCTGAACACAGATAGCACATATAAAGCAAAAGAACAAATTGATCCAGAATTATCTAGAATTGTATATTTGAATGGCAGAAATGGATGCGGATAGGTGGGCCTTGAACTATGCTATTCTGGGAAAGATAAGTTAAATACAGGTTGTAAAAAACCTTATGTACCTTGCAAAATGCTAGAATTCAACCCATGGATTCTGTCCATCTCAATCTATTTCCAATCTTATCACTCTAAAGGCCCTCTTTGTGTCTCAAATGAACTGTTAGAATAACCACTTAATTGGTCTCCCCATCCCCAGGGTTTTTTTCTTTTATATATAAACAAAACTTCCACTCAGTCTAATACTATCAAGCCACTTGTGGTTTCTTGTTCCTACCAACTGGAGAATAAACTCTCCTGGGGTAAGAACTCTCTGCTGTAGGACCATGACCTAAATATCCTGCACCATCTACACTACTCCTCATGAGACAGTCAAACCCAATTTTCCCTGGCACCCAAACATATTTCAGATTTTGGAAACTATTCATACTTTTCAATTACTCATGCTTTTCATTTTGAAGTTCCCATCTGCTTACCAAATTCTACCTCCTTCGAGTCCCACCTTGAGTGATAAATCCCACCTACATTATCCTCAGAAACTCACTAAACTGTAACACTTTTACCTCCGTTGAATCTTTCAGACCTTTGTTTATGACAACTGAACATACACTTTCTGTCCTATGTAGGAGCCATCTGTGTTCTTACTGCACGATCACCTGTGCAACCCCACCTTGTTCTCTTCTTGAAGGAAAATATGTTGATTATAGTCACCTCTGCTGCCCCCGAAGAGGTAAGTACAGTACCTTGCTGAGGTCAGCTGGCAGCATGGTACAGTTTTGTTTGCTTGTTGCCTTACTCTTGGTCATGGTGTGATGCACACCGTGCTAACACCAGGGCTGTATTGCAGGACTTGACACCATATCCTCCACAGACCCTACCTAGAGAAAGCTCATCACGTATGCACTTAATGACATTGGGAGAAGCTGCTAGAATTGCTAAGTGTGAGTTCATTAAGGAAGTAGCAGGATTTTTGAGTCTAATCTCAGAGGGTCTGGTCCATGGACTGAAGTGATCCTAGGCGATCATACAGAGGTAGGGCAGCGCATGATGGAAGCGGATGAGGGATGAGTAGGTCCAGTGACACAGTGACAAAGAATTATCGATACAGAATTTTTAAAAATCTTTGATTATTCAAGATTGTGTTACATAATGTTGTGTGAACCTATCTTCTCTTACCCACTAATATGTTGGGAAGATTTCCCCATGTTCATAAGACAGGGCCTAAAAAACAATGGTTCCAGAGTGCTGTATCTGTGTCCTATACTGTGTGCCATAACTTATTTAACCCATTGACTGGGACTACTTAATTACTTCTGAGTTTGCAGCAGGAGGCAAACAATCTGTTGTATTTTCTAAATTGGATTAAATGGAGAGCGGTGGTCAGGGGAAAAGGACCATGATCAGGGCTACTTAGTCTCAGTTCAAATTTACCTCAAGATAATTTAATATTATGGAGAATACGTCTGCCTAATTTTTCTCCTCTTGTATTCTGGAAACATCAGCAAAGAAGGCATATGATGGGAACCTACACTGATGGGGCATGTGCTCTTCTGTAGTGAAGTCAGTTTGTTCATTCGATTACCTTCAGAGACAACCAACTCAAAGCAGAGACTTCTCCGAAGAGAGTATGCCGCTTTTCCAAGACAGGCCACCGATAGGAAGGCAAAGGAACAATTGCCAAAGAAGTCACTGGAAAAGTGTAAATTTGTTCTTCTTGACACAAGCTTCCTCCTCTGACCTTGTCTTCCTCAAAAAGTAGCACACACTTGTCCACGAGTAGGTTCTTTTATCTATGTCTTGATCTCATTCATTGAACTATAGCTGTTAATATCCACTTTGAATAATCAGTGTGGAATTTGTAAATTAATAACAATAAATTTACCCTTGAAATTGATAATGGAGGGTCACCCGGGTGGCTTAGTCAGTTAAGCATCTGCCTGTGGCTCAGGTCATGATCCTGGGGTCCTGGGATCAAGCCCTGCATCAGGCTTCCTACTCAGTGGGGAGTCTGCTTCTCCCTCTCCCCCCACTCATGCTCTAATACATATCTTTAAAAAATTGATGGAAACCTAATAATTAATATACTCACCCAGAGTCTGCCAGATAATTTTTTTTTTTTGGTGGAATGAAATGTCAGTTCTATCTGCATGTGGATGTTCAAGAAATACATTTATAGATAGAAGGGGGTCAAAAAAAGGTTGAAAATGGACACAACCTCAAACTTATCTTAATAATGGATTTTAGGATTCTCTTAGAGTCCTAATAAATAATCCTATATATGTTAGCTAAAGATATATAAATACAGATGTGCAGATAGGACCCTATGCACAAATGTAAAATTGAGTACTTAACCACAAGCGAAAAAAAACTTGTGTTTCATGTATATTGTGTCACTTAGCAACAAAAGGAAACTATCATACACTTCATTCTCTAATGAAGAAAATGAATCCTGAATTTGCCACTGACCTTGTTACTGGTAATGTTATAGATACTGTAATTACACTATTTGCTGTATCATTATCATTTATTTCATACTTGTCATCTATTTGTTGAGGGTTTGCATGATGTGTTAAGCTAAGCAATTGACATGGTAGAGACATTTATTAACTTGGTGGTGACCCTAGGACCCTGGTCTCCGGGATATCTCTTGGTTGGTTGTTGATGGTTTTTTCCTTTCTTTGGGAAAGTTCCTCTTTACTAATCCCCGAGATTCTTGTGGGGCTGCCAATCAAAGGGACTTGCTCCCCTTGATACAAAGGCAGGCATGAGGCCCAAACTAGCACAGCCAGGTTCCCTCCTCCAGAAACTGGAACGACATACATATGGAGAGGAATTCTATTTGGAGCCCAGTCATCTGTTCAGAAACACCCAGCTCTGCTGTGATTCTTGCCCTTTCCAACAATGCTCAGTTGTTCAGTCCTTCCTTCGATTTCTGGGACCTACGCTGAAGTTATTAGACCCTTTCAATGAAGTTATTTTTTCAAGCATAAAGTGAGTCACTTTGATTCCTGTTTCTTGCTTTCATGTTCAATTTACTACCCTCTGATTCACCAATGAAGCCCCTGAGATTCAGACAGAAAACCGTGATGGCAAGATGTGGGGACGACCACGACCTGCACTCCGCTATGCCCCCTAACCCTGTCCCTAGGCCTGTTCTAGAGGCCTTGAAAAGAATCGGAGAGATTTCGAAAGTCAGGAAAGACTGAAGGACAGTGAGAGCTATAGCCTCTTTCAATCAGAAGCAGGAGTATTATTCATCAGCATTTTTTCAGGTGGAGGCACTGAACAGCCACAACCACCGTCACCCACAATCTCAGACAGAGGTCTGCAGCCCACGTGCCAGGCTGGAGGCCAACTTGGATCACGAAGAACCTGTGGGTTCCAGGAAGGAGCCAAAGTGGTCAGGGCAGCTGAGGAAACCCGGGGGTTCTGAGCATGTCGGTTTTACCAAACAGTATGGAAAGATTTCAGGGGTTTGTTTTTAAATTACCTAGGTGCACTAGGACACTTGGGCAGGATATCAGAGCTGGATGAAAGACCATCTTTTTTTTTTTTTTTTTTTAAAGATTTTATTTATTTGATAGAGAGGAGAGAGACAGCGAGAGCAGGAACACAAGCAGGGGAAGTGGAGAGGGAGAAGCAGGCTTCCCGCCGAGCAGGGAGCCCAATATGGGCCTCGATCCCAGGACCCTGGGATCATAACCTGAGCCGAAGGCAGACGCTTAACGACTGAGCCACCCAGGCGCCCTGAAAGCCCATCTTTAAAGAGACCCAGAAAGACTCCCTTGAGACTTCTCTTGAACTGAACTTGCAGTAAGGTAGATGGTTAAGTATGGACAGAGTTTCAAGCTATCCTTCCCAGAGGCAAATTCCCACAGCCCCACCCCTACCCAGCCCCCCACAAAGGAGGGTCTTGTAAAGAAACAGCAGTTTACCATTTTACTTCCATAGCAATACAACACCCTTCTGTGCTACACGGGTTCCTGGGGAAACAGAGTATGTCCCTGTTTTGCCTTTTATGTGGATCTAGTTCAAACAGTGCAAGATACTTTGCAATGTCCACACAGAAGCTGTGGTGCTGGCTGGAGCTCCTCATGCCTCATTAAGAGGCCTGTTTAAAATAAACAGCTCTTGCTGGAAATAGGAAGACAGGCTCACATCTTTGTTCTTTTCCTCGCGCATTTCGCTCTTGGAAAAAGCAAATAGCTTGTACCTCCAGAGGCTCTGCATGGGTTCCCACTCTTCTATGATTTCCCTCCATAAAACTGCTCATTGGAGTAAGAAATTAAGAGATGAATAGGGCCAGAGAGGATGGCATACAATGTGCTGTGCTCCCAGACATCTTCATTGCTTTAATTACCTAAAAATATATATAAATAGTTTGACAGAGTAGGAATCTTATTCCTCAGCCTACAAGGGGACAGTAGCTGGGAGAGACGGTTCTAAAGCCTGCTATTTATAGATTTCCCTAAAAATACTTTTTCTGGGAGCAGACCCAATGACTTTGATGGTTATATGGTATATGTCCTTGAAAGTGGCTTAGGGGCTGGTCTTTGGACACCTCATGGAACTGGGAAAGGAAACAGCCATGATATTTATTAAGGGTCTATTATGTGCTGTTCTTTCCTTCACCGAATGGATACTATGTAGCTACTATGTGTCAAGCAGTGTTCTGGTTACCAGGAATACAAAGGTGGAAATACAATTCCATTCCTTGCTCTCAGGAAGCTTATGTTCTAACTGGGATAGGGGCAACAGGAGAAAATGATCGAAAACAAATACATGGACTATTTCTAGATGATGAAAAAGAGAAATGTGAAGATCTGGGGGCAGATCATTTCAGAAGATAAAAGAATGTAAAAAGGCCCCACGGTGGGAGCCAGCGTGCACGGTCAAGAACGGCAGATCAGATGGGCTGAGCAGATGGGGCTAGCATGGGATTTGACAGCCGAGCTCTGCCACTTACCAGCTGTGTGAATTCACTTCACATCTCTCACTTTCAGTTTCTACATTCTATGTGGTTAATAATGCTTCCCTTACAAAGTTTTACAAAGTTACAGAATGTAAACTGACCACTTAGTGCTTGGTAAATATAAGGTTAAAGTAAATGACGTTGTCTCTGACGTTGTTATTAATTTGTACGATCTTTTGTCTTCTGTAGTATCCTACACTCCACAATGAATCATTTTTCTCTCAATGTGCTGTTTTTCTGATAATGCCATCCCTCATCCTGAATGCCATACACAAAACACTCCCCGCTGCCACTTTGCCATCCTTTTGATCAGCCTGCTCTAAAGTTCTATCATTCTTCATGGCTCTTGGATGCTCTGTCTTCACATCTGACAATCAGTTAATGAGATATATTACAGATCTCAGCTTAAACTCGTAGTATCTTACCTGTTTAGACACGTGAGGGTACATCAAGGTTCTGCAGGGTTCTGCAGTTCTTCTTGCATGGGACTTGGTTTAGGAAAGTAATTTACCATTCCAGGTAAATAGTAGGATTTTAATACAGAAAACTAGTTACAAAGATGTGGGAGAAGTCAAAATATCAAACAATAGGCAACTCAGAAATGAGCAAAGCAGAAAGTCTCCATCACCCTTGGGCTATAGGGATAAAGGGAAGAGATGGAATTGCTAGAGCCCAGAGATTGGCTACCCTCAAATGGGCAGAAAAGGTGGGAGGTGGAGCCAAAGAACGTAGTCCCTACTAGGAACAGTACCAAGTCAGAGTCAAACATACCTGAGGCTCTCCTTTCCTCAAGTTCAAGCTCTTGTCAGTGTTTGCTATCAGGCAGAGCTAGCTGGAGGCGAGATGGAAGAGAAGTAGTCTGGGAAATACAGTATGTAGTGTTCAGTCTCTTGTGATACGGGATGGAGTGAAGGATCGAGAAGTCAAGCATTTTCAGCACAAACAAACCAATAGACAGCGGAGGGAGAGACATGAGAGCTGCCACACTATACACTGCACATCACAAGCTGAGTATTTAGCTATGGCATTTATGCATCACCCATAGGCACCTTGGAAGGCGAACTGATACCTAGGAAACAATTCATCAGCAAACAAGGATCAGACACCCATACCTGCTTAAGTGGAAAAACAATCCCAAGGGCTACACGCTGCCAGACACTCAGCTTCTCCCAGCCTGAGCTTAGCCCCAGGATAGAAGCCTGAGCCTTAGGAAGGCCAGTCTACAAACCAAATCTGAAAGAGTTGATTAATTAAATCTGCGAAGTATAAAGAGTCTCAAACCATGCTGGCGTAAGTTATTAGTAACAATGTAACACAAGGTGCATGCATGAGATTAGCTCTGTGTTAGAAATTAGAGTGATTTGGGGCATAGTAAGTACTAGTCACTCTTGGAGTAAAAGAAATTACTGTTCTCCATGGGTTCCTCAATGCCTCAGACCTTGACTGCTAGACACCCCAGTGCAGGTACTAGAAACAACAACAACACAACCAGTTTTATTTGATTCCAGCTGCCATGTCCACATAATTACATGAATCAGATCTAAACATCAGATCACCACCTTGAATGGGATTAATAAGGAAAAACCAGATAGGAATATGCAGGTAGCTGATAAGGGCTGTTCATGAACCCATAATAATATTATAAATAAGTTATCTGAATACATTATAAATGCATATATGCATGTGATGTAAATATGCATTTTATAGAATTTTCCTTCATTGAATTTAAGACAATGTATTTTGATTCAGATTCCAGCTTCAGAGATGTTAAAATAGAAAAATGCGTCTCAGAGTCAAAGAAACATGTAATATAGATCTAATTGCATGTACAGATTTATAATAAATAACTATTGAGGGCTTATATCCAGCACTACATACCAAGTGCTTTTTTTTTTTTTAAATACTGAGTATTTTTAAGATTTATTTATTTGACAAAGAGAGCAAGACAGCACAGTAGGGGGAGCAGGAGGGGGAGAAGTAGGCTCCCCTCCGAGCAGGCAGGGAGCCCGATGTGGGGCTCAATCCTAGGACCCCGGGACCATGACCTGAGCTGAAGGCAGACACTTAACCATCTGAGCCATCCAGGCACCCCTCAAGTGCTTTTACATTAATTGATCTTTATAGAAAATGTGGGAGGACAACAAGAGCTGTATTTCCATCTTTCAGAGGCTAAAAGTGAGGTTGAGAACTTGCCCAAGGTTACCAAACTATTAAGTAGTGTGAGCAAGATTCAGATTCCAAACTCACGTTCCCATCCATTTGTTCACACTGCTTCTATGTGAGACAGTTCTCGAGAACTTTCAAAAACTTGGAGTCTGGGAGAGAACCCAGACTCCAAGTTAATCTGAAAATATTAAATAAATAATAAATCTAAAAATATTATCAGACTGAGCTGTTTAGGTGTTCTGCTTTGTTATTGTGCGTAGGTAGCTATATTCATTAGCTATATTCATTGGACCTGGGCACACATGTGCATGTGCACACGAGTACACACGCACACACAACCCCCTACACCCCACCCACATATTCACACCATGATGTAGTCTAAGGAAAGTTGGATTCCATGTAGGTGAGGTCTGTGTTTTGTTGGTGGGCTTGGACTATGTATCTCTCATCACCATATTCTTCACAACACCCATTCCTCAATCAGTGTCTCAGTGTCTCAAAGCTGTTGTGTGCACGTGGTGGGGTTAGGGATGCAATGATGCTGAGCACAGAGGGTCGGAGAGACCATTCCTAGCTCAATGAGAACCTCACCAACATAACACAGGTATAAGGAGAAGGAGATGCCAATTGGAGGGTTAGATCTTTTTTAATTATACTGGGACACTAGCAAAAAGGGGGGCTGTCTCATACATTTTTCACCAGCTAAAATGATAAAATATTGATTCAGGACTCACAATTAATCCTTATAAGCCAACCGAGCTTTTAATAATTCAGTCCCATCTCTCAGTGGTCTTGTTTGTTCCCTCCCATAGCTGAGCAGAAATCGCTTTCTGAAAAGATGAGGACCATTTTTACCCAGGAGCATCAGCTCAAATTCCTGTAATTACACATCATGGTAAATATTAACTCACTCTAAGTGCTTCGCCTCATTCCCAAAACATTTTTTAAAGCAGAAACTCAGGCCTTTCTTTTCCTTCTGTACCCACCCACTTGAAATCAGTTTTCTTTTGTATGTTCACCAGACGCCTTCCTATTTTGACTTCTAATTAGTTCTGAAGCCTTGAGTTACATATTACACTATAGCTTTGAAGACGTAGATACAAAATGACACGTGGACAGTCTCTCAAAGGGCTGCTTATAAACAAAAATCTGAAACTGTCTCTGTCATCAACCTGCTTTGAGAATGTAAGTCTCCTTAGCAGGTCTCAGTTTCCTTATCTGTAAAGCGTAGGCCCCCTCAAGGCCCCTTTTGACTTAAACAACTTGCTTGAACCTAAGTCCTATTATTCTATGAATTCAGATAATTATACTTCAAGTAAATCCTATAGAGTTTACAGAGTAGTAGAGACAATATCTTACTCAACAAAAGTAATTTCTTATTTCAGTACAAAGATACCAGACGTGGGGTCTTTCAATTCCTACAGACTTCTTTTCTTTTGGTGATATGGTGTTTACTCTGTCTCCAAAGTCAACAAATTCCCATTTTAGCCATGTGCTCAGTATGTTCTGTTGATATAATGATCACTGCAAACACATACATGTTTTTTTTGTTATTGTTTCTATCTTCTACATGTCTTAGTTGGCAGACTTTTCTCAGATTCATAGGGCAAAAACACAGCTCGTCATATGATTTTTGATGTGTATAATCCCTATCCCAGTGTGTCAGTTGCATAGACAGTCTTCGAGGAAGGTCTCTAGATATAGGAGTTAAAATATTTTGAATTGAGCAGATAGGACACTCTGCTTCTGTCCCCTCATCGTCTCTGAATTGCTGCAGTTTCTTCTCTCTTTCCCTAAAAATTTTCCCATTTTCTCCCATCTTTGATTCCATTTTCCTGCTCTAACAGCTGCAATATCCAGTGATGAGGCAAGGTGGCTAGGTTGGAAACTTCAACTTGAGGCTTCCTTAGATACCAGGAAGTAAGAACCAAGTTGAAATTCAACTTTAATAAGGATATACTCTTTTAGGCTGACAATCTACAATATTACTTTCTCTTTTGGCTTGATCCATTAAATTCACCAATGAGCCTGACTTTTTTTGGCTTTCTTTTCTTATATATATGCAAATACCTATCTATTTGTCTATAAGTCACCTCAAACCCTTTGTGGAGGGGAAAAAGCAAGTCTACCAAGTGCTGTGAGCCATTTCCTTAGGTAAACTATAGCTCCAAGTAATAGACTTACAGAAAAGGCAACTGGGGAAAGTTTCAGATATAGTAATTATATGCATGAATTTCCAGGATAAAAATACCAATGCATTTAAATAATTATATTGTATATATCATATTTAAGACACCAAGAAAATCTTCCTCCATCTCTGACCTAAGAAAGCATTATGGCTGTCCTATTGGTAAAGCTAAAATTGAAGAATGATAGTAATTTGCCCAGCATGGGGAATAGGGGCTGGGGGTGGGGAAGTTAGTGTCAATTTAATCTTCCAAGCGGGACTGGAGGCTAGGTTTTTAACACTTGGTCTTGTATCCTTTCCCTAGTTCAGCTCTTCCCAAACTGTGTTCCACTTGAGATAATATTCTATAATACATTGATCGTGTTTTATATTATATCTCCCTCTTGAAGTACAAGAAATAAACTTGCTTAAAGTTATATACCCCAGATTTCTTATGAATCCTATCCTACTCACACAGGAACCACCCCCCCCCAACATCTAGGAACATCTTGCAGAAATATTCAGGTTCTGGGAATACAATCGCAGGAAATCACATGAGACCATCCTCAGAGCAAGACAGGATTTGTAGTCCCGACTGTTTTCCAAGGCACTGACTTGCCCACAAGGTCTTTCAATTTTATTTCAATTTTATTTCCAACATACATGGGCTTGGTCAACTCATTCTGGAATATTAAATTCCAAGTTTGCTCCTTCATTCGTAAAATGAGGATAATAAAAATCTCATGAATTTGTTTTGAAAATTAAATGGAAGACTACATACTGCTTGACTAATAACACAGCTGGTAATTGTTACTGCTACTCTGATCATTAGCTCCTCCTGGGCCTGGCCTCGGACATAAGGTCAAGCGTATGCAGCTATTGCTGCCCTCTACTGGAATTGGAGCCCGTTTTGCCTCCCCCAACAAATGAAGGTCATTGATCTTTTCGTGAAACCTCTCAAACTCATGTCAGCCCTTTACCCAATATTGGTCTTCTCAGCAGTTCAGTTGATATGGTGACCTTGCAAATGGTAAGAAATGGGTAATTAGCCATGCTCTTAAGTCATCCAAATCATCTTACCAATCACTTTAATGTGGGGTGATAAAATTTGTAAATTTTATGACGCATACCCTGCAGATCCTAACTATAAAATATGCCACAGAAAGACAGTGGGTAACTACTACCTGAGGATTAGAATACGCCCCTAATGAACCCAGCTCAACTCCAGCAGCCATGCTTCAGAATCACAGAGAATGGGTACCGGCGACAACACAAATATCCACAGAAAGAGGTCTCCTTTGCCGTTGCTCTCGTCTTGCCCTTATTTCTGCTTTAAGATTCTCCTAAAGTAGCCTCACACAAATACTGTCAAGGTCTCCCGGTTCATATTGGGCAAAACAGAGTGCTTATCTCAACGATTTATTATCAAAGCCATTTTCTCTTAATAATGGACACAGTCCATAAACAGCTCCTATCAGTTTTTAATGAATGTGGGTTACAGCAGAGACCAGAGACATTCAGATCCTGACTTGAAATTTCCTGGTCTTCTCACCCTTGAAAGCACACACCATTTCCACTCCCCTGAAAGTAGATATTTTCACTTGTCTGCTCACAACTGTCAACCTTAACCAGATAGATTTGTCCCATTTCCTCTCTCCATATCACCCAGGAATTTAAATTTGCTTTACTGATTCTCTATCGTGCAAATCTTTTCTAAAAAATAATCTATTAATTCAGACCAGAGCAGCAGTTATTAGTAAGCAAAACACATTGGCAAAGGTAAATACTGCAGAAGTGTTAGGAAAGAAAAAAAGAACTTCTGTGCTAATCCAAATTCTGTCCCACTGGCAAACAAGAAATTGTTCCCTTACCTTTTCTTGTGATAACAGCTGTGTGGGTGTCCGTGCTTTTCAGGGAGGATTAAAATGCTAGCGACTTCATTTTAGAACACACCAGGACTGGAACCTGGCAATAGAGATTGTCATGATTTCAGACTCTTTTTGAATTGACAAAACAAATATTTCTACTTGAGTTGATTTCTCAACTATGACGAGCCTCTGAAGCTGAGTCCTTTTTTGTGTCAGCCGACACAAAGAATCTCAAGAAAATTCCTAGAAACTAAAAGTTATAAGAGTGCTCAAAGACCAATACGACAAATTCAATTACCCACCTTCTTACCAACCCAGCGTCTTTCCAGAAGAAATCTACTCTTCCTGGTGCTTTGAGGTCAGCTTTTAACTCCTGGGTCCTGATTGCTTATGATAATGAGTCACAACTAAGTAAGCACATGAGGAACGCCTTCTCTCCCCAGATGAATTCAATCAGGATCTAGTCTAGATGCTTGTTGTTCAAAGTGAGGTCCATGAACCAGGACCATGAGTATCACCTGAGAGCTTATCAGAATTGCAGAATCTCAAGCCCTAACCCAGACATAACAAACCAGATTTTATTTTTAACAAGATTTCAAATGATTTGTATTCACATGCAAAAGCACACATGCCTGGGTCTTGTCATCAGAGATTCTTGTTTGTTCTGAAATGGGGTCTGGACAGTGGTTCTCAAAGTGTGGTCCCCAGACCAGCATTATTAACATCACCTGGGAAGATGTTAAAACTACAAATTATTGGGGCACCTGGGTGGCTTAGTTGGTTGTGAATCTGACTCTTGATTTCGGCTCAGGTCGTGATCTCAGGGTTCATGAGATCGAGCCCCACGTGGGGCTCCGTGCTCAGCATGGAGTCTGCTAATCCCTCTTCCTCTGCTTGTCCTCTCCCTGCCTGCCTCTCTCTAAAATAACTAACTAAATAAATAAATAAAATCAATCTTTAAAAAAATACAAATTATCGGGCTCCATACTTACCAAATTAGAAATTCTGGAAGACGGACTCAGTAATGTGTGTTTTAACAAGTAATGCAGGTGATTCTAATACATGCTAAAAATCAAAAACCCGTGTTCAGGGGGATATGCCAAATTTATAGTATACTCATAATCTATTTTCCACAGATTATGGGTCAGAGATGGGTTTATGACCCAGATCTACATGATCAGCACATTTGGGGATAGGTATGAGACTGAAACAGTGCACTTTATTGCCGCTGAGGTTTCTCTTGTCTAAATACAAATTAAGATTCATGTAACTCGCAGCCAACGTGAGTGAAGCCAGATTGAAAAATCAAACTGTATCCCTGGCAATAGGGGTATATGAACTTTTGGGTCTTAACTACTTCCAAAGCATGCCCTATCTCCTGACTTCCATTCATATAAGCTAATGAGTTCCCTTATACAACGAGCCCCTTTGCATTGGATTACCTCTTCTTTGAAACAGAAAATCCTGGCATTTAAGGTATCTCCCCCATTCAAGGGAAAAATCAGAAAGGGATAATACCTTTGATGAGAGGTTGCTCAACCTGCATTTTCAAACCTCTAGTCATCAGAAATTCACCTACTACAATGACAGTCAATTCCAACATCCCAAAGACGATTATTAGAAAGGCCCTTCTTATACTGAGCCGAATCCAGAAAAAGTTATGTTTACAACAACCTTGAACATCTGATTTCTTCCAAGAGGGCACAACTCTTTAAACATTTGAGGATATCTCTGCTGCTTCCTTCTCTTCTTAAATAAGCATCCAGATTTCTTTTCCATCATAAAATGATTTTGAATGCCCTCACCACCCTATCTGCTTGACCCTGAATACTTGGCGCTTTATCAATTTTTTCTTAATTAGTGCCTCGCAAATGGATGCCGTTTTACAAGTTTGATCTAACCCATGCAGAGAGGACACCAAATAGTCTCTTTCTTGGAACAGTGGATTGAAGCATCCATTAGGGAAGCTGACTCTTCATGTTGCTGCCAACTCATATTTGTGAGGCATTGATTCTCAACTGGAGATAGGAGAGAGGTTACTAAAAATCCTTTGGGGAAATTTTATACACCTCTGTCACCCCTCGCAATTATTATTCTTTGATTAAAAACCAAAAAAAAAAAAAAGCTTCTATCTGTTTTATACTCTAGATCTGACACTGTCACTCTTCTGTTCCAATTGTTTCATTGATACCTTCTCTTTCTAGTTATTTGCAGCTTCTTAGCCAGTTAATTCAAACTTCCCTTCTCTACTTATTCTTAGGTGTTCTAATTTCTTAAGGCTAAGTTTTTACATTTACCGTATGTGGATAGAAATCACTTTCTCTTGGGATACTGCAAAGATTCAATGAGATATTTTATATGTAAACTGATTAGTTTCAATGTCTACCATATATCCAGTGTTCAATGAAATCCTGATTTAAAAATTAATATCATGAGGGCTTTCATAAACTGATTTATAGGTATCTTCCCAACCTCATGTGCTTTTAGTTCTTGTATCCTTAATTCCAACTATTTTCAATGATGTATAATGTCTGTCACATGCATATTTTCTCTTAAATGCCTTAGTTTACAGTTAAATACAATACTGGCCTTTTTTCACATATATTTTCTATTCTATTTTCATATATTTCTTTTTTTAATTTAATTTAATTTTTTCAGTCTTCCAAGATTCATTGTTTTCACATATATTTCTATTCTACAACATAATTACATTATGCACTTGGGATGTAGTTTCTGCAGACTAAAAGGTAGTACCTTACAATGATCGAAATTCAATTTCACCTCATCAGATGAGACACATCACTCCAATATTAAATTGTTTTTATCTGGGGCGCCTGGGTGGCTCAGTGGGTTAAAGCCTCTGCCTTTGGCTCAGCATGATCTCAGGGTCCTGGGATCGAGCCCTGCATCGGGCTCTCTGCTTAGCAGGGAGCCTGCTTCCCCTCTCTCTGCCTACTTGTGATCTCTCTCTCTGTCAAATAAACAAAACCTTTAAAAAAAAATTGTTTTTATCCTAGTTCTGTCATGTATTTTATTAATTATATCTTTTCTGCCATTATTCTGTAAGTCCTGAATAGAACCCTGATAGAATAAAGTTTCTCATATTTAGAAACTTATCCTCTAAGAAAGACACAATCTAGTCTAAAAATAATGGCAAAATAACACACTAACAAGGTAGAACATATATGCATGATAGAATAAATATATGACAATGATTCGACAGGTACTACATGGAAATTTGAATAAAAGAATTATCAGAGTAGGAAAGTCTTGGAAGGTAAAGTAGAAAAAATCAGTTTTGAGATAGAACTTAAAGTAACCACGCAATATGGGCTAATATATATGAGAGGAGAGGAGGGAATTATTGCAGGAAGATGTGTAGAAATGGTTGGAGACAGGGGTGAACAAGTTTTATATTATGGAATTAAAGATGATATAAGTCTTTATTTTCCTAAGTAAACATTTTCATTTGGATTCTCTGCCGATGTTTGCCTAAAATTATCAGGGGTTCTGAATACATAACACAAATTCATAGGTGAACCTTTAGCATATGCTAGCCATTTTAGAGATGTCTGGCCTGGAATGATATGTGATTGGTCCACACTAGGAATTTGCATTCCCAAGAAAAATACTGCCAAGGCAGGGAAATATTTTATCCAAATCTTTGGAGGTGAAGAAAGGAGAGAATTAAAAGTATGATTAAAAAAGACATTTACATGTTTTGCTCTTTTGATTAATCTTCTCTGTATTGTATGAATACCCACAATGTGCAATGTACCATCTGGAAAACCAAACACAGGAAAGCTGCGGGGCTAATGTTTTATAAATCTCTTGATTCCAACATTCTCTGGTCTCCAAAGTATTATAAAATAGAATCAGTGGACTATCTTCTCTTTTCCAACTTTCTGACTCATATAAACTAGCTCTGTTATGAAATTTGGGCCATATCTGCAGTTCCCCCAAAACATCCAGATTTAAATATTTTTAAGCAATTACTTAAATATGGTACAAAATGATAGCAAATCTTTTCATATTCAACATGTTTCTTATTAAAAAATCATGGTGGGTAACTAATTTGTGCAAAGCTCTACTAATTGCCACCGGAAATTTATAATGCATTATGAGTGTTAAAACATGTACACCATTATCAAAAATGCATGACAGTATTGGATAAGAGATAAGAAATTCAATTTCCAATCACTGTCTTTAAGGAAATCACTGGGAAAGAGGTAAAATTTAAATTGTGACTGGGTAGAAAAAATAGTATGATTGAAGTTGAGGACAACGTGCCAAGCAATGCAGATGGCAGGAGTAAGATGCTATCTGGTTAACTGTCAAACATTCTTGTGAATTGCTAGCAAAATGAATTCAGATAATCTAGGTAGGTTCTCAAACATCAGATAGTCAAAGCTGGTAATAGACCAATTATCTTCTGTTTTTGTATTTAGAGTGCGTGTTCTATTTGGCAGGGCACTTTGTTTATCTTCTGAATGACATTTATCTCAGAAGAACAGGGAAACATCATTGCTTTCTTGCCCCCCATACACTATCTGTGCCAATTATGCTATAACATTAGATGAGGTGCATAAACATCTAAAAAACAAATTTAAAAATAATGGTCTTACTTATAATAAAATGAATGAAATCTTCATTTAAGAATGGGAAAACACAAAAGTGATTATTAAATATTAAAACTTCTGATAACTTATAACAAAATTTCACTCAACTTCCTCTGTTGCTCCATAGCATTTTAGATTGAGACATAGACTGAGTACATTAAGCATTCCTAATTTAGAAAGCAATTCCTTGAGATAGAACCCAGGGAAGCACAGTTCCCAATTCAGGCTTTTTTTTTCCCCCTGAATTAAACTTGGACTGATCTACTGTCAAAACTATCAATTGAGTTCTTAAAATAATTATGTCAGTTAATGAATGCAGAAGTACACAATGATCAGAGGGCTTAACTGACCTTAATGCACAGTACGAAGTATGATAACAGAACAGTCTTTTAGAAAGCTGGATCTATGTGAGTAGGAACCCTCTCTTTTTGCAAGTTTCAGATATTCAGACTACACAGAATTTGACTCTGAGATGTTAACAAAGAGCACTTTCATGTGTGTGTGTGTGTCTGTGTGTATAGATAGATATTACATATAGAGAGAAAGATATTAAATAATATTTATGTAAATATTAAATGATATTTTGTGTAGGTTTCTGGTTTTGTTCTTTATTCTTCTTTCAAAGTATTTGCTTTTTTAATGAATCATTATATTTTTAATCTGCATAACTCTCTGTATTTTTTCCTATTTCCCCTCTTCATTTCCAACATATTGATGTAACTAACATTAATTGCCTAGTGCATCTCCTTCCATAGTGATTTTCTATGTACATATACATGTTTTTTTTTCCTGTTTTTTGATGAAATAAAACTGTACAATATATATTCTTCTGTATATTTTCTCCTTCGTAACAGATCAACACATGCAGACATAACCCGTTTTTATTAGTTGCACACTGTTTCATAAAATAATTGCCTACAACCTCTTCAAACATTTCCCCTATGATGGCCTTTTTTTCCTCAAGTATTCGATGTCACAGTAGAGCAATAAGAATCCTCGTAAATATATCTTTAGGTACTGATATTTTTATCTCACTCTGGTAGATGACTAATTAGGGGATTGTGGAAGCAAAGCAAAGGCACAGTTTGAGTTTAAGATTATAGATAAGGCCATTTTACCACCCAAGAAAGTGGTTGTCGAAATTTACACTCGCACCGGTAATCTAAGATGGTGCTTTTTATGATGGTGCTTTTGACACTGCCTTTTTAAATCACTGCATGAAATCAATCTTCTCCATTTTGCCACTGGGGGAAAAAAATTACACAATCCCTCATTTTGCCACTGGGGGGAAAATGACATTATTATTTTAATTTGTGATTAATCAGCTACTAGTAAAATTGAAGATCTTTCCATATACTTATTTCACATGTACATTTAATTTCTTGTGAATTTTCCATTCATGTTTATTGTCTATTTTTCTTCTCAGATTTTCTCAAGAAATCTCTAGGTCTTTGTATATTAAAGGTATTAATATTTTGTCTATTTTATGATATCCATATTTTTTCTATATTTAAAAAATCTTTTTTACTGTTTTTTGATTAATTTAACCACATAAACATCCTAATTATAACTGTCATATAATATTTCAGGTTTTTTTGTTTTCTTGCTTTGCTTTATACTTTATGGCTTCTCAGTTTTGTGCTTCTCCCCACAAAATTATTCAAATATTTTCTTATATATACTTATATATCTTATATTGAAAGCTGTAATACATTTGGAGTGTCTGGTGTGTGTTGCCTGTGATATGTGATGAGGTATACTTTTACATCCTTCAAACTGAATAATTACGTCAGTTAGGATCCTGACTGGCATGAAAAAGATGACATATTCAAACAGTAAATTAGAAGGCTTAATAAAGCAACTATTTACAAAGGTGAGGCGAGGCTGGGGGAAACCAATAGTGAAGCACCTTTCCTTTCTTCTACTTGGAGCAGGAAGAGCAGGAAAGGCAGGAGACAGAGTGATTATTACCAGAACTCCGCAGGACCAGGAAGAAACCAACTCACAGCCCAGCAGAGAGGTATATGGAGGAATAAATACACCAGTACTCTAATAGATATTCCTTTCACTCCAGGTTTTTCTCTTTGGTCCTTCTCTTTGGCTGAACTCTAGATTTCATAGAACAAGGGGGCCTGTTGGGTGCAGTTCACAGCATTTATTTCATTAATTGGAGAGAGGATCCAATATGGCAGTCAGTAGTTACATACTGCTCCTGAGTACTTAAAATATGCTAGTCTAACCAGATGTGCTATCTGTGTAAAATAGATGCTGATGTCAAAGAATTAGTAGGAAAAACAAGCAAAAAAGAATATATAATTAATAATTGTTTATAATCACTGCATATTGAAATGATAATATATTGAATTAAATGAAATATATTAAAATTAATCTGACCTGTCTCTTTTTATTTTTTCAATATGGCTCCTAGTTTAAAATTACATATATGACTTGCATCAATGATATAGATGAATAAATGGAAAGAATTTAATTATTCTTATAAAAGATCTGTCTTTTCCACATAATTCAAGTACTATTCCTCACATATATCAAATTTCCCTATAAAATTTGTCCTTGAACTCTATATTGGCTTATCCTTTATACATTTGCCTATCCGAATAACATACTGTTAAGATTAAAGAAGTTTTCTAGAAAATTCTAATGTGAAGGAGATACAAATGCTTCCTCCCTCTTTTTTTTCTTTCTTGCTTCTTACCAATTTTCATATATGTATTAGTTTATGTAAAACTGAAACTGGCCTAGTATTTTCTTCTCCCAAAAATATCAGTTGGTAATCTGAATCAAAGTATATTTTAAAAACCTGATAACAATTTTTATATATACATTTGGAAGGAAATAGCATTTTTAAGTTGCTAATTTATACCATCTAGTGAAATGGTCTATTATTCCATTTATCAAGATCTTGTTTAATGTTCTTCTGTAACATTTTACGGATTTCTTCATGTTACATGTTACATATTTCTTATTAAGTTGACTTCTAGGTATTTCATACTCTTCATCAAAATTTTTTCCCATTTTCATTCTTGACATATTATTCGTTTGAATAAAGACAACTACTGGGATTTATAGATTTATTTTTGTAGTCAAATGACTTATTAATTCCATATATTAGGTTCACTTGAGTGTTTTAACAACACAGATATGTTATCTACATTTCAAGTTGATTTTCTTTTATTCATGTTTTGATTATTTTAAATTATATTAATTAGATAAAAATCTACTACAATGTTGATTAGTAGTGATAATAGCAGTCATCCTGTTCTCATCCAGATTTCAGCGAGAATGGCTTTACTATTTCACTTTTAAAAATGATGTTTGCTATTAGTTTTGAGTCAAGAAATAGGATTAGGTATAGGTAGTTTCCTACTATTTCTATTTTACTCACACTGGATATTTTTTACCATGAATTTTTTTCTCCTTTATCTTATTGTTACATTTATTTAAAAAACTGTACGTGTTATTTTTAATTTAAATATATTATTCATATTTTGATAGATTACTTCACATTGACCAATGTCGGCATTCCTGAAATAATCCCAACTTTCTCACAGCACCCTATTCTTTCTATATGTAATTTATTAATATTTATTTAGCATGTTCACTCCTGTATTTATAAATTAATTTTGTCTATAATTTTTGTACGCATTTCTCAGGTTTGACTAAAACAATTTGTGATTACTTATAAAATTACCTGGGAAATCTCTAGATTTTTCTTTGGTAGGGGATTATCAGAATTATATATCATCTTTAAACTCAATTCTTACGTAACTCGTAAGAGAACTATAACTCATAAGCCCGTCTGAATATGGCGCCTTTCAAGTTGGGCTTTCTTAAAAAAAAACTTGAAATTTCTTTATGATGATTTGTCTGTTGTTATTTTATAACTCTTCCTTAGTCAAAGTAATATTTCTATTTTGTGGCAAAATCACCCATTTTTTTCCAAAGTTTAAATATATTTTTAAAGAGTTATGCATAATATTACCTTGTAACGTTCTGTAGTTTTACATATATCAGGTTAAATTTTATTGTTAATGTTGTATGTGTTTTTCTTTCTTTCCTTACCCAAACCAACCAGCATCTTCAAGAGCAGCTATTCATTGTATGTAATCTTACTACTTTCTTATTTCATTAATTTCTGTTTCTGTCTTTATTAAAAAGTTTCTTTCAATTTTGGGGGCTTAGTTGTAGTTTCATTTTACTAGTTTCTTATTAGTAATAATTCACACACAACTTCCTTTTTTAATTAAAAAATACTTAAAGCTACAAATATTCCTCTGAGTCTAGCTCCAGGTTAAGCTCATGTTTTACTGTGATTTGTTACTTTCATTCATTTCTAGACAATTTTTAATGCTGAGTTTATCATCACTGTGATTAGGAAATACTCAGAGGATTGTTTCTTAATTTTTCAGGAGTAAGCTTTGTTCTTTTATTAATGTTTTGAATTTGTGTGTTTGTTTGTTTTTGGTACACAGTCTCACTGGACTATGATAAAATAATCTGGTCTATGGAGTATCTTTAATTAATTTTCTTTGTTGCTAACTATATTAATGAATTTTTCTGTAAATATTCCATTGATTTAAGAAAAGAATATGTAAGTATGTGATCTCTTTGGAAATACCTTGATTATATTATTCAAATTTGTTTGATTTTTGCCTACTGGATTTTTTAATTTCTGTAAAAGACACATAAATACCTCCCTTTGTGTATTTGTTGCTATCAGATTTGGTACAAAATAGTAATGACTAGTATATTACCATAGATTTTTTTCCTTTAAGATAGAAAGTTGTGTCTTTTTCTTTAACTTAATGTAGTTAGTATCAAATAAAGTACAAAATACATATTAGAAATGTATATGTTTGTGGGCATATGTTGACTTTAAGTAAATTTTTCAACAGCTTTATTGAGGTATAAATGTTAAGCACCTGCACATATTTTATGTATGCAATCTGATGAGTTAGTATACATGCAAACACTCATGATACCATCACCACGATGAAGATAATAGATGTATCCGGCATCTTCCAGAGTTTCGTGTCTCTTTCTTTTTTGTTTTTTTGTGGTAAGAACACAATATGAGATCTATTCTCTTAGAAATTTTGAAGTGCACAATACTGTGTTGTTACTATAGCCATAGTGTTGTATAGCAGACGTCTAGAATTTATTTAATGAGCATCACCGAAACTTGATATTGTTTGTATAACAACCCCCAATTCCGCCACTCCCCAGCTCTTGGCACCCACTATTGTATTCTCTGCTTCTATAAGTTGGACTACTTTAGATACATCATATAAGTGGCGAAGGACTAGACAGATGTTTCACCAAACAAAATATACAAATGGCTAACAGGCATATGAAAATATGTTCAACATTATTATTTTAAGTAAACTTTTAATCAAAATCTAACGTTCCTAAAGGCCCCAAATCATAAATACACAGCTTACTAAACTATTATGGCGTGACTATACTTTTGTAGCCACCAAGATGATTAAGAACTATAGTATTTCCAGTATCCAAAAAAACACCTTTGTTTCTGGTTCCAATTTTTTCCCTTTAAATAAACACCTTTATGCAGGGACTTGACAGGCAGACCGTAAGGTGCCCTTGCCATCCTCTCTACCCCTGAACCAATGATCTTGACTTGCTCTAACCAAAAGAAATGGTAAAGGGAATGAGATGTCACTATGTGCTTGTTATGTTATATATGACTTTGTCTTGCTAGTGAATTAGCTCTGCAAACTCCTTGCTGTCTTGACAAAGTGACTATGTTGGGAAAACCCACATGGCAAGGAATTAAGGG
Source organism: Potos flavus (assembly GCA_028534135.1). Classification (NCBI taxonomy): domain Eukaryota; kingdom Metazoa; phylum Chordata; class Mammalia; order Carnivora; family Procyonidae; genus Potos; species Potos flavus. The sequence continues at coordinate 20,039,465 of CM052894.1, read as the reverse complement.
CAGCCTCTAGGAACTGCAGGAAGTCTCCAGGACCAGAGTCAACTGACAGCCAGAGAGAAGCCATGTCTCTCATTCCCACAAGGAAATAAATTCTGCCAGCAAACTGAATCACTTTGGAAGCAGATTCTTCCCCAGAGACACCTCCAGAAGACAATGAACTGAGCAGATACCTTGATTGCTTCTCTGTGATAGCTCAATCAGTGGATCCAGATAAGTTATAATTGACCTCTGAACCTACAGAAAATTTGAAATAATCAGCATGTGTTGTTTTAATTCTCTAAATTTGTGGGAATTTGTTACGTAGTGATACATAACTAATAAACCCCTATTCTGAATTCGATCACCATAGTTTTGCATGGTTAGAACTTTCTATCAATAATTTAGTGTGTGGTCATTTGTATCTGGCTTCCTTTGCTTGGTGTTATATTACTTTTGCAGTTATTTGATGCCTTAATGTATATAAACGTTAGATTCTATCTGCACTTTCTCCTTGTTTTTATGAGAGCACTGGCCTATATATGTGGCTTTCCATATGTATCTATAGTCAGTCCTTGTTACTTTACTCATCAGAGGGCAAGTAGGTGACTAAAAGGATACGTAAGGAACACCTGTTTGATTGGCCATCTTTCCTGATTCCCCTCAATTTTTCAGTTTATTATTAAGTTATGATGTATGCCTTTAATCTCTGAATTTTTGTTTAAGTTTGAAATTTTGCAGATAAATTAATCTGTAATTCAGTTCACAATTTTAATATTTTCCCAAGTTATTCTGAGTGAATGCTACTTAGAAAATGCTGGTTATAAAAAGAGTTTTATTTTGCCTGAGCTAATATGGAGTGTTCTCATAGAGCTGTAAATGAGCTCAATATTCATTATGCAAATGAATAGAACCAGACAAAATTAAATGGGTTCAGCTTTGTGGCATCATTTCAGGGATCTAATTCAGGGGTTTCAGGCCTCAAGGCTAAGGGAGTCACGTTAAGTTGCTCTTGAGAAATAATAAAACATTTCAAAGAGAAAGTTCATTGCAAGGGGTCTAACCTAAAGGGAGGAAGGGTTTCAGGGAGATGGTGCTAGGAAGTGATGATAACTCCATCACATGCTGCTCCAGGCCTGAAGGCGACTTCCATGGTCCATTCTGCTGTGTTTGGTTTGGTAATCAACTCTCAGCCCTCACTGTATAAAGACCAATTATCTATTTTTACCAGCTTCCTCCTGATGAACTAACTGGGAGATACATATTCTCATGTACTTAACTTTTTGAGAGATGGATCAAACAGAAAAAATGTTCCTAATGTATTTAGCACAAAACTAAATCTACTGTTTCTGGCTTCGCCACCCAAAAGCCATATATCTTTGAGTAAATAACTTCGTCTTCCTGGCTCTTCATTTCCTCCTTGATCAAAATACTGTTATCTTACTACTATTAGTAATAATAATGACAGAGAAGAGATCGATGGACAAGATAATCCTACAGGGAACTAAAACCTCAGAAACTAAAATGGAAAGAATATTGAGCACAATCTAATTCACAGACCTTACGTACACAAGGATGGAACCCTATGCTAGGTAAAGTAAAGTAACAACTCATAAGACTAGCTAGGGCCTAACCCCAGTTTTCTTGAATTTTTTATTCTTTTTTACTATGATACTCTAATTTCTAAGTGTATTTAAGATTCAAAAATTCTCTTCTAGACAACTATCAAAAGGATCTGCAAGATAATTGGCAGCTATATTGGGGAAAAAACACATGGAGCTCTTTGGGTGAATAAGTTAATCAAAGAATAAACATTTCGGGTTTACGGACAATGTGTAGAGAATTCTATATATTCTATTTTCTTATTCAACAGTGTTGTACCGTTAAGAGAAACATTGATTCCAGCACCCCAAGGAAATATGTAAGGATAAACTGTAACATAATAATCCTAAATATGGCTTAACAAGTCAAAGTTTTCACAATGAAGAGTGCCTCTTCACCAATTTCAAAGAAGAAACTAATTATTCTGACCAGCTATTTTTCTCACTTAAGAAACAAGTGAGTGATGGGGTGCTTGGGTGGCTCAGTTGATTAAGCATCTACCTTTGGCTCAAGTCATGTTCTCAGGGTCCTGGGATCGAGCCCCACATCGGGCTCCTTGCTCAGCAGGAGCTTGCTTCTCCCTCCCCCTGTGCGCTCTTTATCTCAAGTAAGTAAATAAATAAATCCTTTATAAAAAAAAAAAGAAACAAGTAAATGGGTAAAAATAGTAATGAAATTAGACTTTATGTTGAAAAGCATGTTTTACTATGTAATATCATTTATTTATCATGTTATTATTACCGCTAGATATAAAATTAATTTTCATTTCTCAGATGGAATTTTGCCTCTATTTTTGTAGCATCACCAAGAAAAACAGGGGACCCCCTATAATTGGCTCAGAACATCCAAAAAGTCCAACTCTTTAGAGAGAACTGTAATTACTTTGATGAGGTTGTCTAAACAACCAGCCATCCTGTCTTTGCAGGATTAGATGCAAAAGAAGCAGTTATTTCTCTAATGCCTTTTGCTAATCTCAAGGAATTGTTTTCAAATGGGAAGGAAAAGTTCATCATTTTTCTCGCAAGGAGCTGTTTTATAAGTATTGTTATAAAAATAATTGCAATTTCAAACTAATCAAAGATGTATTTTAGTAGAACTAGCAAATGCTCAAAGCTAGTATTTCATTGGGTGCTCTAAGAATTGTATATGCAGCTCACACCTTTCCTCACTAGTCTCACATGCCTAATGCCCCCACATTTAGCCAGAAAAATCTCCCTTTTGTTCCTGGATGCTGACATACCCAAAGATAAAACCAAACAAAGTCAACTGCTATTGTGATCCACCAGAAGGACCCCGAGGAAATCTGCATCTGTCAGGCAAAGTCTGACCTCACTTCCCCAGATCCCATTCCTGGTATTATTCTGACAAATAGTCATTTTCACTATGCCATGCCTTTCATGACATCTCCAGCAATGTTGGTGTGTGTCTGAAACTGTTCCACCCATGACAACAGTATTGTTTTAATGAGACTTTTTCCCAAGATTCAATGACTATTTTCAAGTATCTTTTATAAGGATCCTGGGCCATTATTTCGGAGACAAATCAGAGAAAATGAAGTTACTATAAATCAGAGTAGATTTTGGTAGAACATTAGGAAGAACGTCTTATTTGCCTAGGATAAAAAACAGAAATGAGTGACTGATGAAGGCTGAAAATCTTCCAGAATAAAAGAGACAAGCTCCATTTCAGAGTAAGTCTGAAGGCAAGGCTTTATCAAACCAGTCTCTTCAAATTTTAATCTGAGAAGACATAGTTCATTTCAAGTATTACCCTCAATGTATAGGCCAGAAACAGGCTCAAAAAGAGCCCAATGAGAGGATCGTTTATTTAGTATACTGGAAAATCACCTTCACTGCTTTAACAGAGTTTCTAATCTTGTTCTCAAGTGCATCCCCAAAATTTAACCTATCGCAGATGTCCAAAAGATATTAGTTGAATAAAGTTGTAAAGGAATTAACCATTGTCTCTTATTTTATGGTACAGGTATCTCAGTTCTAAAAAGGTAAATGATTCAACCAAGGCCAAACAGCAAACCTTGAAGTTCACTCCAATTAAAAAAAAATCATGCTTGAGAAGAATAGTGTATGGAGGAGAAAGTTCCCCAAAAGTCTCTGAATCACACCCCCTATAACTGAGGCCTGAAGTGTGAAGATCAACTCTTTTCCTCTAGTCTTTGTTCAGGCACTTTCTAACATGACAATGCAGCAAAACCTGATATTGGCAGTAATTCCTTCCCGAAACCTCCTTTATTGAAGCTCAACATCTCATTAGCCTATCAAGTTGGTTGCTCACCTTCACTAATTAAGGTGTTTTTCCTTTTACCCTAAAGAAATAATATCCAGATCCTTATTTGCACTTCTTGTGAAAAATCTTTTGCTTAAACCCCTGCTTACTGTATGTGAGGTGCATGTATTTTTGAACCTGAGAGTTAATCATCACTCAATTATCATCTTAGGCATTACTTGAGAACTTTGTTTTTCTTGTTTTCTATACACCTGATTTATCATGAAGAACAGGTTTGTAATAAGGGCATCAAGTATACCATTGCCATATATTTATCAAGATAATTAATAATATTATCCAGATGGACTTAAGGGATGGATACAAAACAGGTAAATAATTAATAGATTAAGAAAATAAATGAATATTTGGACTTTTTGAGGCATTGAGTCTCTGATGGGAAAAGACTCTAAAGGTCCTCTCATCCCTCTGTCACTTGGTCACTCTATGTATGCTTGCAAATACCAATTTCCAATCTCTACTATTCATTCTAGGTTTCTCTCAATCTTGGTCAGCACATCAACTTATCATAATGATTTGCCTGGTGGGATGACCCAGGCACTTGTCCCTAATATATTTTTACTCTTGTAAAGTCAAGGTTTTGCAAGTGTTCTTTCACTCTTATTGCTAGGCACAGAAGCACAAATGCCACAGTGAGGTCCCTAGTTCAGGACATTCCTTCCATCATCTACTACTATGTAGAAAAACACCAGCTGATCATGATAATCCAGATCTGCTATTTCCATCAATATAGTGACTCTTTTTTTATGCCTGTTCCTCTGGCATAAGAAGTCCAAAGCAGCTAGAAAAAAGTTATAGCTTAAAATTCAACAGAACTCTTGACGTTTCTAAGAAAAGCATTCTTTCTTCCCAAGATCTATGGTCACTAATTTGGAATAGCGTACGGTCTGGAGGACAGAAAGCACTGATTCCATAAGCACATCACTGGGAATAAGGTGAGAAGAGCCAATCCTACTTCTACTGCTTGGTTCCCAGACCCAGATATACTAGCTATTATGGGCATTTCTGGTCCATTGAACAGACTGTATTCCGGTGGCCAGTGCCCCAATCTCTAGGATGTTGTTCCTGAACTGTCTCATTAGCTGAACTTTTAATAATGCATTCTACTGTTCTGTCTGGATGATGGAATTTATGGTATGACTGATGTATCCGTTATCATGCAATCATTGTTCATAGTCTCTTTGCTGTAAAAGGTCCCTTGTTCTGAAACCATGTTATGTAGGCTACCTTGATAACGAATTAGGCATTTTGTAAGTTCCTAAATGGTGATGGTAGATGCACTGCTGGCAGGGAAGGAAAATCTGTATTTGTAGTAGAAGTCAATTCTTTCCCTTTCTGGGTGGAAGGAATCCAATTTAACTGACCTACCACTGTGTGGATAACTGGTTTTCTAGAGCAATTATGCCATATGGAGGGATCATCCTTACAATGGGCCTAATTTTCAGTGCAGTCTGTGCTGCGGCCTCAGAAGATGAAAATCTCCTTAACAGCTGCCCCAGAGGCTCTCTGGCGTTCGTGTGCTTTGAGATAGCAGTTGGCTGCCCTGAAGCTATCATCATCTTATTTCAAGTTTTCCAATAAAGAACCAAATGAATTCACATTCTTTATAATTATCATTTCCCCCACACCATTCAAGCCCTCAGCTACTGCATAGCCAGTGCGTCACATTCTACCTGCGCTTCCTTCTGATTACTCACAGTGAGAGCCCCAATGATAACGATGCCCTCATCACCAGTCATGAGATCCTTGTTGTCATCAGATCTGAGAGTAATCCAGCTCCAAATTCCCATCTCCTTTCTAGAACCACCCCCAATTCCACTGTCTTAGTCTGCTTTCCCACACAATGCAGCATCTAATGTGAGGAGGTGTAAGCTATTGTTTTATCCAGAGTGCTATCCCAGGGAGCAGGATTGAGGGGAACGAAATTGAGGAAGGAAGCAAAGAAGGGACAATATGAGGATGTGTTATAGAGTCAGGTTTGTGTAAACCAAATTCTGCCCCTTGACCCCAGTCATATGGTTCACAGCTGAATTCTTGACCCGTAATGCATCATTGACAGACGTCCTTAAGACTTCTCTTCCAATCCAACCCTTTTCCTACTTGTGTTCTAATACAAAAATAAAATGTGGTCTATACTTAGAAAGAATAGAGCAGAAGCTCAGAGTGAAACAAAGACAAAAGATAGAGACAGAGAAATGCTTTTTCTTTATAACAACCTGATCTCTGATTCCAAACTGTCCCTAAAGTCCAGAAACTACAAGATAGCCAGTTTTCTGTCAAGTAATTATACTTCCTTGCTTAAGATAACTAAATGAGAATCTGATACAGAGGAAAAAAGCTCTAGGCAACTATTCACTGTTCATGGCTAAAAGTTTGTCTCCCAGAAAACTCAGACCTTGGTCCTCTATAGGATACTGGTGAATGAGGACAGGTGAAAGAATTAGGTGTTTGAAACTATTTTATGAACCTTTTTTTGGAGTTGGCTTTTTTCCATTTTGCACAGCATAGGACAGATTTTAAATTGAACTCCAGAATTCCTGCCTTCTAGTACGTGCGCCTTTGTGAAATCCCCTCACTTGTGTGGGAGTTGAACCTGGAACTTGCTTCTAACCAATGAAATGTGGCATAGCTTAAGGGGATTATACAAGAATCTAGTACCTGTCTTGCTAGAGTGTCTAGCTTTCCCTCTTTGGCCTTGAAAGAATAAGTTGCCATGCCGTAAGAGGGCCTATGGTGAGGGCCATGTGACAAAGAATACAATTGGCTTCTAGTTGCTGAAAGCAGCCCCTGGCCAAAAGTCAGCAAGAAGCCTGGGACATATATCCTTCAGCTGCAAAGAAGTGAATCCTGCCAACAACTGAGTAGGCGTGGAGACTGTTTCTTCTCCGGTCTAGACTCCAGATGAGACTACAGGATAAGTACCTCTTGATTACAGCTTTATGAGACTCTGAGAACCTTGCTAAGCTGTGTCAAGACTCCTACCTCACAGAACTGTGAGATACTTAATATGTGTTGCATTAGGCTTCTAAGTGTTTAATAATTTGTCACACAGCAGTAGGAAATTAATATATATAAGACTAGACTAATTATTGAAACCATACTATCAGAATATAACTGTGACCGGGGTCATTGCAGAGGGTTATGAAAAAGAGTATTAGGGTCAAGGCCCTGACTTACTATGTTTTCTTGAGTCATTCCTTATGGTTAATTCCAGGTGTTATCTTTTCAAGGCTGACATTCAGAGCTACAAAGTAGTTCTTAAAGAAGAAGATATCTGCTCATTATAACTCTTACACTTTTCTCCTGTGGGCTCCCTTGAACAAGTATAAGATAGATAGATAGATAGATAGATAGATAGATAGATAGATAGATAGATAATGGATAGACAGGAAGGAAGGAAGGAAGGAAGGAAGGAAGGAAGGAAGGAAGGAAGGAAGGAAGGAAGGAAGGAAAGAAGGTAGACCTTGCTCTTATTAGAGTGTGGATCAATAACTAACTTGAAAACTAAATCACCAGGCCTGGTTAGATGGTTTATTCACAAAAGATGCAAAAGGACCAAACTGTCCAGGTTAAGTGTCCACTCAGGTGATACCAATGGTGTCACTTTCAATCGGAAGTGGAAATGTTCCAGGAGATATGTCTTAAACCTTTATGACTTCTTTAACTGAGCACAAGGGAAAGAACAGCTGATTTTTTTTCTAGAGGACTTCATTTTATCTGAGGATGAAATAACACAATTGCAGCCTTTATGTACTTATTAGAGTGAGGCCTGAGTCCCACTGTTGTGAGCTCCGACTCCAGATTGGCCTTCATTAAATGTGGGAAACTGAGTGAACCACGTAATTCCTTTGAACACTTAACACACCCATGTAGAGGTAATGATTTTTATTTCTTTTTGTTTTTTGTTTTTTAGTTTATTTTTTTGGTAACAGTTTTTAAATCATGATCTTGTGACAAAGCTTGAAAGAGAGGTTATATACTGACTAATATCAAGACCTTTGACAACAGACAATCTTGTATTTGATGTGAAGCTCTAACTTTTGTGAGTTTGTGTCCATAAGTGACTGCCTTAACCGCAGTGAGTGCCAGCTGGTCATGTGTAACAAGGACATCTAATTCCTACCCCCTCCGATTATTATGAAGATTAAATGACATAATGTACAAAAGCATTGGGTCGAGGATGTTATATATAGCAAATGTTCAATAAATGTTATCTAACATACCTATATAATATATAGCTTATCATGCACTCGATACTTAGTTCCTTTTTCTATATACTTTTATCACCTTTTCCTGTGTGTCATTCCTACCTTAATGTTCACACATAATTCTTCCAGAAGGTCCTGGTATACCATAAAGTTGTAAGAGACTAAATAAAAAAAGGTGTTCCATCATTCTCTGAAAACGTAACCCCACTAAAATCTAAAAGAACGGTGTGTCCAAAATTTCAAACTATTTGGAGAAATGACGTGTAGTGTTTAAATTTCTTCTTGCACTTTGTCTGGACAATATAAATGCCTACATTCCAATCCATAGTAAGTGTCTATGACATGTATATCACTCTCCCAAGTACCATGTGTAATTAAAAATGTAAGTGGTTTCCTGACATAATTTTATGTTCAATGTAGTTGAAGAAAACATTTATTTACTATGTCAAGGAAAATTTTAAATGCCTAATAAAACTATAGGTGAAGAGAATAAATATTCAATTTAGGTTTTGTTCACTTGTTTGCCTTAAAAATTTCAGAGCTCTGAAACAAAAAGCCTTCACAAACATGAATACATTTGGACCTCCCACTATTTTTTAGAGGCCTGAGGAAAATGGAGTATAGGGAAGAGGGATAAACTGATATGATATTAATGTAGAAATTGAAAAATTGCCATAGATTTTTAAAGATTGATGGTGGGGATAATGGAAATGGCTTTATTGTATTGACTGAAAATAGAATAAAATGCCAATATTCCAGATAGATAAGATAGTGAATTGTGAACACTTGATTAAGAGTTATATTACCACCAACCTCCTACTTTCATCTGAGAAGAAAAATAATGTGAATCATATAGCAAAGGCAAATTTTGAATGTCTCATGGAACATCTGTGGTTAAACATTTTTCATGTTCTTCATCAAGATGTAAGATATACTAAAGTATTCTTAAATAAGAATTTTTAATTAGAAAGTTTCAAAATGGTTTTCATGTACATGAAATTTATAGCATTTCAAAACAAAGTAGTAAATTAAAATATCATTATTTCTTGAGTGGTAGAGGAAGAAGGAAATGAAAGAAGGAGGCGAGCTCACAATCTATTAAATCACTAGGTAGCTGGCTGACTTTATTGGACCATAGTAACAGATCTTTTTTTTTTTTTTCTTTTTTCTTGCTCAACACATTTTTCTGTCTCTGTTCTTTGGTAACTCACACAGTATTTTTGATCACATAGATTGGCAAGTGAGCCCGGTCTATGGAATCATACCACCCCATCTTCCTGGTAACAGTGGATAGGATATGAGATCATCATTTAGGTCTAGAAGAATCAGTCAGAATTTATCTCCAGGGTTGACATAAGGACCCTAAAGAAAGAAAGTCCTTTTGTTGGAGCTGCTAAACTGGAGCTGACAATGGTTATCCATCCATAATGTTAAGAAACTATTGCATAAAAGGAAATGACACCAACACATCGAGAAGTTGGAAAAAGCAGAGATGAAATACGAGTGGAGTCAAAGAGACAGAGAGAGAGCCTTCTGGATGGTGTCTCAGATTGCCATCCTTTAAACCCTAATTCCTACAGAACCATCTTCATTCTACTAAATTCTCAGTATCTTTCTCAACTTCATGAGCCAATAAAGCCCTTTCTTCATTAAGTTACCATGAATAGGGTTTCTGTTCATTGCAACAGAAAAAGTCTTGGCTGTGACAAGAATATAGTTTAAATATGCATTCCACTAAGCTCTCTGACATGAAAGAATTTCACTTTACTCCAGGATAGTACAAACTCAACAGAAGTGTGACTTCCAGTGTAAAAGAAGTTAGAAATTTTGAAAATCTTTCTGCTAATTTTTTTAAATTTTAGCACATATCTCAGGTTTACACCACTATACTATTCCTCAGAAAATGTTTCTCGCCTTGTCAAGGCAAGAAACAACAAATGTTGGAGAGGCTATGGAGAAAGGGGAACCCTCTTACACTGTTAGTGGGAATGCAAGTTGGTACAACCACTTTAGAAAACAGTGTGGAGTTTCCTCAAGTTAAAAATAGAGCTACCCTATGACCTAGCAATTGCACTACTGGGTATTCACTCCAAAGATACAGATGTAGTGAAAAGAAGGGCCATATATACCCCTATGTTCATAGCAGCAATGTCCAAATAGCCAAACTGTGGAAGGAGCCGAGATGCCCTTCAACAGACAAATGGATAAAGATGATGTGGTCCATATATACAATGGAATATTACTCAGCCATCAGAGAGGATGAATACCCAGCTTTTGCATCAACATGGATGGTACTGGAGGAGATTATGCTGAGTGAAATAAGTCAAGCAGAGAAAGACAATTATCATATGGTTTTACTTCCTTGCGGAACGTAAGGAATAGCATGGAGGACATTAGGAAAGGAAGGGAAAAATGAAGTGGGGGAAATCAAAGGGGGAGACAAACCATGAGAGACTATGGACACGAGAAACAAACTAAGGGTTTTAGAGGGGAGGGGACTGAGGGGATGGATTAGCCCAGTGGTGGGTATTAGGGAGGGCATGTATTGCATGGAGTACTGGGTGTTATATGCAAAGGATAAATCTTGGAACACTACATCAAAACTAATGATGTACGTATGGTGACTAACATAACATAATAAAAAAAAAATGTTTCTCTCTCTCACTCTCTCACTAATCAGAAGAGTAGAAACCTCTACGTAATTATGTTTAGATGTTTGGAATGATGGTTCAAAAGGCTGGGGTGCCTGAGTGGCTCAGTCAGTTAGGTGTCTGTCTTCGGCTCAGGTCATGATCCCAGGGTCCTAGGATCAAGCCCGAGTCAGGCTCCCTGCTCAGCGGGGAGCCTGCTTCTCTCTCTCCCTCTGCCTGCTGCTCCCCCTGCTGTACTGTCTATCTGTCAAATAAATAAAATCTTTATTTTTAAAAAAGGCTAAGAATAAGACAGAATTAACTCTAAAATATTTACTGATTCAGAAACCATACTGTTCTATTCACAAGGAAAGTCCCTCAATGGGTAATTTACATCCTAAGGTAGATAAAAACATCACACTAGTTCCGTGGATGCTATCGTTCTCAAATGAAGTTATACGAAGACATAAAAATGAGAGTCAAGGAAAGGGGAGAATAGCTTCAGGAAGAGAGCCACATTCCATGTCTTGGTTTCTATGGGGCAATAAGAAAGATCTTCCTGATTTTGTATGTTGTAATGAATCAGCATACGGACTGTGCGGAAAGACTCTGGGTTCAAAACTTGGCTCTGCTGCTCCTGAGATAAAACTCATTTGCAAACCACCTAAGTCAGTTGCTTTACATGTAAAAGAGCTAATAATAGCTACCCTTGTGATATGATCATCAAGGGGATTCAGTCCATTATCTACAGGATCACTAGACTGTGCTAGAGAGTGTTTACTTGCTCCATTTTTCTCCTTCTGCCTTGGTGCCTGGGAGGCAAACCTTTGTACCCTGAGCTGCCAGCCTCCTCCTCTGGCTTCCAATTGGATTTGTTGCCTACAAGACAGATCTTCAGGAGGCTGGAGGACACAGGAGAGTGAGGTCTATGTATATTTGTTCCCACTGCAGGCCCCTGCCAGGCCACAGATAGGTCACGCTGCAGTCCTCTACCAAAAACCAAGTTGGCACTGGGTGGCCCTTTTCCAAAGCCACTGTTGGCCCCGTTCTGATAACCTCACCCCAATCTTATTGCTTCTGAGTCTAGCAGCTTCCTTCTGTTGCTAACTCTAGAGTACTTCACCATCCCCTATTGTTTTCCCTTAATTCTGTTCCTATTTTTGTAAATAGTCCCTAATTAAACTCTCTAATATTCCTTTTGGGTATGCTATTTCTTTCCTGATGGATCCTTGAACAACATACGCTTAGAAGGGTGTCCATCATGCAGTCAATATTAAATAAACGTTATCTATTATCAGAGAAACTCACAGGTAAAGTGATCCCTTTTCCAGTAAGTTGAAAAATCATTATGAAAACAAAGAACAGGATTATAATTCCAAGATTTAAGCACATAAATCCTTCTAGAGCAAGATTATAATTCAAAGTCTAGAGAGGACCAGAAGGACTACTTCATTCTAGAACCAGTGCCAGGAAGATTGCCGCTTGTAGAAAGCAAGGCAAGCAACAAAGATTAAGATATACAGTAAATGAGAACATCTGAGTGAAAAAGAATAAGTTTGTTATACTTAAAGTTTTAAGACCCTACATTCTTTTATTCTAATAAAATAAAATACCCAAGTAACAAAAACATAAATTAAGAACTGTCTGGAAAAACAATATGCTAAATCATTTTTGAAAACAGGCACACTGGAGTAGGGTTTTTTTTTTCTTCCCTTTTTTACTACTGTGATAAACACTGTTGTATACTTAGCTGTGTAACTTTGCAGTGATCTTAAAGGAAATACACAAATCCAGGGTAGATCTGAAATCTAAACTCACCACATGATGACAAGATTATGCCAATTTACCTTAAAGAACATATCCAGAGAAAGGATTATGGAAATAAGTGGTTGCAGAGGTTTGCATTCTTCTTCTTTACGAAGCGGAGGGAAGTGAATGCAATGAATGGGAACACTGTTTATTTGTAGAGGAAATAACAAATGACCATGAAAATGCAGACAATCTGGATTCATGCACTCATCTTATACTTGGTATATTTAAATGGGTGACTCATAATGTATGATTGTACAAATATTATTAATTTATTAGGATTTTTAATTCCTTATAAGCAAAGAAAAAGATGCGAGTGCTTTAAAACTCTTGCCATCTATTTTTAAAAGTCAGATTGAGGGGCACCTGGGTGGCTCAGTCATTAGGTGTGTGCCTTCGGCTCATGTCATGATCCCAGGGTCCTGGGATCAAGCCACGCATCAGGCTCCCCCCTCAGTGGGGAAGCCTGCTTCTCCCTCTCCCACTCCCCCTGCTTGTATTCCCTCTCTTGCTGTCTCCGTCTGGTCAAATAAATAAAATGTGGATTGCATGTTATCAGCATCTTTAGGGAAATTTCCTATAAGTAGAAATAAATGCAAGACAAACATCAGTGCTGGTTTGTTTCTGTAGGTCTGCCAAAAGGATTACATATTTACAAACAGAATATATGCTATTATAAGTTTTTTAGTATTACTGCAAAATTTCAATGATTTTCCATTTGAAAGGGGGAAAAAAAAACCTTCTCATTCCTAGAGAATTGTTTCTTCAAATGTAAAGAAAAAAAAAAGAAAAACAGAGATAGAGAGACTGAGAGAGAGACCATGGTCTTCTCAGCAGAAATCATTGCCAGGGTGAAAAGGTAATATATTTCATCTACCAGTGTATTAAAATTTTGAAGGTTTTATGATTTTTTTCTTCTTTTTTCCAGCTGCCCATTCTCTCACCAGCTCTTCCACATTATCAGATGTCATTGTTATTATTCTATCCTGTTAAAGGTGAGGGATGTTTCTAGGATATTTTGCTTTTGCTCTTTATGTTTTGGCAAAGACAATTCAAGCAGCCTCTCTTTAATCAAATCAAGTTTAAGGTAAAATAGGGACAAGGTTCTACATGCATAGGCAACGGGGATAAGCGGAATGGGATAGATTGAAGGTAGCATTTAAACTTATGGAGACTGGTTTTTATAGGGCTCTTCAATGAACTGGTAAAGCTATTTGTGTGCTAAGCATCCTGTGAACTAAAGTAGCCTTTTCCTATTATGCTCAAGTGGGGAAAAATAACTATATATTCAATGCTAACTATATAATACAACCTAATAGAACCTTCCTCTGCAAAGTACTAAAATTAGATATTGGACACTGATGGAAAAAAAATCTAGAACTATTCCAAGTCATAATGCTACTCTAATAAAACAGGAGGAAGAAGCTATTAGCAGGATATTAATTTAGAAACCATGTTTGCTCATAGGGGCCTGGCTAATGCTTCTCCGTGACCAATCTCTACTCTATTAGATTCAGATCATTCTCTCTGGGTTTGATATTGAGACTGAGCTTAGGCTCGGGGTAATGAAGTAAAGGAAGAGATGAATGTCAAGCCCTCCTCCATGAAAGCTGGACAATATTTTCTGTATAAACACTTGCAATGAAAAATGACAAGTAGCATCATGTTGGCGTTAGAATTAGCAGGCTTCACTTTGCACAACTTGCAGGAACAGAGGAAAAGAAAGGTTTGATAATGGACTGGGGGCATCTTTAAACAGGGAAACCAATGATAAGAGGTTCTGTTTGGCATCTTACTTCCCTGCCTTCTTGGCATGTGAGGTAGTATAGTTGTAAATTACACAACAGTTTTGGTGGTTTATACAACTTCAGACTGAATTTCAAAGTCACTGGGCTCTGGATCCTTTCCTAGATTGTGACCATGGCATTCTCACATTATCCCCCTCTCATACCTTCAGGCAAGAGGGAATTGTGTCTTATTGAAGACTTAGTGCAATAAAAGACCTTCAATACCAGCCAGTTTCTAATGTCTTATAAGATCACTTTATTAAAAACGTATTTTCCTTTTATGAGCACCAATCTTTCCTTGTACAGCTTAAATACAGGCTAAGGCCTGCAAGGCCCTTCAACTGAGTGGAATTAAAGGGTATTGACGGTGATCTCAATTTGAGGGGCACTGGATTGGTCATTGTATACCTCAAAATTTGCCCATTTCACTAAACTTCCAACATAAGAAGTCTAATTCCAACTACCCCTGTATGGAGAATTATCTCAGTTTTGTAAGAGCTTTTAGTTCACTAGAGCAGATATCTAAAAGCAGGCAACCTGGGGCATGGATTATGGGATAGGCAATGGGTAGAGAATTGATGGAAAGGGGAATGGGGAACAGGAAACATAAGAGGCACATTCATCCATTCAATATTCAGCATACACATACCGAGCTGCTCATGTGTCCAGTGCTCCACAGGACACTGGGACAGAGGATGGATGGACACTCAACCAACAGTAAGGCCCCTACCCTCACTGAGCTTTCCTTTTAGTGAGAGGAGACAAACAAATAGTAAATGAGATCATGTCAGAGACTGACAAATACTGAGAAGGAAATAAGAGAAGAGTATTGTGGAGAGTTCTGGGGGTAGGACAGGAGGGGTTATTCCCCAGGAAATGATCAGACATAACCCTGCTGAGAAGAGCCACTCTTGAAAACTACCAGGGGAAAGGGAGTTCCAGTCAGACAAACTTCAAGTGACGATTTTTTTTTTCTCTTTCAAACTCAGAATACCAAAGGAATACAAGACGGTGTGGGTAGAATTTAGTGAGGAGAACAGCAGGAGATAAGCTTGGACAAGTGGATAAAGCCAGATACAAACAATTAAAAAGACTGATTTGATGCTGAACTAAACAGTGAGCGATGGAGACTTTGGCACGGGGTGTAGGAGTCAGCTCGGGCTGTCATAACGCCATACCACAGACTGGCAGCTTCGACAGCAGAAATTTATTTCCTCACAGTCTGGGAGGCCGGAAGTCCAGCAGGCTTGGTTGCTGGTGAAACATCCCTTCCAGGCTTCCAAATGGCCTCCTCCTTGCTGTGTCTTCACATGGTCTTCGCTCTGTGCACACACACTCCTGATAGCTCTTCCTCTCCCTATAAGGACGCCGGTTCTGTTGGATTAGGGCCCTCGTGACCTCATTTAACTTTAATTACCCCCTGAAAGGCCCTATCTTCAAATACAGTGACAGTTAGCGTTTCAACGTATGAATTTTGTGAGGGTGACACAAGTAAGTGCTGGGTGATATTATCCCAGACTTGTAGATAGGCCTCTGGCTGCAGCGTAGAGCTCAGCCAGGGGGAGGGGGTCATAGCCATGTAGAAACAAACGCAGACTTCTTCTGTACACTATGCTAATGTCCCCCAAAAGCCTCACCATTGTTAAAAACAGGTAAACAAACAGAAAAACTTACTAGCTGTTCATGTTTGACATGAAGGTCAGGGTTCAATCCAAAGAACCTTGGCTATACTCAAACAAAAACCACAAAATTCTTTTGTCAGTTTATTTTCCTCCTGTGGTAAGGATTGTAAGGTCATGGTTTTTCTTTCTACAAATTCCAAGAAAGGCCCTGTTGGATCATCAGCAAGAATATCAACAATGTAAAAGCCTCACAGATCAGAAAGGTCCTGCCTCCCGCACCAGGCAGCGGGCCGTTGTCGCACTATTAACGGAGAAGTGATTTGTTGCCTGAGCCCCGTGGACCATGGTCCTTGCAGAGCTGGGATGATGGCTCCTACACATACTGAAATAGAGAATTATTTTCCCAAACCACACCCAACTGGAGCAGAAAATGAGAGAAACAGGATAGTAATATCGGCTATATTATAGCCTTTAATGAATGCCACTATGTGCTTCAAAACATCATCTCCTTGAATCTGGAGGACAAACCAAGGAAGTAGGTATTATTAACCCAGTTTTAGAAATGAAGAAAATGAGCCTTAGAAGTTTAAAGCAACTTGTCCAAAACACAAGGTAAATAAGGGCAGAGCCAAGTGCAGACCCTGATACACCTCAAAAGCCTTGATTCTGAGCTAAGTGCAATGGTACCTACTCTGCACACCACTGGGGGTTTGCTTCTGGAATTACCCAAAGCAGCAAACATCAGCAAAGTTCTCCTAGACTTGAAATAACCAAAACTGCACATCCAGATGTGCAGGCTGTGAAACAAGTCCACGTCTATCCTGATTAAACAATATATAAGCATCTTTTATGTACACATTGTGGTATAGCTTATGGAGTACCTCAACATACATAAGCTCACTTGCTTCTCATGATACTTCCATGCATGTTAAATACCGCTTGTTTATATCTAAGAGATGAGAGGCTGGAAGAGTCTAGGTGTCTGAGCCACGGTCACATCACAGCAAATGGCAGGGTTTGACTCCTACGGCAGGATTCTCTCTTACTCATAGGCCAATGTGTTTTGCACTGAGCATATTGTCCATCCTATAGCATCTCCCCACGCCCTGATCAACTGCAGTCCTCCCTTTATCCCTGCTAATTTTGGAACACATACAGTTTGCCAAAGCTCAGCCACAGAAAGAGTGAAGCCTAGGGAATAAGACAGTATTATTTGAATGTTTCCTGCCCCAATGAGCTCTTTTGTGATGTTGATCCTTTACTTAATTTAAATTGCTTAATTGTAGGGGCACCTGGCTGGTTCAGTTGAAAGAGCATGTCACTCTTGATCTCAGGGTCATGATGTCGAGCCCCACGGTGGATGTAGAGATTACTAAAATAATAATAATAATAATAATATAAATAAATAAATAGATATATATCTTAATTGTGAAAGTTTCAACATTAGAAAGTTCCACCTTCTATAGAAAGTGGTTTTTCTTTTTTGTTATATTAGACCACCAAATATCATTTGTTAGCTCTATGCACTTGCCTGGCTCCTAGTGATATTCTGGAACAAGGCAGCTTAGGCCATATAAATGAGGGTGAGAACACTTACCATACAGCTGACTGTGTATTGACATGGAAGGATGTGCATGATGAATAGGAGGCACGGCACGATTCTAATTCTGCTTTTTTTTAAAGTGTGTATAATATCATAGATTGATTAAATGGGACTTCAGGCACAACAAGAAATTATTTCATTCCTCTTCCCCACTCCATTTGAACCTCCCCCCTCCATGAGACTAGTTATACCTCTAAATCAAAATGTAACATTGAGTGGGCTCCATAGCTTATTCAATCCCTCTCAAAGAAACTACGACTTTCTTATTGCCAGAAAAATCTCATTTAAGTAATTAAAATGTTCAATGCCCTGTGGTGGTCAAATTTGGAAATTCATTTACGTTGGTACCTCTCCCCTCTGCAGATGGAAATCTCCCAGTGAGGAAGCCTGCATGGGGAAATGCTAGCATAGGTATTATCTTCCCTCTTTACTGGAAACTCTCCTCTCTTCTACCTCCACTTCTAAAAGGAGGCAGGAAAGCAATAAGGAAATGTCTTGCTGACCAGTATTAGTGCAGGTGCCATTTGTTTTCTCTGAACCAAGTACATATCTAAAGCCTATTCTTTCCCCTCTGTAACTTCTTGAGAAATACCTACCACTGAAAATCTCATAACTACAGCTCTGTTGACTCGCAGAAATGTACCTCCACCAGTAGAGTTGTGGCGTTTTGGGGCAGAGCCCCACCCCACTTCTTTAGGCTGAGGGTTCCTTGGTCCTCCCAGTGACTCTGTCAGACATGGCCGGGCCCGCTCTCTCTCTCACCTGTAGTTCTTTTCTCATCAAGTGAAAACTTATACATTTGCTCTGCTACTTAAAAAAAATGTGATTGCTTCTCAAACACAGCCTCCCCAAAACTCCACAAGGGGCACTTTTGATTTTCTTGAGAGGAGGCTTGAGGTGAGAGCCAAGTAACCCTACCCCCCTTCAAGGCAGAAAGAGGGAACTCACAGAGCCAACAGTTTTCTCCAAAGAAATCTTTTCTCTAAACTCCAGCATCTCCTTTCTTGGCCTTTACAAAGTCTTAGATGGAGATGGGTGGTCAATGGTTGAAGCTTCATAACCAGCTAGCTCGTTCAAGTCTTCCAAGTTCTCTATTGTTGGTCAAGAGACTCACTATGAAATATGAAGTTTCTGATTGGCCCTTAAGGCCACAGGGGAGTCAGAATATTTACGGCCATAGAATATACTGACAAGGATATATAGCATGCTATGAACAGAGGTTATATATCTGGGGAGTTGATTTAGATGGAAGTAGATTTTCTGCACTATTTGCATTTCTTCCCATTGAGGATTTATTATTTTATAATTATAAAATAAGACATTTTTATTAAAATAGCTTCTACCTCAAGAATTGTTGTACTTATAGAGGGGCTTAGCACAGACTAAATCTTGGTTAAATGGTAGCCATTATTACTATAATTATCAGTGTTATAATTTATGCATTTAGCAGACATTTATTGAGCACTTCTACAGAAGGCACGGCGTAAATTTCTGGAGCTATAATAGTAAACAAGACAAACCTATTTCCTGCCCTTGTTTGTTAAGAGGACCACAGAAAATCATATAAATAAATACAATGATTACAAATCATAATTAGTGGTATAAAAATAAAGAAACAATGAAGGACTCAGAGAATTCAACTCATGGGATGGTCATCTGCTTTCCCTAGGATGGTCACAGAAGGCCGCTCTGGACACATAGACTTAAATTGAGACCCAAACAATGAGAAAGTATGGGGAGAAAAGCCTGGGGAGAAACATTACTCTTCAAGAGAAGAGCATTTCCCAAGGCAGGAAGTAACTTTCTACGTTTGAGGAACTAAAGCAAGATCATTGTAGCGGCTGGAAAATAATGAGCACAGGAGATGCTGATATGAAATGATAATGAGAGAAAGAGAGAGCCCCCCTCCCCCCCCCGCAGTGCACAGCCCCATGAGCTGGGGTCTGGTCTGGATTTCATTCTAAGCAGAGTAGTGATTTTCTTTGGTCATCCATTACAACATGTCTCATGACGTAAACCTGGCGGTGACCCACTGGAAGAATCCCTGTGCTCCAAAATCATAAAGATTTACGTTCCTCATCCTTTAACTAATAAGCCTTATGAAGACAAAGACGGTCACTGTCGTGTTGACTATTTTATTCCCCAGAACTTAGAAAATGATCTGGCGTAAATTAAAGCTTCAATCACTGTGCTATGAAGGAATAAATGAACAATGTGAATACTACATAGGGGCTAAATGTGTGAGCTGTGGAACCTCATAGACCTGGATTTGAATCCTAAATCCTGCAAATGTCTTACATGTGTGCACCTGGACAAATACATTTAACTCTTGAAGGTAAAGGCTAAGGGAGTGATGGGTTCCGTGAAGGATGGCCTCCCAGAGCGGGAGCTGGTCTCCTACAGAACGGGACCATTTGAGATCTGAAACTGGCTCCATGGAAGCTCGCCAGTGCGGGGAATGTTCAGCAAGCAATCATGGCCACGGCTGGGGGGCAGTGCAACATGCGGGAGCCATGCAGCTAGATCACACAGGGAAGGGATGGGAGCCTCCCACCAAGAACCAGGGACAGGGACACTGTGACCACACAGCTGCAAGTGATGCCTCAACTCCTGCTCCTACACATGCCCAGGGAAGGGCCAGTGCTCCAGCAGCCCTGCAAGCTGAGGTGCAGGAACCGGGCTTGGAGACCACAGATCCACTACATCATCACAAGACCACCTCCTCCTCAGCAGCAGCCGAAAAGCTCCACACCTGTGGCCACAGCTCCTCTCTGCATCTGACACCCAGTCCTGCCTAGATCCCTCTGCACCATCTAGAGCACAATGGACAGTGGGTGACACACACCTGTGTCTGCCTTTGAACTCCTTTCCCAGCAAACACTAATCCTAACCCACGGGTGGGGGTGGGGGAGTGCAAGTTGTTGTGTCATTCTTCCTCCTTTACCTCTTCATTACTTTAAGCCTTATTTCTTATCAGTAAAATACATATAACGATAATTATCAATTTCATATGGTTGTTTGGGTATTAAACCAGACAAAGTAGGCAAAGAGTTTAGCACCTTTTTTTTTTTTTTTTAAGATTTTATTTATTTATTCATGAGAGACAGAGAGAGAGGCAGAGGCAAAGGGAGAAGCAAGCTCCCTTCTCGAGCAGGGAGCCCAATGAGGCACTCAGTCCCAGGACCCTGGGACCACGATCTGGGCGGAAGACAGACGCTTAACAGACTGAGCCACCCAGGCGCCCCAAGAGTTTAGTATCTTACTACTGAACTTGTCTTTATTTATGAGTTTGATATTTTTTTCAAAACGGAATCTTTTGCATCAATTTAGATTTTTTGAAATCTTGCTTTAAATTATTTATCTTGGGACGCCTGGGTAGCTCAGTCGGTTAGGGTCTGCGTTCGGCTCGGGTGTTGATCTTGGGGTTCTGCATTCGAGGCCCACATCAGGCTCATCACCCAGCAAGGAGCTGCTTCTCCTTCTCCCTCTGTCCTTCTCCTGCCCCCACTCATGCCCTCCCTCTCTTCTCTCAAATAAATAAACACAATCTTCTAAAAAAGTTATTTATCTTGATGGCTTATTTTTTGGCATTAAATGTTGCTTCTGAATTATGTATTTCACTTACCTCATCCTCGTCTCAACCCTGCCTTATCTGACATATATTAAACACTAGATAAGGGGCGCCTGGGTGGGTGGGTTAAAGCCTCTGCCTTCGGCTCGGGTCCTGATCTCAGGGTCCTGGGATCAAGCCCCGCATCGGGCTCTCTGCTCAGTGGGGAGCCTGCTTCCCCCTCTTCCTCTGCCTGCCTCTCTGCCTACTTGTGATCTCCTTCTCTCTGTCAAATAAATAAATAAAATCTTAAAAAAAAAAAAACTAGATAAGTATTACACATATTTTTTTGTTGCTGTTGTTACATTTTATTAGTAGTTTTACCTTTCTCTCTTCCCCCCCTCCCCACCCCGGTGCCCCCCACTCTCTCAACCTCTTTCAATTTATCTGCTTTGTTCCCCTTCCTTCATACACCCACATGCTCTCTCGTGCACACACACATACACACGCACATGCACACACACATGCACGTGCACTCACACTGCAAAAAGCTACCATCACAGCTGCACGGTTATTTACTGACATAGAGATTCATTTCCGAAAAATGAAAAATGTATAGGACATTCATCATAGACAGCCTTTTCATTTTTAATTACTCCCTATCGCAACGCACAGACACCTTGTTTTGTAAAGGACTCAATGCTGAAATTGCTGCATAAAGAGGCTTTTATTTGTCACTAACATGTGCTGTTGCTGTAAGCCACATTTCCATCTAATCTGATCAACAACGTCAATAATTCTAGGACTGTGTCTCAGGAAATAGGCACAGATTTAGAGCTCAGCATAACCTCATAGAATGCCCGGCCTGAGAAAGTAGCTATGGAGAAGTTTCTCGATCCCCTCTGGCATTCCTGAAGGAAGACAGTGACCAGATTAGGGGGAATATGCTTTAGGGGAGGAGGTGCAAACAATCTCCCTATGCATTAAAAGAAATGACATTACAGGCAAGAAAATAGCCATTTATTTATTTTTTTACCATGGATTTTATTAATTTTTGCTATATGATTTTAAAAAATGTCAGGATTGCAATATTTCAGCAGCTATGAAGTTTAACCTTTGTTCTCCACTAAAATTGCATGCTAATGTTTTCTGGCACATTCCATATGAAATTTTTGGCAACTATGGTCATTGCAAAGGCAAGAAACACAGAGGAGGGAAGAACAGGAGGTGGAAGCAAGAAGAAGGAGGAAAGAGAGGAACGTAGAGGTAGAAGTGGGTGCTTATAAATAACGGAATATTTGAAAATTAGTTTGGGTCTTACAGAGAATAAAGCTAGTCCTAAAATAAATCTGGGACCATTAAAGTCAAGATCATAACAAAAATGAAATGTGAGAACCGTGCTCAAATGCAAGTGATCATCCCTGGATTTTTGTGCTTCCTGCCAACAAAAGGTTGTTTCACTGATTGATCTCAGCATCTGCATACTGGGTGAAATCTGATTTAAAAAAAAAATTCTGGGCAGAATTAGGATTAAGGCAAACCAACAACATGTGGGATCATTTTCAATTAAATGACCTTCAGAAGAGTGAGAATCAGAGTCTTGCGTATGCTGGCAAAACATCCTGATCATCTTAAACTAGGTGCTGTCTTTAGAGCAGATGGAATTTATGAAGTCTCTCGCTGCATGTTGTAAAAAACATCTTCCTATTATCAGGTTCTATAGAATCGGACAGTACCAGAGGGAAGAGGGGCTTTCATGAATGATTAAATAATCAAAGGAAATAAAATGAAGATGAGCTACCAGCAAACCCAGGAGGGTCATATTATGGGCATAATAAAAGCAACTTGATATAAAATCCTTGTGAGTGGTTGCCATTTGGGTTTACAGATAAGTGAGGGAAAGAGTGAATATAATTCCTGAAGTAGCTGACTTTCTCCGGACTTTGCAGATGGGCAGTCCCTCTTAGGACCATCCTCTGTGTGTGTATGTAGTCTATTCAGAATGGAACCCTCTTGTTCAGGATACTGTGAGTCTGTCTAAAATAAATGAGACTTCATATTTCCTGGCAAAGGAAATATTTCTAGTTTCACTTTAGGGAAACACTGAACACTAGGCTGATTTACAATATGGGAGGGGGGCAAGGGGATTGCGTTGTTAAAAAACTGTGTTTCACCTTATGTTTGCCATCCATAATTTATATGTATCTTCCCTGACCCCAAAGTGACATACTGTGCACTGTTTACAGGCTAATAACTAACCCATAAAAGGCATCATGTGTTCTAGCAGACTTCTAATCAAAAATAATTGTCCACTGATAGAGTAAATCTTAGATGTACATTTTAACAGAAAATTAATTCTAAAAATTTGAGTTTTGGAGAGTCTTAACATAGACCTCGTTTTTTAATTGAATGTTCTAACAAAAGCAACAGCTGGTCAAAGCTATAATAGGCTACTTTAAAAAAATATTGAGAGACAGTATAGTTTACAGTAAATTAAACATTTTGTATAGCCTACATTCTTGGGATATTCTGCTACAATCGCTTATGAGATTTTGATCATCTCCAAATCTACCAGTGAATAGCCCTGAAGGAAATATTCAAGCATACCCAACCTCTTGATCATTGTTTAAAGTGTAACAGAAAGAGAACCATTAATACCTCATACTTAGACTTGTAATAAAATGTATCTAATTACATAACCACTAAATCTAGTGGCCAGCTATCAGTAAGACAATTAGGAGTCACCTTCATAGTTGCCATATAAGTGAGAAAGAATGAACACTATTTTGCATATTCATTTTTGTTGATTCGCTTTTAGAGTGAACCCACAGAGCCTTATTTGGTATCTTAGTAGAAGACATAAGTTGATTCCTTCTAATATTTACCAAAAAAAAAAAAAAAGCAATGCAGCGACAATATAGTCTTCTGGATTAGGAGGAGAGTGCTGTAGGCCTGATATCAGGAGGAAAGCTATCCCTGTCATTTGGAGAGGGTCCAATTCTGAGACCCGCTGTCAACTATATTATGCCACTGTTTGTAGATAGACGCTCACTGTAGAGAAGTGTTTCTTCATCTGTATCCACAAACAGTTTTCAGAGATCAAAGGCATTGTTTCCCTTTTAAAAAATATTCAGGACCCATTGGCATTTGGATATCATTGTGATGGAATAGCTCCGGAAAGACATGAAAATAAGGAGCTGTTATTCTACACCCCCCCCCCACCCCCGGTATTTTCTGAAACCTTCAAACGAAAGTGAAAATAGATGGGAAAAACCATATCCTCACATTTGCTCCTGGAGCCATTTGCTCAGATCCCCCCAGGGATTTTTCTATATCAAAAGAGAGAGCCTGTGTTTTGCTGGGGTGGGCTTGAGGGTAGGGAGAAGGCAAAATGCAAGTTTAAAGAGTATCTTCTGACATCTGACTAAGAGGCAGCGTCTGAGCTGCTCTGCTCCAGGGACACAAGCTTATCAAGCTGATATACAGAGTGCAATGCAGTAATACCGGAAGTGGTGTTTATCACAGCTCGCTGATGTGCAGAGCTGGGTGCTGTGGCTTAACTAAAGGAATGGAGAAAGTCTAATGTACCTTAGGACATGGGTGGTAGAAGGGTGCGAGGAAAAGAGCAAAAAGTAAACCAACAGGATTAGTCTAGAAGAGTCAACCTTGAAAATGAGCCAGGCACCACAATTAAAAGTTCCTTCCTCCAAATTTCCAGGTCCTATGGTGGTGTCAACCAAAGACTTCAGTCAGCCTGAAAATCCTGGAAATTTAATCTTTACAGAGTAAAACTGTGAGTACATCACTGCTTTGCTCAGAAACCTTCAATGCTGACTCAGCCATTTGACTACTAATCAAATACTTGGCTTGACATTCCAAGCCTTGAACAAACTGTTCCAAACTACCTTTCTACTCTTAATGTTCTTCTCTTTACTACTATAAGCTCCAGCCCTACTCTTCTTTCTATAGTTTTCAATTTTTCATTCCACTGATGTTGCATTTTGGCCTATTAATATTCAGTTCTGCCTTGCCTTGCCTAAGCCGACCCAGCCTGAATGCTACCTTTTCCATAGACTCCACAAGATTTCCCCCAGCAGGAAGCACGTTTTCCTCTTTTGCAGCTTCCTTCATATGTTCTAGGAGAGTCCACATGATGGAGAAACAGAAACACAGTCTATAGAGTTGAACTGGAGTGGCATGGACTTCACAAGCTACTGAGCATGTCATCTTTGACATTTCAGCCTTGCTTCATTTGGATTTCCTCATCTCTACAACAGGACCAAGGGGAGCCCCCAACCTCACAGAGATGTTGTGAGGACAACGCAATAACATGGCCAGGGTCCTAGCCTCGTGTTTCCTCTGCACTCTTTCCCATGGTGCCTTCCCATGTAAGCCCTCCTTCTGGAAGAGAGCTATGGAAGCTTAACCTGTGGATTCAGCTCCTCTTCATGTTCAATCTCTGTCTCCATTCCTAGTTCTAACTCAGGGTCCTCCAATGAACTGCACACTCGGTATGCCTCAAATCAAATCCATCATCTCTCCATTGCCTTCCTCCAAATCTGTACTTCATTTTGGATACTCCATTTCCCAGGGTTCTGACAAAAGTGGAATCATAGAGGAAACTGAGGCTCAGAGAGGAGAACCAATCTGATGAAGAACACATAATGAGGAGAACCAGAGCCTATCAAATATCCATTCATTGAAATCAAAGGCCTTATTTTTCTTCCTGAGGGCTGTATGTCTATGTCACAGAGCTGATACAGTACCTAGTATATTTCAGGTGCTTAGTAAATGTTTTTAAATAAATGAATGGATGGAGGAAGGACTCCAGATCCCTTGGCTCCTTATCTGGTGGTGTTTCTATTACATCTTGCTATTAGTCTTTCCCGTAGCTGTTTTCTGGTTATATTCTTTTCTCTGGGCTTCTCTGGAGAGACGAGGGCAGGTGTTAGCACCATTCGTAGACACCCTTTCAGTCATGAAGTCTGCTCTCCCAGAGTGCCTTCTTGCAATACCAGCATTCCGACATGCTCACTTTTTTAGTGGTCATACATCACTGGGTTTAATTAACTTTTTTTAAAATGGCACTAAATTTTGCTTCCCCAGGACAGAATGTGGACTCTGGTGGTCCACCACAAAATCAATGTCTGTGTCTGCATCTTTTATAAAATATATAGCCCCTAACATTGTCTTTCAGTGAATGATGCAAATGACTTCCTTTAGGTCTTTAATCATCTCAGGATGATAGCGCCTCTTAATCTAGTCATTGCTGAAGCTTTGCTCACTAAAGAAACTGGTTTTGCAAAGAAATGTCCCCCATGGGGAAGAGGCAAAATCTCTTTTATGTTAGAAAGACAAAATACAGTAGCTGTTTACAAATGGCATACTAATTATTTAGTGGAAATTGCATACCAAACACTTTGTTATCAATGCTCTAAGTTTATAATGCAAATACAATATTTGTTATCTTGATAGCATCTATCCTTCTAAGCAAGGTAGGAAACTCTCCCAAAGTACACCTAGCCATATCTGGGGATCTACAATGATATGTTTTCAGTGTGTCTCTCAACTTTTATCTACAGTCACCAGGAGGAACTTGCCCTGTCCTTCCTCCCTTCTTCAAAATTCTAATTGCTAATATGGCTGCTCAAAGAGGCCCCACAGCTGCTTCTACCAATCATGAGAAAACCAATGTCTGTGCCAAGAGTGCTATATTTCTATGTCCCCAGAGCCTGCCATCCCAGTGTCACTAGATCAATACTGGGTCCCATGCAGATGGGTTGCTTGTAACACATAAGCATAACCTAATACTCAGGAAAGTCCCATTTAATCACTCTTGTATTTACTCCTCCTTATAGATGATTGAACCAAGGCCCAGAGAGGTAAAGAAATTTTCCCAAGTCACAAAGTTAATAAAAATGTTAAAACCTAAATAATACCCCCAAGCGACTGGTACTGTCCAAATAGTATCTAAATAATATGACTGGGTCAAAATCATTTTTAAAGTTAAACTATATTCTTGATGACATATCACATGGGGAAGTACACTTACACATATACAAACATATTTTTTGTGCTATAAGCACCAAATTTGAGTTTTAATTACTTGGACTCTGTCTTAATGAGTAGGAGAGAAAGACAAAGAGATGGAAAGAGAGATCAACAGAGTGAGAGAGAGAATAGAACACAGTAATTAGCAATGATTTTAAGTAGGTAGTCTTCTTGAGTCTTTTGGAAGCACAGTCACCCAGTGGAAAGGGCCCTGAACATGTGGCCAGAAGACTTGGGTAGTAGCCCCCTGGCTATAGGGGGCTGTACACTGTTATTTAAGTTATAGGCTGTACACTGTTATTTAAATCTGGACAAGCCAAAACATTTTTAGACTTTAGTTTTTTTATCTGAAATTGAAAGGGGAGGGGGTGGTCAAATGCTTTTTCGGTTTTCTTATTCCTGTAGCACTGTATGATATAGAATTAGTAAATGTACCCATAGATATTTATACCATACACACATACACACACAAACATATACATGTCTTAATTATCTTTCTTTGTCAACACTTCAAACTGCTCCTGGTGAAGGGAGGAAGATAGGTTCTTGGAAGACTCCTACCCTTTTGAAAGGTAGAATTAGATGCTTATAAAATAGTTAGAAGGGATAGAGTGGCACAAGTCAGGAAGGTGCCTCTGGCCTGTGAAATTTAAGAACATGTTGTTGTAGCAATGACCTGAGTATTAAAGGTCTTACCACCATAATCTGAAAACTGAAATCTCAGCACTAGAATGAAGCATCCAGCTGCTGCAAAGAGTTCTAGCAATCCCACAGAAGGAAGATGACTTCCCTCTGAGCTATTCATGTATGGATTCTGGGTTTGCACGTGTTCTTCTACTCACAGAAACTGATGTGTCTTCAAACCTAGCTGCAAGAGAGTCTGGGAAATGTGGTCTCAAATTTTCCAGCCTCTCCAAAGATAAAATAGGTAGAAAGGACAGACTCAATACAAATTATCTATCACACATAATAACTGGGTTCAACAATTATGGCACAATATGAACATTGCTCATGATCAACATTACCCTTCAGGATGCCATAAGCTTCCCCATGGTATTGTCACTCCCCAAATTCAATACAGGCAGATTTACTTCAGTCAGTTTTACACAGCAGACTCTTGTGTTCTAGTTACGCACTTGTATGTTTAGTCACAAGGTTTTTTCAATCATTACAAACCACAGTCAGGGACACAAAAGGCTGAAATCTGCAGGGAATTGAGAACAAGTGGGTCCCAGTGTCCAGCAAGTGAGATGGCAGGATATATAGTTTCAATCTATGCATTATTTTTTTATTATTATTTTCCTCAGTCTGTATAGTTGCATTTGCATAATGCTAAATGCTCATGTAGTTCAACTGCAGTGAATTTTTAAAGTTTATACTGTGTGTGCTTGGTACTACGCTCAGCACTGAGACCATTACAGATGTGCGGCAAGCATGGATCATAACTTCAGGGAGTTTGCCCTTGGCTTGGAGAAGCATGAGTAAACATGTGTAAGCTAGAAAGAGTGAAGTAAATGAGACACACAGTTTTGCATTTAGGGAATTCCCAGAATGGGGAAGAGATCCCTTTTGACTGGGAGAAATTAGCATCTGAGATAAACAAATGTGATAACATATGGAAATGAGTACATACTTTATAGAACTTTTGCCTCTCTGGATGCAAATAATCAGATTTCTATTACTGTAACAAAATGGTACTGACTTTCCCCCTAAGAGTCAATTGTAATATGTTTTCCTGATATTCGTCTGGCCAGACCCATAGTCAATTATTATTTGCCTAGTGGCAGCAAGAGAATTTTTAAGATATTAGTTTTGTTTTATTTAGGGTATTTCCCCTTTATTCCTATCCTTTATCCTTCCTCTAGGCCATGCAGTTCTTAGTGTTTTCTTGTTTCTGGAATTTTACAGGTATAAAGCAAAAGCTTCAAAGTTAAATGTTTCCTTCCATTCTTTAAACTCAGGGCAGAAAATGTTGTCAGTGTGCTGCAGAGGAAGGGGGAGAATCTCAACCTTTGCAGGTATAAGAGGAGAAAGGGAGATTTTCCCCAGGCCAAGGAGGAGTTGGAGGTCTCTGGGTTTCTCATGTCTGATTCTGGACATCAGTCCAGCATGATGGTGAAACACCTAGAAGATAAAGTTTGGCAAACTTAGGGAGGGTATTCCCTGGCCCCTGGTTCTTCCCTACGTAGCAAAGGAAGAACTTTACTTCCTTACTGTAAAGGAAAGTAATGCCAATATGTGGCATGGGATCCATGAGACAGTATTCTTTCAGGAAGCTTGTGGACTTGAATAATAAGGGCAGCAGCAACAAGCATGACAGACTGGAGATTAGAACTTGCTGGATTTTCCCAGAAGCACATAAACCTTCCATGGATGAGTGAGAGAGAATTCCCCACTTGTGTTCTCTTGCATACTTGAGTTAGGGAACTAAGTCACATCCACTACATACATTTCTCCAACAATAGTAAATATTGATTTACAGCTCTGTGAATGAGAAAAAAAAAAATATTTGCAAAGGGAGATGTATGGACTTAAAGACAAGGAAAATAAAATCCTGCTGACAGATTTATCTCTAGCTGTTGCAGAGGAGCCTACACTGGACCCGACCACTTGAGGGAACAGGAGCTTTCTCATCTCACTTTAGCTCTGACCCTTTGTCAGACATAATTTCATTTCCACAAAAGGGGAGAGACTTTTATTTGCTACTGTAAAGTTTCCCTAAAGCCATTCTGCTTTAATCAGAACCTCAGAATAGGGAGAAAGGTCAGAGGATGACTTGGATCTATATAGTACCGTCAACTCAATGCACAAAGGCATGATTTTAAGTAACAGTCTCACTTTGGAAGTGTGTACACAGTTCTGAATCGCTGACATGAAAAGTTTTTTAAAAGTCTGTTGGATTTTTGGTATTTTCCTCTGAAGAAAAAGTTGTCTTATCAACCTCATATTCTGAGGTGTTTTCTTAATTCATTTTTTATGCTGAAGGTCTGTCGGAGAATACATATTAGGTTGAAGAGATCTCAGACAATATTAGTTTTGATAACTATAAATTCTTATAGCAGAAGAAATTTTAAAAGGAGACATGAATTTAAGATAGGTTATTAATAATTATTTTCATTTGTGAGTGGATATTTTTTGATAAGCAACCCCACTGAAGACTATTTTAAAAACAATACAGTACGTAGCTTCACAATTTAGCCACACTTTTCTATTTAATTTCAAGTAGATTTTTAAAAAGAAAATCATTGTAACTTCTAATGATTTAGTTCCAAGTTTAAGAATAAAACTTTTAGGAGCACCCCCATGGGTGGGGACGACTCCCACACTGCTATAGTCAGCAGGGCAACATTGACAATGAAGGAAACGTGCATCAAGAAAAGTGAAAGCAGCAGCCTCATAAACCACTGCTCAGGATTCCACAGTGACAAGGCTGGAGTTAAGGTACACACAGGTAACGAAGGTCAGAGAAAGAGGAAGTCAGGAGATGGGGAAAAACTGGAGAGCTGATTGGAGAAAACAGTCAAGATTCCTCAGAGGATTCTAAAGCCACAGCTGCTTCCAGTCTACCCAATAGCTTCTTTATTGTTTCCAGTTATATCAATAGCTTACATTGACATGGGGTTGGCAAATAGGTTTCGACCTGCATGCTAAATTCTAATAAACTGGTGGTGAATTACAGAATTTTTAGGAGCAGAGAAATACTATATCCCATTTTGTTTGGACATTTCCATTTCATGTTTTTTTTATTCAAGAATGTTTATTAATAGCTGTCACTTTAACTTTCATAAGACTCCTAGTTTCAACAATCAAATATGTTTTCACTTCATCTATGTGGAAGAAGTTGAGTCTTCCTAAAGCTCACTGATCAATTTGTGATGTCTCCCCAGGGTTAAGAGTAGCTTTAAAAGCTGGTAAATTTGGCAGGGTATCATATGTACTTTCTGTTTGCGATGTCCATGTTAATGGATGAGCCAGATAAAAATACTTTGTTTAGCTAGAAGAATAATAAGAATAAAGGAAGTAGACAATGTGGGGAGACAAACTGACAACATATTCTATATTGGCATATACAAATAATGTTTTTAAATGGTAATATGGTAATAAGAGTAAGTGCTTAATAAAAGTTTAATATCATTTTCTGGTTTCATTGTAAGATGTACATTTTTTCACATTTTAACACCATTAAAATCAGAAAATATCCTACAGTTGATGATCTATTGTAGTTTAATTACTGTAAAATTTGTTCCTAGTACTACATAAAATCATAGTGCATTGTACCTGTTCCGATTTACTTTCTCTTTAAACAGCCACCACCATCCACTCACACTGTGAGTACCTATAAAATTACTTCTCCCTGGAGTGACCCTTAGTGAATGATTTAAAAGTGAATTTTTGTAGGAGGAGTTAAGATGCCAGAGTAGTAGGGGGACCCTATGTTTGCCTCAGCTCTCAAATCACAGCTAGATAAATATCAAATCATTTCGAACACCAAGAAATTGACCTGAGGACTAAGAGAACAAACTGCACAACTAGAGAGAGAAAAGACACCACCTCGTGGAAGATAGGATGTACAGAGACATGATTTGGGGGAGAAAAGAATTGCGGGTGCTGTGGAGGGGAGGGAGCACAGAGGAGATCACAGAGAGAGGAGAGAGAGGGGAAGAGAGACAAAGAGAGAGAGAGTAAGCAAGCAGCATACAAAGGATTGCACAAGAAAAACACTTCCCCAAAACCACTGACTGGAAAAATGAGAAAGGCTGATTATAGTGAGTTTTTACAACCAGCAGAGTTAAAAAAAAAACTGACGTTTTAGAAATCTGCACAGTGGCCGGTGTGGAGCCTAACAGGTACAGCTGTACCTGTGGAGAAGGAAGGCAGTGGCCCTGGAGTGGACAGCATGATCTGAAGATCCCCTGGGTTGCACTGGGAGAGACAGTTCCCCTTCTTGGTGTGCATTTGGGAGAGGTCGCCTCACTTTTCAGGGGACAAAAGAGCGAGTGGGCACCATTGTGCTGCCCCATTCATTAGCATAGGGCCAGAGACACCTGCTGAGGGCAGTTAATCTGGATACCAGCTTTTTGCTGCACTTTACTCTAAACTCCAGGCACCTGTGCATTTGTACAACTGCCTCCTGGGAGAAACCTACACCAGCCCCAGAGTGGTGAGACCCTCCCCCAGAGAATCAGTGTGCTTCTGTGCTATGCTGGGTCCCTAAAATTTGGAGTTTTGAAACTCAGCCATTGTGCCTGAGATAAAACATAGGTGCACTGCACTGCTGGGTGGGCAGATGACAAAGACACAGGACAAAGGCAGGGATCTGAGGAATGTGTGGAAGACATGAGGAGAGATCGTACACTTTTCTGAAGGCTTCCTAGATAACAGTGGCACAAACTCCTCTCTCCAGGTACAAGAAAGCCGGCTGGCACCATTTTTATGCCTTACCCATCAGCACGGACAGACTTCAGTTTAGCAGCACAGTGTTCATAGTGGAGGCCTAAGCCACTTACACCAAGCCCCAACTCCCTGCACTCTACAGGTACTTTTTTACTAGGGCAAGTGTTCCTAAGAACCAGAGCAGCAGCAGGCCCCCTCCCCCAGATCAGCACAAACTCCCTGTATGCACCAAGTCTACTGATCGTAGAGTGCTGCAAAGCTTCAGCTCTACTGAATATAGGATCAGGCTTCTTTTAACAAGCAGACCAAAGCACACCTAGTTAAAACTCACCACACACTGGACAAGGTACAAACACTTCCCACTGCAAACAAGGAGAAACTCTGTAGAGAGCTGACGTGAGGGAAAGAGCAGCCAAAGTACAACAGCAGAGTGCACACAGCATACACCAGAAACAAAAAGCACAAGGTACTGGATAATATATGGCCTCTTCTTAATAAAGTCATTACTCTCAGGAACAGGAAACATAACAGGCTTTCCTAACACACAGAAGAGACCTAGATAAAATGCCAAGACAGAGGAATCCATCCCCAAAGAAAGAAAAAGAAAAGGCCATGCCCGGGGGTCTAACTGAAACAGATATAAGTAATATGTTTGATCCAGAATTTAAAACAACAATCATAAGGATACTTGGTGGCCTTCAGAAAAGCCTGGAAGACACCAGGGAGTCCCTTACCACAGAGATAAAAGCCCTAAGAACTAGCCAGGCGGAAATAAAAAAATGCTATAACCGAGACGTGAAACCAACTGGATGTAATGACCACAAGATGGAAGAAGCAGAGGAACAAATAAGTGATATAAAAGACAAAATTATGGAAAATAATAAACCTGAAAAGAAGAGGGAAAGAAAAATAACTGATCACAAATGAGATTTAAGGGACTCAGCAACTCCATAAAGCCTAACAACACCTGTATCATAGAAGTCCCAGAAGAAGAAAAAAGAGGGAAAAGGGAGCAAAAGGTTTATTTGAGCTAATTAGAGCTGAAAACTTACCTCATCTAGGGAAGGAAATAGACATCCAAATCCAGGAGGCACAGAGAGCTTCCATCAAAATCAACAAAAGCAGGCCAACACCAATGCATATTATAGTAAAATTCACAAAATACAGAGATAAGGAAAAATCTTACAAGCAGCAATGGAAAAGAAATCCCTAACTTACAAGGGAAGACAAATAAGGTTAGCAGCAGACTTATCCACAGAAAATTAGCAGGCCAGAAGAAGGTGGCATGATAGAAAAAATATGCAGCCAAGAATACTTTATCCAGCAAGGCTGTCACTCAGAATAGGAGAGATAAAGAGTTTCCCAAACAAACCAAAATGAAAGGAGTCCATGACCACTAAACCAGCTCTGTAAGAAATATTAAAGGGATTCTTTGAGTGGGAGAGAAAGACCACAAGTGAAAGGAACAGAGAAAATCTCCAGAAACAAAGACTTAACAGGTAATACAATGGCACTGAATTCATATCCATCAATAATCACTCTGAATGTAAATGGACTAAACGCTCCAATCAAAAGACACAGGGTATCAGAATGGGTAAAAAAAAAAAAAAAAAGAAAGAAAAGAAAAAACAAAACAAACCCCCCAAAAACAAGATCTACCTATATGCTGCCTACAAGAGACTTACTTAAAAACTGAAGACACCTATAGAAAGTAAGGGGATGGAGAACCGTCTACCATGCTAATGGATGTCAAAAGAAAGCCAGAGTAGCAATACTTGTATCAGACAAACTAGATTTTAAGCCAAAGATGAAGGAGGTCACTATATCATCAGAAAGGGGTCTATCCAACAAAAAAGATCCAAATACATAAATCACCTAATAACAAACATGAAGAAACTCATTGATAATAGTACAATAACAGTAGGGGACTTTAACACCCCACTCACAGCACTGGACAGATCATCTACGCAGTAAATTAACAGGAAAATGGCTGTGAATGACATACTGGACCAGATGGACTTAACGGATATATTCAGAACATTTCATCCTAAAGTAGCAGAATACACATTCTTTTCAAGTGCACATGGAACATTCTCCACAACAGATCACATAGTGAATCACGAATCATGCTTGAACAAATACAAAAATATTATGATCATACCATGCATATTTTCTGACCACAACACTATAAAACTTGAAGTCAACCACAAGAAAAAATTTGGGAAGACACAAATACATGGAGGTTAAAGAACATCTTACTAAAGAATGAATGGGCTAACCAGGAAATTATAGCAGAAATTAAAAAAAATACATGGAAGCTAATGAAAATGAAAATGCAACAGTCTGAATGGGATGCAGCAAAAGTGGTCATGAGAGGGAAGTATACAGCAATACAGGCCTACCTCAAGAAGCAAGAAAAATCTCAAACACACAACCTAAACTTATACCTAAAGGAGGTAGAAAAGGAACAGTAAATAAAGCCCAAAGCCAACAGAAGAAGAGAAATAATAGAGAAAAGCAAAAATAAATGCTATAGAAACAAACAAAAAAAGCACAGGAGCTGGTTCTATGAAAGAATTAATAAAATTGATAAACTTCTATCCAGACTTATGAAAAGGAAAAGAGAAAGTACTCAAATAAAATCACAAATGAAAGAGGATAGGTCACAACCAACACCACAGAAATACAATCATAAGAGAATACTATGAAAAATTATATGCCAACAAATTGGCCAATCTGGAAGAAATGGATAAATTCCTAAAAACATATAAACTACCAAAACTGAAACAGGAAAAAATAGAAAATTTGAACAGACTCATAACCAGCAAAGAAATTGAATCAGTATCCAAAAATCTCCCAACAAACAAAAGTCCAGAGACAGATGGCTTCCCAGAGGAATTCTACCAAACTTTTTTTTCAATGAAATTGGGTTATTTATTTTATTTATTTATTTTTAATTTATTTTTTTTAAGGATTTTATTTATTTATTTGACAGAGAGAAAGAGATCACGAGTAGGCAGAAAGAGATCACAAGTAGGCAGAGATCACAAGTAGGCAGAGAGAGAGGAGGGGAAGCAGGCTCCCCGCCAAGCAGAGCAGAGAGCCCGATGCGGGGCTCAATCCCAGGACCCTGAGATCATGACCTGAGCCGAAGGCAGAGGCTTAACCCACTGAGCCACCCAGGCGCCCCTATTTATTTTATTTTTATTATTATTATGCACCAAATATTTAATGAAAAGTTAATATCTATTCTTTTCAAACTGTTCCAAAAAATACAAAATGGAATGAAAACTTCCAAACTCATTCTATAAGGCCAGGATTACCTTGATTGCAAAACCAAAGACACCACTTAAAAAGAATTATAGACCAATATCCCTGATGAAGATATATACAAAAATTCTCAACAAGATACTAACAAATCAAACACAACAGTACATTAAAAGAATCATTCACCATGATCAAGGGGGATTTATTCCTGGGTTTCAAGGTGGTTCAATATTTGCAAATCAATCATAAACCACATTAATAAAAGAAAGGATAAGAGCCATATGATCCTCTCAACAGATGTAAAGAAAGCATTTGACAAAGTATAGCATCCATTCTTGATAAAAACCCTCAACAAAATAGGAATAGAGTAACATACTTCGACATCATAAGACCATATATAAAAGAAGCACATCTATAGCATCTTCAGTGGGGAAAAACTAAGAGCCTTTTCTCTATGGTCAGGAACAAGACAGGGACGTCCACTCTTACTAATGTTACTTAAGATAGTACAGGAAGTCCTCGCCTTGGCAACAAAACAATAAAATGAAATAAAATGCATCTAATCGGCAAGGAATAAGTCAAACTTTCACTATTTGTAGATGACATGCTACTCTATGAGAAAACCTGGAAGACTCCATCAAAAAATACTAAGTATTGAAACACAAATTCAATAAAGTCTCAGGATACAAAATCAACATACAGAAATTTTTTATATCTCTAGATATCAATAATGAAGCAGCATAAAGAGAAATCAAGGAATCGATTCCATTTAAAATTGCACCCAAACCCATAAGATATCCAGGAATAAACCTAATGGAGAGGTGAAAGATACGTTCTTTGAAAAATATAGAACACATATGAAAGAAAATGAAAACAACACAAAGAAATGGAAAACATTCCATGCTCATGAATTGGAACAACAAATATTGTTAAAATATCTATACTACCCAAAGCAATCTACACATTTAATGCAATCCCTATCGAAATACCAGCAGTATTATTCACAGAGCTAAAACAATCCTGAAATTTGTTTGGAACCACAAAAGACACTGAATAGCCAAAGAAATCTTGAAAAACAAAAGCAAAGCTGGAGGCATAATTCCAGACTTCAAGCTATATCACAAAGCTATATTCATCAAGATAGTATGGTACTGGCATGAAGACAAAAATACAGATCAATGGAATGGAATAGAAAACCTAGAAGTGGACCCATAACTGTATGGTCAATTCATCTTCGACAAAGCAGGAAAGAATATACAATTTAAAAAGACAGTCTTTTCAACAAATGGTGTTGGGAAAACTGTACAGCAACATGCAGAAAAATGAAACTAGAACATTTTCTTGCAACATACACAAAAATAAATTCAAATTGGATGAAAAGACCTAAATATGAGACAGGAAACCATCAAAATCCTAGAGGGGAATACACATAAAATCCTAGGGCAACCTCTTTGACCTTGGCCATAGGAACTTCCTACCAGAGGCAAGGGAAACAAAAGCAAACATGAACTAGTGGGACTTCATCAACATAAAGCGCTTCTGCACAGTGAAGGAAGTAATCAACAAAACTAAAAGGCAGCCTACAGGATGGGGGAAGATATTTGTATGACATATCTGATAAGAGATTATTATTCAAAATCCATAAAGAACTTATAAAACTCAACACCCCAAAAACAAAGAATTCAATTTCAAAATTGGCAAAAGAATAGACAGGACATGAATAGACATTTTTTCAAAGAAGACATACAGATGACTAGCAGACCCATGAAAAGATGCTCACCATCACTTATCATCAGAGAAATATAAATAAAAACTACAATGAGATACCACCTCACACCTGTCAGAATGGAATGGCTAAAATTAACAACATAGGAAACAACAGATATTGGTGAGGATGTAGAGAAATGGGAACCCTCTTGCACTATTGGTAGGAATGCAAACTGGTACAGACACTCTAGAAAACATTATGGAGTTTCCTCAAAAAACTGAAACTAGAACTACCTTATGATCCAGAAATTATACTAAAAGGGATTTACCCAAAGTATACAAAAATACAGATTTGAAGGGGGCACATACACCACAATATTTATAGCAGCATTATCAACAATGGCCAAATTATGGAAAGAGCCCAAATACCCACTGACTGATGAAAGGATAAAGAAGATGTGGTGTATGCTCATGGATCGGAAGAATAAACATTGTTAAAATGTCTATACTGCCCAGAGCAATCTATACTTTCAATGCCATCCCAATCAAAATTCCACCGGCATTTTTCAAAGGGCTGGAACAAACAATCCTAAAATTTGTTTGGAACCAGA
>CM052894.1:19622708-20000847 GCA_028534135.1 Potos flavus | reverse complement strand
GGTGGGTATTGAGGAGGGCACGTATTGCATGGAGCACTGGGTGTGGTACATAAACAATGAATCTTGTAACACTGAAAAAATAAAATAAAAGTATTTGGGGAAAAAAAAAAAAGAAGATGTGGTGTGTATATATATATACAATGGAAAACTACTCAGCCATCAAAAAGAATGAAATCTTGCCCTTTGAAATGACATGAATGGAGCTAGAGTATATTATGCTAAACGAAATAAGTCAGTCAGAAAAAGACAGATACCATATGATTTCACTCATATGTGGAATTTAAGAAACAAAACAGATGAACATAGGGGAAGGGGAAAAAGAGAAAGAGGGAGACAAACCATAAGAGACTCTAACTATAGAGAACAAACTGAGGGTGCTGGAGGGAGGTGGGCAAGAGGATGGGCTAAATGGATGATGGGTATTAAAGAGGGACCTTGTGATAAGCAGTGGGTGTTATACATAAGTGATGAATCACTGAATTCTACTCCTGAAATCAATATTACACTATATGTTAACTAACTGGAATTTAAATAGAAACTTAAAAAAAAACAAAAGGAAGTGAATTTATATTCCTTGGTTTCCTTGCAGGACCTTTTCGGAGATCACACCTTTCATTGTCCTCCTCCCTATGTTAGGCAATGAATGTGGGCAGCCTCGAAGCTCAAAAAGGCAAGAAAGCAGATTCTTCTCTAGAGCCTCCAGCAGGAAAGACAGTCCTGTCAACACTTTAATTTTGACCAGTGCAACCTGTGTTGTATTTCCTACGTAGAGAAGTATAAAATAAAATATTTGTGTTGTTTCAAGCCACTAAGTTTGTGGTGATTTGTTAGAGCATCAGGAGCAAACTAACATGCTCTTCTTTCTTCTACTGTTTAAAACCCTTCAGTGGCTACCATTGCCCCTGGACAGAGTCTAACATTCAACTTTGCATCCAAGATTCTGTGTGATCTACCCTGTGCCCAATATCTGTCAACTCCCCCCTTTCCATCTCTGCTCTCACCTTCCTCAGATGCTCATCAAAACCAAGCTCCTTTCCTCTCACAGCTTCGGCAACGCTGTTTCTTTTCCCTGGAACATTTACTCTCTTCTTTTCTCTTGGCCAACTACCTTCTACTTACTTTCAAGTTCTAGTTTAATATTTTATTTTTTCTTGGGAAAGACCATCATGATTTCCAGACATCTGAGCCGTTCACTAAACATGGTAAAAATTTAAGAAATCATTATATGTGATTTAATGCTTTAAGTCTCTCTCCCCTGCTAAATGGCAAATTCCAGGAGAGCACAAACACGTTCAATGAGTTCATTCTTATGAACCCAGGCCTAATACAACACCTGGCACAAAAAATATTTCCTAATCGAATGATAAATTCCATGAGGCAGACACAGATGAGAGAAACTTGAGGATCAAAGAAGATAATTTGCCCCAGATCACACAGCTGGTAAGGGGCAGATCTAGGATTCAAAGTAAAGTTTTTCTTGTTGTCGAAGCTTGAATGCTTACCATAAAACACTCTATTATATTGCTTCTTATAGACCTTTAAAGATTAACTTCTGAGCATCATAAACATATACACAGAAATGTATAAAATATCTGGTAGGGCCCGGTATAGAGAAGATATTTAATATGTAAGCAAAGAATGCACAGAAAGAGAAAACTAGGAAGTAGGTACATGCGCTAATAGAGAAAATACACGGATGAAAGAGACGATAGCATGATCATGAGAAAATGGCACTCTGTCCTCACCCGGAATGCCAGAATTTTAATCAAGTGGAAACAATTGTTGATTAAATTTCTGATGGTCTCTCTGATTTCGAGATCCCTTCTCAGTATAAACAATAACATCAATAGTGCCTTGACCTGATTTTGTAGACCACATGCCCTGCCATGGTTTTATTAAATGCTACGGAGAAAGTTAATTTCCCTAAATTATTCAAGTTCAACTCCTGTCCCTGAAAACAAAGTTATCCTGCCTAACCATTAATAAATTGGATGAATGTTAAATAGCACTTTAATTTTGTTTCATTAATGTTCATTAAACAACCAAAAAAGGAAGGAAGTTGATTATGTCAAGCTCGCAGGTTTTAATTAAAATGGAAAGAAGCAGGAGCTCCTAATTTGCAAACACAGAGCTTCAGACAGCAAACAGATAAAGTTTACTGTGCACACCGCGGGAAGAAAAAAATTAGCGGTTAATTAAAACTTTACTCATTTAAAATGTCTCTACCGCAAACACAAATTGCTACTTTGCATCTTCCCATAAACCACCAAACTCTATGGAATGTTTCATATGAAGAATCTTAAATACTGATGGTGCATTTCGTTACTATACCTTGAATCCTGTGTATATAGAGGCAGTAGTAGAAGACAGTAGTAGAAGCTGTACTTGCTAGGGATCTGAAAATGTGGTTCTCGTTCCAATTTGACTTTTGTCTGATTCACAGTGTGATTTGGAATAACAATATCACTAAAATCTTCCTGTGACTCAGTTTCTTTTTCCAGCAAAATGAAATAATACTTGCTCTTTAAAGAGCAGTTGTCTTTATTATTTGACTTTTTTTTTTTTTTTTTGCTTGTTCGTACATTTTGGCAAATAGATGCTGGGGCTGCATTACAACTGGGTCCTCATCCAAGCCAGTTCAACATCAGAAAGAAAATTCATAGATTGGCTCACTTTGTCAGCTTGACCCTTGAAGAATCTGATTCAGATTTAAGGTGTCAGTCTGTCAACTCAAAGGCTGTCGAAAACCACAGATTTCCTTTTATCCTTACTGCCTGAACAGACAAGGAAATATGCAAACTTTTCAATCCTGTTTCACCCAGCCAAGGAAAAACAGAAAAGTTATGATTCCCTGCAAAGTAACTACTTTTCAGAGCACGACAGGTGAAAATACTTTATGTTACAGATGCGTTTACGGGAAAAATAGTATATAATTGAATCCCGTTCCAAAAGTACTTAAACTTGCTATTTAAGAAAGCTTTTCAAGGAACACATAAAAATACAATTTTTTTGCACGTATACCACATAGTCAATTTTACTTTTATCTTTTAATTTTATCTGCACCTTAGGTGCACAGAATTAAATTAAATTAATTAAATTAAATTAGTCACCACTCACCACTAGCCCTGGCAGTGTCCCTCTTCTATTTCATTGCATTATTTTCTCTTCATTTCTCATCCCTACTGCTCTTCCCTTCCTTTTTAAAAGTACTCACCCTAGTGTTTTCAATATATATCTTTCCAATTTCCCTTCTGTGTACCTATTTAGATATATGTGTATCCTTGAAAAATATATGGTGTTAACGTGCAGTTTTAATTTGCATAAATGGTACTATAAATCTTATTCTTGCTTTCTTTTCTTATTAATATGTTTGTGAGATGTAGCCTAACTGTAATAAATCTGGCTCTTTGCTTCTGACTCCGCTTCATATTTTATTTTTTGCATATACCATATTTTATTTAATCATTCCCCTGGGAATGGGCATGTAGGTTGCTTCCAACGATTCACAACCACCATCAAAAGAAAAAAAGTTGTTATAAAAAATTGTGTACATGTCTTTGATGAATTTACACAGGATTATTTTGGATATAAACCTGGGAATAAAAGTTCTTGGTCTTAATGAAATTATATATATTTTTTAATTTTTAAGAATATATTTATATATATTTTACATACATATAATTACATATATATATCTCTCACCAGTCTCTTCTTCACAATGAATAG
Source organism: Potos flavus (assembly GCA_028534135.1). Taxonomy (NCBI): domain Eukaryota; kingdom Metazoa; phylum Chordata; class Mammalia; order Carnivora; family Procyonidae; genus Potos; species Potos flavus. The sequence goes on along the minus strand of CM052894.1, from coordinate 19,997,121 downwards.
ACAGTTTAATCACCCACCAGCAACTCACAAGAGCTTATAATAGTCTCAGCAGTACATTAATATTTGACAACATTGTAATTTTGTCATTTCTGGAGTTAAATTATCTTTTGTTCAAAATTGTCTATTTTTGTCATAGAGCCATATAGAACATGATCATATTTCTGGAGATTGTAAGATTATTGCATGTTTGATGTGTTTTTCTCACCTGTAGCTCATTAACTACAGTTGTATTTTTCAACTGTTAAAACATCGTTACGTTGCTGTAATAAGCCTATTGGTTCCTGATGTATTATTTTAACATATTATTTCTTCAATTAATTTAATTTAGAATTTTTATATCTATATTTAAAAGTCAAATTGGCCTATGATTTCTCTTTGTGTATTTGGGTATCAGGATTATTATTAATTTCATGAAGAATTAAATTACTTCCTTCTTTATTTTACTTTTCATAACGTCTTACTAAGATTGGGATTATTTGTTTCTTGAAAGTGTAGCATAACTCAGCTTTAAACAAGGTTTGGGCTTTCTGATAAAAATGGAGTCAAGTTTCATCACTAAAGTTTTTGTTGTTTTTATTATGTGAGTCACATTTTCAGTCTATACTTAGTCAATTTGGGTATTTTATATTTCAAGAAATAGATCAAATTCATCTAGATTTCTATTTTTATTGATATGTAAATTGATAAATGTATTACTTTCTTTTTAAAATCTATAATACATATAATTATTTAAGAACAGAAGAATATGTGAACGAATAGAAAGAAAGAAGAAATTAACGAAGGAATGGGGCACCTAAGTGGCTCAGTTGGTTAAATTATCTGCCTTCAGCTCAGGTCATAATCCCAGTGTCCTGGGATTTAGCCTAAGTCCAAGTCTGGCTCCGTGCTCAGCAGGCAGTCTGCTTGTCCCTCTCCCTCTGCCCCTCCCCCTGCTCGTGCTCTCTCTCCCTCTCTCAAAAGAATAAATAAAAAATTTTAATAATAAATAAAATCTTTAAAAAATTTTACAAAGAAAGAAATTAATGAAGGAATGTATTGTTGACTATAAAGTTTTTACTAGCACATGATTTTCAAATCTGTGTATTTGCTTTTTTGTGTTTGCTTGATCTACTATTTTAGAAAAGCATATTTTAAATTATTGAACTATAATTGTTCATTTATATTTTCTCATTTAGTTCTGCCAACTATTAATTATGAATTTTAAAATATTATTCAATACATACACATTAATTATTTTTATCTTTCTGATGCCTTCTCTCTTTCATCTACTCTTATATTACATTTGGTTAGCTCTTAAATTCCTAACCTGGATTTCTTTGGGCTTGCAGATTATTTTCAAGTAAATAAAAAAACGTAATTGTTTAAATAAAATTTTGCATAACAACCTTAGTGTATCTTGATTTTTATTCACTTAGCAGTCTATCATTTGACTGATGAGTTGAGCCTATTTATAATTATGGATATATTTGGATTTATTTCTGGATCTTATTTGGTATTTTCTACTTGCATTGTCCTTTTGTACCTTTCCAAATCTTCCCTTTTCTGCCTTTTAAAAATAGCTGTAAATTTTTTTTCTGCACCTATAAAAGTTACTCTTTAATTTTTATTTTTTTTAAAGATTTTATTTATATATTTGTCAGAGAGAGAGAGCACAAGCAGGAGGAGTGGTGCGTGGAGGGAGAAGTAGGCTCTCCACTGAGCAAAGAGCCCAATGCGGCACTCGATTCCAGGACCCAAGGATCATGACCTGAGCTGAAGGCAGACGTTTAACCAACTGAGCCACCCAGGTGTCCCTAATTTTTATTCTTTAGGTGACTCCTCTTATAAATGAAAAAATGTTCCCTATTAATACCCTAAGCTCAAGAATACTTCTGCTTCCAAATTGTAATCATAACCAGAAATCTAACATACTCTCCCCTCCAGTCCCTTCATCCCTAATAACCTCTCCCACAACACCACGTATAGAATTTTAGTAAAACATGATCTGTTTTGTGTTGAATTGTGCTTCCTGGCCATTAGGCTTGGTCTTACCAATAATTAGGCATGTGAATTTGGACAAGAAAACTGAATGTGTCAGGCTGAGCGTCCTCATTTGTAAAGTATAACATTTTACTGATACAGCTACCTCAAAAGACTTTTTGGTGAATCATAAAATGCCAAAGAAGGGAAGGTGATCCATGCACAATGATACACCATAAACAAGTAAGTTTTGATGCCCAGGGCCACGTTACTGGTAATAGGGATTGATGGTCTAGCTTCTGAAAGAAGAGAGCAGGCACTTTCCATACACAGCAAAATATACTGATGACTGTACTTGTTTCTTAAACCCTAGGGCGCTGCCCAAGAAGGGAAGGGTTTGAGCTGCCTGTCATGGCTGTGGAAGGCAATGTGTCACTTTGAGTTTGGGCAGCACCAAAAAACTTCACCTAGTTCACATTTTTCCATTATCAACATACAAGTTTCTCATTATACTTTAAACATATCATTAAAACAAAAACATGATATCTGAGAAACTCTAAGTCTTTGTAAATGTACTTGATGATATCAGATAATTCCAAATAGACTGCTCTAGACATTTGGGGAGTGCTGAAAAAAAAGAGAGAGAGTATAAATGAATGATTCTCACACTCCTCCTCCAATCCTCATATGGCTGGCACATATAGAGACCCATCTGCATGTCCAGGTGCCATCCCCACATGCACTAGGGACTGCTGTTATGCTAATTGGGCACTGCGCCCACAATAAAATGGACTTGGAAACAGGTCCCCACAAGCCCTGAAACAGACCAGAAACAGGCTAAGTTCGGAAATTTCTGGATTCCAGGTACGTGGAGCATGGTCTAGACAGGAGCATACACGCATATACCATTGGCAGACATATCCTATTTGCTCTGTGGACTCAACTCGGAGAACAGGGAGGAAGGCAAGGAAGGATAGGGAAGGGTAAGAACACCCAATAAAGCACACTGTCTAAGGCAGGGGCCCCAGTACCTCAGAGATAAGGGTATTACTCATCCCAGCTTTCTCTGGTGTCATAGTAGTCAGTACTCCAATGGGAATCCTCTCCAAAATCATTTGGTTTTTACTTTATTGCCTGTGAGGTAGCTTAGTGAAACAGCTTCTCTGTGTAGTGTAACAGAATAACCTAAGGCATTTTGTTTATTTGTTAGGACTTGTTATTTGACATTATGTCTGAAAATTTTGATTCACTGGTTCTGACAGTTATATATATACATACATATGTGTATATACATATATTTCTAAATATATATATATATATTTTTAAATCTCGTATATTCCTAAAAAACACTTTATTGAGGTATGACTGCCACAAAAAAGCTGTACATATTTAATAGGTAAAACTGCTAAGCATGAAGGTAAGTATACATCCGTGAAATCATAACCTTAAACTATGCCAGAAATATATCCATCGCCACGGAAGGTTTCCTCCTGCCTTTTATTTATTTATTTATTTATTTATTTATTTATTTATTTATTTATTTATTTATAAGGACATTTAACATATGAACTACCACTTTAGCAATGTTTAAGTATATCATACAGCATTGTTAATTAGAGACTCCACCCTCTCTGGTACATCTTTCTAAAGGAGATGCTAGTTGGACATTAAAAAACTTGTTAAGAAGGTAGATCTCATGGTAAGTATTCTTTTCACATACACACACACACACACACACACACACACAAGCAAATGGACATAGCAATCTTTTGGAGGTGATAAATATGTTTATTTCCTTGATTGTGGTGATGGTGTCCCAGGTATATGCATATATAACTCCTCAAATTTAAATATGGGCAACCTCATCAAAATGTGTACATTGACTATGTGCAAATTCTGTATTTTAAGTATAACTCAATAAAGCTGAAAAACTATAATACAAGCATATGACTGCCCTTAAAGGCTAGTTCAGATATCGACAATTTTTAAAATGATTACAGGTGGTCAGAAATGTAGTACACCTCATGGAATTTAGTACCTCATAAGATTATCACATTAAAACTTGTAAGTTCTGAGGAGCTATATAATATTACATAGGTTTAAAAAAAAAACAAAACGGTAGGTTACACTGACACTGAGATAGAGTAAAAAGACAAAAGAACATTGCACCAAGGGTCAAAAGAGTCAAACTAGATTCTAGTAAGAAAACAACCACTAGCTTTTGGCTTTTTTAGGGGAACTCGATTCACTTTCTACACCAAGTTCTCTCTGTGAAATGAGATTACAATTAGATCATCGTTTTCCTTTTATTCCTAAAATATAATGAGCAAATAAAAGTCTGCAGTGCCATATCATATCAAAGTCAAGTGCGCATCCTGTCAATTACAAGAATCTCTGTGTAGGTTATCACAAAAATGGACTTCACCTTAAAGCAGTCTGCCTGATGGGATTGAAAAAGAGGATTACTGATTGGTTGCTCTCAATAAACTAGTCTCAAACGTGGGATTTTGCTGGGGAGAAAGTTTATATTTTAATTGATCTGTCAACCAACTCCATTGTATATGTTTAAGGTCAACAGAAACCAAGAAACACACATGTAAGAATTTCAGCATGTTCTCCCACTCCAGTGTCTTCCAGCTGGAATTCCATTAGAATTCTCAGTTGGACTTTGGATTTTACAAGGAAAGATGGAGTGGTGAAAGCAACGCCTGTGAATCAGGGTGCTCGGCTTCCACCTGCTCCTTGCTGCTTGGTGGACAAAAGAATTTACTTACTCAGTCTAAGTGACTGTGTCCTGTGTTAAAGGAAATAATGGCAATCATATTTGTAAGAAAAGAGGTTCTCATGAAAGATATAATGAGAAATAAGTATAAAAGTATTTTAAATTATTTTTTAAAGTTGTAAACATTTATGCAGTAATGATGACATTTTGAAACCTAGGGACAGTGATGCTTTAACCTATCCTGTGCTCTCAGGGCGAGGTCAGGCTTAAACACATGTCTGTGGGGGGAGGGAGTAGAATTAGCAGACAGAGAAGCAATGTAATGGTGCTCATTATAGCTAAAAGGCCAATAGCAGAAAGGAGTCATTGTGATTAAAAAAAAAGAGAGAGAGAGAGAGAGAGGGGCATGAGATCATAAATTAGCTGGTTTTAAGTGTCTCTAAAATGTCTGTTTTCTTATCTACCTTTTTCAATCATTAAACATGATGCTTGTTGTCCTTTCATCTCTATAAAGCTCTACTCTGATAGAGTGCTATTGCATGTATAAAGCAAAAGATTCACATTGCTACGCATTTTGGATAATATTAATCCTATATACGTATATATATATAACTGCATATATATACAATAATTCATAGCACATGAAATCACAGTTGAATCTGGGTCATACGAAAGTGAGATTCTAACAACCAAGAAAAAAATTAGAGGTAATACATAGAACAGGCATGTGTGTTAAATACAAATGTGCTGTGAGGGATGGAGAGAAAAATCATTTTTATTAAGCATTTACTATTTGGTAAATCACATCGCTATCCTGACGTGTTTTATACAATATCTCATTTTTCCTACCCACAAATATATATTTGTAGATGATTCTGAGATGTGTCTAAGGTCACGGAACTATTCTAATACATATTGCTAGATCTGAGTTTCGAACTCCTTGAACCCATCCGATGTCAAGGGTCAGAAGTTTTCTATCCTGCTGTGCTGTTTTCCAAAACATATGTCAGTTATCTTCGGTTGCTTATGCCCGTGCAGTCTCCCTTTGCCTTTTTCCCAACCATCTCTAAGAAGAAGGAAAGGGTACCGAGCAAGAATGCTGTCTATTCCAGTTAACTCCCTCTACACACATTTTGATCTTTACCCTTTAATTCGCCATGATGATTATCATCACAGACAAGTGATTTGCTCATGGTTCTGTTTCTTGTCATGATACGTAGAAAATTTTTGTGACAATTAGGACATTTAACCACCGAACTTCCATTCCCTGTGAATCGTACATTAATTAGTGCCAGACTGGATACAAATTGTCAAATAACCAGAAGAATTGCACAGATACCAAGGTTAATCAACACCTTATTTTACTCTCAATCTATTGAACAATGAGGTTAACCATGTTCCATCAAAATTTACTAGACTGAGAAATGTACCAATTTAATGTAGCTATTGAACCTGTCATCTTGTATTCTGAAGAAAAGCATTCTTACTTCTTCATTGTTTCCAAAAACATTAATGCTTCAATCAAACTAGCAATAGGGGCACCCCCTCTTTCCCCTTCATATTAGACACAATTTATAAAGTTATTTTTCAGGGCTTTGGGTATTTTATTGAAGGACTTCTCTGTTGTTCTGATTATCTAGACCAAGAACTCTAGATTCTATTATACATCAGGGTCATCAGGTAAAATTATTTTTGGAATTATGAAAACATTAAAAAAGTACACCTCACTAGCAGCTATAAAACAACTTTTTTATAAAAGTAGAAAACAGTACAACTCTCTGAACATGTTTCTCTTTTTCTCAATAACCTAACAAATGCAACTCAAATAACTAATTTTTCATTTATATATACACATTTTTATCCCATATAGCAAAGTATGTTAAAGAAAATAGATATGCAGTGGATAACCAGGGGCAATTATGAGATTCCCTCAAAATTAAAGACTCTTAAGTTAGGGATACATATTGGTTATGTATGAAATGGATATTACTTGGAAGCAATGAGATGAGATTGACTTGCATTAGAAAGAATGTCTTGTAATGCAGATTTAGAGAAAAAAAAAATGCCACTATTCCACCTGTCAAAACAGAATGGCAATCTGAGAGAGCCACTTCACACAATTTCCCATTTGGGGTGACAGCTGATTTTTTTGTACAGATGGCAACCCTTCCTTCATGTATAAAGTCATCAGCCACTCCTGCTAGAAGGGAGGCACCTGCCATTTTTTTCTACTAGCTTCTAACACTGACTTCTCCATATGCTGCAGAAAAGAATTCACAGACTCTCTTCATGTGGACCAGTGGCTCTCTAGACTGATGAAGGGAAGGAAGTTAAGCAGCCGAAGTTGTCCCCACACAAAGTTGATGTCATCACAACAAGTACCAGCAGTGGGAGATCAGGGGGAGCCAATGGAGTTATAATAGGCATAAGGTAAAAAGAATTAGAGTTTTTATCTTATCCATTTCCAACATCAATGTTTGTGAAAAAGTTTTATGAAATAATAATTCCAGAAAATACTCAATTAGAAAAGGATTACCTGAACTTGTAAATAAAGAGAATACTCAAAATATATAGTTCTCTTGTAAATTCACACAATACTTTTGCCTACTAAAGGTACTGAGAATTCTAGAATTTTAAAAAATCTGTTTAACTTTTGCTACCACTTATAAAATGTATTTGAACACAGAACTTAAAAAAAAAGCCTACAGAATTATTTTCTATCAAAGATAGTTGAAAAAATATTGTCCCATACAATGCAAGTATTATGAGTTATTTCTATATACCAGTCTCATGTTATTCACGTGAGAACATCTGATTCTACTTTTCCTTTAATTATATAGATACCTTGTTTTCAGATAAGCTTCATGACAACAGAGATTTTTGTGAGTTTTTTTCCTCTCTCTAACTATCATTGTATCTTTAATGCCTAGTGGAATTTCCAACACAACATAGGTATGTCTCAAATATTTATTGAATGTGTTATAAGGTTATAAGGTTTTCTATTGCCATTGATCCTATTCATTCTCATCCATTTCTCTTCCCCTTCAACATCTAAAGCTCTCTTGGTCTAAGTCAATTTGCTTGGATTTAGCTTTCTCACCTTCCTTGACTGAGCTTGATTTTTGGGTCTTCTTTTTTTTTTTTTTTAAGATTTTATTTATTTATTTGTCAGAGAGAGAGAGAGCACAAGCAGGCAGAGTGGCAGGCAGAGGCAGAGGGAGAAGCAGGCTCCCTGCCGAGCAAGGAGCCCGATGTGGGACTCGATCCCAGGACCCTGGGATCATGACCTGAGCCGAAGGCAGCCACTTAACCAACTGAGCCACCCAGACGTCCCGATTTTTGGGTCTTCTTGGTAAGTCATCTAACTGAATATCACCCACTGCTTTCCCTCACTCTATTCTGACTGCCTTAGCTGACTCATGTTCTACACTAACCCTCGTAACCTGTGTAATCCTGTTTATCTTGCATCCTGCTTTTTATCTTGCACTTCTGACTTCTGTCCTGGTATCAGCCCCATTAGTTGTGAATACACATAACGATGTGAAAGTCAGTACAAGAATAAAGCTCACCCAAAGAAGAGAGACCAGTTGGACTTGGAGACACATCTAGGATTGGAGAGGATCAGAAGTTTCCAGAACAGTCTGCAGTCTAGAAGCACCAATAGGGGTTTACTGAGCAGTGGGTCAGTAAGAAATAAACCAATAAACCAATAAACTTGCCAATGTGCAAGTTAAGGAAACTGGACATTGAATAAGATTTAAAAGAAGAACCATATTCAGAGAAAAGAAACTGATTTCCATTGAAATGAAAATTAACTTTTACTTACCATGGGCAAAGTTGTCAGGAAAGCCTACATGAGTAACAAAGGGGCATGGATACTGAAATAACTTATGGCTTAAGTCTGAAAGTGGCTTCAAAGCTTGCTCCTTCCAGAACAGGAAAAATCTCTTATCGTGTAGCAATTTGTTGGCCTGGATATATGGCTCCAGCACCTTAACACAGTCAAGCAGAAAAGCCTGACAGTTATGCCTTTTTGTTCTTTTAATTTTTTAATTTTCTTTTCACAATGAGAAAATCCATGTACCAGAAATCCAGAGAGGCCCCATTCTATTCCCACTACACCCACAGAGACTCTCAGTGCAAGCCTGCGCCAAATGCTACTGCAGACAATAGTCAGAGTACAGGAACATGCTGGACTGCTGCTATGGGAAGGACATGCAGTCAGGGTAGAATATAGCCTCAAAAACATTTCTGCCCTTCTATAATTCAGGCAAACTGGATGCTGAAACATAATTAAGGTTCAGCCTCATTTCTGTTCCCTTACAGAATCAAGCTACAATGAGAGACATAGAAGCAAGAATAGAAAGGATGATTGGTACCCTGAGGTGGCATGAATATAATGAATTAATTTCCCCACAGCATTCTTATGACTAAACGTGCCATGCTGAACGTGGTGAGCCTGTGAACAAATGCCAGTCATTCTACAGCTGCCCCAGCTCTTTCATTATGTTTAAAATAGAGTGACTCCCATGTGCACAAAGACATATGTATGAGGATGCCTATTGCTTTATTGGTTTTAGTGGCAAAGATCACAAGCAACCTAAATGCATATCAGGAGGAGACGGGATAAATAAACAATGGTACATAAACAGAATACTCTGCAATATTAAAAATCATTGAGTACATGTATGATATACTGTTACTGGGAGAAAAAAGGAAGGCATAGAATGGTCTGCAGAATGTGGAAGTACTTTTGTATTTTTAGCATACACCTGTGTGTATTATATATATATAAACATATATCTACGTATACATAATGTTATCTCTTGGCAGCTACAAAAGAAACTGAGAGCTGTAACCTCTGAGAGAGAAAATTTTCACTGCGTAACCTTTTGTACCTGCTTATATTAAGAAAAATAACCCACCTTATTCAGACACCAACAGGCCTATCCCCTCTCAAAACAAAGAGGAAGAGGAGAGAGGAGGGCCATATATCACACTTCCATTTTAGAATGTCTAATGTCAGCTATCATTACAATTAATCCTTCTCACAGTCTACGTAGTAGGAATCCTCAGCCTGGAGTGCAGGCCAACAGAGGATTCATGAAAACTAAGTGAAAAAATTGAGTGTATATGCTTATAACCGTTTTTCCTCCTGAAAGGGTTTATAGCTTTCATCACATTCTCAAAAGAATCTAAGGACTAAAATTGTTAAGAAATACTGCTCACCTTAGGCACACTTTAAAGAAGGCTTTTGTCAATTTTTGTCAACTTTTGCCAATTCTTTAGATTACATATAATGTTATTTGATAAAATAGCCATGTGGCATCTTTTCTTGGCAGTGTGATAAATATTCATCCTTTTTAGTGAATACCACTTTTTGCAATTTGATCCCATTGTTCTGTGATATGAATTTATAATAATGATTCCTTCCTCTGTGCTTTTTAAATGAGAAACCACAGACCTCCATGGTACTTGCCAGCTGGCTAGAGATTCCTTGAGGCCACAGAATAAATAGAATGCACCTTTAGGCAGCATTCACTCTATTAGAAATTATAAAATTGTATTTCATAGTAGAACAAAGTTAGGTTGGTTATGCGTTATTTACACTTATTTTTAAGATAACACTTGAGATTAAAAATATTTTATGTACCAGGGAGGGGTACAATTCTCGGCTATAGTCTCAATACTCCCAGCGTTTGTGTTCCTCTGCAATAGTTTGATGAAAGCATTTGAAAAGGTCCACCTTACATTTATTAACATCCTACAGTTTACAGGGCATTTCTGCACCTTTATTCTGTCCTTCCTTTCATCATTCAACCCTTAAATAGATGCCAGGCACAAACATACAAAGCTTTTGCTAATCTAGACACATCATTTCCTTGGAGCAACCATCAAAATATATTAAATCTTTAAATAACTGTCCTCACCTAAACAGTGATTGAAAATAATCAAGACAAAACCTGATCAATTTTTACTGGTTCGTAATCTAATAAGGCCTGAGACATGCTATTTCCTTTACTTACTGGACTTTATAATTTCCTAGTTTGTGTTCTTTTGGTTGTCCATCCTTCTAACTTCATAAATCAAATGATATTAGGAGGAGAGGAAGATTTCCAGCTCAGCATATAAGAAGTTGCCACTGCATCCTAACAACAAGAGCTTAACAAACGGAAGAATCAACAACTCTTCATAGATCTACCAGAGAAGTGAGGTCACAGGACAAACTGATGTCCCCAAACCTGAGGAGACACAGGAGCACACGGAGAATTACAATATAACTGCAATAGAAATCCATGGGCAGAAATCCTCTGGGAATAAGTGCTGAGATAGGAAAACCTGACTATAATTGACAACTTATTGGATGCTCAATGTGGACAATTCTGAGAGTTAAAAACTCCAGAGGGACCCAGTCACATGGGAAGGCCCCACAGTTCTGTGAGTTTTACTTCCAGGAGCTTTACCAGGTCCTAAGAGCAAAATCTGACAAATATTCCCTTATGCCTCTGGCAAGGGAAAAAAAGGGGAGAACAATTGTGTAATATGTCAGAGCGTTCTGTTTTTCTAGCCAGGCCTGCCCTCAAACAAAAAAGACAAAACACACACACACACACACACACCCAAAAACCAAAAACCAAAAAAACAAAACACTGCATTACTAGGTACTAATCCATTATCATTTACATTGGCAGCCAAAAAATGAAATACTTAGGTATAAATCTTAAAAAAGTATGCACAAGATCTATATGAAGAAAACTATAAAACTCTGATGAATAAAATCAAAGAAAAACTAAATAGAGATAGCCCATGTTCGTGATTAAAACAATATTGTCAAGATGTCAGTTCTTCCCAGTTCGACGTAGATTCAATGCAATCACAATCAAAATCCCCTTAAGTTACTTTGTGTATATTTAAAAGTTGATTCCAAAGTTACATGAAGAAGCAAAAGACCCAGAATAAATAACTTAATATAGGAGGAGAAGAACAAAGTGAAAGGACGGACACTACCCAACTTCAAGACTTAGTATAAAGCTAAAGCAATTAAGATGGTGTGGTATTAGTGAGAGAAGAGGCAAATAGATCAATGGAACAGCATAGAGATCCCAGAAATAGACCTGCATAATTATAGTCAACAGATCTTTGACAAAGGCAACACAATAGAGCAAAGGTAATCTTTTCACCAAACGATGCTGGAACAACCAGACATCCATATGCAAAAAAGAAAGGAAAAAAAGGAAGGAAGGAAAAAAGACAGAAGGAAGGAAGGAAGGAAGGAGGGAGGGAAGGAAAGGAAGGAGGGAGGGAGGTAAGGAGACAGAGACACAGAGGGAGGGAGGGAGGAAGAGAACCTACACAGATCTTACACCCTCCCCAAAAACTAATTCAAAATAGATTACAGATCTAAATATAAAACTATAAAACTCTTAGAAGATGACATGAGAGAAAACCTATATAACTCTATGTATGGCGATGACTTCTTAGATCTACCACCAAAGGCAAGATCCATGAAAGAAAACTTGATAAGCTGCACTTAGTTGAAATTAAAAACTTCTGCTCTGCAAAAGACAATGTTAAGAGAATGAGAAGACAAGCCATAAGTTGGGAGAAAATATTTGCAGAGATACATCTGATAAGGGACTGTTATCCAAAATATACAAAGAATTCTTAAAAATAATAAGAAAACAAACTATCCAACTTAAAACATGGGCAATAGACCTGAACAGATATCTCACCAAAGAAGACGTACAGATGGAAAATAAGCATATGAAAAGATGTTCAACATCATATGCTATCAGGGAACTGCAAATTAAAACAATAGTGAGATACTACCATATACCTATTAGAATGGCCAAAATCCAAAACACTAATAAATTCAAATACTGGCAAGGATATGGAGCAACAGGAACTCTCATTTATTGCTAGTAGGAATACAAAATAGTATAGCCCTTTGGAAGACAGTTTGGCTGTTTCTTACAAAACAACGCTTACACTAAGACCCAGCAAATACTGCTTGGTATTTACCCAAATGAACTGGAAACATGTTCACACAAAAACCTGAACATGGATGTTTACAGCAATTTTATTCATATTTGCCAAAACTGGGAAGCAACCAAGTTTTTCCTCAGTAGGTGAAAGGATAAATAAATGGTGGTATCCAGACAATGGAATATTATTCGGTGCTAAAAATGAATGAGCTATAAAGCCATGAAACGACATAGAGGGACCTCAAATGAATATTAAGTGGAAGAAGCCAATCACAAAAGGCTACATACTATATGATTACAAGTATATGGCATTCTGGAAAAGGCAAAACTATGGAGACGATAAAAAGATCAGTAGTTGCAACGGGTTGGGGGGATGGAGGGATAAATAGGCAGAGCCAAAAAGGATTTTAAGACAATGGAACTAGTCTGTACCATAATACCAGAGCGGATACATGTCATTATACATTTGTCCAAACCCATAGAATATGTAACATCAAGAATGAACTCTAAACTATGGACTCTGGGTGATAATAATGCATCAATATAGTTTCATCAGTTATAACAAATGTACCATTCTGATGTGGGATATTGACAGTGGGGGAGGTTGTACTTGTATGGGAAAAGGAGATACATGACAACTCTATGTTTTCCATTCAGTTTTGCTGTGAACCTAAAAAAGTTTATTAATTTTAAGGGAAGAAATATGGAAACTGCTCTCAAGAAAGAGTCCAACCAATTTTTACATGGGTATGTCTGATTTTAATTGATGGACAGAAAAATTAGCCCTTTCAATCAAAGAGTTTCTAGTGGAACAAAAACATTTTGTTAATCATATAGAACTCGGTAGAAAGTATATCCATTGGTACAAAGTTTTTACTGCTTGCTATAAACACAGAGAATCTAGTTAATTATATGCAAATAAGCCTCACTAACAAACACCTAAATAACTCAGCCTTGTCTTCATTAAGCTAGAAGATATAGTACATTTCTCAGGAAATTAGACAAGGAATATTAATCAAAGATGCTTGTAAGTCCTAATGAGTTTATTGATTGTTGACCTTGATGCTACAACCAGTGGCAGAAACCTAAATGACAAGAGTTGTTTGAGCAAGCAAATCTGATATTCAAAAATTTAGAGTACAATTTGTTTTTCATAGTTGCAATATCCTGCCCAACACTTTTTGTGCAAACTTTCTTTGTGGAGAGAAAACCTGTATTTAATGTTGTCTTTATGTCTACTTTACACCAAAAATCATGAGAAAAATCTATTTTGCAGCAATCTGGAGAGCATTTGTGGCTAGGAGAGCTGGAAGTTACTCTGTGGGCTAAGGGCAGAGAAAAGGGCAGGCAGCAAATAAAAGGCAAAAGACTGAAAAGCAAAACTGAACTTCTTCATTGCTAGCAGTTGACCTTGAAGCTGATTTCTCCCCCACTTCTGTATTCTCAGAATTCAATAGCTGCTTTTCACTTTCCCTTGGCTAGAGCAGATGGCGAGTATATCCTGTCACTAATTGGGCTTAATGTTAGCTAACTGCTTCCAATGCTGACAGCAACTCCTGAAACATGGCTGCCTTTCTGTACAGAAGTTGCTTGGTTACTTTTCTGTAATAAAACACTCTGTTCTCTGCCAGCTGATGACTTGATTGAAAGTTTTAAAGGGTAATTTAGCCCTTGTTATTTTCCATTGTAAACTTCTCCAATTGGGCTTTTATCCCATTCCTTGATACTATTGATTTATTTCAATTAAGATTCCCCATGTTCGAGCACCACAATTAGTTGCTGTCACTATCGATCCCCAACCCCAGGGATTTGTACATGGCTTCAAAGTGGACCACTGACAGTTTAGCACCAGTCCATTAAACCTGAATGGAAAGAAAGGAAAAAGGAAAAGAAGAAAAAAAAGCTGAATGAAAAGTGAAGGCAGCAAGAATCTTCTAGCAAAGAACTTCCTTATAGTAGTGTTCAAAGTAGCAACTATGAGTAAAGTGTTTATAACATAGCAGAAATTATTCTATGAACTTTATATATGTTAACTGTTGTAATTTACACTACAACCCGATAAGGAAGTACTCTTATTATCCTCATTTTGCCAGTAAGGAAACTATAATGTAAAGAGGTTAACTGCCAGAGTCACGGATATATTAAGTGAGAGAGCCAGGATCCAAACCAAAGTAATCTGGCCTCGGAATTTCTATCCTTTACCAGTATAATCTACAGCTCCTGTAGTTGATACTGAATGAGTAACATTATAATTAATGTTTAATTATAATTAACGGCTGCGTGTTCTGATAAAATAAGCTTCTTTCATAGGTATCTCCTGGCACTACAATTCTGTGGTCCTTTACTTGTTCCAAGCTTTGAAAAGTGAACTGACTGATAGTGATCATATAGCTATAAATGGGAGAATCAGAACCAGAACTGAGATTCTCTCTGTGCTTTACTCAATGTTCTTTCCGCTACAACACTCTTACTGGGCATGTAGAGGTCGAACCATTGTGATAGTTGACTATTTTTGATCTCCATGACAGTACTTTCTTATGATTCAATCTAATGTGTGAAGATGACAGTAGCTCTTTTCTCCCCGTAAAGAGACAGAATTCTCTGGCAATAGAATGAGGAATGACTAATCTGGGATAAACGTCCTTTGTTTGAGGAGTTAACCTCTGGGGTAAAGCAAAATTCCTCATCCTCGAACTTCTTACAAAACATATCACATGCGGTGTGTGAATGCTAGAACCTTTGCATCTGAATCAGCACAAGCAGTTCAAACCTGGAGCACACCTGTCCAGAGGCAACAGCAGTTATTTGAGGTCTTATCTTTCTGAATTATTGATTTCTTAAATAACTCACTTTCTATGGGACCCATTAGTCATCAGATAGTTGGAAAGAGTTTGTTCTTATAATTGTCAGCTTGTACGATGAAGCTATGTGATGTGATCTATGTGCCACAAGTCAACCAGTGCTTAGACATGGTTGTAGGACTGAGCTTAAGGGAGGCAACTCTCACCTCTTCCTTAACTCACAATCAGTTCTTCCTCTGATTTCTCTCAGAGTCATCTTTTACCACCACCCTCCCTCCACATAATACTTCCCAAATTCTTTCTATTCTATGCGTGTGGTTTTCTGGCACCCTCAAAGCGTCACATCTGCTCTGTGGCTGTAGCCTTCCAACTGCTCCTGGGCAGCTCCTTTTGCAATCCACCCCTCACACTGTCACGATAGCAAGTGTCCTGACACATGTTCTGTTCCAGTTATTTTTATTTTCAAAAGACAGCAATTCTCCACTGATTCCCACCCAATGAAAATGGCATTCAGGGTCATCTATTCTCCAGGCAAAACGTAGTTCCCACTTTCCTTTCCTCTATTTGTCTACATGGGGCAGATTTCTCACTGCCGCCCAGGTATGCCCGTTCTGTCTCACCTCTCGGTCTTTGCTTAAGCTCCTATCCTAACCTACTGACATTATGTTTACTTCGTGAGACCTCTGTCAGGTGTTGTGTACTAAAGCATAACGGAAGCCATCCACTTGACCTCTTACTTGGGATGATGATCCCCTACTCTGAAATCCATGCAAGCTACCCCTTTCTTAGAGAAGTTCCCACACTTTTTATAGCCTCCACATGTCTGAATTTTCTTGACAGGAGTGACTGTGTCATTAATCTTTGAATTCCCACATGTATAGGGGATTACACTTAGTTAGCAACAATAAACAGCACAGGAATGAGTGCGTGGATATATGTTCACCTCAATAAATTTTCAAGTCTCCTTTAAGAATTCCTATGCTATGGGCCTTTCTTTCTGAATTTCCCAAAGATCTCATACTAAATACAATAACACGTGAGATTCAGCTGTGTTCACTGTGCTGCCCAGAGAAACTACGGTAATGTAATATTCACATTAGAGATGGGGTCCCACAAACTGAATACCTGTTTTCAGTTTATACTCTAATAATAGTTCAGCCATCATTTATTTTACATAGTATCTACTCGTTCTCTGAAAAATCAGACTATTTTGGTCCTTTTTGCTTGTGTGCATGCCATCACTGCTTCCCAGGATGTCTGTCCTCTACCTAACCCTCTGAGTCCATTTCAAGACACAGCCCTCTACAAACTCTTCCCTGAAATCCACTGTGGGAAGAACTGCCTTTTATGTCCATTATTGTTTTACTTTTTTTTTTAAGAAAAAGATTTTATCCATTTATTTATTTGAGAGAGACAGAGCCCGAGTGGGGGGAGGGGCAGGCGGAGAGGGGAGAAAGTCCCAAGCAGACTCCATGCTGAGCGTGGAGCCCAACATGGGGCTCAGTCCCTCAACCCTAAGATCATTACCCGAGCCAAAATCAAGAGTCAGATGCTTAACCAATTGAGTCATCCAGGTATGCCATTTATCATTGTTTTACTTTTATTTATTCTTCACTGTTGCTCATATCACACAGCATTATAATGGAATTGCTTTAATGTCTTTTTTTTTTTTCTATCACACTGTGATTGTTTTGAGAAATAAGGACAGGTCTGATCCATGTCTCTCACCCTAGTACCAACCCCAAATATACATAATGTTGAACCGTTTAGTTAGTACTGAAGTGAGGACTTAAATTTAAGGTGGACATAATGTTGAACACATAATGTTGAACCATTTAGTTAGTACTGAAGTGAGGACTTAAATTTAAGGTGGAGGATGAGTAAAAGACTGACCAGTCTTGTCCTCAGAGCAAGTTCCTGAGCCAAGAAAGAGGAAGGCTTTTACTTAAAAAGGTATTACATTTTTACTTGGATTAAACACAACTGGAATTTTCCATAACCGAACATGACGGGAAACCCATGAGATATGTCCAAAATATTGAAAGATTCAACGGAACATGACTAAACAAAACTCTGGGAGTAAAATTGCTTCAAGTTTGTACTTAAGTTCAGATCTTTTCATATATTGACCATATTAAGACACTGATCAAACATGGCCAAACATTTATGCACAACTTCTGAGAAATATTAACATGTTTAGTTTATTAAATAACACAATCTAGGCCACCTGACACATGTAAGAACAATTGTGAGCATCTTTCTCACAGGACAAATGCAGAATATCTTCCTGTCTTTTCCAATTCCTACTTTAACTTGTGAAGGGAGCAACACATAATTGCTCTTTGAAATTCTATGCTATGAATAATAATTTATTAAAAATCACTTGGCAGAAGTGTTACAGGGTAAATTTTATAAGAGCTATTTTTAAAGTCCATGCTCATTTTTTTGTGTGTGATTTTCAGCTCTGCATAAAAGGCTTGCAGTGACTCCACAAACCTATCTTGTCTTCTGTCTACGATATAAGTGGTTGCTACTGAGAAGGTCAAAGTTATAGTGGCATTTGAGACTGTTTTGTAGAAAAACTTCTTTTAGAGATATGGGCATGTTTTGCTTTTATTCATCTGTGGGGTTTTTTTTTTGTGTGCTCCTTACTCATATCCATAATATATATATATATATATCTTTCCATAAAATATACATATCTTTCAAATTCAGGTCAAAGGTTATTAGTAACTACAGGTCTGAAAGAGAAAGAGATGACTATATGCTGGTTCCTCAAAAGCATGAATAACAAACTACCTGAATATTCTCTTTACTAGGTCATCACCCATCAACATAGTACATAGAGCCAAGGGATTATAAGTTTAAATTTTCCCATTATGACCTCTTAATAATAAGCCTCAAGCTATGTTTATTATTCTTTAAACTAAATGCTTAGAAGTTTAATAAAGAAAGCTAGAATTTTTTGCTTCTTAAACTTGGCTAGAATTTTTTCTGAATTTCATAAATTAAACACAGGATAGATTAAGGTGTCAAATACCTTGAGAACAAAAATCAGGACTCTTGCTTCTGTTTTGGTGAAGAGGGTACAGAGTAGTGGTGAGGATGACAGGCCCCAGGGTCAGATTCAACCTGATTTCAAGTCCTAGGCATTGGACTTAATTAGTTGAGACACTGGGCAGAATGCCCAAATCTCCTAAGCCTGTGTAAAATGAGGGTAATAACAGTATCTAACTCAAGGTGGCCATATGGCTCAAATGATGTAACCCTTGTAAAGGGCTTAGCATAGTGCCTGCTGCAAAGGAAAGGATCAACAGATATTAACAACTGTTCTGTTATCTGACACTAGGTAAGAGTGCACACATCAAGCCAGAAATAATGGTGCTCTCATCACTCAAAAAATTCAGGGGAACGAAAAAACTTCTCTCATATTCCATCATCCATTCCCAAGGGTCAATTTGCCCAATTCCACCTTCATATCCTTCTCAGTTTACATGCCAGCCAGCACTCAAGATGCTGAAGTCATGTTTATGTGTATGATTCACTCCTCAATGTGTTATTGGATCATGCCAGGTGCAGAGTTAGAATACCCAAGTATTGCAAGTTTAGCATATGTTCTGCACAGCGCTAAAATTTTCATAGAGTTATACTTAGTCTTAAAAACAACATTTTGAAATAGAACAATATTAATCCCATTTTTACAGATGAGGAAGTTAATGTCTAAAGATGCTCAGGCGTTTGCCTCAAGTCACAGAGGCAGTATGTGGACTTCTAACACAGTTTTAAGTTCTGAAGGCATTGAACTTACCACTACCTTTGAGTTCTTACAATCTTCAGCTTCTTTGGAAATGTTATGCAAACTTATTGGAAGAATTTCCTCATTTAATCTGTCAATCAGTCTACAAAATCAACAAGCATTTAAGAGCCACATACTCTGAAGGCAGAATGTTAAAGATTTAAAAACAATCAAGGCAGTATCCCTATCCGCAAGAAACTCTTATTCTTTACATTCATGATTCAACATGCATGTCCTTTTTAAAAATTAGATGAGAAAAGACATACATACATATTTTCTGTATTATAACAAAGGATTATAACATTGCTTATAACATTGGGATTATTATTAATAATTGCCAACCTTTTGCAACACCTCTTCTAAATTCTGTACAAAAGTTATTCAATGCAATATACCACCTAACCTATTTTTATTGAGTAGACACTATCATCATCTCCTTTTATAATTAAAAAAAATCATAAATATGTTAAGAAACTTGCCCAAGGTCCTACAACTAATAGGTTGCAAAGTCAAGATTTCAGGGTGATACATGGATTTTTAATTACAAGCTTATATTGCATTTAACTAAAATCCTAATAGAACTTACATGCTTTAGTTTCTTAAGGAATCTCCACACTGTTTTCGAAAGTGACCCTGCAATTGCACTACTGGGTATTTACCCCAAAGATACAGATGAAGTGAAAAAGAGGGGCATATGCACCCCAATGTTCATAGCAGCAATTTCCATAATAGCAAAACTGTGGAAAGCGCAGAGATGCCCTTCAACAGATGAATGGGTAAAGAAGATATGGTCCATATATACAATGGAATATTATGCCTCCATCAGAAAGGATGAATACCCAACTTATGTATCAACACAATGGATCTGGAGGAGATTATGCTGAGTGAAATAAGTCAAGTAGAGAAGGTCAATTATCGTATGGTTTCGCTTATTTGTGGAGCATAAGGAATAACATGGAGGACATTAGGAGAAGGAAAGAAAAAGTGAATTGGGGGAAATCGGGGTGGGGGGGAGACAAACCATGAGAGACTGTGCACTCTGAAAAACAAACTGAGGGTTTTGAAAGGGAGGGGGGTGGGGGGATGGGTGAGCCTGGTGGTGGGTATTGAGGAGGGCACATATTTCATGAAGCACTGGGTGTGGTGCATAATCAATGAAATTTGGAACACTGAAAAAATAGAATAAAATGAAAAAAAAGAACTTACATGCTTTAAGATTCAGATCATGATGTATTTTTATTTGTATCTCCACATCTCCCAGTATAGTGCATTATATGTTACAAATGCTCAGCAAGTATTTGTTGGAAGAATAATGAGTAACTATGACGTGATCTCTGATGACCCCAGGGTGAATTCTGAGAAGGCTATAGAAAAATAAACCATCTGTGTCACTGAAAAATAATTTAATTGAAAACAAATCAAGGGATTCAATGGGCAATGAATGATAATATAGTGTGACAGCACTTTTCACAAATCCTCAAGCCAACTATTAGTTGTTAAGTTTATAAGTTTATAAATTGTAGTGATATATTGCCCATAATGATTAATCATCAATCCATACCTTTCCTTCCTGGAATCAAACTCTATCTCCTCCATCTACCTAGAAACAATTGTAGCTATAAGATGTCTTTTATCCCAAGAGGCATGCTATTGCTGCATTTCACATTTGTCCTAGAAAAAGAGACACCATTCCTCAGAGAAAAATTAGCACAATCCATCCCAGTTTAAGATTACATGGCTATTCCCAGCATTGTACTCAACCAAATCCAGTTGAGTACAGGAAAACTCACTCGCAGCACAGACTGGCACAGCCCACCCCAGTCACAGGACTGCACATCCTTCTAACTCATTCAGGAAGAAGATTAGCAATACTAATTTCACAGTATCCATGATTCCCCATAGAGAGTGTTACCCCTCTCAAAATTAAATCAAGTGCCCATTTAGCTGAAAGATCTGCTATGTGCAGTTTGGGCTTTTGAACTCTAAAATCATGAGCTCATCTAAAATCTAATCGTGATAGGATTCCGTCATATGATACATTTTACTGTTACCTCATCCAACATGAAGTTAAATAATAATAGCTAAACTTGGACCCCTCTCCTGTGATGATGAAAGGAAAGTCAGCCTGAAATTCTAAGCAAACCTGCCTTTGATTCCATCTAAAAATTCCAATAATGGCCATATTGGTGGCAGCAGCCTGCATACAAAAGAGGGAATAAGAGAAATCATCTCTAGGAGCTCCAGTACCAAAGCCCTCCAACCCTTCTGAGTTCTAACCCAGTTAAAGGGAGTGAGCTGGTGGTTATATATCCACTTGGTGTTTGCAGTGTTCTTGTTAAGAGTTTTGAAAAATGAAAGTTTAAATAACTTTACATGAAACAACATATTTGTGTGTGTGTGTGTGTGTGTGTGTGTGTGTGTGTGTGTGTGTATGCCCATCAGTTTGGGGTAATACGGAAACTTGAATCTGACACTGGGTTCAAAGAACTGTTATTGTTAGTAAAAGACAACTAATGTATGAAAAAAATTCTATTGTTTGGTATTCTGCTATGTTAATGATTCAGGGAAGTAGACAAAAACCTAAAGAGGGAATTTCTGTCCCTGTGTTGTGATATGGCGAATGCTACAGGTAGTAAAACAGAAGATTGGCTGTCAGCACACCTGTAACCTGAAGAAATGCATAAAAAAATAATCCACCTGTTGGTAGGAGTCCTAATGCGCGTAGGAAGGGAAATACTGCAGGTACTTATTGGTCAGGGACTGACTCCCCCTGCTGGGTATGCAGGTAGTTCTTACATACGGCTCCAGGATTTAAATGGTGAAGGGTTCCTAGTGCCATGACTCTGTGTTTGGCCTCTTTTGTATATAGAGAGGAATGGGGGAAGAGGGGGGTGTCCCATCTGAAGACAGAGATCAGTCTTGTGTACATTCAACCTGGAAGACACAGCCTAAAATACCTGGACAACTTGAACCTGGGCTCCTTTCTGCTTGGGAACATCAAATGGGTCCTGATATGGGGAAACTCCTCCACCTGGTGTGAAATAAGATGCTGAATCCCCTCATGAAAATATTTGACAGCTGAGAGGGAGTCTAAGAAGATGTCAGATGTACCAGCCATTTGGTAGCAAACAGTGTGTTGTTGGAAGGCAAGGGATCTGGCCCGAGCTACACTGTCACAAAAGTCTTTCTCAGATTTAGGCTTTTGGTCCTATCTTCAGAAGATACTGAAAATTGATAAAGTGTCCACTTTTTAAATAGAAAATTGGCTCAATGGAAAAATTAAAGGACCAATGTATTAAATGGAAAACTTTTAATTACTTCAATTTGCATAACATTTTCTGACCTTATAATGTAACAAAAGACTCAAAAAATGGAAAGCCTACACCTTGATTTATCTTAACCATGAGATGCTGACTGTAGGATTTGCACACATCCTTTGCAAACTTGTATCAGTTCTGTTTGTACTTTCTGTTAACGCTTTTCTCGGTTGTGAATAAAATTCTTTTCTAATGCCAATATCGACCGGCTAAAAGATTCCTATTCATTCTTAAGCTAGTGAGGCTGGCACAGTGCTGGTAAGAGAGAGAACCAAACGGCCAGTATGTGTCAGGTCCAGGATCAAATGCAGGGACACACCTAACAGTGCCTTGGCCAAGTCAAACTTAGGTGAGTGTGCATATCCATTTTCGTGAGGAAGACTGCAAGTATACAGGACACTTTATCCTCGGACGGCTCCGCTTGAGCAAGATGACATCCAGCCATTCCATTAGGCAGAGACAGAACCGTATCTAAGCCGTCCCTGCTTCTGAGTGACCACAGGGAGCTCAAGCCAGGGTGAGAACCTGCTCTGTGTTTCTCTGGCTGCCTCGCCATTAGCTAACATAAAAATTTCCTCATTCAACTCACAGGCAAGCAGAAAAAGCAGCAAAATTTTCTCTTTTCCCTCTTTTGGCCTGTCACAGAACCAAGACTCTGGAATAAGACCAAATCTGCATACTATCACACGTATTATTTGGTACATCCAAAGAAAGTTTGTAACAAGTGTTTGTTTTAGAGGGTCGCCAAAAGGTACATGCTCATTGAAATCTTAAGAGAGGGGCTGCGTCCGTCAAGAGATGCTGTCTGGCTTTGGAGAGGCATTTGTCACAGACAACAGCACCGGAAACACAGCTTACATGCTGATTCTCTGACAAGCTAAGCAAGGAGACTCTGCTCCCTATCTCTATGCCTCCCTCGCAGCCCAGCTTCCCGGCATCAAGCACTAGGGCTCCTACTGTTTCAGGATAAAGCAGATCAGATGCTAATGCTTCCTGTCTGCGCACAGTGTCTCAGAACATGTTCCCAGAGAAGGGAAGCAGCTTTCAGCTCGGAGAAATCCAGCTTTATCTGCTCGGCTACAGAATGTCATTAAATGAGTACCCTTGTGGAGGTTACAAAGGAGGGAGGTGGGGAGAGAGGGCAGGAAGAGATGCAAACTGGTGAATGAAAAGTGAGCTTTCAGACTCCGTACACGGCACCTGCCTATGGTCAAATGAGGTATGAAACGAAGGGAGGACAGGCAGCGGCCCACTGGGGTAAGTCCCTGAAGAGGGAAGACACTTCTTCACCCACAAGCCGTCACTGACAGTTAAAAAGCCCTCAAATAAATACAGCCAATCCTTGAACAGTATGGGCTAGAAGAGTACATGTCCCCTTATATATGGTTTTTATTCAATTAATACAATACGGTACTGTAACTACATTTGCTCTTATGATTTTCTTAATATTTTCTTTTCCCTAGCTTACTTTATTGTGAAAATATAGTATATAATACATATAACAGACAAATATATGTTAATTGACTATCAGTAAGACTTCTGGTCAGCAGTACACTATTAGTAGTTAAGTTCTGGGGGAGTCAAAAGCTATATTATATGTGGATTTTTTACTATGGGGGGGGGTGTCAGTGCCCCAGCCCTGCCATGTTGTCCAAGGGTCAACTGTATTTGAAGGGATCTGAACTAAAGTTTTTAGTGTTTATTGAAGGATTGCAGAGATTCCTTAATTCAGCTGCTTTTAAAATCAGTATGTTTGAAATGGATGCTCCTAGATGAATATCTCTACCAGAATCATCTGGACTTTAATTCAGCTATACAAATCACAATCTCTGGGGTACAGGCAAAAGAAAGCCCCCCATCCAAGCACTGGGGCCTAGAGGAATATTAGACATTCTAATATTGTTGGAGATCCACTGCTGTAGAACTTCCAGCGGGGATTTATCCCTGAAAAACTAACTGAATTGTTCTTTTTTTTTCTGAACCTTGCCATTCATGCCTTGCATTTTTCCTAGTTCTTTATCACCTGGTATCATTTCCATAATTTCTGCATCTTGAAATTGCTTGTTTAGATATGAGTATTTTCTTTTTTCCTGACATGTCTTCCATCCTGTGTTTCCAAGTGCATCACTGAATCGAAAGCTACCCTATAAGTTTCAGGTCTATGCTCTCAACCCATAAGGGCTCTTAATAAGATTATCTTCAGAGCCTGCCTCACTTGGCACTATTGTTCCTTTCAGTCTTAAAAGAGGTTTTAGCATTAAAAAGTACCCCTACTCCCACTGAAAAGACATCCTCATTAATGGTGAGCAATTTAGCAATATTTATGAAACAAGATTTTTAACTGTATTTACTTATCCAGCGAATACATAATTAGCGATATACACTAGGATGATAGTATTCAATCTATAATGGTAAAAACTTGAAAGCAACTTCAATGTCTGTTAAGTAAATTTTTATGCTCCAGAGGAAAGAATGCTATTAATATTTAAATGTCTTTGCCACATAATATGAAGAGAAATTTTTTTAAACAATGTTAAATCTGATCATTTAGTTTGGGCTCTATAGCTTTCGTCCCCAAAGCTATCTGTGCCATTAAAAAATGAGAGAAAGAAAGAAGCAAAGAAAGGAAGAAAGAAAGGGAGGGAGGGAGGGAAGGAAGGAAGGAAGGAAGAAAGAAAGGGAGGGAAGGAAGGAAGGAAGGAAGGAAGGAAGGAAAGAAGGAAGGAAGGAAGGAAGGAAGGAAGGAAGGAAGGAAGGAAGGAAGGAAGGAAGGAAGGAAGGAAGGAAGGAAGGAAAAGTAAGTTAAAATTTAGAATGGGCTGTAGGGAGGAAGAAAAGAGAACAGAAAATAAAAATAAATAAATGAAATGACTAAAAGAATATTAAAAATATTCTACCCAAACAGGTAGAATGATTCCAAAGAGTCCATTAAACAGGCTCTCACCCAGCCCCCAGTAGCAAGCCCCAAAATGCTCTCATCTATGTGTACTTCATCAAGGACTCAGTGAAGTCACTGGTCTAGCTGCTGGCCATGAAAGAGCTCTAAGCTGTGAGCGTTGCCAAAGGCAGTAGAATTTTGGAAAAGAAATCTCTGCACCCCCCACAAAAAGAAAATAATGCAGTTTTGGGTGCTTGCCACATAAAAGCAGGCTTCCCCCTGACCAAACACTCTAGTGTAAACATGGTTGCAGGAGACAAATTGGATAAATAGTTGTAGAAAACTCAACTATGAGGATGAATCTTAGACCACAAACTGAGAGGTGCAAAAAAATAGAACATTCTTTAATTTTCTGTATTGCACTAAATTTCTATTTCAACCCCTCCTCTGCCAAGGTATACAAATACCAGATCTATTTCAATTTATCTGCCCTTCACAGCTTTTTCTTCCTATACTGACTCTGAATACCAAGTCATGAGGCCTCATCATGCTGTTAGTTCAGCTTATCATTGTTAACTCATCCTTTGTGCCCATCCACAAAGCCCCTTTATATTAACCAGCTCTTTCTATTAACTTTGTGCCATTCATGGGGACAAAAGAATCTTCCTGACACTTCTGGGCCTTGCTAAGCCCTGAAAATATCTGCAAGACTGAAACCCTAAGGCACATCACCTAGTCATTTCCTTTTTGTGTGGTCTTACCACCTCTCCATAAATTCTTCCCTTTCCTGTACCCATGAATTTGCACTGTAACTTGGCCTTTCAGTCCCTTGACTCTGGCCTCATAACCTGCTGTAGCCAACATGCATGTAACAAGCGATAGAGGCAGAGATTTGAAAAGTGCTTGTGCCCTGAGCCTTGTGTCTCTCACTATACTTGGAAGCTGAAGACCATCGTGAGAACAAAGCAAATAAACCCAGGCTAGTGTTCTAGAGGCATGTGCCCCCTTTACTGTTTATCTCAGGGGCTGGTGTAGACATATTAATCAATGGTATAGACTAGAACACACAAAAATAAATCTACACAGTTACAGTCAACCGATATTTGACAAAAGGTGTTAAGGGAATTCAATGAATGGTCTTTTCGACAGAGATGGTAGAACAATTGGCATAGCTGCATTTGAAAAGGAAAAGAAGAGGGACGCCTGGGTGGCTCAGTTGGTTAAGCGGCTGCCTTTGGCTCAGGTCATGATCCCAGGTTCCTGGGATCAAGTCCTACATCGGGCTCCTTGCTTGGCAGGGAGCCAGCTTTGGCCTCTGCCTCCGCCTGCCTCTCTGCCTGCTTGTGCTCTCTCTCTCTCTCTCTTTTTGACGAATAAATAAATAAAATCTTAAAAAAAAAAAAAAAGGAAAAGAAGAAAAAAACCTTAGACCACAATGGCAAACAACTCAGTGGATCAGAGACCTAATGTAAGAACTAAAAACATAACAGTTACTGAAGAAAACACAGAACACATTTTGCATGACCTTAGGTTCAAAGGTATATTTTTAGGTACAACACAAAGAGCACAGTCCATAAAAGAACAAAAAGATATATTCTGCTTCCTCAAAGTTTTAAAAATTTGCTCTTTAAAACCCATTTGAAGTAAGAAGACAAACCATAGACTAGAACAGCTTTGCAGATCATATATTCATTGTTGGTCTTCTCTCTAAATTGTATCAAGAATACTGATAACTCCATAATAATAAGAGTTACATATTAAAAATTAACATTTTAAAAATATTGACACAAGATTTAAATAGACATTTCACCAAAGAAGATGACCAAAGGCTAATAAGCACAAGAAGGGAAGCTCAACATCAGTAGTCACTAGGGAAATAAAAATTAAAATCATAATGAGACAATGGGGTGCCTGGGTGGCTCAATTGGTGGAGCATCTGACCCTTGATTTCAGCGCAGGTCCTGATCTTGGGGTCCTGAGATCAAGCCCCACTGTCTGGCTCCATGTTCATCAGGGAGACTGCTTGAGATTCTCCCTCTCCACCTCCCTCTGCCCTTCCCCCACTCCAACCCGCAGGCACTCTCTCTTTCTCTCACAAATAAGTAAATCTCTTTGAAAAAAATAATAATGAGACACTACCGGAGTGGAGACTATGACGGTAGCTCATTGTAGTTTTAATTTG
This sequence comes from Potos flavus, assembly GCA_028534135.1. NCBI lineage: Eukaryota > Metazoa > Chordata > Mammalia > Carnivora > Procyonidae > Potos > Potos flavus. Next base: position 19,969,481 of record CM052894.1, on the reverse strand, counting down.
CATTTCAAAGAGGCTGACAGTACTAAGTGTCAGTGAGAGTATGGAGAACACAAAATTCTCTTACATTGCAATTCTGCAAAACAGTTTGCTAGTTCCTTAACAAAATAAACATGTACTTCCCATACTGGATGACTGCAATTCCACTCCTTATCTCCTCTCAAAGATAGGAAGATATATGTCTGTACAAATGTTCATAGCAGCAACTATTCATAATCGCTAAAAAACTTTTAAAAATGCTTGTCAGAGCGCCTGGGTGGCTCAGTCGTTAAGCGTCTGCATCAGCTCAGGTCATGATCCCAGGGTCCTAGAATCAAGCCCCACGTTGGATTCCTTGCTCAGCGGGGAGCCTGCTTCTCCCTCTCCCTCTGCCCCTCCCCCTGCTTGTGTTCCCTTTCTTGCTGTCTCTCTGTCAAATAAATAAATAAAATCTAAATAAATAAATAAATATGCTTGTCAATGAATACATAAAATTTAGGATAACGACATAATGGAAAACTACTCAGTAATGAAAAAGAACTCTCTGTTTTTACAAGCAAAAAGAATGTGCCTGCAAAAATGTTCCATAAAGTGAAAGAAGCCAAACACAACATATGATACAGTGTATGATTCCATTTATGTGGAATTTTTTAAAAAGATGAAACTGTAAGAACAGAAAGCACATTAGTTTTTTCTTGGGACTGGGAGTAGATGGATAAATGACCTCAGATACACTAGAGGAAACTCTTCTGTGTAATAAAACTCCTCAAAAAACTAGATGGAGATGATGCATGTACAACAATATAAATGTACTAAAAATAAATTATCTGTATATTTACAGTGCATAGATAATTTAGATAAGATGGACAAATTCTTAGACCCAAACTACCTAAACAAACTCAAGGAAAGAGGAAATCTGAATAGACCTATGAGAAATAAAGTGCCTAGGGGCACCTGGGTGGCTCAGTCGGTAAAGCATCTGCCTTTAGTTCAGGTCATGATCCCAGGGTCCTGAGACCAAGCCCTGTATCAGGCTCTCTGCTCAGCAGGGAGTCTGCTTCTCCCTCTCCCTCTGCCCCCCACCCCCTATTTATGCTCTTTCTCTCTCTCAAATAAATAAAATCTGAAAGAAAGAAAGAAAGAAAGAAAGAAAGAAAGAAAGAAAGAAAGAAAGAAAGAAAGAAAGAAAGAAAGAAAAGAGCGAGCCTGAGTTAGCAAACAAAAAAATTCTTCAAAGAAAAACCCAGAAACAGCTAGTGTCACTGGCAAATTCTATCACATATAAAAGAATAAGAAGGAGGAGGAGGAGGAAGGGGAGGGGGAGGAGGAGGAGGAGGAGAATTAACACCAATAGTTTACAAATTCTTTCTTAAAGCAAAATAGGGACTTCTTCCTTATTCATTTTCTGAGATCAAGTACTACCCTGATATAAAATCCAGGCAAAGACATCACATGAAAATAAAACAGACCAATATTCCTGTGATGGTTGATTTCATGTGTCAACTCAGCTAAGGCATGGTACCCAGATATTTAGTCAAACATTATTCTAGATATTTCTGTGAAAGTATTTTTTACACAAATTTAACAGCTAAATCATCTGACTTTGAGTAAAGCAAATTGCCCTCTGTCAAGTGAATAGGCCCATCCGATGAGGTGAAGGCCTCCCCCAAAGAAGAGGAAATTCTGCCAGCAGACTGCCTTCAGACTTAAGTGTCAAATTTTGCCTGAGTCTCTAACCTACTGGCCTGCTCTACAGTTTGGACTCCCCAGCTTCACAACCATGTGAGCCAAATCCTTAAATCAATCTCTGTCTCTTTTTCTCTCTCTCATATACACTGTATATATATGCGTGTGTGTGTATGTGTATAATGATATATAAATATATACACATACACACACATACATAATAGCATACACAGATGTGTTTCTGCATGTCTTTATCCTATTATCCCTTTTCCTGAAAAACCTTGAGTAACACAATCCCTTATGAATATAGATGCAAAAATCCTCAACAAATACTAGCTAAATAAATCTATAAATGATTATTTAGCATGACCAAGTAGGATTCATCCCAAGAATGTAAGGTTGATTCAATATATGGAAATCAATGTAAGATATCATATTAATAAAGGATAAAAACTCACAATCCTCTCAACAGATACAAAAAAGGTCATTTCACAAAAATACTCTTTCATTTTAAATACACTGAACAAGTTAGAAGTAGGAAAGAACTTCCTCAACACAATAAAGAATATGTACAAACAAATCCATAGCTAACATCATATTTAACAGTGAAAGACTGAAACCTTTTCCTCTAAGAAGATCAGGAATAAGATGAGAATGCCAACTCTCACGAGCCATGTCTGTTCAACATTGCTGTGGAGTACAAGTAGCATCCAGATACACCAGAAGGAAGTAAAAATGTGCCTATTTACAGATATCGTATATGTAAAGTCCTGAAGAATCCACACACAAAAGAAGCTATTAGAACTAATGAATTCAGCAAGACTGTAGGTTACCATATATAGAGAGAGAGACACATGGAAAAAGTGGTGATGCAAGAGAGCAGGAGTGAAGTCCTGGAGTAAACAAGAAACAATGGGACTCAGAACTTAGATGACAGCAGTGGAAACATGCCATACATACCAATGAGAAGGAATACCAAGATTGTGAATGTGGTTGTACAAAGGTTGGTAGACTCGATGGTGAAAGATGATGTTTCTCATTCTTCATAACTTCACTGAAAGTGTGGGGATCTGGTAGAAGGTATGAGGTTTGAAGAAAGAAGACAAGTAAAACATTCTGGAAAGAGGGAAAGTGATCTGACCAGGGAAATTTAGAAGAGCATTTGGGTACTTCTGATGAGTTCTGAGTCCTCACTTTATATTTGTTGTTACAAATTTAAATTAAATCCTAGCAGGAAGGTTATGTGATTTTTCTAGACACTGCTTTATGGGAGGACGAACAGAGTAGGGAGAGCTAGGTTTAAGAAACACTAAACTTTTATAAGATTCATGGTGGTAGGGAGGGGTCCAAGGGAATTGAAAGTAAATTAAAAACAAGTGACGAATGATGGTGGACTACAGAAACTAAGCTGGATAAAAGGGAATGTGTACATATACCAGGAGAGAGTGGAAAATGGTAGGGGGAAAATGGGTTAAAAGTTCACATAGAGTTAAGCTGTTGTCATGTAGGGAATGAAATAAATGAGCAGAAATATAGGAGGTGGTGGTCAAAGACATCTGAAATTTTGGAGATGGTACTATGATGGTGCTATGATTGGTGATGTGTAAGCGATACATATGGGACTAGATAGCCAAGATAGAGTGGTAAAAACATGAGAGTCCAGGGCATACAAGAAAATTATTCCAAATTATGAGTCAAAAGAAAACCAATGAGCCTGGTGTTAAAATCGGAAGGTTGTTAGACGACAGCAATAAGAAGGAAGAGTAGGGGTAGGGGCGGGTAGAGATAGGGTGGCTGGGTTATGGACTTTGGGGAGGGTATGTGCTATGGTAAGTGCTGTGAAATGTGTAGGCCTGATGATTCACAGACATGTACCCTGGGGCAAATAATGCATTATGTGTTAATAAAAAAAAAAAAAAGAATCATACTGACCTCACAAATAAATAGAGATAACTAGATTAAAAAAAAAAAAAGAAGGAAGAGTAGGTAGTCAAGTGTGAGGCAAGCACTTTAAAGGAATAGGAGTTTTTGAAGGACAAGGATCTGGAAATGACTAGAATCAAGAAGCAATCCTATTTCTGGGACTTGTGGTATAAAAAACATACAAGTAAAATAAAATGACAACTTCATAGTGTTGCCAAGTTAAAGGCATGGATTCTGGATGGGTTCAAGATTCACAACAAGAAAAAGCGACCAGTAGCTGCAGAAGTTAATGAGATGGGGGACTTACATGCTGACAGATTATGAGATCTGGAGGGTTTTGAGTATCTGGGGGCAATGAGGTAAAGCATAGAATGGAATCGAATTGGGGGTATACGTATTCATATAGGAAATAAGCCATCTATCTACATGTAGAAACAGGGAATTTTAGACTCCCCATAGTGACTGAGGTAAATAAGGATATAAAAAATGATTCTTTCCAAATAATTTACCAGAGAAAGATGGAAATGTTCTAATGATACCCTCTCTTAGAGATTAGCTGAGATAATAAATCTCAGTCCCTGTGGCACGACGTGGATTAGTGGTTTACCAAGAAGGAGAATAGCTGAGGAAACACCTTGTTCCTTATTAAATGATATACGATAGCCAAGATGAACACGTGGAGTACTAAAGCTTCTGTTTAAATTCAGAATCTATTTGTTTTTAGTAAACCACCTTATGTCAGCCCTTCAGAAATGGATCTGTGGCTATCGTACTTACAAAACTTCCTTGGATTTTGCAAAAGAGCTCTGAGTGTTGATGGTTTGATTTTTTCTCCTTAATTGGGAAAGATTTGGTTTTACTTTTTCGCCATTTTTTTGATGAGTCTATTCCCCTGCATTTGGGTAGTGCAGAAGGAACAAACTGAACATTAGCATGGCTCTTTCACAAAACAGCTCTTGTATGCGTAGTGCAGTCCATGAAATTTAAAGAGGACTTACGTAATTGGGCTGTGGAATCCTAACATCTCCCCCACCTCTCCTACCTAACACATTCATTTTCAAATGTCAATGTTAATACTTTTCCACCTGAACTTGCTAAAATGGTGCAGGAGGATTATAACCTTATCAATAAAGTCAGAATGAAAAAAAAATGCACTGCAAGATTTAATTTTCAGATCCTATGAATTTCTATTGATTTGGGAGTACACAGCCAAGAGTAGTGAGAAAGTAATCTGCAATTTGTATCAAGGATGCCTATTTCAAAAGCCTTTGTGTTCTCAAGCTGTTATACTGCAGAAAAATGGTAACCCTGCTGATGGTGAAACTCATGAGAATCTTTCTAGATATTGTATTTTCCTAAAATTAGTTTTAAATGTGAGAATAAGAGGTAGTGATAACCTAAGTAATGCTGTGAATGTACATATTTTTTTTAAAAATGTAAGTGAAGCAGTGAAGATTAAAATTAAAAAAAAAAAGATCACATTGAAAATGACCTTACAAGAAAACTTACATGAGGGAGAAAGGTTTTCTTGTAATTTTATCTTAGAATTTATCCTTCAGGCTTTAAACAGCCAATTATTAGAATTAAATAAGAACAAGTAAAAAAAAAAATAACTGCCAAAGAAATAATTTTGCCTAGAGATATGGCATTGTATATTCCCATGTGTGTCTGATTTTTCAAGTTGAACTGGAATAAAGCAGATGAGTAAATTTAGAGAGTCAGACAAGTCATGCAAATAGTTGCTTCAAACATAGTGTTTACTCAGTTTCCTTTACAATATCTAATTTGGGCACTTTTACTTCTAGATCAAGGGTAAACAGAACAAAGAGTGAAGCAAATGAGTAGTGATACTTTCTTCCTCGTCAGATGCACATGGTGGGAAGAATACACAGGCAGCAAAAACATGGTCTCTGCCAGCAGAGAATTTATCCTCTACTTGCAGAGAGAACTTACATAAAATGTACATAGAAATCTAAAAGTTGCTCGAAAGAGTTCTTAGAGTTCAACATTACTCAGAGTGACTTGGAGGAGGCTATAGTCTTGAAGGGAGGTTGCGGAAAATAAGTGAAGGGACATGGTCTAGAGAGTAGGTGGTTTTAAGTGCAAGATTTTGAAAAAAGCATAACCAGATAATGAAAACCTCAGGTACATAGGATGCAACACTGTTTCTGCTCAAACAGTAGTTTTGCCTCAAATTATACACTAGTATGCCTGGATTTGACAAAATGGAAACATGTTCTTGCCGATTTAGTAAGTTATTTTGAAAACACTTTTTTTTTTCATTTCAGTTGCTACATCATACTAAGAAAATCAGTATTTCTCTGGAGTCTCTCTTAAAAAAAGTAATGTCTATAAATTTTTTGTTCTTACTATCTTTTGGTTTATAGAATCCTTTGACCTCCAAAATGCAAAAACACATACATCCAAAATGAATCTTGCATACGTTTCTGGATCGTTATGGATTCCCTGAATCATTCTTGGATCAATACACCAGGTTAAAAGTCTGTCTATTGCACTTCAGTAGTGCATAGTTTATATAAAAAAACAAAAACAAATACAATGAAATGCACAAATTTCTCTCTCTAAAAACGAACATGTTCGGTTTTATGAAGGTATGCTTATATTAATATATTGTCTTTCCCTCTAGCATTTTTCAAAGTATTTTTATGAAGACTGTGAAACAAATAGAAAAGTAGATAGAATATTATATATGAACTCCCATACACCCATCACCAGCTTCAGCAATTATGAACTCATGGTGCAGTATGTTGAATCTATGCCCCTTTTACTATCTCATCACCCATATTTTTTTTTTAAAGATTTTATTTATTTATTTGACAGAAAGAGAGAGACGCAGAGACGCAGGCAGAGAGAGAGGGGGAAGCAGGCTCCCTGCTGAGCAAAGAGCCCAATGCGGGGCTCCATCCCAGGACCCTGAGCTGAAGGCAGAGGCTTTAACCTACTGAGGCACCCAGGCGCCCCCTCATCACCCGTATTATTTTGAAGCAAATCTCATCTACCATATAATTTCATTCACAAATATTTTAGTATGCATTTCTAAAAGATAAGGACCATTTTCAGATCTAAGAACAATACCACTGTCATACCAAAAATAACTTATTTCTTAATATAATCAAATTACAACTAATGTTCAAATTTCCAGTTGTCTTACAGAAGTTTTACCTATTTTTACCATTTATTAGAACTAGGATTGAAATAATACCCCCATACTGGGATTAGTTGACATGTATTTCGAATCTTTTTTACTCTATTATTTTCTCTCTCCCTTCTTCTGTCTCTGTCCTAGAATTTATTAATCAAGTAAACTGGGTCATTTTTTTTCTGTGCAGTATTATAAAATCAAGACTTTGTTGACTCTACTCCATTGTATAGTTTAACACGCTCCTTTGTTATCTAAATTTCTTATAAATTAGAAATTCGATATAGAAGCTTGATCATATTTGATCGGATTTTAAGTATTTTTTAAGACTTTTATAAATGATGTGTTTTTCCATTAGAAAACAGAAAATATCTGGTTGTTGCTCTCTTTTTCTTTAAAGATTTTTTAAAAATTTATTTGAAAGGGGGAGGGGCAGAGGGCAAGGGTGAGGGACACAGACTCTGCACTGAGCACAGACCCCAATCCGGCTGGATCTCAGGACCCTGAGAGCACAACCTGAGCCAACATCAAGAGTCATACTGTTAACTGACTGAGCCACCCAGGTGCCCCTTCTCTCTTTTTTGATGTAGGCAGTCTTTGATGTTGAATGTCTAGACTCATTTCTTGATTAGAGATTGAAAATGTTGATATTTTAACATTAACATTCATTTTTATTCAGTACTTCCCTTTATCTATTTGGTTACTCTGTTACACAATGGCACAGCAAAAGCAGAATAAATACTTGACTCTCTTCCTTTATTTAGCAGTTTCCAAATAATGAACTGATTTCTACTACCCTTTAATGATAATCATTATTCTATTAAGACCTTTTATTTAATCATCAGGAAAATACAAATCAGAACCACAATAAGATACCACCTTATACCTATCAAAACAGCTAGTATCAAAAAGATAAGAAATAACAAGTGTTGCTAAGGATGTAGAGAAATGGGAACCCTCATGCACTGTTGGTGGGAATATAAACTGGTGCAACCACTATGGAAAACAGATTTTCCTCAAAAAACTAATAGTAAAAATATTGGGTGGCTCAATTGGCTAAGCATCCAATTCTTGATTTCCAGTTCAGGTCATGATCTCCGGGTTGTGAGATGGAGCCCTGTGTTTGCCTCTACACTGAGCATGGAGCCTGCTTAAGATTTTTCTCTCTCCTTCTTTATCTACCTATCACCCACCCCGTCTCTCTCTCTAAAAAACAAAACAAAACAAAACAAAATATGAAGCAGTAATTCCACTACTGGATATTTACCCAAAGAAAACAAAAAAAACTAACTGAAAAAGATATACACACTTCTATGTTTATTGCAGCTTTATTTACAATAGCCAGAATATGGAAGCTACCTAAGTTTTCACTGATAGTTGAATGGATAAAGATGTGGTATATACATATAGTGGAATATTACCCAGCTATAAAAAAAGAATGAGATTGTGCCATTTGTGACAACACAGATGGACCTATACTAAGTGAAATAAGTCAGAGAAAAACAAACATATGATTTCACTTATTTGCATATCTAAAAATCAAAACAAATAAACAAACAAGACAGAGACAGAAGCATAAATACAGAGAACTGGTGGTTGCCAGAGGGGAGGGGGTTGAGGGTAGGGCAAAAAAAGAGGATTAAGAGGTACAAATGTCTATTGGGGAGAGGATGTGCTATGGTGAGTGCTGCAAATTGTGTAAGACTGATGAATCATAGACCTGTACCCCTGAAACAAATAATACATTATATGTTAATAAAAAAAAGAAAGAGGTATAAATGTCCAGTTATAAAATAAGTCAGCCACAAGAATAAAAAGTACAGCACAGAATATCATCAATAATATTGTAACAACATTGTACAGTGACAGATGGTATCTACACTTATTGTGGTGAGCACAGCATAACATATAGAACTGTCAAATCACTGTATTGTATACCAGAAACAAATATAGTATGTCAATTATACTTCGATTTAAAAAAATCCGACTTAAACACATTTGATATGTTTTAATATATTTCTGTTATTGTCTTTATAGATGACCAAATGTCCACATCATTGGCCAATGGGAGCCTCTTTAAAAATAAATAAATAAATAAAAAGATTTGTTTATTTTTGTATAGAAAGAGAAATTTCAAACAGGGGAAGGGACAGACGGAGATGGGGAGAGGGAGAGAGAGAGTCCTCAAGCAAACTCCCTGTTGAGTGTGGAGCCCATTGCAGGGCTCGATCCCATGACCCTGAGCCAAAATCAAGAGTCAAACATTTAACCAGCTGAGCCACCCAGGCGCCTGAGTAGGAGCCTTTTAAAGTTGACTCCTAGATGATTGTGACTTGACTCTTGCTTTTTACTATAAAAATATTTTCACATAATAGGAACCTAATGAATAAACAAAAAAGGAAAGCTAGTCATCAATTCGTAGTCACTAAATGAGCACTTACTACTTGTAAGCTTAAATCTGAGGACATTACAGGAGAACACGAAGACACTTTGTATGGAAAATAATTGTGGAAAGTAAACATACAAATATGGATTATATAAAAGATAATGCCTCCTTGAACTGAAAGGTCAGCCCAATGAGAGTCACAGATAATAGGTACCAAAAACGTAAATGAAGAGAAAGTTTCCAAAGCACTAGAGTGCAAAGTTGCTGCTATTGTGAATCAAACTATATGCAAAACAATCAAGGAGCCCCACTGACAGGATGGTTAATGTCAGGTTCAGCTTTTGCTAAGAACTTGTGTTCTACCTGGTTAAAGTCCAACTCTGTGTACAGTTTCTGTGATCAAAGAATGTAAAACATTCAGCAGGTTACTCCCTATTTTGTTTCATTCTCTACAACGTTGTGTTCAACTGTGTATGTTTCCTGAATCTAAACCTTTGTATGATGCCTAGTAATTAACAATAGTTCGTTTCCCTCCTCTAGTAATAGATTCCCTCTCTGATTTTGCAAAGCTATTTTCAGAAAGAGTCCAGCCAGTCAATGTTGCAAACTCAAATGAGAGCAGAAATATATAAGTATGGAAGAGACAATTACTGATCTAACATTATTAAATAATATACTTTTTAATGCAACAGGAATTTAAAATGAGACTCTGTCTCATCTCTGGCTGATTCCCCAAAGGCCTAGACTAATACAATAAATGTTAATTTTGCTTGTATGGAGAAATAAGGTGCTAGATCTGCTAGTTAGGACATGGAAAGATATTGTAAAAATGTCCCTACTGCCTTTACCTCATACCCACCTCAACACTATAAAAGGCTTTAGATGAGAAGTCTAGAAGGGAAAGGATTTTGTCTGAAGAAAGGTGTTAATATTAATTTATTGTATGCTTTTCTCTCCATACAAGAGGTAATTGGAAGGCTTTTCGATCAGCCTGTGTCCAACCAAACAGGCTTCAAAGGGAGTCTTCAGAGTATTTCCTCTGGAGAGTGGGGATTGGTGGCTTGGTTTCTGATGCACTCCTGAGAAACATGGAAGTGACAGCCTGGCCACGACTGACAGAGCAAAGAGAGGATTTATTTAGAGAGAGCAATTACTGTGCTATTTATATCGCCAACCATGAGGAAAAGTAAAGGCCGACTTCTTCAACTCAAATTAAGACAAAAGGATTGCAGAAGACCATTCAGTGACCCTGAAAGATATTATATGGAACATAAGCACCATGGTGACTAGTGTTTGCCTCATACTTGAGTATCTAAAGTTGAAAATCTATGGCTCCTGAACTGTGGAGTATGGAGGGCTATGTTGAAGGTCAAGCTGCCTTTTCCTTCGCATTTTGTAAAGTAAAAACCTGCATATTTTCTGGGAATTTGATATGGACCCCCAGGAAGTGAAGTGGACTGAGGTCTTCTTAAATTCCTATGGAAGACCACAGAAAGAGATAAAGGAGCTCCAATTAAAGCAAGTGGAAGGTGAGTCATAACTGACCAGCCAAAGGAGAGGTAATATCCAGGAGGAAAAAAGAACCCTAGCTTAGAAGATATTTGAAGAACCTGCAAAAACATCCCTGAATAAAAGTCATCTTTGGTCAACTCATGCCAAGAGGACACTGATACTAGACTGCATCTATACTAGTCATGTAAAGTTCTACCCTTCTCCTTCTAACCTCTTCTCCCCCAGTCCAACCCTGAAGGGGTATGGATCAGCAGCAAGCCAATGAGAGAGGTGGTGAATGAAAAGACGAAAGAAGACAACAAAGACCCCTTTTTCCATGGCAGTCTTCCAATCTTGAAGCAGGTTGGATCATGAGGAGGAGGAAAGTTTTAGCTTTGAATGATTTTAGAGTTGTGATATCATATCACCAATGCTTGAACATGAACAAAGTTATTTATATTGTCTCAAAATAACTGGGATATCCAAGAGGTCTGCCTGAGATTAATCTAGGGACTGAGGAAAAGGGGAACCATAAGGCAAGTTTAGTGGGAAAAGGTAAGAAAGAATAATGATTTAAAGATTGCACCTTATTAAGTTTAGCTCTTTCCAAAATTGGGATATGTTCAACTATTATATCAAACGGGTAGGAAATAAATGATGAGCCCACGGAGGAAGCATAGTGCCTAGTAGATGGCTCTGTTTCCAGAAATTCCTAATTTAGGCCACATGTGGCAATAATATTTTATTAGACATAGAATTATTCAAACTTTAATCATCTATTGTATGCCAGGTACTGTTTGGAGTTCTAGGGATATAACAGTGAATAAGACACATGGGTCTCTCTTTTAGTAAAGTTTGAATTCTAGCAGGCAGAGATACAATAAATTAAAAAAAAAAAAATTAATGGGGTGCCTGCGTGGCTCACTCAGTTAAGCACCTGACTCTTCATCCCAGCTCAGGTCTTAATCTCAGGGTCATGAATTCAGGCTCCATGTTGCCCAGCATGGAGCCAATAAATAAATAAATAAATAAGAATTTTAAATTGTGGTAAATATTACAGAAAAATGACACAGAGAAATGTGATAGAGAGTGATGGCATGTGTTTCTGGGTGGAGAGGCTTAATAGAGCTAATCATGGAAAATCTCTTTAAAGACATAATAGATGAACTGAATACTGAGAAAACCAGACTTGAAAATCTGGAGGATGGGTGTTCTTGGTAAAAAAAAATGTCAGATGTAAAAGGCCACAAGACAGGGAAAAGCAAGGTATATTTAAAGAGTGAAAGGAAAGCAATAAGGCTTGAGCAGAGGAATCAGAGGGACAGTGAAATAAGACTGGGAGAGGCGAAAGTACATAAGATCTTAGATATAACAATAATGCATGCTGAGTAGTTTGGGGATGTCAGAGTTGGGGGTATTGTGCAGACCAGTTACAAAGATTAAGATTACTTAAGATCACAAGATAGCAGCCCACATTTGATAGCCCCTTGAATTAGAACAAACCATGAAACATGCCCTAGTAAATCTATGAATAAGCAATTGCTTGCTGCACTAAGCACCATGTGACTCTTGAAATGCTCCCATTTTCATGTTGTAATTACCATTGAACACAACTCAAAGCACATCATTATCCATCTATGTGTCATGGGCCTGCTGAGGCATGAACTCCAACTAGAAAGAAAACCATCTATCTCAGATATACTCTCACCTTGCACCACACCAGTTAATTTCTGACCTTAGGAGTGAGGAGATGAGTTCCCAAGGTATCTCAGACTAGCAACTGGATATAGTTGTCTAGACAATGATGGCTGATGAGTTCCTAAAGCATTCAATGCAGCCTTTCCATCTAAGCTTTAATTTTAAGATAATTGCTTTAAAACTATTGCTTCCCCATCAGAGTTTTTTGCTGAGGCTGTTTTAAATGATCTGTCATGGTAGGATACATATTACTGTATTTTCTATGATCCCAGATTCTATGCATCTTCATTGCAAAGTAAATATTTTTTTAAAAAATTTTCTGTAGGGGTGCCTGGGTGACTCAGTCAGTTAAGCGTCTGCCTTTGGCTCAGGTCATGATCCAGGGTCCTGGGATCGAGCGCCATGTTGGGCTCCCTGCTTGTCAGGGAGCCTGCTTCTCCCTCTCCTTCCTGCTCCTGCTCTCTCTCACTATCTCTGTTTGTCTCTCTCCCAAATAAGTAACAAATAAAGTCTTTAAAAAATAAATAATTTTCTATAATATTCAAAATCTCTCATTCATATGTATATACATAAGATATATGTGATAATATGTGATTATATATTATTTTAAAATATATTTTATTAATTATATATATTTCTATATAAATATATTACATATATATATATACACACACATATGACCCTTGCACAACTACCAAATACTCTCATAAACTCATTATGAGAGAGAATCAAGATTTACCTTACTATGTCTCACCTTAGTCAGACATACATGATCTGTCCTACTCTCCACATCCTTATGGAAGGATGAAATGTAAAAATACCATATAACATTAACTGTGATTGGCAATGTGCCTTCTAAGAAAGAAAGATTAAGACTTAAAATAAACCACGACCAAAAAGTAAGCAAAATTCTCCTAAAGCCCAGACTGGTACCTGCAAGGTTAGTGGTGAGAAAGTCTTTGGATTTAGTCTATTGCTGTTTTTCACAAAGAATTAGCCTGAAGAGATCTAGAGATCTCCGTTGTAACTTCTGAAGATCCTTGAAAATATTATAAATTAATCCCCCATCCTTACCAAAGTCCCAATAAATTTCCTAGGGCAGTCAGCCAGGTAAAAAAAATCTCATAGGATGTAGGCTTCTTTAATACTAGAACCTCACTCCCTAAACTTCTCAAATTTTTTACCCATTGAACCATAATAGCTCCAGAAACATACAGAACCTAATGCCATGAATCCTTCTACAAGGGACTGGTGAAGGATCATTTCAAGTTTATTATGTTTGTAGTCTGTGTGGGCAATTTCATTGGTTCTTTGTTTTACCATCCTCTTAATTCTTTGATCCCTCTCTGACATTGACTAAAATTGTGTCAGTGCTGGAGACTGCGGACATTTGCATATCCAGGTGTTGGTCAATGGGTGCTTTTCAGTAGTCAGTGAAGATGCTTCAACTATTGTTTTCCAAGCAAGTTAATTGAGCCCAGGGTCCTCTAGAACCAGAGTCATGCCTGAGTACACTGTGAATTGTGCTGGTTCTCACCAATATTCTAGATGACATTACCTTTGGCTTCCTTTTGTGTAAAATAAGGAATGCACAGAGTAAATGCTCATTAAAAGTTAGTCTCCTCCCCTTTTCCTAACTGAGACCTTTCTATTTCTGGGAATCTCTAATTAGAATGCCAAGATGGGCACTAGTGAGGAACTGGTGTTGATGGCTACCCTTACAACCAAAATACATGGTGCAGCTTCGCACAATGCCTGTTACATGGTAGTTACTCCATCATTACCCACTGAGGAAACACATGAATGAACCTTTTAGATAGTTGGCACCATTTCAAACTTATAATACTTTCTAACAAAATACACAATCCACAGGATGTGTGTTTCTAAATTAAAATTACACACCTAATTTTTCATGACTTCAACTCAACAAGTATTCATTCATTAAGTGAGCAGAAGTAGGCTGAGGTACAGATAAGACCTGATTGTAACCCTCAACAGAATATGCAGCTACATCAGGGAAACAGACATGTAAATAAGATGTGTAATGTGGTAGGAGGCACACCACTGTAGAGATGGCACAGTGGCAGAACGAAGAGGGGAATTTCAGCTTGTGTGGCTCAGGGAAGGTTTCTTAGAAGAAAGGGGTAAGTACCCACCACGAAGATCAATTTTGGGGCAAAGGGACTGCAATCACGGGAAACAGCATGCATCAGGGCATGGAGCATGACAGCATGGTACACTTGAGGATTCTAAGTGGTCTACTATGGCTGAAGAACTGAGAGGCATGTTTTGCTTGTTTTAAATGAAGATGAACAGACAGAGGCCAGGACACGAAGTTCCTTAAATAAAGAGTTTGGAGTTTATCCTAGAGAAAATGAGGGGCCACTGAAGGTTTTCTAAGGTGGGCTAAGATATTGCTAGATTTGGGTTTTAGAAAGATCATACGGTAACTCAATATATATAAGAGGTGGGTTAGACAGGAGTTTGAGAGATCAGTTGCAAAACTATGGGTAAACATAGCATAATGTACAAACTTGTCAAATCACTATGTTGTATATCTAAAACTAATATAACATTGTGTGTCAACTATACCCAAATTGAAAAAAAATGAATTATATGGGATATAATAATTTCAGGCAACTTCATCTAAAATGCTTTTTTATCATCTCTCAATAGAGGTTGCCATATACTTTATAACCCCAGAGAATGTCTTTCATGGTGAAATTGGGTGCCATTAATAATTACCAGAGAATAACAGAAGTAAACCAGAATTGTCCCAACAAATCAAGACACAGGATGATCTTAAATTTAGAGTCCCTCAGGTACTCAAAGGCACTGTTTTCTTGAGAGTCTATATTCCCATGTTTTTCATGCGTTGCTTTTCTTGTCTATCTCCCTCATTTAACTCTGTGGTCACTAAAGACCACAGTATCTATCATTACATTTCTAGTCCCTAATATTGGACCAGCCCATGGGAGGCTCCCAATAAATTTGATTGAAGTTGACCGACAACTGGTGAATTAGAATTCAATTGAATTAGAAGAGTTGATACTGGATTGCATCAGACTAAAAGAATTTTTCATGTTAAGTTATTGACATACTTGCTCTTGGCTACAACATCCATTCAGTAAATGGCCTTAACTTCTCTGAAACCTTAGTTTCTGGTCTGTAAAATGATGATAGGTATTTCTGACTTCCCATATAATGAAGAATATCAGATGAGACAACAGATAGGAAAATGCTATGTACATATGAGCGTTAACTAGTTGTTCCCATCCACTATGTTCCTAGAATATTGTTCCTTCGTTCTATTCTCCATAGCCATTTGCACAGATGTAGCAATGACTTAAAATTTAAAAAAATCAGAAAAGACTTGGGGAAAATTTTTTTTTCTCAATTTTGCCTTTTAACCCCCTACCAATTTTGTACTTTGCTAACATAGCCAGAATGCCTTAAATTTTCTTATAACTTTAGAAAACATTAATTCTAAAAACTCTAGCAGCTGAGTTTTCCTCCCATCAACATCTATTCAACTAAAACTACAAACTAATAGTCATTACTGCTTTGTCTCACCAGAATTCTGCATAGGGTTTTTCTTCACAAATAAAGTATCTGACTTGCAAGGAACACTATACATGCTAATCCCTGCTGTGTCCTCATAGTTTAAGAAACGAGGGTCTCTTATCAAGCCAACTAGCTATTTTTGCTTTTAGAGAATGAAGGATATTTTTTTAATGTTAGTTTGAGGCTGTAACAAGATCCATAAAACCCTAATGCAACTAGAATTTGATGGGCCTGATAAGATCAGCTTTAATGTTAAAGCTATTCCAAACAGGCAGGAGAGGGGGGAAAAAAGTCTATTCATTTAAGAACACCACTAATACAGAAATTAGAGTTACCTTTTAAAATATCCTCATCTGAGGGGCACCTGGGTGGCTCAGTCGATTAAATGTCAGACTCTTGATTTCGGCTCAGGTCACAATCTCAGGGTCTTGAGATGGAGCCCGGCATCTGGCTCTGTGCTCAAAGAGGAGTCTGCTGGAGAGTCTCTCTCTCTCTCTCTCTCCCTCTGCGCCCCCCCCCCCGTTCTTGTGCACCCATGTGCACACATTCTCTCTCTAAAATAAATAAATAGATCTGAAATCTATTTTTTCATAAACAGATAAAATATCCTCATTTGATTCTTTATCCTGACCTAAGACTATTTTAACTAATAGTTTTCCCTAACATGTTTGACAATCTTCAATTATAGATATTTTATTTTTGGTGATTACATTTATTTAAATGGCCAATCTTATTCCCCTATATTTCTTTTCTTTCAAATAATCATGCCTGTGTGGTGATGGTAATTAACTAACTCTCTGGATTTGCAGAATTATTGATCAGGTATCCCTAGCAGAGCAAAATTAGTATTTATTAGGAAAGAGGCCAGATTGGAGACCCTGTCCAATTTTTTTAAACGACAACAAAACTGTCTTGAGATTGTTGCCTGTTCAGTAACTAGCTCTTAACATCTAAGTACTGCTTTCCTGCAGTCCTAAGTACTAAGTACTGCTTTCCTGCAGTACTAAGGACTGCTTTCCTGCAGTCCTAAGTACTGCTTTTCCTTACTAAAGACAAGAGGTCCTGGCTCAAAGAGTTTTTATAAACTTTAAAGACAAGGCTGATCCTTGCTTGGTTGGTTTTGCATCACTGGAGATGAGGGTTACGTCCTCAAACCTTCCTCCACTCAGAGAACCAAAATGAATAAGAGCTCAAAAATCTTCTCTGACATTTCACAGCAGGGATGGAGAAAGGAAAAGAAAAGGAGAGAGGAACAATTTCGAAAGCATTTCCCTTTAAGAAAAGATTTAAACTCCACCACCCAGATCTTCTATGCCAAGCACTATAATTTCTTTCACATTATCTTATGAGCAGGGGTTTTAAGAGAGGGTGGTAGATACTCCAGTTTTCAGGAACTGATGCTCTTCCTCACTGAACAGCAATGCCTGAGCACTTACAGTGAAGAAAGCCTTGCACTATCTGGGAAGAATCATATGAAATGAAAAACTCAGCTCTGACCTCATAAAGCTTTATGAGCCTTGGGAGGAAGCACATATACACACGTACAACTTTTGTAAACCTCTACCTAATTAAAGATAGAAATTAATCCATGGCCAATTGTTTTATATTTAAATTATTTGAATTAATTCAGGTAAAGATAGGGAGACTCACTATTTTTCAGCCAACAAAGTCACTACCTATGATAGGTGCTAATTCCAAACGTAAGGATGCAAAGTGGCTTTGAGATATATTGTCAAAGAACAAGAAGGAGATCCCAAAGATCTTGACTTTCATCTGAGCTCTGTCCCAAAAGAGCTGTGTGACCTTGAGCCAAGGCACTTCTCTTCCTTGGACTAAGATTATCGCCTAGGGAGATACAGATTACATTTTTACGTTCTTTGAATTCTAAAAGTCTGTGATTCATGGTGCCAGAAGACAGTAAGTATCAGTCAATATCCAGGCTACCATATCTCATTGAGGTCTTTTGGTGCCATTAATGTACTACTTTCGCACATTAAGGTTGCTTGCAGGAGGTGGACTATTACTTCACAGTTTAAATACAATTTAGGATCCCCTTGTGTTACACAATATTCCTGGGTGATTACGTTTTAATTAATGTTAATGGGTAAAATTCTAGATGTCAAAATAATTGGACAAATATATCAGAATTTAGTTCTCATTATTTCTTTAGGGGAACCATAGATAAGAGGTCCCAAAGGGAGTGCGGACCTTCAACTTCACCTCTGCATATACAACATTTTGATATTTTGAATAGATCCAAAATGTAAGCAGAAAGAGTATTTTCATCTTCCATTATCATTGTGAAACCAGACGCCTCTTTAAATAGAAAAACTACTTTGGAATTCTGTTTGCTAGCTGTGGATACTGATTAGCTCTCCGTGGGAGAACTTTTGTTTCGAGTATAAAAAGAAAAACGCTTGTAGTCACTAATGAGTACTCCCATATGGGAATGATAAAGATCCCCATTACATTTGGTCCATTGGCTGCCCAAAGCCTAGGCTAAGTCCTCTGAGGTTCAAGGGTGAGATTCCAGGCTGAGGCCTAAGGTAATTTAGACAAAGCATTGGAAATGATCTTAGCCATGCTAATGCAAATGGGTTTAATTCAAACATTTGGTTTAAGGGCCAAAGCAAATCAAATATTGTGAGATGTTTCAATTATACCGATTGGTTCTCTTGAAAGAAAGGTTTCATATGCAATAATTTCATTCTATGTTCCATTTGCTTCTCTGAGCTCTTAGGAAAGCCATTCAATTCAAGTTTCCTTGCTATCATAAAGGGTAATTAGATCTCACTGTGGTATGGATGACAAGCACCATTTTATTGCAGCACATGTTTACCTGACTTATGCATGTGGGCAGGGGCTCCAATTTTCTCTAACAGTCATCTTCCACCTGGGTTGCACAAGATAATTCACTGGGATCAAGAGGAAAATATTAACATGTTAATTAACATTATTAATTATTAATATTGTTAATAATTAACAATTATTAATCATGTTAATTGACATTAACATAAATATATCTGTATTTATTTTTAATCGAAATAAAAGGTAAGTTTTACTAGTATTTATATTGCTTCTGTGGTTGCTGTTATGATTACTGGAGCTTACCCAGCATATGTGAGAAGAGATGCCCTGATAGAAAAGGTGGCTCAAAAAGTCAAAGGGTTTAAACTACTAAGTATTTACCCAAAGACTATGAAAACACAAATTCTAAGAGATATATGCACCCCTACATTTATTGTAGCATTGTTTGTGATAACCAAATTATGGAAGAAGTTCCAGTGCCAAATGATAGGAGAATAGATAAAGAAGATGGGATATATATATATATATATATATATATATATATATATATATATATGAATATTACTCAACCATAAAAAAACAACAAAATCTTGCCATTTGTAACAATATGGATGGATCTAGAGAGCATAATGCTAAGTGAAATAAGAAAAAAACAAATATCATACAATTTCACTCATATGTGACATTAAAGAAATAAAACAAAGGGAAAAAGAGACAAACCAAAAACCAGACCCTTAACAAGAGAGAACAAACTGATGGTTATGGAGGGGTGGGGGGGTCTGGGGTCATGAGTGAAACAGGTGATGGGGATTAAAAGCACACTAATTGTGATCAGCCCTGAGTAACATATAGAATTGTTGAATCATTATATTGTATACCTGAAATGAATATAACACTGCATGTTAACTGTATTGGAATTTTTTTTAGGTCAAACGATTTAATAAAAGCACCCTAAAATCCTTGTTTATTTTCAGTGTTTTGCCACTTAATTCATTTCTGTTTTTCCAGTTAAGACAAATAATAGGGAAATTAATTTTATTAACTCTCACAAAATGCCTGCGTGGTTTGAAAAATTTGTAGAAAGGCATTGCAAATTAAATAAAATATTTATAATGTAAGCACAAGCAAACAACAAGAAAATGGCAAAGGACACTTCTCTTAGAATTAAGTCTCCTCCCCTCCACTTTTTATCATGTACCTGATGTCTGAAAAGCTTTACCTTATTCTCTAGCATTCCAAATAGAAATTTTCTTTGGCATCCACTTCAAGTTCCATTTTGTCCATGATATTTAAACTTCTGATTACAGACTTCCATGGATTGACATCACCTTAGCTGAACTTAAGGCAGAAACTGCCATTCTTATTCCTTTGATCATGAAAGATGCATGGCCTTATGATAGCTCCTCTATTATTATTTAACATTGAGTTTTTGTGTCTTCTTTTTCTACAGTTCCTATGAAGGATATGAGTTTTGTGTTTTCTAATAGAGGACTTTCTGTCCAATAAAACTTTCTGCAATGAGGAAATGTTTTAAATTTGCATTGTCCTACATGGTGACCATTGGTCACAGTTGGCTTCCTGAACACTTGACAAATCATTAGTGCAGCTGAACTTTTATTTAGTTTTAACTTATTTCGGTGTAAATAGGTTCATGTGCCTAGTACCTATCATATTAGATACACTGACTCTAAAACATCTGACATGGTCTTCTGAATATAGTAAGTGTTCATTTTTACTCCTTGGCTCCAAAGATGAGAAAAGCCTCGTCCAGTAACTCCCCATGCCTCAGTGCCCCCCTGACTGGAAGTCTCTCATCACTTGTTAGTGAATTCTTTTCCTTACTTGAAAACTGCTTTGCTCCCAAATCATGAGAAGTTTAGGAAAGAATCTTTGTTTGTCACGAAGATTCTACCACATTCAGCTTTATATTTGTCACTATATAGATGATCTTTGAGAAAATATTTAATTCTAACCTCTCTTTTCACTCTTAATCTTGACCTTCCCTTTTCATATGTTGCACATGCAAAAACATTTTAATATCCACTTCATTAAAATGGATAACTGGAAATAAAAGTATGGATCACTTACACACAGAGTATTTTTTATGATGCCATGATTCAGTTCAGAATATCTGTGCATTTTTTCAGAAAACGGACTCCTACATTACCATTCTCATCCCAACTGACTGTTAATCAAACCACAAGTTCACAGAAATTAGACAGTAAAGAGAAAGACCTCAAGCAAGAGAGGGTAAAAAGGAACTTCATATTTTATCATTTTAATTTTTTAAAAGTAATAACACAGATACATATATTGACATGGAAAATTTGGATGTATACAAATGAAAATGTTAATGGTAGTTTTATCTAGAGGGTAGAATTTCTAATGGTTCTTTTAACATGTTCATGTATTTCAAGTGTACTACCATAAAATTGAATATATTTTGCATGTGTAATGAAAGCACTCATAAAAGTAAAATAATGAATGCATATATATTTTATAGTCTGGTATGTTGATTATATATCAAACTATTGGGAATTTAGTTATCTGATACTTTGCATTTCATTAATTCCCTGATTTCAGAGGTCACACCTTTGGGCACATGCCTCCATCGACCCAAGGGAAGCTCACGCACACCTGCGGTGGGCCTTGTGATTCAAGCATACTGCTGAAGCGACCATGTCCAGAGCTGCTTTCTGCTGTATCGCCGATTCACCATTTTCCAAACTCTTCACTAAACTCTTCTAGTCTAAAAAGTCTTTGAATCTCAAATAGTTCCTGTTCATTCATCTCAGTTTTCTCTACACTCGTGCCTTACAGTCCATCACTTAGCCCTCCCCCCCCCCCCCATTGTAAACTGCCTGACCTTCTGCAGTCCTTCATTTGCTCTCAGAGCCATCCCCTTCATTAGCAGGGAGGACTGAAAGAAAACCACAATCTAAGAGAAATGGCTGCAGTCAGCTGAACCAGGGAAACTGGGGATTCTGAGTGCTGGTACCAGCTACGCCGTTAACACATTCATTCATCAGTTCATTCCCCAAGGTCACATTTATAAAGTACATGTTATGTACCAGACACATGCTCCATATCTGTGGAATGGTAGTGAGAGGGAAAGACCCAGGTCTCTGCCCCGCTGTTTGACCCTGACTGAGCCATGTCACCTCTCTCAACCTTTCCTGTTCGGTAGGGGTTGGGAGGCTCTCAAAGGTCCTCTTCAGCTCTATATCCTATGGATTTATAGCTCCTTTTTTCTCCATTGACTCAGAAACAGAAGACTATGCCTGTGCCCACCCTAAAGCAAACACACACAATTTTGGAGAAAAGATAAAGGAAAGAGGAATGTGAACTCAGAAGTTTCCAGTACTGAGGTGTGCCCTGTGAGAGTCCTCCAACATCTCTAGGAATAAACGCAGCAATAGTAATGACATTTCCTGTTAATGACATCATAAATATTTTTACTACCTTGTCTTGAAATCCTAGCCATTATTGAGACAAGTTAAAAGAAAATGAAATCATCTCATGCTATTTGGTATCTGGCTAGGATAATGGCCAATGTTGCCTAGGAACAGGACCACTTACAATGTATTGCTTTTGTGTATACCCGTATTCTAGAGTGCAATGGCTTCAGGTCAACACAGATACCTAAAACTATGTAGCTTTTGGTTACACACTTAGATACAGCCTTCAATATCTATTGCTCAGAATGTCCATATGATTGAAAGTTTGGTTCCCACACAGGTCATTAAATGAATTTCTCCTTGCCGAGGCTATCATTAACAGACCTCAATTGTCTGTGTTGCAGTGTTAAAAAGTTCATGGTCATATACATATATCTCAAGGGATCAAGTTAATGATCTGAGATGTTATGATATTGAGCAAGGTGAGGAACGAGGGGTTAGAATCACAAAAAAATATATGAGAAATGTTGTATGGTCTCATTAAAAATAAACTGTACTAAGTACACAATCATGAAATTTAAAATGAAATGCAATAAGGAAAATCTTCCCATGCCTCATCTGTAATTAACTGGTGCTCTTTTCATGCAATGTTGAAAGTATTAAAGGACCTGCCATCTTTAAATTGATTAGCAGAGTCTGGTGATTAGTGATTTGTGATTAGCAGAGCCTGGTCTGCAGACAGGGGACTTTAGTTAGCAGAACTGCCCCTTATTTACAAGGTGTCTGTCTCATGGTAGACATAATTCTCAAGATGACACTGCACAGAGGATTTTCAAGACATTTCACTTGATGCTGTTGTACAATTTCCCTTTGATACCCCCTTAAGAAAATCTTCCGTAAAGATGTACATGATTGTTTCAAACCTTTTGGAGTTGTTATGTGGCCATTTGTTTGTATCACTGTGCTGAGACCAGGCCATTTCTGTGGTGAGAGCAAAATGAGCCAGTTTTATTTAGATTACCCATTAATGTTGGTGAGGTGGAACAATGAAGTAGAAACTGCAGTACTGACTTTTAAGTCTAATATGCAAAACTTACAAAATATCTTTCCTATTGCCCTCTGAACAGTACTGATTTCTGATCTGAAATTAGATGCAAACAATTCAGAAGACTGATTTTATTATTACCATCTGTTCCTAGGGTGTATTGGAGACTGTTTCTGTGTCCAAAATCCAGTGATTTCAAATCATTTCTGACCACCTTATATGTTTCTTTCCACCCTAACCCATGGAGGGTCAAAGTGTTATTATTTATTATTATTGTGGTTGGTATTATTATTAACTTTAATAGCACAAAATTAAATAATGTAAAAAGATATCAATTAAGAACATTTAATTTTAAGGAAAAGCAAATCTAACTGCATTTTAATTTTGGTAAAATATCTTAAGCATTTGATATTTCAGAATTTCCTTCTCTATTTATATTATTCTTTTTAGCTCATCGAAAATGGATTATTTTAAATTATTTTTTGAAGTGACTACTAGATGTCCCTTTTTATCAAAGGTTTTTACCTGGAAAATTCTGAGAAACTGCTTGTGTCTTAGGAAGACATGACATGATAGAAAGTGGTCTTTGGAGTTTTATAGACCTGAGTTCAAATTCTGATTTTAATTTTAAAATTTCTTTCTCTTTATCTTTTTAACTATAAGAAGTAAGGCATGTTGCTTAATTTCTCTGGGTCCCACTTATCTATAAAATAATATTTTTTAAGAGTGCTAGATATACAGATTTACATGGGGGCATACATATATCTCAAAAATATAGTTTTTTGTTTCTAAGATCTAAGATTTAGATCTAAGATCTAAGATTTCTAAATTTTTAAAATTCCAAGAATTCTTTTTGTTTATAGAAAATAAAATGTTGATTCATTGTTTATCTGATTTTTGATAGTATTACGCTAATAAAATTATCTCCTTTATAATTTGGGTAATATTTTTCTTTCAGTAAAGAAGAATTAGGGAGAATTTTTCTCTTTTGTGAAAAATTTTTTCTCTCCCAAAAAGGAGATTGCAAAAAGGAGAATTTTGATAATTCTCTACTTGACATTAGCCTATATCCTCTATTCTGAATTAGCAGCTGAGCTACTATTTTTCTTTAGCTAGAGTTGAAGTTGCCTGCCGTTTTGTGGAACCACTTTCCATAGCAACATAAAAATATATGTTCAATAACTATATGCACTTGAGGCTCTGAGCATATACCTAATCTTTCCATGGGGCATTTTATAATTTTATTACCTAATTGATCCAGAGTCAACATATATTTTGGTCAGTAAACGAGATGATGTTACAAATGTCTGTCCCCCCTATTCTTACAATGTGGGGGTTCCTAGCCTATAATAATCTGGATCTGAGTAACCAGTAATACAAATTAGGATGGGGTGAGGGGAGCAAGCCAAGAGGTAAGCCATGACAGGAAGAAAATGAAGGTAACTTATGATACCTTGGAATCAACGTCTGGAAGAAATGGAGAATATGATAAATTCCCTGAGGCAAACAGTTGTGTATTTATGATGGCTCTTACTTCACAGAGGTCTATAATCTTGGAATCTTACAAGAAAATGTAAAGAATCTTCATGAAATACACACACACGACAGAAACTTCGCAAAGAGGTCCCTCCCACCTCTCATGATATTCACTAAGCACGCGTTATTTCAAAGTCTACTTAATGTTCATGGCTATATGTACACATGGCTACAGATCTCTGCTCTCAGCAAACATCCAGATCTTAGTCAGACCCAATAACACAAAACACTTATATATCCATTTCACCAACTTATGCAGGGGACCATTAACTGCTTTGAAGGAAAAGCCACAACAGGATCAGCCTGAGATTATGCTGAAACCATCTCTCTTCAAAACGCAGGGTGTAAAAGTGTAGCCCAGTGATTGAGTCTTGCTCCATATAACTCTGAGGTAAAATAGGTTGCCTGTACCTTCTGGGTAAAGATGACAAATGAGAGAGCTCAGTTGCAGGACAGGTAACAGGGTACCTCAGATCATTCCAGGGCATAGTCTTAAAGTTGACAAAAGATAAGACAATCACATCTTCATTCCTAGCTTCCCTAAAAACAACTGGATAAGTACTTTCTTTAGAAGTCTTAAAATGCTTTCTCTACTGTTCTTTCTTCAGAATCTCAGCAATAAAAAATCTCATGTATTTTCCAAAACAATTTGGGTCTACACAGACACAAGTGTAGTAATTATTCCCCTTGCTTCTGGAGGGATTAAGGGAGAAAGTTTTAGAAAGCAAATAATCAAACATAAAAATATAATTTTATGGCTGTATTAAAAAGACAACAGTGGTATTCATTGCACAAATTACAGAAAGTAAAATTTAACAAAATCTGTGTGGCTGAGGAAAAAGGAAGATTTTTTTTTCCCCTAGCAGATGGTGGATGATCATATCATAATCTGGAGAAAAACAGAGCTCTTTTTCACATTGACAGAGACTAGATTAACAAAATAATCCCATTACAAAGTAGAGAGCAGGAGAAGAATATTTGCTTGCAATTTAGTAATCTAGTAATAAGTGTGCAAGCCTCAAGAAAGTACAAATGTTTGTCTTGCGAAGATACAGCCTCTGGACTCTACCATTAAATTAAAACCACACTCCATGCATCACCTGTGCCACCAGCTTCTTGTTATGCTTTAGCTAATTGGTTGATAGTTCTTTACCCCATTAATGAGTCACTCCTGATAAAAATAAGAAGAGCCGAAGGTAATTTTTAAATGACCTGAGAGTGACTTTTAGTCATTGTAGATGTTTTTCTTTAGAATCTAAGAAAGCCTTCCCTGCTGCATTGGTGTACGTAAGGATAGTTGGAAGACAGGTAGGCAGGGCCCCTCTCCTTAGAGGAAACTACCCTTGAAAGGAAAAAGACCTCATCCCGTTATTGTACACCACCTTGAAAAGAGCCCTCCACCCTTTCCCATGTAAACAACTATCTGATAGGTGGATGAGTGTATAGACAAAAATCTGATTGGGTGACAGGTGCGTGGAAGGTTAAGCAGATTTAAACAGCCCGCCCACAATCTCATAAAAACCCCTAGACTTAGAAACTCCAGTGGTGACCCTCTCAGGTCCCCTCCCTCTTCAGGAGCTTTGTACTATGGCCCAATAAGCTGCTTTTGCTGCCCACCACTCTTCATCTGGTCGACCTCTTCATTCTTCAATGAATTGGTTCTCTAGACCAAGAACCTCAGGCACTGAAGGAAAAGAAATCCTGCAACATTAGGATCAAAGAGGCTGATGGACAGCACACGTTTTGGGTACCCTACACCTGACTGTATATTTACACCTATCTATTATTCAAACCACTGCCAGTGAACTAATGACTTAACACCAGGAATAGTGCTCAAACTTCTATTATTACTTTTCCACAAAACAAAGATAACAATGCTTTCCTCAAAAATATGTAATCAGACATGTTGAAAGAGGACTTCAACTGCTTTCATTTTGACCTCAGTCTGTACTTCTAATTAAGTTCCTCTTTCCAGTTTGTCTTAACTCAGGAAAAAGAGCTTGTGGGCAAAGCATCCCCTGATGAGAACAAAAACTACCCCTCAAGCAACAAGGACTTAGCCAGCAAGACCCCGCCCATGACTGACTTCAAGATGATGATAAACTTGACCTTCACTGCCCACCTGCTGGACACACTGACCTTTGTCCCACATTTTCCTTATATAAATCTAGAAGTATCTTTGGAACTTCAGAGATAGTCTTTGAGACCACACCAGTCTGCTGTCTTCCTGGTGCTGGCCTCACTGGAATAAATCCCCTTCTTGTTTTACCACCACCTGTCCATCTGCCTTTGGATTTTGTTAGCAGGGAGGGCCTGAACATTGTCTGTTTGGGACCCCTGGAGCCAGGTGCTCTTGCACTCCTCCACCGCAGTTACAACATGATAGCAAATGTAACTTCATCCACCTAGAAAATGGCCTTCCACCTTCCAACAGCTAAATGTGTTCCCTAGTATTGCATTTTAAACTCCTGTGGACTAAAAATATGTTCATTGGTTTTAAGAATACCTATTTAGACCAGAGACACTAATGATTGAAGATACAGGAAAAAACTACCTGGGAAAACCAATGATGGCAGCTTTTATTATTTTTTTGTTGCTGTTTTTTAAGCTCCCAGGAAAAAGAACAAACTAAAAACTTACGTGAGGCTTTTTGCCAAAGACAATCAATTTTAAATAGATTCCATTTATGATAAGTTTTGGAGAAAGGGAAGTAATTTGGGCAATGGCCAAGAGAATTACAGTGGAAATTTGAAGAAAGAAGAAGCAGAGAAATAGAAACTAAACAACTTAATGTTTAAAAAGACGTAGATGGAGAAGAAGAATAGTGGACTCAATAAATGGCACTGCTAAAAAATCATTTTTATCAAACATTAAAAGGTGACTTGCAAGTTAAAACAATAACAAATAGCCATCCAAATTTCTGGGAGATTTTCCAAGCTACTCTACAATTTAGAATTGGTGGAATTTTACTCCTTACACATTTTTTTAAAAGTTGTGAGTAATGAAAATAATATATTATTGTTATTTTTAATCTAAAAATGAATCATTTAGAATTAGCTCTCCAAAAATAACTTCTATTGCCTCACATTAAACAAACTACTGACGGTTATTATTTTGAGGACTTCCATATGCCCTTGTACTGACTGTTCTATTACAGAAAAAATATTTAAATTTAGGATATGAAATTATTTTTTTTGGAACCAGGTGGCTGCTGGTATAAAAAGGAAACCAGCGTCCAATGCCGCTTGGAGAATTACAGAAGAGAAATACAAGATGTTAGTTTACAAGAGATCTTGGCCACCTGTGTTTTACAGATGAGGTCACTGAGGCCCAAAGAGATAAATTGTCTTCCAATACGGGTACTTAGAAAAAAAGAGAGCATCGCAAAGTAATTGCTAATCAAATTCAAGAAAACATATATTTGAATCAAAGACAAAGCTGAGAATAGAAAGAAACTGTCACAATTATTAACACAATCGGCCTTTAGAAGCCAGAACCATATCTATGCAAATAGGAGGCTGAGTAAGGGTGGTGGGCATTATAGACTGAGTAGAAACATTAGCTTCTCTGCATGGCTCTGAGCAGAAATAAAAGAAACACAGATTTTTCTCCATAAATGTAGAAAATGTTTGACTAATCTCTGATTGCTATTTTGCCCCCATGGTCCTACCTATTATTAAGTTTCCTGGCAAATCAGATTCTTTCATTTGCCGTGGCTATAATCATATGAATTATAGGTTTCATTTAGACTCATCTCACCTCTCCCAGTGGGAAATACCCTTCTGTCATTTTCACCAGACAAAAATAACATTTGCCAACATGAATAAGGAATCAAATATGCTCAATTACAGAGCCGATCTCTATGGACATCCGAGAACCTTGTGCCTTGCCTGAGCAGTGTCCTGATGGAAAAATGCATGGTGAATATTTGATTTCTAGAATGTCCTTTTGGGTAATATGCACACTGATAGTTATCAAGGCCTGTTATACCCTGCATTCTGTCTGTTATCAAAAACTACACCTTTGTCTCCCTAGGCTATGAATCTTCCTGAGACCTCGAAATTGCTAAACAGTATTCAAACTTGAAAATAGGTTATTGGCTTTGTAAGAAGTTGCATCTCCCATGTATTCTGATATTTCCATTTCCACCCTGCATTCTAAATGTCTACACAAGAAGCTTAAAGAAGACACTTCTGGAATTTAGCCAGAAAGGCGGACACACCTGTACAGGTATGGTGCATACTTATTAAATTATTGTGAGGATGAAGGGGAAAGAAGGAATGACCATTGGTCTTTACAGTATACAGGCAGGTGGGACTCCATGCCATTTTAATGGGTGAAGCTCTTTAGGGACTTGTCTATGTATCGCCTCCTCAAAAAACTTCCTAAATACTTTATTTTTTTTAACAATTTTATTTGTTTATTTGAGAGAGAGAGAGAGACCGTGCATGAGCAGGGGGGAGGGACAGAGGGTGAGGGAGAAGCAGACTCCCCTCTGATCCGGGAGCCTGATGATGGGCTTGATACCAGGACTCCAGGGATCATGACCTGAGCCAAAGACAGACGCTTAACCAACTGTCACCCAGGAACCCCAAATTCTAAATAATTCTTAAAGGGACAGAAATCTGAGGATAGTTGCTTCCTATGCAGGAATTTAGATACAAAGAAACATTTTTTTTGTTATTTAAAAAATTTTTTTTAAATAATCTCTACACCCAGCATGGTGCTTAAACTCATGACCATGAGATCAAGAGTTGCATGCTCTGCCCACTGAGCTAGCCAGGAACCCCCAAAAGGAAAAATTTTGAGGAAGGTAGTAGTAGAAGGGAAAGTATGGGGGGAAAATGATATTTCAGAAAATAGGCACGAAGTAGCTTCTTTTCCTTATGCAAGCTATTGCTTGTTTTATTAAATGCATGTGTTCTATAATATGAAGTAGCTCACAGAAGTTTTTAAATAGCCCACGGATTTAAACATTTAATGACAGAGAATTGTTAACCTAAGCCATAATCTAAAACCAAAGAGAATGGTTCCTTTCACTTCTAAGAATTTGGAAGCAGTGAGAGCTAAACCCTATAGGAAAGTAATGAGCTTCACATTTGGTGCATGTATTTTTACAGATATCCTTAAGGCATGAGAATTTATCCTTTCACCAGAGACTATAATTAATATTTCAAGGCCGAATTAGATCTGCTCACCAAAGATGGAACAGAAGACCCCAAGGAAAACACTGTTGGAAGGAGGGTATTAAAAAAAGACAAGATACTGGGGCGCCTGGGTGGCTCAGTGGGTTAAGCCTCTGCCTTCAGCTCAGGTCATGATCTCAGGGTCCTGGGATCGAGCCCCGCGTCGGGCTCTCTGCTCAGCAGGGAGCCTGCTTCTCCCTCTTTCTCTGCCTGCCACTCTGCCTACTTGTGATCTCTCTCTCTGTGTCAAATAAATAAATAAAAAAAATCTTTAAAAAAAAAAAAAAAAAAAGACAAGATACTGTCTGAAAATGTACCTTAAAAAAAGGTATGGCAAACTTCAACCAGAAAGGAAAATGCTGCCAACTTTTTCCTGACAAAATGTAATAGAAATTACTGTCCAGGTCCCTTTTGCCTGAGGTACATATTTAAAATCTAGATGCAGTATATTCCTTTTGGAGATGGACTATCAAATCACTTGAGAGTCTCTGAATATACCACACAGAACCAAACAAATCCAGAGACTAGTTTAAAAGGCAGACTTCCCCTGTAGTCCAAGTTAGGCTTCCCAGGCCTCCAACTTAATCTAATTCCCCAGTCCATAAATAACAAAGCAGATGTCTAAATACTGATTCACAACAAGAAAATCAATCCCCTGTAGGCCAACCTCTACCCTGTAGATAGTCGGTTTCTGAACAGAGCTCTTGTATTTAATAACCATTTCAGAAATAGCTTCAGATACAGAAAGATCCAATTAGAACCCTGGCATCTAAGAATAAGGATAACCTCCTCATTTAAAATTGAATATACTGAAACTAACATAACTCTTATTTAAGGCCTTTTCATTGACACTAATGTATTTGGCTATCTGAACTTGGGGTACATCCGTAATTGGCAGAGTATGACTCACGGGCCAAATCTGGCCTGCTGACCACTTTTGTGTGACCCATGAATGAAGGATGGTTTTTACATCTTTAAATGGTTGGAAAACATTTAAAACAAGAATAGTATTTCGCAACATGTAAAGATTATGTGAAATTCAAACAGTATACCTAAATAAAATCTTATTAAAACAGAATTAGGTTCATTCATTTATTTATATATTACACATGATTGCTTCACGCTACGACAGCCAAACTGAGTAGTTGTAACAGATGGTGTATGACCCACATAGCCTAATATAGTCACTATCTGACTTTTACAGGAAGTTTGCTGACCTTCTATCTACAATTTCGATTTTCTGGAATAGACCTAAATTTTCAATGTTATCCTCTCTTGTGAATGTATGTGTCCTAATTGTTTGATAAAACATGTGTTAACTATAAATCTTCATCTATACAGTATAAAATGACTTGACTCTCTAAATAATCAAGTTCATGACATTAAGAAGGCACTGAAAACAAGAATTTGTTATACCCCGAGTCCTTATTTCACATTCATAGCCTAGTGAAGTGTCTGAATTTTGACCCATATTTATCTAACACCAAATGACTGGGAATCATTCATAGTAAAACACCCCTAGGGATGACATGTGAGTCAATTCATTTAACATCTGTGCTTAGGAAGTCATTCAGATTCTCTCAGGTGTTGGACTTTAGGAATCCAAAGAATAGTACAGTTTCTACCCTCAAAATATTCCATCATATGGAAGAACACCTAAGGTGAGAACTCACAGTATATGTCAGGGGCATAAACTAATTCTATGGTTCTATACCATTATGGGAATTCTTTACAGGTTGTAGGCCAAATGAGGAAAGTAAGTACAGAATTGTTAGTGTTTTATGAAGACAGGTTGTTACAATTTAAAAATAGCCATTTATTCAAAATTTGTAATCTTTATAATTTTTTAAAGTTAAAGTCTTTATTTTATGAAATAATGACATAATTATAGGAGATGGCATTTTTAATTTTTTTCTATTAATTTTATGTGTTATAATCTTACATATTAAGCATATGTCCAAAGCTAAAAATCAAAATAGTAATTAATAATAACAATAACATAAAAATCCATGAAATCCTGAAGTCTGGAAACTACTGATCTGGTTTGGCAAAACTAGCATGTCCAAGTAATGCAATAGCTATTGGAAAGTTTCAAGGGTGAGGTTGGTATATTCAAATTACCCAGAATCATGATAGTTAAATGGAAAACTTTAAATTTAATTTGTGAGTCAAAGGGGAAAGCATTAAATTTCTGCACTGGAGAAAACATAATTAGAGCTGTGCTTCAGGGTGATGAATTTGGCAGCAGCGAGACTGGGTGAGGAAGAGACCAGAAGCGGGGGATCATTTAGGAGAAGACTGTCCAAATGAGAGGTAATGAAGTCCTGAAACTAATAGTGACCATAGGAGCAGAAAGGAAAGAAGAGGCGGAAGACACTTTTGGAGTCAGACTTCACAGGACCTTGTGACTAACTGGATAGAAGAGAGGAGAGGATAGACCAAGTCAAAGAAGGTACTAAGGTTTAGGGCGAGGTAACTGGATAGACATGGGTACCATCATTAGAAACAGCAAATGGTAAAAAAGAAACAGATTTGGGAGAAATTGCAAATGCAATATAAACTCTACAATAAAGAATGAAACCTAGGCTAGATATAAGGCACAGAGTGTGGCAACTGGAAATATGAATTTGATTATGTAAATGCTGTAACACCACTGTGACCTCTTCATTATAATTTCTGTCCACAGGAACAGAAACCTAAAGAACTGTCTTTCCAGAAGACTGTGGGATTTTAAAAAATTGAAGTAAACAAATACAATGAAAGCTATCCCTTCTTAATTGATAAAGTACCCTAGAGGAAAGGTAGGTCATAAAAGTTGGACATCCTTACAGATCCCTTAGTTTTCTGGACATGATAACGGCTCTTAAAATTTCCACAGGAAACCAGCACTTTCTGTGTATAGCCTATCTGGCTCCATCAGCTACCCACTTGGCTCCAGGAAACAGTCAGTGTGCTGCAGTGTAGAATTATCACTCCCACTGCTTAGTTACCAGCACCTAAGACCATGGATCATAAATAATTCTAACAATTCTAAACTTCAAGAATGTAATGAATTATGAGCTTTTCATCAGAAGACATGGGGATCAATAGAAGCAGAAGGTTTCTAGATAAGCACATTCCATAATTACTGCTTAGGACTGAATAAATCAATTTAATACCACACTTCAGAAAAGTTTTCAAAATGTATTTTCCCCCAGATTTATTAGAGTAATGGTGTGTTGGTTCATGGTTCCATCCCATCTCCTTCTTAATATAACCCTTTAAGGAAATTTAATTTCTACTTCAAAAGGAGTTACATAAAACATCAATTCTCTGTAAATGGATTTGACACATTTCTGTTTTATTTTTTTCCTCTGGAGGAGATGAATCAATCATCCAGTTACTTCTCAATTTATCTTATTTCCTCACAGTGCCACTAACTTAAATTTATCAGGCTTATTTAGCAATTAGATAATAAATAGGTATTTTAATATTCTTTACTTACAACCTAATCACCCAGGTAATGAGGCCGAAATAGATTGCATGATGCATGACAAGCTAGCCACTACTTTCGCATTTAATAAACCTTTTGTGGAACAATTAAAAATGCATACTTGCTGATCACCTAAGCAGTCTACGAAACTGTAAATAATTGAACATTTTAATGCTCAGTGCCAATAACTGTAAAAAAAATTACTTGGGTTATTATTTCTGTTGTAAGAAGCACATTAAAGAGTAACAGGAACCATAATACAAATGTATATATTTGTTTTATGGTATGTGTTTGTGTGTTTGTATTATAATATATATAATTAAAAATTCACTGGTTGTCTAAAGGATTAGTCTGCAGTACATAAAATAGGATTGTTTAACAGCTCCACACTGCAAAATGCTGCAAGGTTAAATAACTGATGATGTTTCTGAAAGTGAAAAAAGACTCTTGATAAAACTAGTGCCATCGAACTCTTCAAGGCTTTCTTATGTTCTTGTCAAATGAATATCCTATTCATTAGTTTTAAGTGTGTACGTTTTTTAAAAATATTCTATAAGAAAGTAAAATAAGAGATCTGTGAGTATACAAAAGAAAAAAAAATCAGGGTAAATATCAGCAAGCTCTTGCAGAAGAAGAGACTTCAGTTGTTAAAGCAAGTTGTCAATAATGCCTACAGAAATTCTTTGCCATTGAATTAGATATTAAAGATCTATGAGCCAAAGAAGATCAGGAACTCAGAGTGAAAGGAAAAATAACAGACTTTGGTAGTCATGCACACGCCTTCTTTTTACCCAAAGACTTGAAACGGAAGGAGAGGTAAGCAAAGGCCCTCTCTGCCTTCCTTTCTCAATCCAAAGGACCCCACAGAGGCACAGCCTCTCCAAATCAGGGTCCTGAGGCCACATCATTATAACTCAACCCCAAGAAAAATCAGGGTATTTGGAAGTGAATGGAAAATTCAGGGGGTGGGGGAAAGGTAATCAACATTAGTTATAGAAACAGCTCTTTTAGAATTTTCAATCATGCAAGGATATTTTTTTAAATCAGATGTTGAAAGATACATTTGGGGATACTGTCATTGCTTTGTATCATGTACTGTTTCATCCTTTGCAGTGTGTGAAGCAGTTCCTCACTCGGTTTTGCTTTTTCTGACAAGCAATATTCAGAAGACGATGATTTTATTCTTTAATTACTGGGGCTTTAAAAAAACATTACTTTTTGAAAATCATATGCTGAATAAAAGAGAACCCTGGAAATGGAGTAGTGATTCTTCATTCTTTATGAACTGTTTCTAATAAATAGAGAATTTGATATCAGGAATACATCCTGGGGTGCCTAGCTGGCTCAGTGGGAAGAGTATGCAAGTCTTGATCTCAGGAGTGTGAATTCATGCCCCATGTAAGGTACAGAGATTACTAAATAAATAAACAAATTAAATACACTTTAAAAAAAGGCAGGGGAGAATAGGTTCTTGAGAAAAACAAAGTTACAGAATAAGAATTTGGTCTAACCTTGGAAGTATTGGCCAACATCCTAATACTTGATATTTGCTTGATTAAAAAAAACAAGAACAGGGGCGCCTGGGTGGCTCAGTGGGTTAAGCCTCTGCCTTCCCCTCAGGTCATGATCTCAGGGTCCTGGGATCGAGCCCCATATCGGGCTCTCTGCTCAGCAGGGAGCCTGCTTTCCCCTCTCTCTGCCTGCCTCTCTGCCTACTTGTGATCTCTCTCTTTCTGTCAAATAAATAAAATCTTTAAAAAAAAAAAAAAAAAAACAGGCTGTCCCCCAAAGCACTATAAATATGACTTTAGAAATCAAGAACTTGAATTAAACAATTAGTAATTCATAGGAGTTCTAACCACAAAGTAGCATATTTATATACATTCCAGTTTTCATTCTCTCTTTAATATTGTACATTAGATGTGATGATTGTGTTAATTTCTGAGAATGACACTTACCAAAACTGAAGACAAACAAATAGAAAAAGATGGCATTGCATTAGCAGTGTCCCAGGGACTAAGGTTGTAACTGGAGTTAAGAACCAATTTCTACCTTGAAGCACTTAGTAAAATTATTTGCTTGTCTTGAAAATGCTCCTAAGCATGAATTAAATTGGAAGTTCTCTTTTCAGATACTAAACTAAAATAATCAGTCTCCCTCCCCTTGTCTGGGTCCTTGTACCAACAGCATAGTTACTTCAGGGTGACTTTTCTGCCAATGTTACAAGTGCAACTAATCTTACCAAAGGGAAGATTTGTGTGAAACTTTTCATTAAATCAAGTGTCTGCCTATAACATCCTACTCAGCCACAGTAAACGATCTTCCCAGGGAGAGGGAAAACAGACAGAAAGGAAGAGGAACATACTAGAGGACGGTTCCTGTATTCCAGACACACTGGTCCTTCTTGCATGCCTGCTTCTGACTGTGCACTTCTTTTAAGGCCTCTGGAGGAGCAGGGGTAACGTAAGCAAACTGCTCAGTACACAGCTCTGTCAGCTCGGTAAATTAAAACGTTTGTTAAGTACCAAACATGAAAAGCTTTAAAAACAGTAAACATAGAAAGAGACAAGCAGGAGGACAATAAATTCTGAATTTCAGACACCATGATGAATTTGCCTCTGGTAGATCAAGAGTAGAATCGTCCCCCTTTAGGGAACAGCCTATAACCAGAATAATCATTGTTTGGAAGGGACATCTACAATAGCTCTGGTAAGCTAGAAGAGAAAAGAAGGGGAGAGGTGGAGTGGAGAGGGGAGAGAAGAGAGGGAGGGAGGAAGGGAGGAAGGAAGGAGGGAAGGAGGGAGGGAGGAGAGGAAGAAAGAAGAGAGGAGGGAGGGGAGGAGAGGAAAGGAGAGGAGGGAAGGAGGAAGGAAGGAAGGAAAGAAGGAGAGGAGAGGAGAAGAAAGGAGAGGAGAGGAGAAGAGAGGAGAGGAGAGAGGAGAGAGGGAGGGGAGGAGAGGAAAGAAGAGGAGGGACGGAAGAAGGAAGGAAAGAAGGAAGAGAGAGAAAGGAAGGAGGAGGGAGGGAGGAAGTAGATTACCAAGAGGTACACTGGTCAAAAAAATTTCAAATGATTAACATACAGAATATTCTTTCTCAGTGGGCTTTAGGACTCTCTCAATGGATAATTCCAATCTTACTATAGTAGCACCCAAATGTATTTTATCTTATACTCAATAAATATTTAGATCTCAGGTCCTGAAAAAAAAAAAAAAAGAGTTAAAAAGTTTGAATTGTTCTAATTATTTTATAGAAAAGTATTGTTTTATGATATTTTGATCATCCATGATATCATATTCTTTGCATTCCTTTTCTACATAGTCTTACCCCTACTTCAATAAGGAAGGAAAATGAAGTGCAACAATAAAAGTATTGGCTTAAAAGTCAGAAAATCGTCAGTTTGATGTCCAAATCCCCTATTTCTAGCTCTGAAATCTTAGGAGGGCAATCTGGCTTTTTCATGTCTCAGTTTTCTCATCCATAAAATGATAACAATAATAGCTATCTAAAAATAATAATCGTGGGTCTTAAGTGAGATAATGTAAATACGTCCTGAAACAGATATGTCCAATGTTACTTGTAATTCTCATTCTGGTATTGATAAGATTTGTATTGTTGTTGAGAATTATTTAAATTACACACAAGAAGTTGATCTACTCCCTAGGGAAAGTATATTGTACTATTTAAAGAAAATAGAGCTATCTTTAGCTTTAGGATCACACACCATAACTATCTTAATATTTTCCCCCTCTATCTTGGTTTAAAAGAGAATATTGGATTCTTGGAAGGGAATTTCTATACTATGACTGTCTCTCCTTATCTGCATCAAAGCACTTTTAATTATATCTTACCGTGAAATGGAAGAATAAAATGAGGAATATACAAATTATATTCATCAAGGAGAGGATTAGTGGAAAACACTCAGACCAAGTGGTATCAACTGCAAACATGTGAGTGGCAACTTAACCTTCCTGAGATAGGAACCATTAAGAGGAAAAAAAAAAAAAGGCTCTTTTTGAATAAAGTGCTGTGAGATCTTGGTAAGTAGTTTCTTTACAAACTTATTGCATTTCTGCTAGTACTCCAAAAAATATTTTATTCATAGTGCAAAGACACCATAAAAATCAAAAGTCCTCAAACTTGAGAAGGTCTTTGTACAACCCTGAAAGGACATTAAGAATAAATCAATGCCTGTTCTTACAATTTTATTTAAATTGCAAATTCAAATCTCTCTTCACTATAGGGTTTTTCTTCCATTTGTTAATGTTATCCTTGCTCTAGAAGGAGAATTCATGAGTCCAAATGCTCTACCTGACAGGTAGACAGACCTCTCCAGAGGTTACTTGCAACAGAGGCAGTACAGAATAAATCTGGGATCAATCCACTTGTGGAAAAGATTTGGAGAAACATCTCAAGATTTAGTGTTTTCATGGTCAAGTTAAGATCATTGCCATTTCAAAGCTTGTCCTTGATTGGCAGTACAGCTACCTCTAAACATTTTCATCTCAGGAAAGGAAAAGTAAGCATAAGGAATCCATCAAGGCTGCAGTTACTATTAATGTTGCAGAACTGGAGACCTGAATAAGTTTCAAGCAGTAAATCCTAAATGTTGCAGAAGTGACCCATCTACTACTCTTCTGTTCTGCCAATCAAGTCCATGTTGCAGAAAAATCTATAGCCTATCACAGACCCTGAAAAGCTTTCATTTCTCACCAATCTCATCTGATAGATGAGGTAACAGCAGAGAGAAATGGACCGCAAAGGACTTCTTAATGATATACAAGAGGAATTGAAATACATTTAGTCACTCCTCCAAACATGTGACATTTATTGAAGACATGCAACCCGTATGGTACCCACAGAGTTTATAATCTACTAAAAGACAGACTTGTAAACATCTAACTATGTAAGAAAAAATTTTGGAAGTGTGGTTATTAGTTGACTGTTGCCTAGAGCTGTGGTAGGGCTTCTAATAAAAATATATATATATATATTCATATTAACACCAAAAACAATAAAATTAAGGTACCCAGGAATAAACCTAACAAAAAATGCACAGGTCTTTATAGAGAAAAGTCCAAAATATTAAAGTTACTTTCCTAAAAAAAATAAATAAAGTTACTTTCCTAATTAAATTAAATTAAATTAAACCAATGCAAATTATATTAAAATCCAAATAGAGTATTTCATGAAACTGGAGAAATGTATCTATCCATCTACCTATCTGGCTAGCTATCCAGCACCATAATACCAAGACTAATAAAGACACCTTTGAAAAATAAGCGTGGAAAGAGAAAACTTACTCTACTATATATCAACATTTATAACATCATTGTAATTAAAATACAGGATGGTGTTTGCAGAGAGATAGACAAATTGACCAGTAACTGGACTAGCAATCAGAGAAAAGGAATTTTTTAAAAACCTCATGAATATATTAATTTTTTATTTGATATTTTATGATATAATTTAATAAATATTAAATTATATCTTATTTAGAGGTGGCATTATTTAATAATGATACTGAGATAATTACTCATATGGATCTGTACTTTAAATGGTGCACAAAAATAATTTCCAGACCTATTTAATATCTATATGTAAAAACAAAATTATTTTTCAAAAGAAACTATAGTAACACATTTAATGACCAGAACATTGAGAATGACTTAGACAGAAAAATTATAAGCTATAAGAGAGTAAAGATTGATACATTAAAATAATTATGTAAAGATAAAACTTTTGGGTAATAAATAAATAAAAGCCTGCAAACAATGTCAAGATGGTTTCAGCAATACACAAAACTAACAATGTTTTGTGTTTAGGATATACAAATTTCTTTCTCCCTCATACTGTATAAATCAAAAAGAAATAAATAAAATAGACTAAGAAATAGACAATTCACATAGGAGAAAACACGAATGGCCAAGAAAAATGAACATATGCTCGATTTCACTAGAAGTCTAACAAGTGAAAATATAAACAGTAATATATCACGACCGTAAGTCTTTCTTTTTGTCTTAAGTCTGAAAATGCCAAGTGTTGTCAAAATCACAGAACTAGAATTCTCATACTTACTGGGGGGAGTATAAAGTGTTGTAAAACTATTATTAAGAAGTATTCTAGCAATATTGAGTAGAGCAAAAGATATAGAACTTCCAACTACAGGCAATTCCTTTCTTAATTAAGCACTCCCAAAAAACTCCAAGGAATGTTCAGTGAGACATATAAAGCATATTTTTCATACTACTGTTTTCAATAGTGAAAAATTAGAAAGAACCCAAATATCCATCACAGGAGAGAGGATAAATATATTA
Source organism: Potos flavus (assembly GCA_028534135.1). Lineage (NCBI taxonomy): Eukaryota > Metazoa > Chordata > Mammalia > Carnivora > Procyonidae > Potos > Potos flavus. Next base: position 19,929,835 of record CM052894.1, on the reverse strand, counting down.
TGATAAAGCCTTACAATAGAGTACCATAAACATCAATACAAATGACCTATATCTCTATACCTACATCTATATCATTACCTATTGGCCCAGATAGATCTTTAAAAAGTAATTTTAAGTAAATAAAGTTGTAGACTGGAAAGGCACTGTGATACTATTCATATAAAATATAACAATGTGGAGAATATATTACTATACTACATCTTTAATATATATTAAAATGTTTATATAATTTGTTTTCAAATGATAAAATGATAAAAATATTTATGAAGGTGATAAACAAATCCAAAATAGTGACTACCTCTGGAGTAAAAAAGAAAATATTGGGAAAACATACAAAGACAGAACCAACCATAGCTGTAAAGAGAGAGCAGGAATAAAACGCAAATGTGCCTGCTAAATTTAAATGGCAAAATGTTAAGATTTGTTAAAAATTGGACAATAGGCACAGGTGCTGGTAATATTCTCCATACTTTTCCTTATATCTGAATAATTCACTAAAATTATTTAAGCAGTTGACTCAAACTTATTAAGAATTTCTAGGCTAAAATATTTGAACTTGAACTACTTAATGGGAAGTCCACAAAGGTTCTTAAATCATACAGTAGCTAAATAAAGATCCCAATTGCCTCAGCTTAGCAGCAAAAAGATTTCATTTCCTGCAAATAATTATGATCAGCCCTAACCTATTTTTTGAACTCACATAAAGAACGGTATTCTTTACATCTGAACTTACATGTTCTACTCTAAATGTCCCAGATAGGGTTTCTGGATTTCCTTCTAAAGTATGCTTCTCCTGTAGTCTTCTCATTTTCAAATAATGGTAATCCCATTATTTGAGCTACTTTATAAACCTTGGAGTCATTTATTACACTTTTGTTCATTTGCCCTATCTTCAAATTCTAATTGCTCTGTATCAAAATGTATTCAGGTTCTTACCATTTCTTAGCTTTTCCATTACTAGTATGTTTATCCAAACCACCATCTCTCTTGCCTTGATTAGTGAAATGACCTCTACAGAAGTCCCCTTATTTCTATTCTTGATATTTTATATATTAACACAGATCTAGAACGATTCTCTGGAGAAAAGTAAGTTAATTTCAACACTTTACTCAAAAAATCCCCAATACCTCCCTGAACTGAATGCCATAGGTGTCACTCAGGTATCTATCTTATGCAGTAAAAGGACATTTATTTCCCCAGTTGCTGGGAGTGTGGGCTGCTAAGAACTTATGGCTGAGTCTCTTTCTAGTAATTGTCTTTGGCCAAAGCAAGTAGCCTCACCCCAAGCTGGACTCCCTTCCCAGAAGCAGCTCCCATTTAATGGCTGGTTAATGCATGAGTACAAAGGTCCAGACTCCTTGCCTCAATCTGGAACAACTCTGAAGGATCCACTTAGCTCTAAACCTACTCCTATGATTTTTTGAGGTTCTACTGCATTTACATCATGGTTCAATTGCTCCTTTTGCTAAATCCCACTTCCCCCACTTCCTTCAGGTTTTGTTCTAAGAGCACTCCCCAGTCGACCTCCTGTTCATCTCTGCCTGCAAGTTCCTATACAATTTGCTTTTCTTCTACCCTTACTTCTTTTCCTTTACCCTCTCTCTCATTCCTGCTCCAGCCCATTGGTCTCCTGGCTGTTTCTGGGAGGTACAAGGCACGCCCTTACTCAGAGCATTTCCACTTATGCTTACCTTTTCCAGGAATACTGCAGAAATACATTACCCCTCCCCCATATCCTTCAGCTGCATGCATTCAAAGTTTACCCTTCTTTCAGCACCTAATTTAGAAATTGTAATCCCCCTCCACTGTCCCATTCCCACATCCTATGCCCTTTAGTTTGCTTTTTTTTCTACATTGCATTCATTACCATCTTATATCAACATATCTTATTTTATTTAATGTCTATGTTCTCCACCTGGAACAAAGATTGAGGAAGACAGGGGATTTTGTTGCTGCTGTATTCCCCAGGGCCCAGAACAGGACCTAACACACATTGAATGAATCAATGAATTAAAATACATTCAGGACCACATTAAAGAGGATCATTTGCATTTCAAAGAAATTTCCAAAGGATTCTATGTTCTGCGCCAAATGTCTCCATTCCTCCCCAGGTAAGTGGTTCCCTGAAGTAATATCCTTACCCCAAGACGAACCACTAATGCTCCTGAGAAGGCAGGAATTGGTACCCACCCGGAAAAATAGAAGTAAATTTTCAGTTAAATCGTAGGTTCCTAAATGAGATTTTTCCTTTTTGTTAAACTGAATTTTTGTAATAAATAAGAATATTTACCTCACCTTCCCAAACGTGGGGGCGCGTAGGGGAGAGGCAGAGGGAGGGTTGATTTTAAAAGTCCCACATTACAGCCCTGGGGACAAGAATTGAAGCAAAGGATGGCAGAAGTTTCAAGGCTGTAAAAGTGTAATGAAAGCAATGATTCGAACTTATTCCTTACTAATGTATGGCTTACAGGTCACAAGGTCATCAAAACTTACATTACTTACTTGGCATTGATTTACATATTCCTTACAAGAAAAAAATTACCTCCCCAGAGTCTCTTTGATAAGATAATATTAATATTCTGCATTCTGAATACATTTAATGCATGTCTAAAATGATTTCATATCCATTATCTCATGTGATCTTCACACAAAGCCACTAGCAAAATCAATAGGACTAGCTTTATTCCCATATGGCATAAAAGGAGAGTCAAACACAAAAGCTTTGTTAAATGTTTAAGATCATGCTAAATTCATCAAGGACTTTGAATCTTTCTACTAAGTATATTGCTCCTTACTGTTTCCTGTTAGAAACTGCTGAGCTCTGAAAAAGGGACAAAGAAGCTCCAAAGGATAATTATGAATCTGAGATCAAAAGGTGTTTTCAGGTTTGTGTCAGAAAAGATCTGTTAAGAAAATGCAAACTGTAAAGACATTAAAGAACCACACAGGAAAAACCATAAGCTCATAGTAGGAAGGGAAGGGGGGGGGGAAGCCTTTCTTGAAAGGAGATAATTTAATACAAGTAAAATTGTAGTTTATTTCTCATTAAAAAAGCATACCCCCTTTGTTTTGTTTCTAAATTACAAGTAACATCAATCACTCAGGAGAAAAGCAGCAGAGCAGAATGTCTTAAATCCCCTAGGTTCAATAAAATTCTTCATTGGTATAATTCAGAGTACCCTCCCCTTAGATTTCTTAAAATCTCATTTTATTATAATTGAAATTTAATCAATATGCAGTTTGGGTTACTTATACTCCTGAACAAGTTATTAAGACGGTGCTTACAGGATACCATAACCACCAGCTGATTAAGTAAAAGGGGGAGAGAAAAAGGCAAACTCAATGTTAGTGCTCTGAGAAGAAATAACAATGGATTGACTCAGAATTTCACTTTTAATGACTGTGTGTAGGTAGAGTTTAAATCATTTCTCAATTATCTTCACTCTTCTGCCTAAGCTATAACAACCTATAATTTCTTTGCCACAAATGTATTCCACTGAATGAATTTAAGTTTGGGAAATACTCTACAGCATGAGCCAGGTCAGTAGTAAAAGATATCCAGTCCTACCTCACCAAATAGTCCGTGATTACTGTTATCATCATTATGATTGGATATGTGTTCAGCAAGCTCTTAAGTTTCTGAATAATTTTTGAACATTAAGGAACACTGCTAACAGTCCGCCCTGTGTATATATAGATATCCATGTAAAGATAAACACTGTAACGAGATAAGAAAAAAACCCATGATGGATAAGGGAAGGCTAGACTTTAGCTGTGCCATTGTGGTTTTTAAACACAGGCCACCCCATTCTTGGTCTATTGGAAAATTAGCATGCAAGTGGGTCCCTAATTTCTACCTCCAGTCTAGACCAGCATTTCTCAAACCATTTATCGTAAAAGAAAATTGTTCCTTTTTCTTCCCTTTCAAATCCACCACTGATGGATGTTTTTGTAAAACACAGTAAATATACAGATAACTAGAAAAATGAAATAAAAAGCCAAAAGCATGTTGAACACAGCCCTTTTTCATTATTAGATTCAAAGGCATAAAATTGCTCTGGCAAATGACCATAAAATTATTTAAATGCTTATGCTCAATTTTGGTCCTTCTCATGGACTAGTGACAGTTTGAAGACTGACAACCATCTGAGGAACACCTACCATACAGCACAGATACGTTGTATAGAGGTCATGATGAGAAAGTTAATGGTGATGGTTAAGAGTTATGAAAATCTTACTGTATGTGAGACATTGTGCTTAAGCATTTCTATATATTGTCTTGCTTAGTCCTCACAATGTTCCTATGAAGTCTTTATAAATTTTAGCCTCACTGTACAGGTGAAGAAACTGAAGCCCAGTCTTCTAAGCTTTTATTTGAATTTGTTAGTTAACATACAGTGTAACATTAGTTTCAGGTGTACAATATAGTGAGTCAACACTTCCACACAACACCTAACGCTCATCATAAGTGCCCTCCTTAATCCTCCATCACCTATTTCCCTCATCTTCCTACCCATCTACCCTCTCTGGTCACCAGCAGTTTGTGCTCTACAGTTAAGAGCCTGTTTCTTGCTTTGTCTCTCTTTTTTTCCCTTTGTTTTTTGTTTTGTTTCTCAAATTCCACATATGAGTGAAGTCATATGGTATTTGTCTTTCTCTGATTGACTTATTTCACTTAGCATTGAATTCTCTTGCTCCGTCCATGTCATAGCAAATGGCAAGAGTTCATTCCTTTTATGGCTGAATAATATTCCATTATACACACATACACACATATACCATTATATATATATATATATATATATATGTATATATATGTATATATACACATACATATATATGTATGTATATATGTACACATATATACCACCTCTTCTTCATTCATTCATCAGTTGATGGACACTGGGGCTGCTCCCATAGTTTGGCTATTGTAAATAATGCTGCAATAACCATAGGGGTGCTTATATCTCCTCAAAATTAATGTTTTCATCTCATACTCACCTTTGATGTCTAAGTCCTTGGCCTACTTTCAGCAAGAATCCTGTTTGATTCAGAAACAATCCTCCTAAGTTTGAGGTGATTTTCCATCACTGATCTTCTCACCCTGCTTCTTGTCTACAATTTCCCAGCTGTCTTCACTGTACTTAGTTTTGAGCCTGATCTCTCTTCCCTGTTGGGATAGCCTTGAACAAAGTCTTCTTTACTGTTTTAACAAGTATCAGAATAGTTTTTTCTTTAAATGAAGGCAAGCCCTTTTTACCCATAAAACTCAATAAACAGTTTTGCAAGAAAAATGAAATGTAGAATGTGTATTTTAAGTAAACCACAGAAGAAACCATTTAAATAGCCCATATATCTCAGGAAACAAACTGAGGGTTGCTGGGGGGTGGAGGGAGAGGGATAGTGTGGCTGGGTGATGGACATTGGGGAGGGTATGTGCTATGGTGAGTGCTGTGAGTTGTGTAAGACTGATGATTCACAGACCTATACCCCTGACGCAAATGATACATTATATGTTAATAAAAAAAATAATAAATTTAAAAAAATAGCCCATGTAATTGCTTCTCACTAACAATCAAAGATTGTTTTCTTAATTCGAGGCAATAGACCATAGTGGTTAAGAGCATGAAGAAAAACTTTGGATCCTAGATCTTCCATTTACTGGCTGTAGGACTTTGAGCAATTCTATACAGAAAGCACCTGTATTCTTCATTCATCAGTAAAATGGGAGTGTGATACCTCATAAGACTGTTGTGTTAGATGTGAATATGCATAAAACATAGACAAAATTGCCTATCACAGAGTGAATGTTTCCGTGTTAGTTATTTTTATTCTTGTCATACTCCTACTCCAGTAAGGGTTTTAGATACCAGATATGCAATGTGATACTCCTGAAAAGTCTTTTTGTTGTGTAAAATCCTGCTCCATCCCAGGTAAATTAACAACTGGGTTCACTCAGTGGGGTTGGGATAAAATAAGAAACACTTTTAAGGTGTCCAACATCCTGTGCTTGGTATTGTGCAAGAAAAGAACTTTTCAGATTATCATGATAACAAAATGATGGGGTTATCTCCACTAACACCTATAAAGTAGCTCAAAATACCTTCATCATTCATCCATGCACATCACTGATGAATAGTCAGGTGCTGTAAAAATCACCAGTGATGTTTTATCCTTCTACTGGATCACTTATTTCAGAGCTTGGCTGAAGAAATTGTATTTTTAACCAATTCTTGATTTTTACTGGGTAGAAACACAGGCATTTTCCCTTTTGCTATATTCTCGTAAAGAAAACCAAGTTTCAGAAAAGAAAGCTTGCTTCAAATCATTATAGTAACATGATGATCCTTTAAATGTTTTATAGTACATTTTAGCTTTTAGTAACTTTGCTTAATTTCCTAACTAGAGGGGCAATTTCCACACTTGGAATCCCTGTCAATTGTGGGTGAAAAGACAATGAGCCACATAGCTACCACTGACCAGGAAATAACTTTATTCACACAAATAGGCATCTTTTGTGTATTTTTGTTCCTTTTCATTATGGAGTCACATGAGTTATAAGGTTGTAAGGGTCAAGAAGAAAATTGTCTCTACCCACAAATCTCCCAGGGTGTGTGTCTGTGTGTGTGTGTGTGTGTGTAATGGATATAGATTCTGCAATAGATCCTACCTACCCTTTTAGAGAGAGTTTGTCAAGCTTCCTTGGCCACTGAACCAGATGGATGCATGGTACCTTCTATCATTTTGGAGCCAAAGGCATCTCATGATGTCCAGATATAAAGGGAGATATTGAGACCACACTTGGTACCTTTTATGAGTAGGAAATGGAGCCCTATTTTCCATGGGACTTGTTTGTTCCTTTCTTAAGAGATTTTTGGCACGGAGAGGAAACTGGTTTCACTCTGCAACCAGTACCACAGATTCATATACATGGCATTACACTTTCTGACTCATATTCCAATATACAGATGCGTTTTTGCAACTCTAGTAAAGAACAGGTCAAGGAAGGACTTATTTCAGAATTCATTATGTCTTTACTGTTTTCTAAACTGATACTCATCTCCAGGATGGCAGAGATCACCTTTCCTTTAGCTGTGCATCAATCACATTATCAAAGCCTGATGCTTTGTGCCCAGAGACACCATATATATATATATATATATATATATATATATATATATATATATTTAATTTATTTGATTATTGTTCATCTCCTCTTTAGAACCAGAAATGGTGTGTTAATTTAGGAGAAAGGGGGCTTTAATGACTTAAAATCTTTAGATAAAATGTATGTTATTTCATTATTCTAGTCATCACAGCTCTGTGAATACAGTTACACAAAGATGTCTTTAACATAATCAAGGACGAGAAATAATTGTCTCCTCAGTCCAAAATGCCAACATTTTGCCAATTATGTCACAAAAATCACCATAGAAACATGTATTTTTTTCCAAGACCAATTTAAAGGAGGAAGAATACTGCTCAGTTTCAATAATGAAAGTGGGTAGAATTTGTCCTTAAAAGTCATGCTGAAATTGTTTTTAAAGTTTGCATGACTGTAATTATCCTCAGGCTGAATGTTGTAAATACAATCTATAAAACAAAAAAGCAAATAAAATTAGCCTCACTCCTTAAATGATTATTCCTTCTGACTATGGGGGGAGAAAGCATTATTTTTAGAAAGTGCATTCCTCTTTAAATTGCTGGGCAGAATAGCTCATTAGAAGGACTTCTCTTAAACAGAAACATGGAAATCTTCTAACGGCTTCCTTTTTAAATAAAATAAAAATTGAAAATAGATAATTCAGTGGATTTTTAAAATGTTAATCAGAGAAGGAAATTGAAATAATGAGCTCCTAATATGTTTTCTGAGATATTTAAGATTTAACCCATATCGAAGATAAACAAAAATAAAAAGGTTTAACCTATATTCAAATGATTTCCTTTTGCTAAGGCTCTATGCATGTATATATGTATCATAAATCATCAACAACAAATTTGTCTTTGTGCTATAGACTATTTGATAGAAACTAAGGAGTCGGGGCGCCTGGGTGGCTCAGTGGGTTAAAGCCTCTGCCGTCGGCTCAGGTCATGATCTCAGGGTCCTGGGATCGAACCCCGCATTGGCTCTCTGCTCAGCAGGAAACCTGCTCCCCCTCCCCCCTCCCCCCACCTGCCACTCTGCCTACTTGTGATCTCTCTCTCTCTGTGTCAAATAAATAAATAAAATCTTTAAAAAAAAAAAAACAAAAAAACCAAGGAATCTACTGAGGTAGCCAAATAGCCTCCCAGTTCCCACTCTCTCCTTATAAGACCATCTTCATGAATCTGAGTAACTATGACTCACTCAAAATTGGGCTGGTTCTTGGTTATACTATTGTAGCAGACAAGTAGGCTAAGTCACAGATACCTGTGGAAATGAAGAGGCCTTTGTCCTCTTCAATACAGAGGTGAGAAACCAGAGTCTAATATCAGCAAAGGATTAGAGTGAACCAGCCCTACATCACCCAATGATTTTGGAAATATCAGCACATACTGATGAGAGCTAGGGAATATTATGGCACAGAAATGATAAAGGACATGGTTTTGTTTTCTCTTATATCTCTACCTGTGTGTGCAGCTAATACAGTTAAAAATGTCATGCCAGTACCGGAGATTCTAAAATCTACTGTCCAAGGCAACTTAGCCTTAACTTGTAGTTCTCTTACCCACTCACTCCTGTGGAAAATGTATCTGAATTCTATTATATTTATTCAGTCATTTTATAAATATTTATTGTGTACCTACACTTTAGCAGACATTATGTGAAACACAGAGAGTAACCTCTAGTTGCTCAGAATCTCATTGTAACATATCTAAGGAAAACAACTGTAGTAATTTAAAAAAAACAAACAAACTGCTATATAGAGGCATATGTAAGTGAGTAGTCAATTCCTGGTTGAAAATCTATGGAAGACTTCAACAGACAATCAATCAATCAATCAATGTATGTACATACAAGTTGAAGAAGAGAAGAAATGAGGGTCCATGAAGCTTAATAGTTTAACAGTTTAAAGCCATCCATGCCTTCCTATTTGCTCTCAAAACTAACTTAAACATCTATCAATAAGGTCTTTATGGTCTACAGAATTTGTCTTCTCATGATATGTCCAGCATCATCACTAGATTTTATCCACTATATTTTTAGAATATGCATTAACAAGTATTTATTATTATGCTTCTACCATGAACCAGGCATTGTGTTAGGCCCTAGGAGCACAATTATGAATCAAAGAGACATACTGCTATCATGGCATTTAAAGTCTAGTGGGAGAGAAAGACAATAAATAAGTGAATATCCAAATAAAATGATGGTATATAGCAGGTGTGATGAAATAAAGAAGGTGTGGCGACAAAATAATAAAGTGGGAGTTAGTCCAGGTATAAGAATAGGACTCACTGAGTAAGCAATACTTAAGCAGAGATCTTTAGTTTAAGAAGGAACTTACCTTACTAAGAGCCTGAAAAACATCTTTCCTGGCTTAAGGAACTGTTAATGTAAAGGTCATGAGATAGAAATTAGTTTATTGTAACATAAAAAAAGAGTAATATTTGTCAAGAGGGAGGGCAGAGCTCACTGATACAAATCTTCTTATGTTCCTACTAACAGTATGGATTTTATTCAAGGCACAAAATAATATGCCCTGTACTCTTTCTCACACTGACATTTTGCACATGTGGTCCCCTCGGCCTGACCTGCTCTCCCTCTACCTTCTTCACCTGCTGTTAGTCAGATATCAGAGACCAGGTCTGAATTCACTTTTGCATCTTCAGGGTTGGCTTATATTAGCTGTTCCATGATTGAAGAATGGAAATATGGAGACCATTCTCTTGCTTAGTAAGACTCTGAATACAATGTAGAAAAATCTCTTCTGAATTTCAATGAGCACATAGCAAATAATATTAAGGTCTAATGACATAGGAGGGAATTAACTCAAGTTTGAGGAAGGAATCCACCTGCCTTCTTTGAAGAATATATACATAGCATATACTCTTTACTTTTACCTTTGAATTAGCAAAGTCTAATTATTTACCTTTTGCACCTAGTATTATTTTTAAGAGTAAATAAATGTTTTTATTTTTTTAGCGGTTTTTAAAACATAGTAATGGAGGAATTGTGGAACAAAAAACATACAAGATATATAGAAAACAGCTAAATGGTAGAAGTAAATCCTTCCTTATCAGTATGTATGTATGTATGTGTGTATGTATGTATGTATGTATGTATGTATTTATTAAAAGATTTTATTTATTTTATTTTATTTTTTCAGCGTTCCAAGATTCATTGATTATGCACCACACCCAGTGCTCCATGCAATACATGCCCTCCTTAATACCCACCACCAGGCTCACCAAACCCCCTACCCCCCTCCCCTCCAAAACCCTCAGTTTGTTTCTCAGAGTCCACAGTCTCTCATGGTTCATCTCCCCCTCTGATTTCCCCCAATTCACTTTTCCTTTCCTTCTCCTAATGTCCTCCATGTTTTTCCTTATGCTCCGCAAATGAGTGAAACCAGATGATAATTGACTCTCTCTGCTTGACTTACTTCACTCAGCATAATCTCTTCCAGTCCTGTCCATGTTGATACAAAAGTTGGGTATTCATCCTTTCTGATGGAGACATAATATTCCTTTGTATATATGGACCACATCTTCTTTATCTATTCATCTGTTTAAGGGCATCTTGGCTCTTTCCACAGTTTGGCGATTGTGGCCATTGCTGCTATGAACATTGGTGTACATATGGCCCTTCTCTTCTCTGTATTTGTATCTTTGGGGTAAATACCCAGTTGCACTTCATATTTTAAAATCAATATTTTGGTCTTGATTTATCCCATTGCTTTCGCAAGTATATATAAATATATTTTAGTTTTATAATGCAAACTTTTTGCATTAGTGTTGCAACATTGAAAAACACCAATGCAGATACAATTATAGTGAACACTCAGCTCCTTTCTCCTTTGTAAAGATGATTATTTTTTAATTATTAATGGGTCATTGGTTATTATAGACGGTAGTCTATAGAATGCATGTTACAATCTAATGATACACTTCCAGTGATGCTGTCATGATACTTACGGCAACGGGAATATATCTATCACAGCTGTTGTTGTTAAGGATATCCTTAACACATTCTACAAGGAATTTCCTAGATGCAAGAGGAGTCTTCATAGAGCAAATTTCCAGTGACAACTAGTGAGCAGAAGCATCACCCTTGCTCAGTGCAGATAGCTCCAATTGTGCAAAGAGCAAAGGAGCCAGTTGCCATGAATAATGACTAATTAGGAAAATTTTGACAAGGCTATAATTTTTATTGGTGATTCTCAGCACTGAGATAATTTCATGCTTTGTGAAAACCATTTGGTGAAAAGTTAATTCAAATCTAAACTTTGTTTTTGTAGGAATTCAGTGAAATTGATTTGACATTGGCTAATGGTTTTATAACAAGCAATCAAGATGAGAGGCCTTTAGGGAAAATTTTTTAAATCCCTCTTTTTCTTGGTTTGCCTCTCTCTCCAGCACCCCCACCCCCATGATCATTTGACTCTTAACTATAGAGGAAAACTGATGATTACCAGAGGGGAGGTGGGTAGGGAAATGGGTTAAATAGATGACGCGGATTAAAGAGGGTACTTGTTATGATGAGCACCAGATGTTGTATGGGAGAGCTGAATAATCACTAAATTATATGTATACCTGAAACTAATATTATACTGTATGTTAACTACCTGGAATTTAAATAAAAACTTTTTACAAATCTCTATTTTTTCCTATGTGATATCTTGGTAATATCAGAAAGACTTTAGCTGCTATCAATATATAGAGAAGTATATAATTCAATCGTGGCTAGGTAGGTGTGGGAAAAAGAAGCCTGTACATTATTTAACCATATTCACTGTTCCACAAGCAGAACATCTGTAAACATTCATTTGATTTAACTTATGTATTTGAACATTTCAATTCGCCACATTTAAGACAGTCTTCCAATCCTTAAATGTGAGATAGATGGACCTCTTCACAGAATTTGGCATCCAAAAGTAATATCAAATTCAATACAAATTCTCTACTTCTTGAGATATTTGAAGGGAATTGTACTTTTAAACCTTGGTCCAGGGACACCGGCGTGGCTCAGTTGGTCAACTGTCTGCCTTCAGCTCAGGTCATGATCCCAGGGTCCTGGGATCGAGTCCCATATCGGGCTCCCTGCTCTGGGGAGTCTGCTTCTCCCTCTGCTGCTCCCTGCTTGTGCTCTCTCTCTCTCTCTCTGACAAATAAATAAAATCTTTTAAATAAAAATTTAAAAAAATACTTGGTCCGGCTAATGTAATTCTTCTTCCCTTTGTGGCAACTATTTTCAATGGCAAAAACATCACTTTATAAATCCTTTAATGCGATGAGGATTGTGATGAACATCAAAAAAAATTCACAATTCCACAATGTAATTCATATTCTATGCTGCAAAATACCCTATAAGAAGGGTTCTAATCAACTAAGTAAAAAAATATTGTAAGATCTATTCATGTCCCAATAGAGCAGGAATTGGTAAACATTTTATAAATGGCCAAATAGTAAATATTTTAAACATTGTGGGCCATATAGTCTCCATCATAACTATTCAATGTCACTGTTATAGTTCAAAAGCAGCTACAGATAATATGTAAAGGGGTGTATTTGTGTTCTAATAAAACTTTATTTACAAAAACAGGCCATGAGCTGAATTTGACCCATAGCCAAAGTTTACCAACTTCTACTATACAGAAATAAGAGGTAGATCATATTAAATATGTTTTAAAGGGAACTTTATCATGTTGAAACCTTTAACTTTTATTCAAAATTCAGAAAGGGCTAGATATTAAATGATATTTCATAATAATATTTCATTTAAATATGAAAGCAGGTATCAAAGAAATAAGTAACATTTGTGCTAACATACAGTAAAAATATTGTTTTAAAGTCATTCCAGATTTGAAAAATAATTTAGATCATTCCTTATGCACAATAACCCAAATGCATAGCCAAGTTCCATAAATTCTACTTCCTCGGTCATTCAAATCTGTTCACTCTTCTTTATCCCCACACCTCCTCATGTCATTAGCATCATCTCCTTTCTTGACCATAGCAACAGCTTCCTAACTTATATCCCTGAAGTCAGTTATCCACCTTGTTCCACAAGTCCCTGTCCACTTCTCCATTCAGTTACCAGAACAATCCATGATAAATGAAAATCTAATCATACCCTCTTCTCTCTCCTGTTTAAACATTCCAAAGCTTCTGACTAAGTTTAGGATAAATTTTAATGTTAACATGGCTTGCAAAGTCTTGGCTTGATTTTGCCTGTCCTCTTCAGCACCACTATTCTTTCTTTCAACTCATCATGTTCCTTTTGCTTAAAGACATTTGCACACATGGTTCACTTTGCCTAGAATTCATTGGTAAATAATGATCTCCCCATCAGGCTTTACGAGGGGAAGAGTGGTAATGTATATTTCAGCACTTGACCCAGGGTTGACATAGAATAGATGGCTGATATAATAGGTGCTCAATAAATATGTAAGGCATGAATAATTGAATGAATATTCTAGAAGATATATTTAGACATTTGTTGAAAATACATCATGGTGGAAATGGGGCAAAAACAACGTATCGCTCTTGCCAGTAGTTAACTATATGTATACTGCTGCTTCCTAGTTTATAATTTTTTTTTTGATAAAACCTTGTAAAAGTTCTTTTCCCCTTCCCCTGTCATATAGTATTTCAATCAGCTTTCAAAAAATCCAACTGAGATTTTGTAACTTTTTTTCCAGATCACTAATACTAATTATCGAGTAGGAGCTTTCATTCCCTAAAGCATTCCCAATCTGAGACCCTTGCAGAAACTTTAGAAAAATGGAGGGCTGGAAACATTCCCAGGTCTTAAGATTCAACCTGCTGACGGCTTACGGTTATAAACTATTCAGAGGAGCAAAGCTGTTAGATCAATTTGTCTTATAGAAGTTCTAAGACAGTTGGCTCATGAACACTTTCTGATATGTTCAGCACTCTACAGCTCTTTTGCTGAGTTGACAAGAGACGTGACTTCCCAGATGTTAAAACAGCTGTCATATTCACCCCTACGGGATCACAGCAATTGCTAAAGTTTTTGTTTTTTTTCTTTCTGGATGAAATTTGCAAAATGTTTGAAACTTTGCCCTATGAGAACTGATCTTCAGCATTCAATGTTGCTACAAAGTCTCTGAGACATTTGTGAGCTGTGCGTGTGTGGGAACAGGTGTGGAATGACGGTAGAAAGGTCATAAATGAGCTTAGGATAGGATTTGTAGGGGAGACTTTTATGTCTTGATGTAGTGGACTGAAGAGTATCTTCATTTCAAAAATCAGTTAAAAGCCCAGTGTTTAAAAAGGGTGCACTGGGGCAGCTAGCTGGTTCAGTCAGTGGAGCATGTGATTCTTGACCTCAGGCTTGCGAGTCTGAGTCCCACATTGGGTGTAGAGTTTACTTAAAAACAAAATCTTTAAAAGAGATAAAGAAAGAAAGAAGGCCCACTGGAAAGAAACATGAAGTACCAGAAAGACACTAACGTGTCTCTGGGGCTCAATGTATCCCCAAATCCCTATGAATGTCTGAATATATACAATCATATTACAAGTTAAACATCCTTGATTAGGAATCTACATGCATTCAATTCTTTCTCACAGTATTTTTGTGATGATTTTTGTAATAAGAGGAGAGGAAAACCAATTCAAAGATGGAAACCAATTCAGTCATTATATGTTATTTATATATATATCCATATATCTGAATATATACGTTCACAAACCTTTGTGGAGAAACCAGAAATCATATTATCAAAATACCTTATTTTGCCAATAAAGAACTTTAATAAAAACATGAAATATTAAATAATTTGCCCAATATCACAGAACCAGTGGCACAGTCTAAACCAGTATCTAGATATCCCAACTCATATCCAATATATTTTCCACTATGTCACTGAGATAGTTGTATTTAAAGAAATAAAAAAAACTTCAGTTATATCATTCTGCAAATAAATTTCTAGTTTAATTAAGATGTACAATGATTTCTTTTTTAACTGTACTTTATAAATTGCAATTCTAAATCTCATGCAACTAAGACTTTCTTCCTCTTGTTGTCTTAAGAAACTGAGTAAGATTCACACATCAACTTATACTAATTAGGTACATTTGACATCCAAGGGAATAGAAGCTTTCAAGAAATAAAGAAACAAGAAAAATAATTCTACATATTTAAAACACACTCATATATTCTTTTCAGAAAGAAAGATTTTTGTGCTAAACAAAAATGAACAAATTGCAAAATAAAAGCCTGGGGACTATTTACTCCAACTAATATTTTATCTTCAAATGCAGTTTCAGCCATTCCTGCCTTCTGCTCTCCTGAAATTAGGACAGGTTACCTACAGTAAACCACCAGGGTAGCTCCTAGAGCCCCCCTCTGTATTTACATATATAAAGCAAGCATTAACTTGGATTGCTCAACATCCTCTTGGATGTTGAACAAAAAACACTATTTTCTTGTAAAGATAAGAAGTGGCATAAATTTACATCAGCAGGTTCTATTCTACATAAAGGAGAAAGGTTCTAATGTAAGGGGAGGTAACTGATATAATTCCTACTGTTAGGAACTGTAGTAATAATAACACTAGTACTGCCAGTAATTGTGGCTACGTTTTCCATTTTGCCCTAAACAGAAAGAAGCTTTGACATATCTACTTGCTATATGGCTCCTGTGAAATGAAGCAGCTCAAAAGGATCCTTGACCTAAAGGGTGAAATATTTTATACTTTGCCACACAATTATGCAGTCATGCACCAATTCATATCCTGAGTCATAGGAAATCATCTATAGATAGCACATTAGCTTATTAAATCTCCGGGGATAAGAACTCAGGCCAAAAGGGCATTCAGGTTTGCAGATTAAGCATTTAACCCAATCAGGAGCTGCACCTTAGGGCATCTGGAGTCAGGATGACATAGGTACACACAAGGTGCATGCCACAGTAACTGGCCCAGAGTGAACACAAATAAACAAAACTAGTATTCTGAGTTGCTGTAGAAGCAGTCCAGGTATCACCAGGGGAAAAGACAAGCTAAGTGATGAGAATACTGTTAGAACTTTTTGTGGGTTACAGGGATGTTCTGGATGAAAGCTGTTTCTCTGTAAGGTATCGCTGATGAGATACTGAGGTCCCTTCCTGAGCTTCTGGACTTCCTTTATTTCCTCAAAGTAAGTCCCTCCCCCCTCATCAGTCTCTGTCCCCACAATCTGACAGAGCCTAATTCTGTAGAAACAGGTCCCAGTCAGGAGTCTTGATTACGTTATCATATGTCAGAAGACATTTAATATGCTTGGGCAGAGGAAATATTATTACACTGTCAACTTCCCGTCCTTTAGCCTTGTTTAGTGAACACGTTAATCACTGATAGAAGTAAATGGCTTTCTCTTCAAAATGTGTAATATTCACAAGTATCTCTTATGTAAGGAGGCAGTATCACTTCATATACCTGCCACCCTTCCAGTTTGTCTAAATCGCCAAGGGATATTTTGAGAGAACACTCATGACCTAAAAAAGATGAAAACTCAAGACTTTACAAATTGATTGGTCCTTTAAGGATATACTTAGAAATGGCTGCCGCATGGTTTCTTTTTTTCTTTTACTATTTGTGGACAAAGCTGAAAGCAATAATTAGTTATGGTCAATATACCATCATAGGACGATAGTTCCTATAATTGAGAAAAGCAGCCACAATACCATTTAAAGGCAGTACCGTATTATAAAATGTATCCAAACTCCTGAATGTCATAACATCATCAGATAAGAGCACCACACTGTACTTCTTATCTTTGATAATATGAAGACAATAGCATATCTTCTTTCCTTTTATGTTGAGGAAAGTAAGAGTTGAACTAGAAATGATCCAGAAACATAAAGTAATGCATAAATCTGAGTACAACACTTAAAATGAAGAAGTTTCAAGTAGAAGTACTAAGGAGGGAAAAGAGGTAGGACAGACTTAATTGAGGGATTTAACCTTGTGAAGGTCACACACTAAAATGGTTTCTATGTGTGCGCATTGTCTCTCTCCCTCTTTGGCTCTCTCTGATTTTACAAAACCATAGACTAAAAATTACTTTCTCAAATTAAAGGCCTAACATTCAGAGAAGTGCACTGAAGACTTTCTGTAAGCAGTACGTATTTCAGAGTTAGTTTTGGTAGACGACCTTGGGGATATGGTAGATATTCAGTAAGTATTTCCTGATTTGCAATGCTTAATTTTAGAACCTGGAGGGACTCTAGATAATTATCATTTATCAAGCACAGATGATGAGCTAGGCATTTTATTTAGATTACTTCATTTTATCCGCACATCAGCCCCCAACCCCCAAGGACTATTATTATTTCTATTTTGAGGATAAGATATACGAGCTTTGGTGAGGTCAAGTGATTTACACAAGAAAAGATCTGTGACTGGTGGAAGTGAACTCCCCTTTGAGGCTTTAAAGCCTGCACTTTCAGCTTTTGTCTTTGGGTATCACTTAGTCTAACCCCTATTCCTTCCACCAGGAAAAGAAAAACAATTTTTTTTTTCAAAACTGAGATTTTTGAAACATTACATACTTGGCTAAGGTCATATGACAAGTTCATGACAGAGTTGGACTGGAAATTAGTCTCAGTGCTATTAGTTCAGAACTCGATGTTATGGCTTTAGTTTAAGGACACTGGTTCTGGGTGGCAGGTCATGTTGCATAAATCTGTACCTGCACCTGATCTTAGACAAGTCGAGTCATTTTTCCGTGTTCCATTTACTTCATGTTTAATATGAGAACATCATGCTGTCAACCAAGACTCTTTCCATTTCTGAAATGTGATGCTTCTTTTTCTGTGGCCTTTGATGCTGTTGTCCATCTATGTAGCAAACATTGCAGCTACAAACTAATTTTTTGATCAACAAGATCAGTAGAGTATGATTTCTAGGACTATAGTCATGGTCTAAGGAACCTAAACCCTAGGTTCCAAATACAGCACGATTTCCTAATTATAAGAACTTGGGGAATTTCCTTAACAGTTCTGAATCTCAGATTTCTCATTTATAAAGCGAAATCTAAAATCATGCCCACCTTAGAGGGTGGTAAGGATTAAATGGGATGTCTCACATAAATTCTGAAAAACTGCCACTCAACAAGCCGCAAATAGTTATGTGAGGGTGTTGGCAATAATGGTGATGAGGATGGTGACATTCGGATGTGTCGTCTTATGATTACAAGGCTTTTAAGTCAGTTTTTACGCTGTTAACCACAACATAAATTTCTTCCCAGTGTGGGGATAATCCTTGATAGTGATGTTCCTCAAAGACTTAAATAGAAAAAAAATTATAGATGGAGATGAGTGATTGCAGTTGTAATTAAAGCTGATACAGTCAGAAATCCTAGGACTAATATGATGAGGTAATCTCTTGTCTCACTTCCCCCAAGCCCTCCCTCCCCCCATATCCTCTTTCTCCTCTACCTTCCTTCCTTCTTTTTCCTGATAGAAATGGATGATTTCCCTAACAAGACAATAATAATGAATTTATAAGGACATAAAATTACATATAGGATATGTAAAATTATCACAAAATATGTGAATTATATACACACTTGTGAATACATTTATGTATGCATTTGTATATAAATTCCCCAAAATATTAACATATCTGGACTGTGGAATTATTGGTGATTTTAACTTTTTTCTTTATAAATTCCTGCCTTTCACAAATAAGTGTGCATTACTTCTAGTTTAAGAGGGAGACTTTAAGTCAATAAAAGTCATAGCAAAAGACCATAAGGAATCAAAATGTCTGAATGGCTATTTCTAGGTGGCAGGAATGAAGGTGGTGTTCATTCTACTCTCTATCAGCAACTGCTTTCTAAATTTCCTAATTGAGTGTGCATCTTTTTAAAATTATTTTTAAAGTGTTTAGAACCACATATAAATACTCTATAATAATATGGTAGATTTCTACCAGTACTCAACCACTTGATTTATGGGCTTAAACAGCTCCGCCTGAGACACAGGGACATCCTCACACTTAGGCCTCAAATTGTTTGACAGTGAGCAAGGTATTTATGCCCCCCTCCCTTCCTGGATGATGAAAGATAAACACCCTTTCAGTGTGATCTTAAGGCTTCACTGGGAAAATACACATGGAGTGCCGGTAACAATACCTGTCACTTAACCCCAAATCATCACCACTGCGCCTGATCCAGCACACTCTCCGACCTCTGCTGCTGTCTACAGAAAGAAGACAGAGGCCTCCTGACCAACAAATCGCTGCAGAACAACCTTCCCTGGAGTCTCCAGCACATCTCTGCACTCCCATCCCATTGTAATCTGTTAAGAGTTCTGCAAAAGATCATAACCATTAGGATGACACCACACAATCGAAGAATTACTGTGTAATTTAACAAAGCTGGTATAAATGTCTTCAAAAGGAACAAATAGAGAATTGAATTATGATCTTGGAGCAAAGAATTGTTTACCACGGTGCTTGTTTTCAGGCTTAAGTGCAGGACAATTTGTCTACACAGAGTAGTCTCAATGCACGGTTGTTCTCATCAGCGCTGGTGCCCTTCTCCAATGATGTGGCTTTGAAAGGAATTGCTTTGAGTAAAAAACATCACTGCAATCCACTATGCATTTAAATCTCACACTGTTCTTTCATAGTCTCTGCCACATGAATTTTACCACTCCCTATTTACTGATAAACCAAAACAGCAGAATAAACTTAGAGGAAACTTGGATCTAGCTTCTCAGTGTGAGGAAACCCTGAGATTTGGGGACTGTCATCTCATACATAGGCAAGTGTCTATCCGATCTGAGAAGATGCAAGTTCTACCACAAACTCCTTGCTAGAAAGAATATGGCTACTAAATCAGGAACTGCAGTAAATATTTTGCTGGGGCCAAAGGCCAAGCAGACATCTTCCCTATGGCTGATTATCATGGGGTGTATCAGAGGTTCTGGCACATAGTAGGCATTTGATGATTATTTGGATACATGAGAAAATACACAAATAATTAATATTAGCTTCTCCTTTGGATTTTAGTTTCTTGAATAGTGAACATTAAATGTTATGAACCATCTGCTTCATAGAATGTCTGACCTTGGTTTTCTTAAATCTATAGTTTCTATTTGAGTGGCAGTAAGCCTGGATGTGTGGGGTGCTGCAGAGAAGGGGAATATAAAACCCAGTCGTAACGGAAAAAATCAGAATTAAAGAATTATTTTCAGGAACAATGTATTAAAAGCTACAATATATTGCTTATTATATATCAGGCATTTTAGTATTTTATTATTTCATTTAGTCTTCCCACACAATTGTCTCCCATTTATGACTAGTATTTCCATCCTGCAGATGATGGAACTATTTTGTTGTTGTTAAACAAACTACTGTGATATTTAGTGGCTTGCAACTATCACCCTTTTATTATTCATTTTATATCTTATCATTTATGGGAATGGCTTTTCATGGCTTCATGATATGCAGGATCTCTTCTGGGAAGGTTCAAAAGCTGGATGATTCGACAATTGAAAGATGAAATGATCTGGGGTCTCCTTCATTCTCATGTCAGGCTCCATAATGACTTACAAACCAAGACTGCTGAGGAGACTGTCTTCCTCAAAGCATGTCCTCTTAGTGTTGCCAGACTCCTCACCTGGTGGCTCAGGGCTCCAAGAGCAAGTGTTCCAGACACCAAGGCAGAAGCCGCATCATCTTTCGTGACCAAGCTTTGTGAGCCACACAGAGCCATTGTTTTTGGTTAAAGAGTCACAAGCCACCCAGACTCAAAGGGATGGTACAGAGTCCCCACTACTTGATGGGAGGAGGGTCAAAGAATTTGAGAGCTATGAGACTTAAAGGGGTTAAGGAATATGACAAGTTTCAGACCTGGAATTGGGACCTAGTTCTTTTGAATTCAATGCACAGGCCATTAGTCTCTTACTCAGATGGCAAACTAAGGTTTTCATGGAGGACATTTTTGGGGATCAGTTTCAACAATAACAAACAGAAAAGGTGGGGGAAATGTTGTAATCAACTTAATTTATCATTCAAGAGGGTTCAGTTTATAAGGTAAAATATTTCCCTACAAACTTTCTTTTATTGTGTACATCTTCCAACAAATCCTTAAAGGAAAAAAAAAACAAAAACAAAAACAAGCAATAATGGTGTATTACAGCCCAGTTTGCCTGAATTATAACAAATATCAAGTTAATGAAGTCTGAACTAATCAAGTTTAATGCAGCAATAATTGTGCTGTCCCAGTAAGAGAAAGGAGATGGCTATTTAGGCTTTATTTGGTTTTAGAAGAATAGACTGTGGCTTTCAAGGTACTTACTAAGTGACTGAGCATGTGCCCATGCAAACTTCTCAATCCAGTGTTTGTCAGGAAAACAAATGTGTCATATTCTGGAAGACTTTTGCTGACAAACTGCATACACGACAGCTCTAATTAATATCAGAATCCACTCCCAGATTTGTGGGTTATTGTAATTGCTTGAGAGATCCAGCCCAGGGTAGGCAAATTTGTTTTATAAGGGACGGATAGTAAATAGTTATCGCTTCACGGGACATCTAATCTCTGTTGCAACTACATAACTCACCTGTCATCACCCAAAGGCTGCCACCGACAGCACATAAACAAACAGGCATGTCTGCATTTAGGAACACTTTATTTACAAAGACTTGCAACAAGCCAGATTTGGCCCTTGGGCTATAATTTTCTGATCCTTGTCCAAATATTTCATTTTAGAAGTGAGAAGACTGAGGCCCAAAGAGCATAGTTTACCATGTGAACCTAAAAACAATGGATGAAGCAGTAGAGAAATAGAAAAATATCCAATAATAAAAACATATATACTTGATTCCCTAAGTTCTAAACTACTGTCTGATTTTTATCATCATCAATGAATATTTATTGAATATCCCCCTGAGTGCAAAGTTCTGTACCTTGCATTTTGGCTTGTCAAGTGTCCCTTTAGGTAGATTAGAGTCACTGTACCGTTTGTTTTTATTTTCTCTCTCTCTTTTCTTGCTAAAGATAGTCAAAACTCCTCCAAATTTCATCAATTTTCAGTTGATGGATGAATTAGACTCAGAGAATCCACAAGCAGACTCCCCACGCAACGCAGAGCCTGACATGGGACTTGATCCCAGGACCCTGAGATCATGACCTGACCCAAAACCAGGCTGTCTGCTTAACTGACTGAGCCACCTCGGTGCTCTCCCCCAAAAAATAGATTCTTAAATATAGAGAACAAAGTGGTGGTCTCAGAGGGGATGTAGGTGGGGGGATGGATGAAGTAAGTGAAGGGGATTAAAAGTACACTTATGGTGATGAGCACTGAGTAATATACAGAATTGTTCTATCATTATGTGTACACCAGAAACTAACATAATACCATATGCTAATTATTCTTGAATAAATAAAAGAATGTGACAGTTTATAGTAAACCACCTTTTCCATTTTGGGGGTATACTGTCTTTCTTAAAGTCAAACCAAGATGCATAAAGGAAAATTTTGTCTTGAAGATGTAATCAAATAAATAGCTGAACTGTGTTCTGTAGTCTTTGGGGCCAAAGAGGATTTATGCATCAGCAGATTAATTGCTGACACTTCTGATAACCTACTTATGTTCCATCTATTGAACAGAGGAAATGACCAAAACTTGTTAATTTGGCATTCAATGTACTCAAAGTGCTTACTTCAGTCTTTGTTTTCAGCCCTATTGTCTGAGATTTTTTCCTCTACCAATTCTATATTTACCATAAACTTTTCCCAAGTTGCATTTTATGCTTCGCTGCACCTTTTCTCTTGCCTGTAATTCTCTTCCTCCCTGCCCAACACGCCTTAAACTTTACCCTTCCTGGAGGATCATCCAAATGTCTATTTCATCATGGAATCTTTCTTGATCCACCCAGCTAATGGGATGCATCCAGCTAACTTCTTCCATATTTAACTCAGAAATCATACTAATGCTACTTTTGTTATTACATTTAACATACACTGTTTTGTATTGTCATTGCTTATACAGATCTTTCAAGTTTTTTGTTTTATGCACCTCTGCATCTTATTCAAACACAAACAGGTTTTCCCTCTAATGTAGATAATTAAGAATAGTTTAAGGATGAAAGGGCAGTTGGATAAATACATTTCAAGTTTTGTCTCAATGATTCAAATTTCGCATTATTACTCTTCACAATGACACTGAGAACATCTTTTTTTTTTTTAAGATTTTATTTATTTATTTGACAGAGAGAGAGCACAAGCAGGGGGAGTGGCAGGCAGAGGAAGACAGAGAAGCAGACTCCCTGCTGAGCAGGGAACCCCATGTGGGACTTGATCCCAGGACTCTGGGATCATGACCAGGGCCAAACGCAGTCGCTCAACCAACTGAGTCACCCAGGCACCCACATTGAGAACATCTTGATATAGCCTATATGCTATGGTACATGTTAGAAAGAGATATGAAGTTTAATTTATATATTTTTAAATGCCTAAACATACTCTATCATTTGAGAACACAATAAGACCGCCTCTCTTGGGGCACCTGGATGGCTCAGTAGGTTAAACATCTGATGCTTGGTTTCAGCTCAGCTCATGATCTCTGGGTTGAGAGATTGAGCCCTGCATTAGGCTTCGAGCTCAGTGGGGAATCTGCTTAGGATTCTCTCTCCCCCCACCCTAACCCCCTCAAATAAATAAATAAAATATTTAAAATAAAAAAAAAGACCACCTCTCTCAGAGAATGAGCCATGTCCTGAGACACTTAAAGAGTAAAAGAAATTTTAAAGATCCCAAAACTAATTTAACCCCAGAATATATTTTATATTCTATAAAAATGTACTCAGTCACGACTAATGACTTAAGAAGATTAAACTTTGATGAATTTTATCTCTCTCCTCTCATACAATATATCATCTCATTTACTCCTTTTTCTTTTATATATATGGTCCACTTTACACTCAAATTCCTTGAGAAATTGGCAAATTTACAGTAATAAATAATACTGTTTCATTATTTGGGAACAACGATCTGAAGATAAGGTATTTAATATTGGATCTAACAGAACTCATGCATTTTTATTAAATCCAACCAAATACTGTCTACACTGGCTGGGTTTCAAGTAGATTTCAGTGGCCATATCACCACATAATATTTCCTCCTTGCCCGTGATTGAAGCTAAGCCCATGTCCTCATCGGCTTAAGATAGTCTTAAATATCAAAAGGAACTTTAATTTTAATGCTCACAACTTGTAAATTACTCTGAATCTACCTCTTCCTAAAGAAGTTTAGAGTAAGAATTTTGTTGTTTATTATTAATCGAGAGTTAAGTGAGAATGTCAGAGTACAAAAAAAAAAATCATTGGTCTTTTATGTTGAAGACAATTGGAAAAGTTCAAAAACAGTAAGAGAAAAAAATGCAAGGATTCTTGGAAATAGAATTCTTGCTAAAGCAGCTTCGGTTCTGGCTATAGTTTTACCTGAATGATGTACAGGATATTAGCTATTGACCAGTGAGAAGGAGAATACTCTTTTTTTGGTACTAAACAGCTCATGGTAATAGACCCATCTTCAAATTGCCTTCCAGAGCCACAAACCCCTTCTGTGTAAGCTGTCTCACCCACGGCTCGTTTGTTCTTTGAAAAACCCTATGCAGACTCTATGACCCTAGTCTTATCCCCAAGGATGATGAGATTCTAGGACAATAATACCCAAAACAGTAAACTGTCAGGTCAGTCAGGTGAAGTGTTAGAGCCCCCCAAAAAATAATGGTCTGGGTCAAATAGAGTCTCAAGAATTCAAGCCAAAAACAAAACAAAACAAAAATAGAAAATTAGGCCATTTGCAGATTGAGGGATAATCAAAGGATGCCTTAAAACAGAATTTGATCCCTGACAGTCCTCATATGCCAAAGTTATGAGTGAACCAAAGTCGTAAGCAGCAGCATAAAGGGAAAAAAGATCAACAGTATACAGAAAGGGAAAGCTGTGAGAAAAGGAGAGAACTCAGACATTTCAGTGGTCCCAGTGTTACTGAGTTTCTTTCCTTCTTGGTGTGGCTTATCAGTTGTCTCACTCAGAATTCAGATTCTATAGTGAGTACATACAATAGACATTGAAGATAGTCATCATTTCCCTTGAAAATCTTTGGGAAAAATGCCACGACAGACACTAAAATATCTCCTTTTTTTCTTCTTTTTCTTCTAGCTTTGGAGCAAATCATAGTTTCTTTTATTAAGAACCAGATAAAGTAACTGTCTTGCTTTCAGAAGAAATTTTATGTGAAAAATATGCTTCTTTAAACATTATAATCTCCCCGGGGTTTTACGTGATGTTCTTGCTGTGAGAGAGAATGACCAAGGAGATAGAACATTCCCATCTTCCAGCTCATGCCCCCTCCTGGGTGCATATTTATTAAATGGAATAGTCACAGGAATGCCCTCACACATTTTAAATGTTCCACTTTCTCTCTCCTCTCAGAAAAGCAAGTACAGTGGAAATTGTACGAGTTAACAATGCCCACCCCAAGATGTGCCCTGGGTTATCGTACACGTGTAGCTTCCTAAATAATTCTGGTGCTTTAAGTAAAATGAGAAAGCCTCAGTCTCTTGCAACCAAAAGAATCTAATAGAATGGGAAAATCATGTGTTTTATCATTTTATCTTCTTACAGAGAAATAGACAAATATCTAAAATTAGACCTGTTGTGAAATCATAAAGGAGAATTGGAAAGCATGTAGCCTAAAAAAATGCTATGCTTCTGAACTGAAAAATCAATAAGCTAGCTTGTGGTTTTATTAAAAATAAGCCCTTCTTTCTAAGATAGATTTTCCCATTAATGGATAGTCCCCTCTCTTCTGTTTCACTTAGCATACTCTGCTGGACGAACCATGTGCTCCCTGTTCACCATCCTTTTAGCCCACCTTGTATTCCACCCACTGCTGTAGCAACCAGCCTCCTGCAGGTATAATTGCAAGGCATCTCACCCAGGAGTGCCACCGCTGTGGCTCCCTGCCCTATTACCTCTCTGGCTTTGCAATGTTGATATTATTGGATAGCTTTGGAAACCAACCAGCACTCACACACATGCAGACTAGAAGGGAAAAGGAGTTAACATCCCATTTAGGTGGAGTGGATGGAAGTACCCAACGATAAATTCCCTTCTCTTCTGTTCCTCTGGTGCGTAATCCTGCGGCACATTCAATGTGTTCCTTAGTCCACATCTGTACAAAAGCTTTCCCTCTTTTCGTGATTCCCACCCTCCTGCCTTCCATTTATGTGTCCTGAGATCACTTCCCAAAATAAACTACCAGCATGCAAGCTCTTGGTGAAGCTTTGTTATTTAAGAGTCCTTGAATTAAGACATACTCCAAAGCATGAGAGAGGACCATGAAGATAACTACTATTTACCGAGCATATACTATGTATGGGATGTTCAGCATGTGTTATCTCATTTAATCGTTATCCCAGTCTTATTGATTGGGTATTATGAGCCCCTTGTTTCCCATGAGATAGCTGAGATTGTCAAAGGTAATGGGGCTTACAGAGGTCGCCCAGCTAATTAGAGATAAAATAAGGACTTCAAATTCTGATCTCTGACTCCAAACTCACCTTCTTTCCACCATCTAATGGAGTCTCCCTGTTACATAAATGAGCCAAGGTTGACTTCCACATATTGGCCCATCCGTGGTTAATTCCTCATAGGGGACTGAGACCCAAAAGCTCAAAAGCCTACTAGCACCAAATCCCTTCTTTAACACATTGTTGTTTTAAACATAACCCAAGTAAGCAGATTTTTAGCCACTTAGAGCCTGGCTACTTTACTTTGCGTACCCATGAAACTTTGCCCAACATACGCTAGCTATGGATAAGCCCTGGGGCTGTGTATACCTCAAGATGCTGCCCCATTGTTTCAGCTCTCTGACCCAGAGACTTCCCATCACACTGCTGAGCGGCATCACCCATCACCTAGATAAATATTAAGTGTACTCTCTGATCCACCTTTCCCTGGGAGTTCACTGCCCTGTTTCCCTTCTGAGTGGTGTCCTCCCTCTTGTAACCTCCATGTGGTCTCACGCTGTAAGGGATTTCTCCACCTGCAAACCTGTCAGAGGGTTGCCAAAACAAACCTTGTGTGTGCTCCTGCCACCTAGTGGCCATATCTCTTTCTGATCAGTTCCCAAATCCCTCAATGCCCTATACGCTGCTCGCTAGCTTGACTACCCCTCCCAGTCCCTCTGGCTAGTATGATAAAAGGTCTCCCTTAAATGTCAAGAGAGAAATTGTGGACTGCTAAAAGCAAAACTTATTTGAGAGAAAAAGGAATAAATCTAGAAAATGTATTATCACAAATGTATTATCACAAAAGTTGACCCACACTGAAAATACAGATTTATGTCAAGATAAATGAAAAGATGACAAGACCATGCTGGCTTATTAAGACTGATTGCCATGTGCCCTTAATCTCTAACACCAGAGTTAAGGAGAGTAAAAAGCTGAAAAGAGGGACTTTTTTTTTATTATATAGTTATTCTCCATGTCTACCTAGTACAATTCTTAGTAACAATACCTAATAATAGATGCTCATTGAGAGGAAACCAATGTTTTCACAGCCTATTCTTCAGTATTGGAGAAATATTATGATTCTGTGGCTCAGAGGCACATGAGCAGGACCACGGGGACAATTTCAAGATTTCTGGGGTCCAGTTTTGGCCCAAATCTTAAACACTTGATTCTATTCTATGTATCATTCTATTCTATACTTACTAATTTTCAAAGGGCTTATTTGCTAACCAAGACTCGATCCACCTGATTCAAGGCCAGGAGCCGGAACAATTTAAGACCTTCAATACTTTTTATTACCATCAGAGTTTCCAACCAAAGCATTATAAATTTTACAACCTGACTTGAGTCACGATAATCTTCAAATTACTTATCACAAATAAGAATGATTAGTGTATGGATTTAGAATAAGGGGGCATCCAAGGAAATTTGGATTATGTTTTGGTTTATCACAATGAATGGGGTTATGACTAGAATCTAGTGGATGGGGGCCAGGGATGCTAAATATCTTGCAATGCATGATGGTATCATCCAGTAAAGAACTGTTCTACATCCTACGTAACTTTTGAATACAACCTATTTGCAGACTTTATTCTTTCTCATTTCTCTAAGATTTTACAATTTCTCCTGGCTTGTTTTCCCTATTTCACATAAGCATTATCTTTCCTTCTTGTACTATACTCAAATCTAGTTGACTAATACTTAATCTGATATCAGTTTTTATTCTAGTATCTACTCATATAATTTTATGTTAAATTCCTGAGTGCCTTGTATGGAAAAGCCTCTGATCTTTTACATCTAAATTAGTTAATTATAAGTGGTGTTACTATTAGAATTATAATCTAGAATGATCATGCACAAGTATTTATGTAAATGTAAATTTATATTTTTCTTTTTTTCTCTTTCCTCTTATTTCTCCTTTATATTATAGGGTTTTATATTATTTTATTATGTGTTTAAGTAGGTTATATTATTTATGGGTATCATTTTGTGACAGTAAATAGGATATAAAAATATTTGTAACAGAAAAGGAAGTGGTTAGGTCTGACAGGTCTGAAAACCACTTTTAGAATCTATTAGAAAAGGCCATCTTACCTCTTACTGGCTGTTGGCTTAGTGTCTGTGTGTTCCAAATATTTGGTTACGTATCTTATCTTAGATTTCTTATATGTAAAAAGGGAATCATGATACCTGCCTCGTTGGAATAAGTTTAGGCTAAAATGAAATAATACACACCAGAGTAACTGGTAAAGATAGTCCTTCCTACACTATAGTTTCAAATTCTACTTTAAAAAACAGATGTTCACTCCAAAATAAGAACACATATACCCAGTTTTTAAAATAGACAAGAGATCTAAACATCTACCTTGCCAAAGAAGATACACAAATGGGAAATAAGCATATGAGAAGATGCTCAACATTACTTGTCATTAAGGAAATCAACTTAAAATAATGAGATATCACTGTAGACCTATTAGGATGGCTCAAATCAAAAACAAAACAAAACAAAACTGACAACACTAACTGCTGATAAGGATGTAGAGCAAAGGGAACCTTTCCTTTCTCGTTGGTGGGAATGGTACCTCATTAGTACCATTGACACCTCCAATGGTACCTCCACTTTGAAGAACAGCTTGGCCGGCAGTTTCTTCAAAAGCTAAATATGGTCTTACCTTAAAATCCAGCAAATGTACTCCTAGTTATTTACCTAATTGGAACCTGTTTCACACAAATATCTGCATGATTTGAATATTTACAGCAACTTAATTCAAAATCATCTAAAAGTGGAAGCAACCACAAGATGTCCTTCGATAGATGAATGGATAAGCAAATTGCAGTACATCCACCCAATGGAATATTATTAAATTGATAAATCTCTCAAACCACCAAACACACGGATGACATTCAAAAGCATGTTGCTAAGTAGACGAAGCTGGTCTGAAAGGGCTACGTTGTTTGATTTCATTTAGGTGATATTCTAGGAAAGGCAAAACTATAGAGACAATAAGATCAGTGGTTGACACATATTGGGTAGGAGACATTTGAAGAAGTGATGTACAGGTAGCTTTTTGAGGAGGCGAAACTATTCTGGATAATACTGTAATGGTGGTATATGACATTTGACACTCACCAAGACCTACAGAACTTTACAGCACAGAGAGAACTCTAATTTATGCAAATTTTTAAAAATCATTTAAGAGGTCAAGGGGATCTGAGTGCAGAATGCAGAATACGAAAAAAATCGAACTGTATTGAAAGCGTATGAAACAATCTTATTGAAGAGGATGGAAGAAAAGGTGTTGATATAATTAGGGGAAGGAGTAGACTCTGTAAGACTAAAGGCAAAAGGAACTGTATATAAGAACCATACTCCAGTTGAAGAAGTTGTTTCCCATGGGGATATGGGCTAATAATTCTGAAACCACTCTACCTGTCGTGTTCCTCCAAAGAAGTTAGGTTGATGTTCTAACCCCCAGTACCTTTGCATGTGACTTTATGTGGAAACACAGCTTTTACAGATGTAATCAAGTTATGATGAGGTCAGCTGGAAGGGCCCTAATCCAGTATGACCAGTGTACCTATAAGAAGAGATGAAACACAGAGATAGAGGCTGAGGGAAAATAGTCACATGAAGACAGAAGCAGAGATTGGAGTTATTCTGTCTCAAACCAAGGAATACCTAAGATTATTAGAAGCTGGAGAGACAAGAAAGGATCCTCTCCTAGAGGCTTTGAAGGAAGTATGGTCTTGCCAACATCTGTATTTCAAACTTGTAGCAACAAAGTAGAAATCTATTACAATCTCAATGTGTAAAATAAATATCCACGAGGACATGCTAATATAAATAAATACATGGGAGAAACAACAGAGAGAAATGACAAATCTCCCATGCAAAAGAATTCCAAATAATTTATCTAAACAGTTATCCAAATTTGTATAATTTATCCAAATAATATATCCATTCTTAAGGAGGTATAGCATAACTCCCCACTCTATAAGTGTGGGCTATCATAGTGACATTAAAAAAAAAAAACCTTAGGAAATCTGGAAAAAAAAAAGACAGAATAGTAATGTTTCAATATCGATTCATATTAATATCAATTAATATTGATACTAATATTAATAATTAATAGTGAATACAAGTTAGTATTGTAAAATAATAATAGGAGAATCTTGGTATGGGGCATATTGGAAATCTATTACCTATTACTGTAAAATAAAAGTATACTACAAAAGTACACCAGATGTTTAAGTCTGAGTCTAAATCTTGTTCCAGCACTTCTTTATATGTGATGGGCAAGAGTTTGGTTTCTTATCTTTAAAATGTGGATGATCTGTAGTCTAGAAGACAGAGGTGAGGATTAATAAGTTAACATATATGAAGGGTCTACATGCTAAATTCTAAAATAATGCCCTGATGGATTCTGGAGCTTTATTTATAAATGTTGTTTTTCTTCTGTCTTTGTAAATATATTTTCAGACTAAAGAAGCCAATTAATTAGTAGGAAAGGGGGATAATATAAAAAATAGTTAATTCTGGGAGGCGCCAGGGTGGTTCAGTTGGTTAAACATCTGCCTTCATCGCAGGTCATGATCCCAGGGTCCTGGGCTCCCTGCTCAGCCAGGAGTCTGCTTCTCCCTCTCCCTCTGTGCACTGTCTCTCTCTCGCTCTCTCGCTCTCTCTCTCAAATAAATAAACACCTTTAAAAAAATAATTAATTGTGGAAACAAGAGGGGATCAGGAAGGAGACAAACCATAAGAGACTCCTAAACTCATGAAACAAACCGAGGGTAGCTGGGGGGTAGGGGCGGGTAGGGATAGGGTGGCTGGGTTATGGACATTGAGGAGGGTATGTGCTATGGTAAGTGCTGTGAAATGTGTAAGCCTGAGGATCCACAGACATGTACCCTGGGGCAAATAATACATTATGTGTTAATTAAAAAATAAAAAAATAATAAAAAACAAACAAAAAAGTTAATTGTGATTTGAAAGCTGGGCTTCCCAAACTGTGTTTCAGTTTGATGTGAATTCAGCCAAATATGAATTTACTGTTGGCTTAAGTGGGAGGTTGATTGGAAGTTGAATTCCTCTTGGATGAAGCACAAGGTCAAGCTGTCTCCTAGATCTTGGCTACTGGCTGCCCCTTGTCAATGTTTGTGGCTTAAAGTGATAATATCATGTGGCCTACAGATAAAATGAAAATACTTGCTCATGGAATGTTCACTGGAATCACTTAAGAGTAAATATAGAATTGTACTTCAATTCTAAACTTCCTAAAGTGCTATTACCCAGTAAAATGGTATTAGTAATCAATACTTCCCACATAGAACCTATTACGAACCATCTATATATAAACCTTAATATAATAGAGAAAGTTTCCTGTTTAAATTAGCCAGCCCAACTCAATAGTTGGACAGACAAGCTTCAATTAATGTAATAGAAATCTTGTCCTTATTTACCATCATCTCTGCCTACCCACATGGGTAATTATAACAGCATTATTTCAGTTTGAAAGGATTGTGTAATATGGAAAAAATTCAGAGAGCCATTATGAGTCTGTGTACTTTTGTTTCCAATACCATCTGGACAAGCTCTAATAATGAACATTTTCAAACTCTGGAGTCTCCAAAATATATAGCATCATCAATGCCTTTAAACACGTAACAATAATGTTGTAACCAAACAAAAGCTAGTAATATATGAATGCTTCAAGTTCTGCCTTCCTTTGCCCATTAAGAATAATTTTGCCTTGGGGGCGTCTGGGTGGCTCAGTCGTTAATCATCTGCCTTTGGCTCAGGTCTTGATCCCAGGGTCCTGGGATAGAGCCCTGCATCGGGCTCCCTGCTGGGCAGGAAGCCTGCATCTCCCTCTCCCACTCCCCCTGCTTGTGTTCCCTCTCTCGCTGTGTCTCTCTCTGTCAAATAAATAAAATCTTTAAGAAAAAAAAAAGAAGAAGAATAATTTTGACTTGACTCTCAATATCCTTCTCCCTGCCCCATCCCTAACATTTCAAGAATGGGGGTGGGGAAGAAGACAGGAGCCTCCTAGAAGGCTCAGGGAAATTATCATTGCAGTACACATTCTCTCTCACGGTGCTCTAAAACCCAGGGAAAGAACTTGAGTCATGTCCATGTTATCCTTGGTTTTTAGACTGTTTTATTTTGAAACCCACTGCATCACTGAGAAGGATCTAAGTAGCCAAATGAGACCTTTACTGGGTGGCAGAATCTCAGTTTTACTTCTCTCTATTTACAAAGGCTGCACAACTTCCATTACATTAAAGATTATGGTTAACTCAGGTGGGAATGAACCTGCCAGTATTTGATTCCAGCTCTTTCACTACTTGGGATTTAGATCCCAATTTTCTGGCCTTTGGCTAAATTGTTTCATTTCTCATTATTTCACATTCCTCATGTGTAAAATGGAGATAACAGTAGCACATAGCTGATAGAATTAGTAGTAAGAAAGAAACTATAGAACCTGTGTAGAAACAATAGAATGGAAACCGTATAGTAAGCACTCAAGAAATGTTAGCCCAGGGGCGCCTGAGTGGCTCAGTGGGTTAAAGCCTCTGCCTTCGGCTCACGTCATGATCTCAGGGTCCTGGGATCGAGCCCCACATCGGGCTCTCTGCTCAGCGGGGAGCCTGCTTCCCCCTCTCTCTCCTCCTGCCTCTCTGCCTACTTGTGATCTCTCTCCTCTCTGTCAAATAAATAAATAAAATTAAAAAAAAAAAAAAAAAAGAAATGTTAGCCCAGATTACATTTTCCATTATAGCACTTCTCCATTACTACCTCAATCTTATTGTCTTATTAAAGCTTTTTACCTGCAAGGAAATAACATATTTATATTAAACAAATATGTATTTCTTTTGTGATGAATTTTTATTTATTGGGACAGCTGAGTCCTGAAAGTGTGGTTAAGATGTTCAACCCAGTGATTGTGTGATTATGTTCACTCCTGCTCCTGACTGGCTACAAAGACGATATACTTTGTATTCAGTGAATGTAAAATGTAAAATAACCATCTTCTGAGTACCAGGATTTTAAGAGTCATGTCTTAATTTAAGTAAAGGACTTTCTAATTTTCCTTGTTTTGATGAAATGATGGCGTCCAACAAGTTGAGCTTGTGTCTGTGATGCTTAGTCCTTCTGATGTAGGCTGGCCATTGGTACAAAAAGAAAATCAGCCAAAATGGAGCTATCACAAACGGTTCCCCAGCAGCAAGAATATTTTATGAGCTGAAAAATCAGCCAATAGAAAAAATATACAACAACAATAAAAAGATCTCTCATCATTTAGATCTTTTTAAAAATATTATTAACTCCATAGGAACAGCTGACCCACATTTTACACCCAGTGGCTGACACTTTTTTCTAGCCATATTGAGAATCCTTTCTCCCCAAGATATGCTTTTGCATCTTAATGCTTTTGGGAACCAATGGACTAAAAACACTATTATTTATGTTAATTGTGCTGTGAACTGTATTAATAAAAGAGTTTTAAAAACATTTGTGATATTATGCATTTAAATTCTGTCTGTATCTTCACCCTTCGGTGACAGCGGCATTTGCACAAATGGTAGAGGACCGAAAATAAATTAATTTTTTTTGTGACAAGCTTGCAAATGTGACAGCAAATATTAATGGCAAGGCAGGGACAAATGGAAAGCACTGAATTTTCACAGAAGAGAATTTCAAGTAGCAAACGAACCCAAGAACAGAGTTTAAGGGTAAGCGGGTAACTCATCCAGGTGAATTCCTATAAATTAGGCTTACAGTAATGCACCTGCCCTTGCAAAAAGGGAGGGCCACCCTGAGTGTTGCTAAGCACGTTAACAATCGATCTCTTCTAACTCAGAGAAAGATTAAAAATATCAAATACACCAAGTTGGATGTATAATTAATGGTAGGTCACAGGGAGTAGAGGAGAACTCATTAACACTGTTCATACTTCCACTTAAACAGCTAGCGTTCTGTAGGTGTCACCGGCTTCCCGTATTATATGTGATAATTATTTAATTTAAATGATCTCAATTTACTCTTATAATAAGCCTTTATGTGCGGAGGGCAAATATTATCTTTCTAGAGATGAGAAAACAGACCAGAGAAGTTGTGATTTGCCCACGTTGACAGGCAGCTATTCCGCATTCAGACAATTGATTTTGTGAGAGCAAACTCTTTCAGAGAAATGCGTCAATACTGCTAATCAAGTCCCTCGGGTGGACTTCAGTTTTCCATGCACTTACTCGCTAGTAACATTTTATCTGCTTGAACAGTGATACTTTCTGCCATATCCAGTACAGTTTTGGCCTGATCACTGAAGTATTTATCCCATAACAATTGGTAGGTTATGTAGAAATTGTAGGTATTGTTATGTAGGTATTGCTACGTAAGTATGGCTGCGTAACAATATTACCATAAGCTTGGCAGCTTAAAATGACACATACTCACTATCTCACAGGGTCTGTGGGTCAAGAATCTGAACATGGCTAACCTGGATCTTCTGCTTAGGGTCTCACAAAGCTGCAGTAAAGCCTCATGTGTCTGGGGTTGCAGTTTTACCTGAGGATCAACTGAAGAAGTTTCTGCTTTGCAAGCTCACTCATGCTGTTGGAAGAATTCAAATTCTTGCAGTTGTAGAACTGAGGGCCTCAATTTCTTGCTGACTATTGACTACAGACCACTCTCAGCTCCCAGAGGTCAGCTAGTTTCTTGCAATGTGGGATTCCCCAACAGGGCCACTTGCTTCCTCAAGGCAAGCAAGGGAGGGAGAGACTCTAGCAAGAAGAGCACTACGATCTTGTGTAAATCATATAATCACATAAAAATAATCATGCACATCCTATCACTTATTATATTCTATTAGAAGAAAATCCTAGGTGTGGTCCGCACTCAGAGGTAGGGGGCCACATAACAGTATGAATACCAGGAAATGGGAATCATTAGGGCTACCTTAAGGAGCCTATTTGCCACAATCACTATCAACTTATACAATGATATGAATAATTCATTGAATTTTTCCCTTACGAAAAGGTTAAGAAAATTTAAGTGTGCTGATGTTACTGATAACCATTAAGTACAGCAATTCAATACAAAGCTAGAAATTGTAACATAAATATCTAGTCTGTCAGGTGCTATAATTGAAAGGAGAAAAAAGGAAAATTAAAAACGTATAAAATTCTAAATATATGTTGACATGGTATCTAAAAGAAAATTGGGGGATTTAGAATTCGTTGTACCTCTCTTAGAACTCTTCTTATAAGGTATAAGGACATAATTTAATTTTTGCACAGATTTCATACAATTATACATAGATTCACTGGATATGAAAACATTACCTCTAGTTAATAAGAGGCCAAGAACTCAAAAGTAGCTTCCGTAATACTTATTGGAGTTTTCCTCTCAAAGTTTTACTGTCAAAGATCTAATTACGGCAACGCTGCTTAAAATTGTCCAAAGGCTTTATATTGCACATAAAATAAAAATCCTTAATAGGGCTGCAAACCTGTGTAATCTGGTTTCTGCTCACCCTTCCTAGCACTCTTCCTACACTTTTACCCAACACTATTGGCTTCTCTTACAACCCATACCCTTTGGACATACCACTCTGGCAGCAATGAATGCTCCTTCATCACTCTCTTGTTAATTTATCACTTACTAATACTGCAAGTATCCTTTTTGCAGTAAAGCCAAGTTATTTTGTTAATTCCTTCTGTAAGAGTGATGTGCCTTTCCTTCATAAAATTTATCTCAGTTCATAATTATGTACTCATTAAAAAAATACATGGTTTGATGAATACCTTTCTAGCCATTAAAGCAAAAGTTGGTAAAGACAGGATTCACCAAGTCTAATAATGTTCATTACTGTAGCCTTAGTGGTTGGCATTATACATAGATGATCGGTATATATATTCACAGATGAATCAACCAAGCGACTGACCAATCAATGATTACCAATGCTTTTACCTCCCCCACCTCCTAATCCAATCTCTATTTTTTGCCCCATTGAAATCATTGATTTTTCTATGTACTTTTTTTTTTTTAAGATTGTATTCATTTATATGAGAGAGAGAGAGAGAGCACGAGCAGGGGAAAGGGGAGAGAGAGAAGCAGAATCCGCCCCCTGAACAGGAACCCTGATGCAGGGCACAATCCTAGGACCCTAGGATCATGACCTGAGCCAAAGGCAGATGCTTAACTGACCAAGCCACCAAGTACCCCTCTATGTACTTTTAGAAGTAAACCATAATACATTTTCAATAGGTAGGGTTAAACGGGATGTGTTGTGGTTTGTTTTGTTTTGCTTTGGGGTTTTTTTTTTTTTGGAGGATGAAAGGACAGGAAAATAAAAAGGTACTTAAGATTTGGGGGTGGAGGGAGCTCTATTTTCAATGAAGACAACAGCATTATGGTTCTAGGAGAGAAAGCTTTTCTGGTATCAATTTCATCATGGGCAAGCAGGGCCCAATCTTCTCTCTTCTGCAGCTTGCAAGAAAGAACTGTTGGAATCCGGGGGTGGATATTGTTAAATTCTTTATTTTCTTTTGAATTTTTTGAATTGCAGTGAAATAGCAAAATACATTTTTTTTTTAAGAAATAAGAGAAATTTCCTGAAAATTAAATAAAGGAAGCAGTCCTCATGGAAGTTAAATATCCAGATAGAATCCATTTTTATACTAAAAGGAAATTTAAAAGGTAAAAGGAAACTAAAAGTTTTGTATCATGGTCTCATATTTAATCAGCAATTACATTCAAAATCAGAAGAAAGAAATTCACAGTGATTCTGAGATGGGTCTGCATGATTTACCCATTGTTATTTCATGCTAGTTTTGACATGGAGTTAAATCTTATGCAATTCTCTTAGAATAAATGCTGATTGTAAACAGATCTTGGGTAACCACTCCCTCCCTCCTACATTCTATAATAACTATTTCGACTGAGAAGTTTTCCACTTGCTGCCTCTGTAAGTGAATTGCATGGGTTCTGCCATTGCAAATTGTTTTGTTGACCAGACTTAAGCAAATATATGTTAAAAATCAAATGAATTTATCACGTAAGTCTTTTTGGATATCCCTTTTAACTTCTAAGGAACTTCTGTAGAGAAAATTTGGTTCAACTATCTCATTAACCCCAGGGTGGATGTTGCAATCAAAATCTGCTATATAAAAGGGAGCAATGGTATATGGAATCAACTACCCTTTACTCCTACTTCTGCTGCACAGAAAACTAGAGCAAGACACACTTTTCCCCAAAGCATTAATGGTACACTTAATCCAAAAAAAGAAGGCTCTTACAACTTCAAATTGATTTTAACATTATTTTTTCTACACATAGCATCTCTGCTAAATTTCCCCCATTGTAACAAGACATTTGAGTCCCCAAACCATTTTTTATGTCATTGTTCAAATCTTTTATTATCAGTATTATTTGAAATGAATGCCTAGTTTTAATGGGAAATGTTGCAATTATGGCTAAGGTTTTTAATGTCTTTGTAAGTAGGTTGAGCTTTAAAGAAATCTAGGCACTTTTCATAAAGAAACAGAAGATTTATCTTCAGAAAGATCAATAGGGCAGAGCTTTCAAGCTGCCTCTAGTTATGAAACAGAAAGAAGTGTGAAGGCCATTTATCTGGAGCATTTGTTCCATGCTGGGTCAACCAAGCCCCAAGCACCTGTTTTCTCTTTTAACACACACAGTGCCTGAATTACCCTGATTATTGCCTCAATTCTTTCTTTTACCTTGCCTGTGGGGACAGTCTGCCAACATTCAGGGCTTCAACCAAGAATGACAAAAACCCACAGGAGGCTCCACTTGACTCTTGCCAGCCAAGGAGAGAACTGGAGCAGAAATACGAGGTACTCATTAGACTTTCCCAGTTGATTTCAGCCTCTACCTGTCCTTCTAAAAATAACTGTAGGTATTTTTCAAATGTTCATTATAGATCAAATCACATCATTCACTTCAACTGCCCTCTAAGGCAGCTATTTTAAGTGGCATCCAAATTTCCAAGCAAATGAGGATTTACTGAATCAAAGTTCCCAAGTCTATCAATAAGGTGTTGCCAGTTTCAGGATGGAAAGTATCACTTGAGCATCAACAAGACACATTAATGGATCTGTTTTGCTAGATTCCAAAATATGTGAGTGTGGGCTGAAGACCATACAGTTCAACAACATCGCTTCCATTTTTACATCCCATAGCTAAGATGAGCCTATTCTACCCAAAATGTAGAGGACGCAGTTAGATTTGAAGACAGTCTTATAAAGACATACATGGGGGCGCCTAGCTGGTTCAGTTGGTAAAGCATGTGACTCTTCATTTCGAGGTTATAAATTCAAGCCCCATGTTGGGTATAAAGATTACTTAAAAAAACAAATCCTTAAAAAAAAAGGACATACATGACTATTTCTGCCCCTGCATCCAACCTAACAGAATATACTTTGATTAGGAAAGGAAGGGTACCTATACAAATGCCAAGTAAAGGATTGAGGGAAAAGAAATTTTAAAAGCAGATCAATGAAAATGGTTTATGTATCAAAGGAGGAAGAGGATATTTCTGCCAGTGTCAATTGGCAAAGTAAGATATCAGAAAGCTATCAGAGAAATAAGTATATGTGTGAAGAATAAATTAGGAAGGAAAGGGGACACAACATGAGCAAGGTCTTCAAAAAATCTGGATATCTTTGAACGAGATCATCTTTATTCAGTTATGATAAATCAAATAAGTAATTTTTTTAAAAAGTACTTTACTCAGATAATACAATGAATTTGGCATTCCTAAAAATTGTAATCTAACACCAACAAAACAAGGATCTATGCACAAGAAGAAGAGTGATTCCCTCTAATAGCTGTGGGAAAGACTAAATATGAGAAAGACAGGAAAGAACAAATTCCCAAAGTCCAAAGACCTGGTATGCTAGTTTCCTTATGCTGTTTAACAAGTTATCACAACAACACTAGCTTCAAACAACACATATACATTTTCTTACAGTGTTGGGAATCTGGGTTCAGTGTAAATGGGTTTTCAGTTCAGGGTATTACAAGGCTACAGTGAGGTGTCAACCAGTCTGTGATCTTTTGTAGAGCTAATAGTCATCTTCCAAATTCCTGTGCTTTGGGCAAAATTCACTTCCTTATGGTTGTAGGACTGAGGACTTCCTGAGGGCTTACCCAGTTCCTTGCCATGTGCACATCTCCACAGGCAATTCAGGACACAGAAGCAGCACTTTGCTTCTTCAAGACTAGCAGGAGAGTCTCTCTCTCCAGCCTCCCAAGACGGAATCTTAGAAAAACATTCCACCATCTTTGACATTTAACATAACCAATGACATCTGATTACCTTTTCAGTATTCTACTGGTTAGAAGTAAACTACAGATCCCATCCATACTTAAGAAGAGGGGTTTATAAAAGGGTGTGGATCAGTGGGGGCTCACCCCACAAATGGAAATAACATAATGGAATGATGGGGGAATGTTGGACAATGATATTGACCCAATGAAATAAGCCCAACTTGAGCCCACATACCTGTTTTGTGCTGCCCTCTGGATACTTAAGTCTGCAGAACTCCCTACCTGAATAGCACCAAGTCTGCTTCCTGCAGCATGTAGTCCTTTTCCTCAGTCTGCACTCCTAAAGGCAGAGCATGTTAATGATATACATACCTTTAAATCCTGGAGTGAGTCAAGAGGTAGCTCTTTTCAAGAAGGCACTCGCAGACAGGACTAGGACTTAAGGTCTGAAGTCTCTACAAACATGCTCCTGGCTCTGCACAGTACAGCCTGGAAAGAGGGAAGAAAATTGAAAATGTGAGCATTAGAGGAAGGAATCTCCATTTGTTCTCTTTCCCCAAGCCTTGCAAATGTTATCAGTGGACCTGTTTACATATAGAAAATAGAAATCCCACTTTGAGCAGATAATTTCATTCACTCTCATGGTGTGAAGTGTTAGCCAACTCAAATATTTTCACTCTATGCTGAGTGAAGAATGGTCTCTTAAGAAGTCGGAATAAAAATGCTACCTCATCAATAAAAGCAAACACATGGAAACAAACAAATGAAACCTCACCATTATTCAGGGGGAAAATAATTCCCATAGGGTAACTGACACTTAAATGTTTTATACTATGCATTTTTAAGGAAGGGAAAGAACATGTGAGAATTAGACTCTCATCATATAAAGCACAAGAGATATAATAAAATATTAGATATAAAACTCAAAAGAGATACTGGGGAAAAATTTTCTCAGAAAACACATTAATTGGAAATACTGTTCAGAGAAGAAAAAGACATCTCTGGGGGCGCCTGGGTTAAAGCCTCTGCCTTTGGCTCAGGTCATGATCTCAGGGTCCTGGGATCGAGCCCCGCATCGGGCTCTTTGCTCAGCAGGGAGCCTGCTTCCCCTTCTCTCTCTGTCTGCCTGCCTGCCTCTCTGCCTACTTGTAATCTCTCTCTCTCTGTCAAATAAATAAATAAAATCTTTAAAAAACAAAAAAAGAAAAGAAAAAGACATCTCTGACTTGGGCTTTTAGTGCTGAGCACATGTACTTTTGTGCATCCTCTATTACTAGAAGAATGTAAGAGAATCAGGTATTAATGCTACCCCTTGGAGGCTGTCCTGCCTGTTTACAATATGGCATTGGAGAGGTACTGGAGAGGTTTGAGAACTCAATAGCTCCCTTCCAAGGTTTCAGTTTCCAACTTCATGGCCATTCCAGATAAACATCTGTGCTTCATATCGTGTGCTGGGCACATTGCTACTGATGTGATATCAAATGGCTTTCCCTCCATCTGTTGCCTGCTGACATAACACTTGATTAAAATTTTTTTAAAGGCAGTTCAGTCAAATCTCCACTTCCACCACATTTGACCCCTAAGAGGAGAGAAAATCTGCGCGAGAACTCACTTAACATTAATAGCAAAATGAGTTTGCATAGATTGGACTTTTTGTAAGTTATTATCATTTAAGTGTCTTGGGAGGTATATATAATAATTGGCCACAGTTTTCACTTAGTGTATGCATCCTCATGCTTAAAACCTTCATGGCAGAAAATACATTTAATAAAAAGCCACAGGAGTGTGGATGTAAATGGATGTTACACAGAGTTTTCACTCTCCTTGACCTACACCCTTTTTTCTTTTACCAGGAGCATCTTCTTACAATACAGCTGGGTCACATCTAAAGTACTGTGACAGTCAAGAAGATAAAGTCAAACGTGGTTAAACTTTCCACTTTAGTCTCATCAGTACTGACTTAACTGCCAGTTCAGCTTGCCAAATAATTTTTTAATTAAAAAATGACAGTAATTTTCTTCCTGAGCCCCATGTTTTGAAAGTTTGTTTCCATCAACTAAATGGCATTTATTTATTCTCAAAATGCCATTGTTTATTACAAAGGGATATGTAATTGCTAATCAACATGATTCATCTGTATGAATTGAGCACTGGTAACTGGAGTAAGTTGATCTATGTCAAGGAAGAGCAAGAACAAAAGAATTGGTCTTTCAATTACCCATATCTCAGATTTTGAAATATGTGAGTCCATCAACCCTTATCAATC
The DNA here is from genome assembly GCA_028534135.1 of Potos flavus. Classification (NCBI taxonomy): domain Eukaryota; kingdom Metazoa; phylum Chordata; class Mammalia; order Carnivora; family Procyonidae; genus Potos; species Potos flavus. The sequence continues at coordinate 19,887,592 of CM052894.1, read as the reverse complement.
TTAGATCAAAGATTAGGAAGAACTTACTCCTATAAGAGGTGAAGTTTTTAACAATGGATCACTGTGAAATAAAAAAAATTAAACAACGTCATGAGTTTTCCATTATATGAAGTGTGTTCATGTTAAAGTGCCTTTTATTGTGAGATGATGTTCTTTCCACTTCCGTTAACATTTTTTCCCTAAATGAACTAATGTTGACAGCAAATCTTTCTTCTCCTCTTCCTCCTTTGTCCCTCCTCCTCCCACTTTACTACTTCCTGACTCTGGTCTCTATTCTTAGCCCAAATTCTCAAAAGGTAATTAACCAACTTATGAATGGATGCCAACCCTCAGTCAGCTGTCCATTTATGTTCCAATCAATAATAGCCACTGAAGAAAGGATCACATTGCATACGTTTCCTGTACACAATTACAAGTTTTTAAGGCAAATTACAAAAAAAAAAAAAAACACGTTAAGAATACAAATCAATGTGGACATGATGACCATTGCTTTGTAAATAAATAGAATTGTAGAACTAACTAGAACAGAAAAGAGACAGGTAGCCTCTTATTTCCCCCACCCTGGTTTCAGGGTATTATGTAGCCAGTAAGAAAAACAGTAAGTGATTAACATTTGACAGTCTTACTGCAATTGCAGACACTACTCCTGCCCCGTGGTATGCTGTAGTATCACTCCTTCAGTATTCTGACACTGCTAATTTCTTGTGGCTTGAGGTCTTGTGGCTTGAGGTTGTATGTTTTGTAAAAGAGTTAACAGGGCAAATCAAGCATGAGAAGAGCCAAAAGGATGATATTTGTTGTCTAAGCACTTGGAAGGCAAAATGTATAAGCTGATTTGTACAAGAAATAGTTTTATGTTAACCTAGCATCAGAGAAACAGCTATCATTGATTCAGTTATAAACATAAACACAATTCTTCATTATATATTATTTGCTCCTTTGTGATAAATTAATCAATTCTATATACATGGGCTTATTTCTGAGCTTCCTCTTCTGTTCTATTGGTCTATGTGTCTGTTTTTATGCTGCTAGCATACTGTTTTGATTACTTATAGCTTTGTAACAGAGTTTCACACAGGAAGTATGATGACTCCAGATTTGTTCGTCTAACTCAAGATTTCCTTGGCTATTCTGAGTCTTTGTAGTTCCACATAAATTCTAGAATTTTTTTTTTCTATTTCTGTGGAAAAAACCATTGGAATTTTGACAGCAATTGCATTGAATCTTTGGATCACTTTCGGTAATACTGACATTTTAACAATATGAATCCTCCCAATTCATGAACATGGGATATCTTCCCATTTATTTTCTTTTTCAATGTCTTTCATAGTTTTGGTGTACAAAACTTTCAGCTCCTTGGTTAAGTTTATGCCTAAGTATTTTATTCTTTTTGACGCTATTGTATATTGGATTGTACTTAACATCTTTTTTGCCTAGTTTGTTCTAAGTTATAAAAATACAACTGATGTTTGTATATTGGCTTGTGTCCTGCAAGTTTATTTATTAGTTCTAACAAGTTTTGGGGGTTTTTTTGGTGGAGTCTGTAGGATTTTTTTAATATACAAGATGTCATCTGCAGAGACAATTTTACTTTTCTGATTTAGATGTCTTTAATTTTCTTGATTAATTGCTCTTGCTAGAATTTCCAGGACTATGATGAATAAGTGGTGAGAGTGGGAATATTTGTCTTTTTTACCGAACCTAAAGGAAAAGTTTTCAGTTTTTTACCATTGAGTTCATACTCAATGAACTCAATTGAGTTCAATGTTATCTGTGGCCTTGCGATTTATGGCCTTTATCATGTTGATATACATCTCTCTCTCTTTTTTTTTTTTTTTTTTAGAAAGAGAGTGAGGACAAGTAGGGGAGGGACAGAGGGAGAGGGAGAAAAAAATCCCAAGCCCAGCATGGAGCCCAACTCAGGGCTCAATCTCATGATCTTGAGATCATGGCCCAAGCCAAAATCAAGAGCCAGACACTCAACTGACTGAGCCACTCCAGGCACCCCTTTCCCTTATTTTTTTAATCAGAATATTTCAAAAGTTAACCCTTAAAAAAAATACTCCTGTGAGTATAAAGAATTAATCATACAATAAAAGACCATTACAAAATTAAGCAATTAGAGGTGTATCATTCTCTGCATTTATCTCTATTATAAACTTATTCTTTAAAATATCATGTACTGGGGTAGATAATATTAAAAAAAAGGAAAAGCTCCTTTCGCATCAATAATATTGAGGAATATTCAATCTATCTTTATCAAACTCCAAAGAAATCTTTAAATCAGTGCTATTGGGGTCAACAGATCACCTATTACATATGATAAAAACAATTATTCTCCTTGGGGTAACCTAGTTGTTTATACCTTCTGCACCCATTCTTCAGGAAGGGACTGGCAGCATACTACTAGTACCCACTGCACCTTCGATATGTAAGGCAACATCCATGCTGTTGGAAGAATTCAGCTTCTTGCAACTGTCAGAAAGAGGGCTCCGGTTTCTTGCTGGCTGTTGGCAGGAAGCCACGCTCACTTCTAGAAGGTGCTCACAATTCCTTATTATGTAAGATTCCCCAAAATAGCCACTTGCTTCCTCACAGTGAAGATGAGAAAGATTCTCGCAAGATGGACACTAGCATTTTATGAGATATAATTATATACATCCCATTACCTTTGCTATGTTCTTCGTTTAGGAGCAAGTCACAGGTTCTTCCCACATTCAAGTGAAGGAAATCATGTAATTGCATGACCACCAAGAAATGAGGATCATGGGGGCCACCTCAATTTCTGTTTGCCACATAGGGCAGGGGAAATATTTGTTGAAGTGATTCTGTGCCCCACCCCCCCAAAGAACTCTATCACTACCAATTAGTCCTCAAATGCAAAATCAAAATGGGGTAAGAAACATTCTAGATGTTACATGCAAAGTTAGGAAGTGAGGGTTGGGGAGAGGATGGAGGCATTAATTAAACAAAACATGCAATTAGAACTTTAGTTTGATTGGTTTAAAATATTATATTCCGGGCGCCATGGTGGCTCAGTTGGTTAAGTGACTGCCTTCAGCTCAGGTCATGATCCTGGAGTCCCAGGATCGAGTGCCGCAATGGGCTCCCTGCACAGCAGTGGGTCTGTTTCTCCCTCTGACCTTTCCCCTCTCATGCTTGCTCTCTCTCATTCTCTCTTTCAAATAAGTAAAATCGTAAAAAAAATGAATAAACAAACAAATAAAATATTATATTCCTTTACGTATTATCTTTATTACACATTCTGTTTAATCCAAAGGAAAAAAATAAAAAGTGAAAAATACAATAACTAAGATGGTTTATAAGGATTTCTGAAGATCTTGGTTTCAGCTCAGGTCATGATCTCAGGGTCCTGGGATCCACCCCTGAGTTGGGCTCCATGCTCAGCAAGGAGTTGGCTTAAGATTCTCCCCCTCTCCCTCTGACCTTCCCCCAACTAGCACTCTCTCTCAAATAAATAAATCTTTAAAAAAAATAATAAAATAGAAAATAAAGATATTGTTTGGGAAGCTTATTTAAAAATACAAATTCATCAGTATCTCCCTTGGAGGTTAGGCTGGTCTAAGAATATGTTTTTTTTTTTTTTTCTTAATTTTCCCCTGGGATATTATAATGCAGGTTTGGAAACTGCTGATCATTAAGTATATTTTATAACCAATACTCCATGATTCTCCTATCAGCAGACTACTAGCCTTACAGGTCTTTGGGAGAAATGCTAATCATTAAAGTGTGAGCCCTAGATTAACTTGATTTAGAAAACTAAATTATTGGGGGCACCTGGGTGACTCAGTTAAGCATCTGCCTTCAGGGTCCTGGGATCAAGCCCCACATCGGGTTTCCCGCATAGTGGGGAGCCTGCTTCTCCCCCTCTTTCTGCTGCTCCCCCTGCTTGTGCTTTCTCTCACTCTCTCGCTCTCCCACTCTCTGTCAAATAAATTAAAAAAAAGAAAAAAAGAAAAGAAAACGAAATTATTGGCTCTTAATGTAAGAATAATGAGAGGATTCTGACTAATGCAGACTTTGCCTCCTTTTTAAACTCTTGCTATTTGTTGTAGGTTGTGATTGCTCTCCTTTATTTACCCATGCTCTAGACTATTTGTGTCCCCCCTCAAATTCCCATGTTAAAACCTAATCTTCAAGGTAATGTTATTTGGAGGTATGATCTTTGGAAGCGCTTAGGTCATGAGGGTGGAGCTCTTGTGAATGGGATGAAATAGTGCATTTATAAAAGAGACCCCAGAGAGCTCCCTCACCCCTTCTTCTGTATGAGGACACAGCACAAGAGATGGCTGTCCACGAACTAGGAAGTGTACACTCACCAGACATCAAATTGCTGGCACCTTGATCTTTGATTTCTCAGCCTCCAGAACTGTGAAAAATTCATCTCTGTTGTTTAATAGTACACCCAGTCTATGGTAATCTGTTACAGCAGCCTGTAAGGACCAAGACAACCCATTTCATAACCTTAACCTCTGGTCAGTCATCATCATTTTTCTGGAGGACTATTTCATCTGATCTATTTTATTCCTTGGCTACAAGTTCCTTGTGACTTGGAGCTAATACTTTTGTTCCAGGCATGCCCTGAGTATTCCAGCCCTAGTTTATTTGCCTTCCACTTTGATTCACAGCACATACACAAGGAGGATGCCAAAACTTTTCACTATATACTTTGGCATTCATAGGATCTGGGTTATGTTATAACTGGTAGCATAAGTACAAAGGGATCATAGGAATAACAAGAAATGTTAGAACAAAAGGAGAAATGGAAATAAACTTGAAACCTACTAAAGTGATACTTTCATATGCAATGATGGTATGTGTTTATGAAACTTGATTCCCCTTCAATGGCTCCTGCTTCTCTACGGACTTAAGGCATTACCCTTAGCAATTATTCAAGGGTCTTAGCATTTAGGCATTTTATCTGGTAGGTAGAATAATACCCCTCCCCCAAAGATGCCCTCCCTCATCATAATCCTAGAAGCTGTAAATATGTTATTTAATATGCAAAAGGGACTTTGTAGCTATGATTAAATTAAAGACCCTGGGATAAAAAGATTTTACTGGATTACGTGGGTATGGCCACCCTAATCACATGGGTCTTTAAAATTCGAGTACTTTTGCTATAATTAAAGAAACAGAGAAGTAGCAGCCTCAGAAAGACCTCACCTGCTGTTGTTGGCTTTGAGAATGAAGGAATGGGGCCATGAACCAAGGAATCAATCCAAGACCTCCAGAAGCTAGAATAGGCAAGAAAACAGATTCCCCCCTACAACCCCAAGGAAAAATGTGGACTTGCCAAATGCTTTATTTTAGCTCAATGAGGACTTTTAACCTACAAAATTGTAAACACAGAGTGTGCTTTCCTTTGTGTCATTTTAAGCCTGTAAGTTTGAGGTAATTTGTTATAGCAGCTAAAAACAATCTATCGCCCAATAAAATGCTCACCATTTCCCTTGAAACTTCTTCAGCTGAACCGTTAAACAAAGTGTGCATACTTCCTCTAAATACTTTGTTTTGTGGAGTTTTGCAACTTTTGATCACAAATAGTTTAACCATTTGTGACTTTCCCACTCTCTCTGCCTCTCCATTTAATCCTACACTTCCTTTAAATTCCAAAGTCCTACCTTCTTTATTAACCTCGCCCATATTACATCAAATGTTGTGTATATTATTCAAACTTTCATAGCACTGTATTCACCATTTAGTTCACCTTTTTTTTATAAGCTTATATTGTTGGTACTTTTGTCAGTATTTAACTCTTTAAAAAAACTGTATTTTTTAAAAGGCAAATTCTATTTCATAACAATTTAAAATCCCAATTATGCCCCCAAGGGAGGTAGAGTAGGTCTGTATTTAAATACTATAAACATATGCTATAAAACCCATTCACCTGAGGACAGAAGTCTAATAAAAAAAGGTATTTAAAGATAAAAGATGAGAGGAAAAAATATTTTATGACAGCTACTTAACCAGAGGGGGAAAGGGGAGGATGAATTACTATTACATAATGCAGACGGGAAGTGTGCTTGAGAAATGGTAAAGCAAATGACAAGACCTTGACTGGAAATTCCATCTCCTAGAGAGCAAAGCAATCTAGGAGAGCCGTGGTTCTCAACTAGGGTAATTTAACTACTAAGAAGACATGTGACAATGTCTAGAGACATTGTAACTGGAGGAAGGTGCTACTGGCATCTGGTAGACAGAAACCAGGATATGGCAAAACAGCATGCAATGCACAGGACGGAACCTCACTACAAAGACTTATCCAGCCTAAAATTCATTAATGTTGAAACTGAGAGATTTTGATGTAGGGAAACGTACTTTGGCCTAAAAAGGCATATTGATTAGTGATATAAAAGTAACACAATTCCTCAATGGACTTTGAAATAACAGTTAACTGTGAATAAAATTAACAATTTTCGTTGTTCAGCTCTAATATATGTGGCAGTGAAGCCTGGCGATCAAATGACTAGCATGAATTTTTAAGTAGCCAAATTCTTCTATATTCAGGTTATAGGAGAGATTGCACAGCATTTCAGTCGGGGAAGGATGATGGCTTGAGGAGACTGTGAGGTTCTAAGAGACATAATTCGAAGTTATAGGTATAAAAGATACCAACATAGGGAATGTAGTTAATGGTATAATAGGTTTCTCTGGTGACAGCCCACTTGTGGTGAGCATAGCTTACTGTATAGAGTTGTTGAAACATTATGTTGTACGCCTGAAACTAACACAATGTGTGTCAATTATACTTCAATAAAAAAAAAAGAAAACATAATTCTGACCATGCAACTGTATCGTACCTCGATGAGAAAGAAAAAGGAAACCAGAGTGGTTATGTAACAAAACTGATGAAAAGATCAAACGAGTGAGGAAATATAGAGACTATATTAAAAAAGGATATTGCAACAAATCATGATGATCATTGTCAGCAAAACCAAAACGACTTTGTAAAAAGTATTAAAAACTGAGAAAAAAAATCAATTGTTTTAATGCTGGTGACTGACAAAGATACACTTGAGCTATTCCACACCTACATTTTCTGCCTTCTCTGATGAAGAAAATTATACACAAGTAATCGTGGTAAATGGTTAAGAAAGGTCTAAATTGGGTGAGGTGACTGAACAAGATTATAACAATTCCAGGCTGAGCTTTAGAAGGACCACATCCTGGGATGATGAGGGACACGAGTTATCTGATCTACAACCTGGATCTTGGAAGAATCAGAAAGAATGAGAATGACACACAAAGAAACTGGAGATGGGCTGATGTCTCTGCAAGACTCAGAAGAAACAGAGTTTCAAATTTCTGACAGGAGAGCTTTATGTAATTTCCAGGAAAACTTCAAGAAAGATGTTGTAACAGAGTGGTGGGTGAGCACTAGAAGGCAGCAATGCGTTTGTTAAATATGTGAGTATTTGAAAATGAGCAATATCATACTAATCACATTCTATTTTTGTCGAGTTGAGAGATAGTTAAGTTAGACGTTATACACATGGGATAGCTGGGTTGCAGAAAAGCAGTTGGAAATCTTTTCTTGATATCTAGATGTAGTATATAAAATGAGTTTGAAACAAGGAAAATTTAGTAGATTCATAACTGATTAAAGTTCCATGTGTAAAGCATAGCACCTAACGAAATGATTCCCCACCGGGCTTATCTCGATGAATATTTTGGTCAGTGACACTGTTGAAGGAGTTGGAGACCCTATTTATCAAATCTGCAGTGACATAAACCTGAGACTGTCGTGACTACAATACATAAAAGTATCAGGATCTTAAATTAACTAGATAGAATCCTAGAAGAAAAACATAATAAATGTTCATAAATTCATAGTGTATTGGGGTTGGAAAAATTTTTAGTTGAAATCTTCATTTTGTAGGCAAAGAAAATAGGCCACAGAGGGGTAACTTTAAGTAGTTCACATATGGCTTATGGGAGCAACCCAATGCGTTTATAGGAAAATAAATATAAAGGGCTGATTCATTTAAAACACACACACACACACACACACACACACACACACAACAGGGCTGATTGTCTCAAGCAATTACTTACACTTCAATAATTTGTAGCACTGGCAAATACAGCAGAAACAAAACAAATTATCAAAAATCAAAAGACCTACTGCATCTTATTCTGCATGAGTAAAGCTATAGTTATTAATTATAAAAAGGTAACCAGTTCCAGATTGCTTCCCCTTAGTTTCAGCACATTTAAAAAAGTGTACTATAGCTATTTATAGCCACTAGAAAGAGAAATCAGTCTCCGTGTATACTGAGGCTTTGTTTCTGAAAAATGATCCACAAGGGACTAAACATATAAAGAATGCCTTTATAAGGCAAACAGATGTGCTAGGGAGAAAAAAAGAAAAATAAAACTTTATTGTTAGCAATGCTTATTACGGAAATGAAAACACACTGTGAAATTCTGGGTTCTTGGGTAATGTCAATAAAACCTAGGTGCCGGCGTAAGAACTTGCTGTCACTACCAAATAACATCAGATCAGATGAGGGTGTTCATTTATTTGGGTCAATGTGTGTCATGCTGCTCTGTCATGCAGAAACCAAAAAGTCATATATGGGCATCATAAGGACAAGAGACAGGATTGTGACATCCTTACTCAAAGGAAATGACTGGCACTTTTATGGCTATCCCAGAGAATCTCAAGCCAAAGAAACTCAGTTTATGAACCACAAGGGTGAGAAAAGAAAGCTTCTATTGCCAGCTCACAGGACTAAGATTGGAAAGAATTGAACATTAAGAACAATGGTGATTATATCTGCTGATATAAGTAAATATTATAACTGCATGAGTATCACACTTGGTGAAATTAATTAATCATTTATTTCTTCCTATCTTCATTGAATAAATTTCAGTGAATGTTTACAAGATGTCAGGCACAGTGATAAGCGCTGAAGATATAAAGACAAATGGAATTCAGTCCTCAACTTAAAGATTTACAGTCTTTTGGAGACACATAAGTCTCCAACAAAATTTTACAATGAAGCATGATATATCGTATACGAATCAATTCCATTAGGTAAATGGTAATCTGATAGAGGGAGGGATAAACAGATTAATGAGGTAAGAAAAGGGTTTACACCAAGGGAAAATCAGCACAAAACCAGCCATTAATAATCTCAGAAACTTCAAAGTTTTATAGAAATCTCTGCTTAGAACAAAAGAGCAAAGTTGACTATTTCATGATACCAGGGTATTAACTGTTAATATTACCTGCATTTCTATTAGGTGGAACCATAGCCAAAGAATCTGAAAATACCCAAGCCCAATCCCGGAATGCATCTCTACCCCCAATTTTCTCAAGATAGCTATATAAACAACAAACAGTAGTATCACGAGTATAATAACAATGTATTATGATGCCCAACCTATAAGTATAGCTCCAACCCTACGTAAGAGGCCTCCTTTCCCCATTGAACTGAAACAAGAATCTCAGATATTGCTGAACTCCAGCTTAACATTTGGGTAGACAACCAAAGAAGGAGAAAGATGAGGTAATGGAAGTCAGATCCTCACCTGGGCTGAATCCTCCTCGCACTCAAGCCACAGGGAATACAGAGCCTGAGAGAGCCAGCTACACCCAGGACAATAATCACAGCTATGCAAAACTCAGACCAATTCCTAACAACTCCTCCTTATATAATCTAGGTGAGGATGAGGACAAGTGTGAAACTAGAGGAGATATTCCTGGAAATCCTTCACTCAATGGGAACACTGACCAACTGAAGAGTGATACTCTAAGTTGTCAATTCAGAATGTGACTTGGAAGTATAGTCCATCAACCTTTTGTCCTACAGTATCCTTGCAGATTACAGTCTACAGAGTAGAAATAAGGAATTCTCCACCCATTTTTTTTAGTTCTGATTATCTAGAACAGCATCCTATAAAACAGCAGTTTTTGGTCTTTTGCCCCTTAGCGACTTTTTTCAAATGGCATGGAAAATAAAGGCATTTGTTTTGAAAAAGTATTCAGCTAAGAGTGTTAATAAAACAAACAAAAAACAGCAACAATCACAATCCTAAACAAGTACCATCATATGCCATAAAAGAAATAAATTTAAAATCAAGAAATAGGAAAGGGAAATATTAAAGACCCATCTAAAGTTAATGGCAATATCATTAAGAACTGAAAATATTCTCACTTTGCTACAGACCAGTGAAAGTAGCACCATCAAATTATAATGGGCCAAGGTTGAGTATCTGGGGAAAAGTGCTCTGTAATCTTCATACCCCTCTACTCAAAATCATACTGTCTAGAATAATCATCTTAAATATTTGTGAAATTATATCCTACTGTACTGGATGTAGGAGACCTTAGCATCTCATCCTTTCTTTGACAGAGGGAAATCTGTCATTAAAAGTCAGTACTGTCACTCATATTGTGTATACTTGAAACAATTCTTGAATGGGTAGATTTACCTCTTCTCATACAAATCTAAATCTCTTCAAACCTCACCACTCAATGTGAGTGACATGGTTGGCAGGCAAGGACACTGACTTAGTGTCTGAGGAAGATGTGTGAGAGTGTGCTTCTCTTCAAAGCCCCTTAGAACTATTTCAGTTATTAGAGATTATTTTGTTGTTGTCAGTGTTGAAATGTTTTCTATGGTAAGAGAATGGCAAATGTCACATTAGCTACAGAATTAGGAGTTTTGCCCAGAATAATGAAACTGAAAACAGTTTTAAAAGTCAGAAAAAGTTTTCTGTTGCAAGTGTATGGCACAGAGCTGTCAAAATAAGAATAATTTCTGGGGGGAAAAAAAGGAAAGAAAAAAAGAGTTCCTTTAAGAAAGATTTGTAGCAAATTGCATAATTTAAAGAATGGCTCTCAAGATCCACTGTCCCCAAAGTACTAGCTGAATTAGTTTTCTAGTGTGAGCATCAGTTGGGAATTCACTTCATCAGCATGCCTTTATGTGTAGTTAGAACAAGATAGCTTATGAACAACCACTTACAGAAAGGGACAGGTGATCCTTTACTACATTAAAGACCTCTACTAGGAAGGAATTGCCAGTGTCCATTCAATCTTGATGCCACTGCAGGGCCAGTGGCAGATTCCATAGACAAAGCAGATCTTATGCCACAACTTTTCCTCTTCCAAAAAACAGACAAGTGTCCCAAAGACAAGCCCCACGTCATATACAATTCTCGTCAAGCTAAGTTCTAAATATATTTCTTATCTACAAAAAGAGACTAACTGGATTTTAGCCACTAAGCAGGACATAAGGACCTAGTTACACAACACTGACTTGGTAAAGAGAGTCAACTAAGTCTCATTTAAATTTAAAACTTGAAATGACTGTTCACTTGAAATTACATAAGGCTTGATTGAGTTACACATCATATTTCCATCCTTCGCGCTCACTGTATGTGTGTGGTAATGAGCCATCTTTCCTTATAATAGACCTTCTGTATCCCTTGCTACATTTTTAAAATATACAAGTGGATTCTACAATCTGTCATGGTCTAAATATTTACCTTGTAGCACTACAACTTATCCTGGTTCTGTATTTATGTAACACATTTTGTTTACCTCAAAAATCACATTACTTCATTTCAATCTGCTAAAGACATTAACAGTAATCATCAACCCCACACCTTTACTCAACTCACTTAAACAACTTGTTCCATAACACGAAACAGAAAATTCCTTGGAATCTCTACTCAGAAATCCTACTTCTCTCCTACAAATAATGTAGGTATACTAGTGCCTCTATAATCACACACATGCTATATTGCCTGACAGAGTGAGCTATTTTTCATGCATCATTCCAATGTCATCTTAGGGACATCCCCTTAGAATTCTTTGAATCTCTGATATACACTATAACATATTTGGTTTAAAAGAGTAAGAAAACCAATTCTGCCAAAATATGCCTATTCACTGCTATTAGACAAGTAGCTATATAACTGCTGGAAAATTGCAAAATGCAAACTGTTTAAGATCCCAAACATGAAATGACTCTTCCCTTCAAAGAGTCAAGAAAACTCTACCATTTCTAAGTATCGACATGATAGTTGGGATAGACACTTAGATGGGATGGATTCTGAGTGAAAGAACGACACAAAAAAATGTAAACTATGATTTTATGTGTATAAAGTTAAAAAAAAAAAAGGTAAACTAATCTGTGGTGCCCAAAATCAGGATGGTGTTTGCCTTTGGGGAGAGGCTAGAAAAAGATGACTGGGAGTGGTTTCTAGAATGCAATAGTGTTCTGTCTCTCGATCTCTGTGGTGGTTACATGGGTGTGCTTATTTCATGATAACTCATTAAGCCTTTCACTTATTATTTGTGAACTTTTTGTGAAGGTTAGATTTCATTAAAAAATTTAATATACACAAATGTCTAAACCTACTTCCAACCAATTAAATCAGAATCTCTAGAGATGGAGCCTAAGTACTGGTGATTTTTCAAAGCTCAGAGTGCTGATTATGCTTCATTTGCTTCCCCACTCCTGGCCATTCTTAGATTTGTACTGTGGGGGGCTGACAGCTAAGAACAGCCTTACCCAGTCCCCTTACGTGCTGCACCCCCAATGGATTTCGGAATAGAAGGAATCTGGAGAAGGGGAAGGATATTGGAGGATTTGTTCCTTCCACCATGCAGTCCCCCTGACTGACTGATTCTGAGTGTGGCAGTGTTTCCTCCAGTGACCGTGACAATGACTTTCACTGGGCTTAAACTGCACTCTTTCCTTCTTTTGCCTCCTTTAATCTGGTATAATAATGGCATCTGAGAAGTCTGGCTACTGGTGAAAAAACCAATGTGTGAATTTTCAGGCCTGACCATAGACAATTACAAGTGCTTTACCTGGATGGGCCTCATGGGGGCAAGTTCCTCTGCCCACACTAATACATTCCACTTCCTGAAGGGAGTTGAAGGCAAGGGCTCAGGCCTCTCGGCCCAGACAGGTTCTTAATACATTTACATTTCTATACTTTGTGAACTCATTCCCAGGTCTCTTTATCTGAGGCCTTGGGCAGAGGTCTTCTTCAGGTGCCTCCACTGAGACCCCTTTATTGGGGGAAGACATGGAAAACTTGAGATGTTTGCCCACCCCATCTAAATACCTAACACTTTTCATTCCTAGTCCCTCCCCTTGACCCACTCTCTCCCCAGAACTCCACAACTCAAGGGTCCATTAAGCTGCCATAGGCTTTTGTTTGGGGCTCCCTCAACATTGAGATAACCCCTATATCTGGGCTAATCCATTTGACTCGACTGGTATGCCACTCCATGGGAAACAATGAAACACTGAGAGTCTAGACTTGCTCTGGCTTTAGACTCTTGCTTGTTTTATCACCTCAGTCACTGACTGGAGGCTTAACTCTCATTTTTGGCTTGTTGCTTTCATTGGCTACTCTAACACTTGGCAGTTCAGCTCTCCCTCTCCTAGCTCAAGGGAGCTCCTGACAACATCTTGCTGCTGATGCTGCTAGAGCCTTCACCATCATTTAGTGGTTCTCATAACATTGCCCACACCTCCGTAAATAATAACTTCATTAAATTATCTTCCGTTACTCCCGTAGAGCATGCCATGTGTTCTGAGAGCCTAAATGATACACCAACTAATGGTTCCAGGATGCAGGCAGTGTTGAACAGTACTGATTGAAACCTTATGTGCCATTAGAAGGAATAAGCACTTGATCTTTGCATGTGTTTGGCAAGTCCGCCATAACAAGGTTTCATAAACAGTATGGTATAAAAAACATAAATTTACTGCGTCACAATTCTGAAGGCTAGGAATCCAAAAATCAAGATGTTGGCAGGACCACGCTCCATTTGAAGCTGCTAGGGAAGGATCTGATCCAGGCCTCTCTCCTAGGCTCTGGTAGCTCCTTGGGTTGTAGCAACATAAATCCAATTTTTATATGATGGCTCATTGTGTTTAATTCTGTGTTCAAGTTTCCCCTTTTCATAGGGGCCCACCCTTCTCCAGTATGGCCTCATCTAAACTAATCCTGTCCACAATGACGCTATTTCCAAATAAAGCCAAATTCAGAGGTAGGAGAGGTTAGGACTTGAAAATATAAATTTTGTGCAGGGCATAATACAGCCCACAACATCCCTATAAGGGAAATGAACTTCTGTTTTGTTGTGCTTGCTCTTATTATTCATTTCTCCCTTTGGGAAAATGACCTTAGTAGATGTGGTGCAAGTGGTGTTGATACCACTCAGTGGCTCCATGTGCAACAATGACCCAAATCTGATTACTCAGAACACTTCATCTGATAGGCTGCATTGATCATTAGTTCAGGGATGGCAACTGACTCAGGAGAGGCCAGACAGAGTAATCCCCCTCATACTCTGAAGCAATCAGAAAAAAAGAAGTGGTCCATGACAACTATCGAAGCCTAGAGCTGCCAGTTCCCCCTCTTTATACATAAAGAAGCTGCCTATATTAAAAATAACCTTGAGGAAAACAGGTCCAAGAGCTCAAGAAAAGCACTGCTATAGTGATAACATTTGAACTCCAGTGCAGTGAGCTATACCTTTGACTTCCCAGACAGGGGAACCAACAAAAATCCTCCTGGTTTAAACTAATTTGAGTTCTTGACACTTGCAAACAGCATAGCCGTGATATATATACACAGGATGACACAAATGGTTGTCAATTTTTAGGCATTGGTTCTCAAACTTCAGTGAGCATCAGTATTACCTGGAAGGCTTGATTTAAAAAAAAAAAAAAAAAAGATTCCTGGATCCTGTCCTCAAACTTTCTGATTCCATAGATTTAAGGGATATCTTAAGAAGTTCATTTGCAACAAGTTCACAGGTGATGCTAAAGCACCTGATGCTGGTGATTCAGGAACCACACTTTGAGAACTAGAGAGATCATTTAAGTAGTAGTTTGGTGGATGGAATAATTTTAGCCAGAAGAACAGAGAATTATATTACTTTTATCGTTCTTATCAGTTTTAAAATTACAACTGATTCAATGAAAATGTTAACTGGTATCTGGCATCATGTGTGTTTCTTTTCTTCAGTGATGTCCAAAACAAAAGCAGGTCCCAAGTTTCCGGGCTTCATCTAATTTCCATGCAAATGACTAGATCTGTGGGTTGTTTTCTCGGTATCAGAAATCATTTGCACACCTCTTTCAGAGCAGTACTTCATTGCTACTAAACGGATTAAATTTCCCACGGCAGAACTCAAGCTGGTACAAATCCCTTGAGGCTTAAGGAATTTATTATTACCTAGCATCAACACCAACCGAAAAATGTAAACACATGCTGCCTGTTCATGTATGATGGATCAATTCTGACACCAGGCACTCACCTATGACCTCTCTAATGTGAAATCATCCCTCCAGGGATATTCATTTCGATGACAACCTCTCTTGAACCTTAATAAGGTCGAAGTGTTGGATCAGTGAATACATTTCTGGATTCAAAGTGTACCGGCTGTCAGGGAAGACAGGAGAGAGAATGTAATGACTAATGCTCCAAATTCCCATAGCCTCAACTCTCAGTGGCACAGTCTAAAGGATCTAAGATCTAGGAGCATAATACTGGGCTAGGAATCTAGAGACCCACCTTTCAGAATGGTTTTAGCAACACTGGAATGGATTACCTTGGGAAGTCACCTAACGTCTCTAATTGGAAAAGACAATAAATGAAAATACTTGAATTCTACATTCTCTTTTATCCCTTTGTGTTTTGCCTATGTATAGTTTTGATTCCAACAGGAGAGGTGACATTCTAACTAGGTATCCACCTAGATAAAGGGAAAGCAGGCTGAGGGAGTTCAGAGAAAACCAAACCAGGTCTGGATTCAAACACAACTGGTTCTGAATCCTGGCTCTGCCACAAAACTGTATAAACCCAGATGCATTTTCCAAATTACTCTGAGTTAGAAATTCCTCATCGGTAAAACTGAAGTAAAAATACTTACTTTGAGGGTTCTTATGAGGATTAAAGATAATATATGCAAAGCACCATGCATCAGTTTTCAATCAAGCGTCGTATAAATCACTCGGCATCTTAAAGAATTTCTGGAAGTAGAAGCTTCTGAATGTGGAACAGGTTTAAAAAAAAGAAAGTGAAGGGACACCTGGGTGGCTCAGTTGGTTAAGTGGCTGTCTTCAGCTCAGGTCATGATCCCAGGGTCCTGGGATCGAGTCCCACATCGGGCTCCTTGCTCGGCAGGGAGCCTGCTTCTCCCTCTGCCTCTCTGCCTACTTGTGATCTCTCTCTCACTCTCTCTCTGACAAATAAATAAAAATAAAATCTTTAAAAAAAAAAAGAAAGAAAGAAAGTGAAGATAAAATCCAGCGGCATCGGGAACCAGCCCAACAGACTTAGGTTTCTTTGCTCTGGATGAAGCATCTGAGGTGTGCTGGGTTTGACCCACATTGGCTTTTTAGCTTCTGCTGTTGCACTGCCCTGAATTATTCTTACTCTTCAGCCCTAGCTTTGCTTTGGGTTCATTTCTATTTTCCTGTTATGGTTGGCACCTGTCTCGATTCTCTCCAGCTTTGGAATTCTTTAAATGAGAATTTTGATGCAAGATCCTGGCTTACAACATGGTTGCTAGATCCCTGGATCCTGCCTCAGCCTTAATTCTAGTATGTTTATACTGATATGGGTTTATGTAACCAGTATTCTTAATAAAAAATCAACTAAAATGAAATACTGTGTTTGCAGCTTACTGAGTCCTCAGTACCACTATGAATGTAAAAGAGCAAAATTGCTGCTGTGACAGCCGCAACAGATAATGGAAATAACCGGAAAAATCAAAGCAAGACTGGAAGAGAGCTTTCTAGGCAAAGGCACTGGTGCCAACACAGGACAGCACTGTGGGCAAATCTCCATTTCTAAATTTAATGGTGAGAGACAGAGACGTACATCTCCAGGGAAAAGATGATCTCCTATAATAAATAACAAGAGACTGGTATTCCCACGCCCTGGTAACCAAGACAAGAACGGGTTCTGCAAAACAACTCTAACGCTAGTAAGACTTTGAACATCTGAAAGTAGCAGTCACTCTGGAATCACCAAACCTAATGTTGCATTTCTGATAGCTATAAACAAACTAGAATTATTCAGCAGGGCAGTCCAAATGTCTGAGCCACTCCTAGATCGGCCTAGAGGTAGGAAGATGATCTTAATGATGTATGACAAGACTTGCATTACAAAATCATTTCAATTACTGGACACGTTAAAAAGCCACTTCGCAGCTGTTAGACAAATTTACAAATAGACTTTAAATACATCTAATGCAGAACAGGCTTTAACCTTCCTGTTCCAATTCTAATTTCACTCAAACCTGCAGAAACACACTGGAGAACTGATGCCTGGATGAAGACAGGGTGCTCCCAGGGACGCTGGGATGAAACAGAGGCAAAGAAAGCCTTCCCCCAACTGAGAAAATGCTTCCTCATCAGTCACATCAAGGACCAGATGAAGAGGTCTCATTACTTATGTTGTTTCAAATTGCACCAAAATCCTAAGTCAACTTAAAATCCTCAATGTGTGGGCAACTAAAAAACTTCTTAAGAGACCCTTTCAGAGAATTCTCACTGGAGTACTCAACTCTCTGTGAACCAATTAGCCTGTGCAACCTTCAAAAGTGCAAGCTATACGTTAAGACATGAGGTGCATTTTTACTTATCACTGTACCCTGTCAACTAGGAACCAGGTAATTCAGACATGTTACAGAACTGCACAAAACCTAATTTTCTGGATTGTAAACTGGAAATAAAGATGTCTAATGTAAATTTGTTTTGAGATTTGACAAAACCACATTCTTCAAATGACTGACCTGGCACATTATAGTAAGAATAGTTTCTATTATTATGGGACGTCCTCAGCTCCAATCACATTGGGTTATTGTTCTCCAAAAGCACCAAGGTTTTGTTGTTTGCTCCTCACCAAAAAGAGTGTCTTGAACCTTCTCCGAATACACACTGCCTACCTAAGCTTTAAGATCTAATTCAAGTCTCCCATCTTCCATGAATCCTATGCATACCTAAACCATATTGATCTCTCACTTTCCTAAACCATCAAACTCAATGATCCTTCTCATTTTGACAACTAGGTAAAGCAGTTTCCCCATTCAACTGCTTCACGTAACCAATTCTATCTTCCCAACCAGAAATGAAAGTTTGGGACAATAAGATGTTTTGTGTGTTATGTTGTTTTTGTTTGTTTTCTGAGTAGAGTTAACACAATATTACCTTAGCTTCAGGTGTACAACTTATTGATCTGACCTGGTTTTTAAACCTCTGTGTTATTCCCTTCAAGCCCCAATGCCATGAGATCTACAAAGTAATATAAAAAGATAATTCTCAATTATATATCTATATTTAATAAGTATTTTCTCACCACAAAGACCGCCATAAATACAACTTAAAGGCCAATACAAGTTAATTTATATTGTAGCAGAAAAATGAGCAGGATATGAAATTCGTTTTCCTTGATTGCAATTTACAGGTTCCCACAACTAATAGCCAGGAATAGGGACAATGGAATAACATAACCTGGTCTCTCTCTCTCCACTGGGCCTGTTCTGCTAAACTCTCACTCTCTTTGTGTAGAGATCCAGGCACCCAGTCTATCATGATGAAGCTGGGAAAAACAGAAAAGAGTGCTTTTCTCCCAGCAATCCTAATAAAAGTCTTATTCATTTTATTGACTCTGATTATCTGCCTATCACTGAACCAATTACCTCAGCCAGGGGCATATGATAGTCTCATTGGCCAGACTAAGAAATATACCCACTCCTAGAGCTGGCAACTTACCAGACTCCACAGAAAACCTACAACCTAAAAGTGGGAAAATAGGGCGGTTTCCCCCAGGAAAGCTGAAGCACTGTTAGAAGAGTGAACAGCTTCTGGGTATTATAAACAACACAGGGCTCTGCTACAGATGCACATTTACCAGTCAGTTGATATTTAAATCTGTAGATATGGAAACCCTCTGAATCTCTCACCTTGTACATTTTTTTTTTTTAATTCCTGAAGAAAACATCCATGAACACTTTGTATAAAATTAGGAATAATACTTTGGAAAACCACAGTTCACTAAGTTTTTCCCATTATGTGACTTGTTGATTTCCCCAGATCATTCACTAGTATGACCAGAATACCCAAAGTCCATCTGCCTGGGCTACAATTAGGGACAGACATGAGATCAAAGGACAAAGTACTAGTCTGATTTCAATCTGTCCACAAAGAATATACCACAAAGCTCTGGAAGGTCATGACCTTCCAGAAAAAAATCAAAATTTTTCAAAAAAATAAAGATAATCTTCCAGTATAAAATTATTTTTCTTTCCACTAAAATGTAAAAACAGGATGCTAAGAACCACAATCATTATGAATTCTCATCCCCACCCAATCTTCTCAAAAGCAGATTTCCATTTTGGTTAATTACATGCTGCCTCTGAAAATATCCAATTTAGGGTTCAGTTTTCTCACTTTATTTTCAGGCACACTTTTGTATTCTCTTATTTACTCTAATTCAAATCAAATTAGATGTTGTTCTTATTTCTTCAAAGAACAAAATAAATCCATGCCCTACAAAATGTCAGCAATGTTGTGGGAAAACAGCCAACAACTAATATTTACTAAGAACATACCATAAAGCAGATACTGTTTCAGTCTCAAAAGATAAGGGCTCTGCAGGGAATGAAAATAGGACAACATGGTAGAAAGGGATGGCATGGTCAAAGAAAACTTTTCTTTTTTTCAAAATGCAACAGTAATGTTGAAATCTCAATGTCGAGAAAGGTAGATAAGCCCAAAAAAAGGGAACAAGCATTCCAAAGAAACTAGTGCAAAGACCCTGAATATTTTATGTCCTCCCAATATTCATATGTTGAAACCCTAATTCCTACTGTAATGGTTTTTGGAGGTGACCCATTGTGTTGCTATATGGGAGGTAATTAGATAATGGGGGTCAGGCTCTCATGAACAGGTTTAGTATCCTTATAAGAGGCCAGAGAGCAAGCTTTCTTTCTGTCATGTGAGAAAATGTCAAGAATTCAGCTATCTACAAACCAGGAAGTGGGCCCTCGCCAAACACCATATCGGCTGTCACCTTGATTTTTATTTTTCTAGCCTCCAGTTCTCTGAGAAATCAATATTACTTAAGCTATGCAATCTCCGGAATTTTGTTATAGCAGCTGGAATTGACTAAGACCTTGAAATGTGACCAAGGTTGATATGTTGAAAATAGAAAGAAGACATTTGAGTATGTGTGTGTGTGATTATTTTATTTTTCTTGATTACAACATACGTGGGTAAGACTAGCTTGAAATGAGTTCTGAGACTTGTCAGAGGCCTGGTCATGGAGAATTCTGTAAATAAAAGTACCGGGTTCGATTAAAATTTGAAATTCTACCAGAAGGGTTTATTTTCAGCAAGAGGAGTCAAATTATCTGTAAGTTTTTTAAAAGAACTATCATAGAAGGTATACAGATAAAGGGTTATAGTGGAAGAATTGAAAGCCAACTATTTATTCAAGATAAATAATCAGGATAGGATGATGATTTGGTTAAGAGCTATAGCAATAGAGACAGACAGAAGTGGATGAATACTTGACTCAGAATCAGAGTAAAAAAAATTGGGGGGCACCTGGGTAGCTCAGTTGGTTGAGCGACTTGCCTTCAGCTCAGGTCACGATTCCGGAGTCCCGGGATCGAGTCCCACATCGGGCTCCCAGCTCCGCGGAGAGTCTGCTTCTCCCTCTGACCTTCTCTCCTCTTATGCTCTCTCTCACTTTCTCTCTCTCTCAAATAAATAAATAAAATCTTAAAAAAAAAAAAATTTTGGTAGTGGATCTCATAAGGTAAAAGGAGGAAATGTAAGCCTAAAGATTACTGACATAAGTAACTGAGTGGGGGATTTTAATGTTTACTTGAATGGGAAAGAATACAGGATGAGTAGAGTAAGGATAGGCAATAACCAAGAATTCCAGTTCATAACTTTTAAATTTGAGATGTCTATTAAATATCTAAGCAGTATGATAAGTAGGTAGTTACATATAGCGGTGTAGCACTGTGAGAATAGATCATACTGTGACTACTGAATTTGAAGGTGCAGGGCAAATAGGTGTTATTTATAAATAGGAGGCTGAGTTCATCTAGGAAGAATGAGTAGTTAAAAAAAAGGAAGGGTCCATCACTGAACCATGGGGCAATGCAACATTCAAAAGCTGTGAAGAGGAGCAGTTAGTAAAGTAGGTCAAGAACAAAAGGCCACCAAAGTAGAAGGAAGACAGGAAAACGCTCTGTCAGAAAGGCAAAGGGAGAGGAATCACCAGCCATGGTTAGTGTTCATGTAAGTTTAAGATAAAGACAGAGAAGTAATTATTGGATTAGCAACATAGATGTCATTGATAGTTTTGGGAAGAATGTTCTCAATGGAGTGGCAGGGATAAGAGAACAATCATAGCGGGTTGATAAAAGAATGCAAGATGATAAAGTGGAACACCAACCATATACCACACTTTTAAGAATCTCACAACGAAGGAAAATTTTAAAAACTGGGTACTGGTAAGAAGGAATCTGGTAGATTTCACAGAATGCATTTTAAAAGAGGAAATATTTGGAAACTTTTGTAATGATATGGGTAACTAAACAATGGAAAGGGAAAAATTGGTGCTCAGAAGTATGTGTATAAAGCAGGAGTGAGGCCCTTGAGCAAGAGAGGATAGATTCAGGGGTCCAAATGGAAGGGTCAGCATTGTCTAGGAACAAGAACAATACCAGTCATTATAAGATAAGAACGAATAGAAATGCCGGTCATTGGTAATTCTGATGGTGGAAAGATGAGGAAATGTCTATGATTTATAAGCTCAATAAATTTGAGGGAAGTTATCAGCTGAAGGTAAGGAATTATTTTAATGGAGGACACTTGAGAAGAGTCAATAAGGCCATATATAGTTGGTGAGTGGGAAAATATACATAGTTGACATGTATAGTAGGATTACTGGAGAGTACTATGTTGGCATTTAAGATACAAAATAAACGGAGTAAACAAAATCACTATGTTTGATTATTCTCCATCAATCCTTGCCATCTGCCTATAAGCAGGAAAAAAAATAATCTTTGGAAGTAACTTCATTATTTTTGTAACAGAGATGTTAGCCGTGAACAACCAAGGTATATTTACTCAATAAAGGACAAAAAGGTGTAAATATTGACCATCCAGAGCCAGAAGGTACTGAGAAGGAAAAACCGAACATTCATGGCAAAGAGAAAGGTAGGAAGGTGCATTGTATACAAAGAGTGAAGCCTTTCCCCAGAAAGTAACTAGCAACATGCAGGACTGAAGATTAATTTATTAAAGGGAAGTGAAGCTCCTTGCAAATCTACTGAAAGATGACAAGTGTACTGGCAGTGTGCACCTTTTGCAGGGACTGCCTAGCCCACAAATTCCCATTCGTGGTATTTTCACCTGCTCTACTTAAGGGATGGGACCCTGCAACCTGTTTGCCCTAATGACCTTCTCTCCGTGGTCCTTGCCAATTCATGCAGAGGCGGATATCTCATCCAAACTGGTCAACGCACTTTGTCCTGGTTATTTGTATCAGGATTAATTGCTGCTTATCAGTCTTGGCTCGTCATTTGGGCTAGATCTGTAAACTCAGAACCTAAAGAAAGAAGGAGAAATGCTGAAAAGAGCTGTGAGGAAATTGTGTCTAGAAAGGGAATCCATTCTTTCAATTGAGAGCTTTATAGCCCCAAGCTTCAGAGCCCCCCACCCTCAGACTTGATTTCACTCCCTAAACTAGGGTTCTGGGAGGAAGTCCCATATCCTTACAATCAAGTCTGTTCTATGGCTAAGCATTTTGAATGGGTTTTTGTAATTTGTAACAAAGAGATTTCCAAGGCTAAAAGTGAACTTTAAGTACATAAGCAATGGTGAGAATCTCCCGAAAATCCTAAGATGTGATGAGGAAATAAAAGCTCAGTGTGGACTGCCCTGTGCTTAGTTATAGGACATGAAGAAGAGCTTACGTAGAAATTCAGGTTCTATCAAAACAAGGACTCTTTCCTCAGCCATGCCCAGATTTCACCTGCTACTTAATTAGGAAAAATAAAAATGTGGCATTCCTCTCTAGAACATCAAAGTTGCCTTAATCGTGCTAATATAAAACATGTAGCACAGTATATATACTTAATACAACAGTGTAGATTCATGCAGTCTCAATCTTTCTGTTGTTTTCCTGAAGTTCTAAACCCTGAAATTTCCTTTAGAAAATGCCAAAGATTAATAACTCAATGGAATGGACATACCCTACCTGGCTTTTTTATAGATACGATTCTTGTGGTCAGAGTGGGTAAATAAGTTAAGCAATGTATCTGGAAAAAAACGTTTCTTTAGCCCCACACATCATTTTAGGTGCATTACAGGTTGCACTGCAATTAAATATTGCAACGATTCCTGGCATCTTGGAAGAAACATGGGAGAAACAGGACCAAAGAAATTGTCATTTCTGCCAAAATCTGCTAGTAACTGAAACTTGCTCTTTGATGTTAGTATGATGCCTTGAAGAATGCACAGGGATCCACACTATTTTCACTACCAAGTCTCCCTATGCCTAGTGCGCCACCTTTCCAATAAAGAACAAAAGACAAGACAGACTCATGGACAAACTCCAAAAACATGTAACAGGAAAACAGAATTTTTTTATCCTGACATTGCCAGTACCCCATCATTTTGGCTTTCGTTCATAGAATCTGTAAGAACTTTGGGAATTCTGTTAGTTTTTCTCAGTTGCAGTTTATCTCTAAGTAGATTTAGTTAATCTCTAGTATTCATTTGTGCTTTTACAGTTTATGATATTACAATCAATGCAGAATTTCAATTTCCTCAACTCAAAGTTGGCAATAAAAATATTTACTCAATATCTATCTTAAAGGTTTGCTACTATGTAAACCACCAGAGTGAATCTTCCAAGCAAGGATTGGCATTTAACTGGAAGCAGAGAACTAAACCTATATTTCTATTTTAACGATTTTAATGCTTTGTATGAGCCTGCAAAGATGGACTATTTAATCTTTTAGTCAATTTAAAAATCTATACAAGCAAATGAGTAATAAATGTGAAGGGCACTGTATTGATTCAATTCAATTTGACAAACATTTATTGAGTAATTATTATATGCTGATCTGTGCCATAGGTACAGACTGTTAATGTTCCCAGATCTTGAGGTGTTCATAATCTTGAATGGAGTCGTATAAGGAAAATATATTAAGAAAATACACTATGTAATTCATATAATAAATTAGCATTCAGATATGTGTATTTATTTCAGGTAAAGATAAAGAATGGTTACAAGTAGATGGGTAATGGGAAGAGGAGGTAGATATTCCAGCTAGTTCAGTCAGATGAAAATTCTGAAGAGGTAACATTTTAAAAATATGTAAATGAGCTGAGGGGGTGAACCACATGACAATGTAGTGGAATAGTGTTCCATACAATAGAATAGCATGCTGCTGAGGTACAAACAAGTTGGTGTGCTCAGGAAACCATGAAATGGCCAGTGTGGCTGAAGCAACGAGAGTGGGGAAGAGGGCAGGAATAGTGGTCTACGAAGTAACCCATGACTAATAAGAGAGTTTTCAGTCACAGTAAGAATTTTATTCTGAGTGTGATGGGAAACCACTGAATGGCTTTGAGCAGATTAATAACATGATGCGATTTTTTTTTAATATCACCCTAGTTATTGCTTGGATAATTGATGTGAAGAGGCTCAGGGAAAAAACTGGGAGGCCATATTAGAGACTAACATAGCCAGCTAGTTCAGAAATAATATCTGCTTGGATTAGGGTGCTAATAAGAGAAGCAGTCGTTGTGGGCATAGGTCTTGAAAATAAAGCTTGTGAAACCTGCTGATTGGAGATGGATGTGAAGAATCCAGGATTACATGCTGGTTTTTCACTTGAACAAATCATTGAAAAGTCGAGCTTGGAGTTTTACAGAAAGGGACAATTTGTAAGAAAATTTGTGAGGTACGTTTGTCGAAGCTGTATCAGAAGTTCTGCTTAGGACATGTTGCTATCAAGATGCCTATTAGACATTCAGTAGAAGATGTCAAATATGCAACTGGATGTTCATGTATGGAGCACAAGGGAGAGGTCAGAGCAAAAAATTAACCTGGAGAGTCACCAGCAAATATATGACATTGAAAGTCATCAGACTAATGAAATCACCTTCGGAGTGAGTATAGAATGAAAATAAAGAATAATGAGTAACTAAGATTAAATGGCATCATGTACATAAAACAGAGATGGAAAGAGCTCAGTCAAAAATGACTTTAGGAGTTTTGTCATAGACAAAGTTATGTTCTAGGAGGTTTAATATTATAAATGATAGAAGATATGCACATATACACACCAAAAATTCCCTATAACCTCAACAGTACAAAATAGTTACTACTTTTTATATTGTCCTTTACTATCTGTTTTTTCACATACCTCTTCCTTTTTTGTGCAACTATAGTAATACTTTATATAACCTTATATAACTCAGGTATGCATCATAAGCATGTGACCCACACTGAATGAAGGGCACAAGAGTATAATTTCCACATGTTGGAAGAAATTACAGCAAAGAGCTCAATTACTATTTGCTGGAGTTGTGAATAAGTAGGTGTACTCCATGTCCAGTCTCCAAGTCACGAGTTCTATTTATGGATCACTAAAGGAAAAATTGTCAGATTGCCCCTGTACTCATTCAAGTTCCTTAGGAGTATTATTGGAATTCTATTTTCTCTTTCTTTGGGCAAATGTGCCACAAAGTTACAAAGGGAAGAGGGCTGTGCATTTTCCTACCAGGTTCCACACAACTCACTTTATTTAAATAAAAACTTAGCATTTTAATGGAACTGCCTCAGTACTTTTTTTTTTGTGTTATGTTAGTCACCATATAGTACATCATTAGTTTTTGATGTAGTGTTCCATGATTCATTGTTTGTGTATAACACCCAGTGCTCCATGCAATCCGTGCCCTCCTTAATACCTATCATCAGGCTCATCCATCCCCCCACTTTTAAAACTTTTAAAACCGCCTACCCATCCTCCCTTTTAAAACTCTCCGTTTGTTTCCTGGAGTCTATAGTCTCTCGTGGTTCGTCTCCCACTCAGATTTCTCCCCCTTCATTTTTCCCTTCTCCTAATGTCCTCCATGCTATTCCTTATGTTCCTCAAATAAGTGAAACCATATGATAACTGACTTTCTCTGTTTGACTTATTTCACTTAGCATAATCTCCTCTAGTCCCATCCAACTCGATGCAAAAGTTGGATATTCATCCTTTCTGATGGCTGAGTAATATTTCATTGTGTATATGGACCACATCTTCTTTATCCATTCATCTGCTGAAGGGCATCACTGAACAGTCAAAAATCAGTTCCAGTATCAATTAGCCAAGAAGGATAAAAACATATATTCTATAAAAGGAACCAATAAACTAGAAGAACTTAGGAAATGATTGAGCTGACTCATTCATGTTAATGCTATATGTCCTACCTGACAAAAGTCTATTCCACCCACCAGGTAATTTCATTTCTTTATCTTATTTCTGTGGAAGAAGAGAGCTACACTTCACACAGTGTTTTCCTTATATTATAACCAGGATAGCCCAACCTACATTCCATTTACTAATATAGTATTACAATGGTAGCTACCATTTAAGAAGGATCGCCTATGTGTTCGGTTTATAACAGGCTTAATACAGCATCTCTTTAAGCCACACGGCAACCCTATAATGTACATTTATATGCAATGTGTGTGTGTGTGTGTGTGTGTGTGTGTGCGCGCGCGCGCGCGCACGTGCGCGCGTGCGCACGCGTAAGGTGCACCCAAGGTCACAGAAGTTATAGGTTGCAGACCTGGTACTTGAACTAAGATGTGTCTGATGCCAAAGCAACAATGTTTAGGACTACGTTACACAAAAGGCCCCAGAGTTTTCCTGTCATGGCCACTGGCAAAGGCAGTGAGAAGGTATAAGATGCATGGACTTTGGAATAAAATAGTCCTTAATTGAAATACCAGATACCAAATGTCTCTGAGCCTTTCATTGCTCATGTGTAAAAAACTGAATAATAATTTGTTCCTTTAAGGACTATTATGAGGGTTAAATGAGAAATTTATGCCAAGTCACATAGTATTTACCAGGTATTACTAGATTCCAACCTCCTAAAAAACCTGTATTTGCTTATATTCTGAGCCCCTCGCCCTGTATCTGTTAAAAATAAATAAATAACTAAATATATGTATGTTGAGTAGCATGTAGTAGCCAACCTACATAATAGCTGCCCTCATTTGCCTTGGGAATCAGCAAAGCAGTCTATGAATGTCTGTTTGCCTTCGATAAACGAGAGAATTAAGAAAGGTAAGAGATTTCACGGCTCTGTGAAAGTACAGCCTCATAATTCAGGTATTTTGCTTTGTACCCCATCACTGGGTGCTTCCTAAGAAGATCCCAAGTGTGTGAGAGTAGTAGAGATCAGCCCATGTGAGTCTGCAGCATTTTCAAGGCAGTAGATTAGCATACTTGGCACATGGCCTTACTAACATTGCTTACGGTAAGTTGATTTTACTAGGGAAAATTAAATGGGACTCTCCTGGGAGCATTATTTTAGACAAAAATATCCCCTGTGCCATGAGGATACTTAGAAAAATCTATGGTGTTGTCATTAACTGATGTCATTCCATATTGATAACAGATAATTTTCTCAGGGAACCCAAAGCAAAGACTGTGTGTGTGTGTGTGTGTGTGTGTGTGTGTGTGTGTGTGTGTGTAGAAGAGTTGATAAAAAACCAAAAGAATGAAAATCAAATACGGCAATGACAATACTCAACTGCCCTCCCAATTTGGTAAAATCTCAGATCTGACCACAAAGCTGGGGAGTCAGAGGGACACTAGGTATAGTCAAATAAGCAATGAGCCGGGACAATAACAAACATAACAAAAGGAATTTGGTACACCGAACATATTTTGGGAGGGATTCTGTCAACAGAGAAGATGACACCAAAAGCCCAACAAGGAGCAGACAAGATAGAGGCCAGTGTTTTCAATGAAGTTTCAGTCTTTTAGCTCATGGGAGTCAGACAGACCTGGGCTTGAGTCCAGCTCTTTCATTTACTAGTTGAGTGACCTTGGGCAAGCAATTTCCAAGTTTCAGTTTCCTCGTTATAAAGGAGAACAGTAACAATGCCCAGTTTATGGGGCTGTTAGGTGGTCTGTAATGACAATGCAAGCACAATACTGGGCATTTATTAAAAACCCAATAAATGGTGGTGGAAGTGGTGGTAGCAGTCTGTGCTCAATATATGTTGTCGTTATGGTCTAGCAACTGGGCTAGATGCATTTAATCCTCCTAATAGCCTTATGAAGTAAATGCAGTCATTTTCCTCCTGTAACAAGTGAAAAGACTGAGGCACAGTAGCCTAAGTAACTTAATTGTGGATCTATGGCTCATATATGGTAGAGTGAGAACTGAAAGCAAGACCAGAAGGCTCTAGTGTCTGGGGTCCTAACACCTAGGGCATGGCAATGGCAGTGGTAGATCTACAGAAGAATAGTAGTTTATTAAAAGGCATTAATGTCATCCTTCTTTAATAATGTACTCCATACTTCATTCATTTATTCCTAAAATATAAAATAATATTTTCTTCCTGTCAGATACTCTGTGATATTTAGAAAGCGGTGACTAGCTTCAAAGGAGCTTGAGGAAATCCATACTGCATACACACACGGGGATTTGAATTCAAGCCCTGCTGGTGCTATGTGATATGGGGAATGTTGCTTAACTTCTTCAGCTTCAGTTTCCTCTTCAGTGAAACTTCACAGAATTGCTATGAAGTTTAAAGAGGATAATCACAATATGCACCCAGAATATCATAGAGCATGTGATAAATGTTAAACCTGTCATCTCTCTTTCCGGTAAACTAGTCGGGTAGATTTGTATTTGTATCTGAAAAGTTAAACCAAACAATGGAAGTTTAGGGACACCTTAACATAATGGACGCAGTTTCAAATTTCTTCCTTCTGTCTTTCCTTCTGCCTATCTTCCTTTCTTCATCATGCTGTCTATCGACTCCATGTACTGTATATCCACTGACTACCATGCCTTGTGCATAGCACTAAGGATATAAACAGACAATAAATATATGACTAAGTGCCACACTTAGTGTTCCAGAGGGAGAGATCACTCTGTGCTGAAGTGATTAGGGACAGTCTCACACATATGAGTTTGCCCTTGAGGATGAAGGATCCGAATAGGGAATAATAATCTAGGATAGGGGGAAAGGACAGAAAAAAATATAAAAAGCCTGAATGTGTGAGATATTTGCTTGTCAGTAAAGGGGCATCATTTGACTAAATAAACAGTTCATAGAGAACAACCAGTATAATTAATTTCCCCAACAGCCCTATGGAAACTTTTTAACAATAACCTTGCTGTGAAACCCAAATAAACCAAATAAAGCTGAGGTATTCTGACTGAAGTTGGGGGAAAAAGTCCAGAGATCTTTCCAGGAGTATGTCTTTTGCTCCAGGGCATCTGCAAAGATTCCTTAGCACTTTTTAGAATAAAATGTAAAGTAAAGAAAAACAAAATCACCTTTAAAAGAGTAAAGAAAGTTTAAAAATTCATCTGGGAACAGCCTAAGGAGAATTCTGAATACAAGTCTGAATAAGCCTACACACAACAGAAATTGAATGACAGATGTGAACAGGAAAAAAGTCTAACCAAAGTCATGCTGAGGAAAAATAACCTGACTCAGATGAACAGTCTGACTTGAGGAACTAAAATATTGACTGCAAGGTGATTAAATAGATATTACTACAGTCTAGTTGTAATATACCCTAAGATTCATGTAGAGAAATCAAGATGGTCTGAGTTGCAATAAGGACCCAACCACAAATTTACATAAAGCTTTAAATGTCTTCTTCAAAAAGGAAAATGGAGTTCTACTACTTTCTCTCCATTTTTGAAGTGTGAACATTTTTGTGTTTGAAATCGAATACATGAAATGGTTCTTCCACAATGATTTCCTTAGATTCACGACAATGTGAACCTCCATCAGCAGTTTACATCTTACCCATAAATCCAGAATCCAAAATACAGGCAAAATTGCCCTCAGTAAATTAGCATTTGATTTTACTCAAAACACATCTCACTGAACAATCTTAATATTCTGTTGCTTTAGTTGGATAGTGGTGATTGGTTCAGGGAGATCACAAGCCAAAGATGGTGAGTTGCCTCTAGAAGCTAGAAAAAACAATAGATTCTCTTGTGGTCTCCAGAAGAAACATGGCCTTGTCAACACTCACATGGTAGCCTACTGAAAAACTTACTTTGTTTTGACTTTCAGAACCCTAAAAAATCCATGTTGTTTTAAGCCACTAAGTGTATGGTTAACTTGTTGTAGCAGCAATAAGAGACTAATACAGAACAATCCCAATATCTAACTTAAAAGATCTCTAACTAGGGACACCTGGGTGGCTCAGTTGGTTAAGCAGCTGCCTTTGGCTCGGGTCATGATCGCAGGGTCTTGGGATCGAGTCCCGCATCGGGCTCCTTGCTTGGCAGGGAGCCTGCTTCTCCCTCTGCCTGCCACTCTGCCTGCTTGTGATCTCTCTCTCTGACAAAATAAATAAATAAAATCTTTAAAAAAAAAAAAAGATCTCTAACTAGAGAGAAAATCTTGAGGTTCAAGAGGCTTATTGACTTGTTCCAAGACTTAATTCTTAAAACATCTCTTTTTCTGGCCATTTTTCTCAAAATTTCCAGTGACTAGCTATGTCCTCAAGTATTCAAGCCATCTTGAAAACAATACTCCAAGACACTAATCAGTGGCATGTTTCTGGAAAAGTAATAATCCTCTCTAGATTCCAATTTCAATTCAATTCAATTCAAAATGCCTACTTTATAGGTTTTTCTAGGGGAAAGGGGGGTTGAAAACAAGAATTGTATAGCTTAATATGTTAATTCTAAAATGTACACAGGAAATATAACTACTCTGTACTAAGCATTTTGTTAAACGCAAATCAACAATCCAGTGAGGGCCTCTACTTCAAGGACCTCACAGTCTTACACATTGCAGGTGCTCTGTAAGTATTGGCCCTACATTGTTAGCATACAGTCAGTACTTGTAACAATGACCTTTAGCCAAGCCAAGTTTTTATGATGTTGGAGACAGTACATGTCAGTAAATATTGACCAGCATTGTCGGTAAATATATATTTACCTAATAAAGACATCGTGGATCACTCAATAATTTTACACAGTACTAAGTATCTTATACACATGCAAGGATGGCATATAAGTATATGAATATTTTCTCCATGACTATACATAACTCATCTAATTACTGAAAATTTACCACAATATGGTCTGTGTCATGGTGATAGTAAATTCCACCATTATAGTTATTCTCTGCTTAAAGTCCTTTGAAAAATTTCTTTGTAGTTGTGGTATACTATAAATTGTCTTTTCTGGTCCATGATGTTATGCAGAAGTATGAATGTATCACCAATGTACTAATGCTCAAATTAATGAGCTGTAACAACTTGTCCTATAGGTCAAATTGACATGAGGCATTTAGCAAGTTCAAGGAAATTATTAAGTAAAAGGGAGATTCCTTACTTTACTCACCTCTGAATTTTTCCAATGTTCCGGTTTCCCCAGCAACAGCAACATGCACTCCATAGAAGCTGCCAAATGAAAACAGGAACACAAATAGAGTAGTATACTGTCACTTAAGTAAATCACACCAGCCTTGAAGCCTGGGGGAGGTGGCAGGGCAAGCTGGACTTTCTTGAAGACAAGATTAAAGTGCAGTTCAGGGAAAAGTCACTGATATGAATACTTCATATTCGAAGGCAACATATATTTACAGAAAATGAAATCTTGGTTAAAACATTTTTGAATCATGTCTAAGTGTTCCCTATAAACTAGAAAGATTTTGCTTGATTTACTTGGTTCAATTTCTAGGCTTTTTCCCCCTCTGTGCTAATGGCAAGCTATCAATCATCAAAGCTGTAATCAGATTTTGCAGAAGGCCACCGGCATCATTTTCAATCATTTAAACTTTGCCAGCCTGCCTCCCTTCTTTATGAATCACAGAGATTAATGTGAAAGGATTTTTAAATGCATTTTAGAAAAATTAGCAAATTATGATTGTTCTTTAACTCACAGCTCACCATTTCACCAGGCATTATGCATCGTCTTTACTGTGGCTCCTAACAGCTTTATTGCTGGGAGGAAGAAAAATAGCAAAGGCATTCTATACTTAACACTGGGATGGCTCTTTGGGCAGATAATGCATATATTCAAAATAGAAAGCTTTAGATAAATGTGCTTTTGTGGTTATATTTTTTCCTCCTAGTTATTTTCCTGAATAAATACCTTCCAAAGTAAACTATGGTTTAAATAGCAACTCTTTTTTTTTTTAATCACATATATTTTTTTTTTTTCTTTAGGCTGGTTCACCTTTTGAAATTCATAAACTCTTCAGGTGCAAGATTTTTATTTCAATTTAAACAAGAACATTTTTAGACTCCAACTTAAATATTTTCTTTTAAAAGCTTTTTCCAATCCATTGAAATCAGATTTATTATGCTTTTCTCTTTATGTAAACATTGCATGCTCATTTTAAAATAGGAGATGAAAGAGTAAAGTATAGCAACACATTTAAAATGACCTAAAATCCCATCAGCCTGAAGTAGCACCCATTAATTTTAAGACAATAATTACATATACATAGATTTATTTTAATATCTTTATTCTTAATCATTCCTTCTTTCTCTTGTCCTTTCTTTTTCTTACATATCTTCCCTTTTGTCCTCATACTTCAATACCCTTATTCTCTGTTCTTCACCCTTAAAACCAAAGTTGGCAACTTGATGAATTTCTTCATACGTTTCCCCATATTCACATAAAATATACAGATGATTATGTAAAATACACACATCCATATGCACACATACAGCAGGCAAAAAGTC
Organism: Potos flavus; assembly: GCA_028534135.1. Taxonomy (NCBI): domain Eukaryota; kingdom Metazoa; phylum Chordata; class Mammalia; order Carnivora; family Procyonidae; genus Potos; species Potos flavus. Next base: position 19,854,582 of record CM052894.1, on the reverse strand, counting down.
AGCTAGGACACAGCTGAACACGACAATAATACAAATCAAGTGGATATAATTGATATCTATAGACTAATTCATCTAGCAACAGAAGAATACACATTCTTCTCAAGCTAATATTAAATATCCACCAAGATCAACTACATTCTGGGCCATAGAACATATCAGAACATATTTAAAAGAATAGAAATCATGCAATTTCTTCTTTCAAATAATGATGGAATTGAACTGAGAACCAGTAACAGAAAGACGATTGGGAAATGCAAAAATATGCAGAGATTAAAAAACATAATTCTAAATAACATAGGAGTCAAAGAAGAAATCTTGAGAGAAATTAAACATTTTTAATGAAATGAAAATGAAAATGGAACTTATCAAAATTAGTGGGATGCAGCAAAAGCAGTGCACAGAGGGAAATTGATAGCATTGGAGGTATATTTTAAAAAGGAAGAAAGATCTAAAATTAAGCATATAAGTTTTCACATTGGGAAACTAAAAAAAGCAAATTTAAGCAAATTTAATCAATAATTAGTAACTTTCCAAAACGGAAAACACCGGACCTTGATGAGTTCACTGGTGAATTCCACTAAACATTTAAGGAAGAAATTATACCAATGTTCTAAAATCTCTTAAGGAGAATAGAAGCAAAGAGAATACTTCCCAACCTTCTGAGGACAGCAGTACTTTAATACCAAACCAGAAAAAGAAACTACAAGAAAGCTACATATCAACATTTCTCATGAACATATATGCAAAAACTCTCAACAAAATATTAATAAATCAAGTCCAACAATGAATAAAATGAATTATACATTATGATTAAGGGGCTTTAATCCAGGTATGCAAAGATGTTTCAACATTTGAAAATCAATTAATATAATTCATCATATATATAGACTAAAAGAAAAATCACATAATCCTACCCAAAAATGCAATAAGAGCATTTAAAAAAATCCAACACCAATACGTGATTAAGACAAAACAAAACAAAACACCCTTAAGGTAAATTAGAAATAGAAGGGAAAATCCTCAACTTGATAAAGAATATTTAAAAATCCTGGGGCGCCTGGGTGGCTCAGTGGGTTAAAGCCTCTACCTTGGGCTCAGGTCATGATCTCAGGGTCCTGGGATCGAGCCCCGCATCGGGCTCTCTGCTCAGCAGGGAGCCTGCTTCCTCCTCTCTCTCTGCCTGCCTCTCTGCCTACTTGTGATCTCGCTCTCTGTCAAAATAAATAAATAAAATCTTTAAAAAAAAAAGAAAAAAAAAAGAATATTTAAAAATCCTACAGCTGGGGCACCTGGGTGGCTCAGTGGGTTAAAGCCTCTGCCTTCAGCTCAGGTCATGATCTCAGGATTCTGGGATTAAGCACCCCGTCAGGCTCTCTGCTCAGCAGGGAGCCTGCTTCCCCCCTCTCCCTCTTTCTGGTTCTCTGCCTACTTATGGTCTCTCTCTCTGTCAAATAAATAAATAAAATCTTTAAAAAAATAAAAATAAAAAATAAAAATCCTATAGCTAACATCAAACTTGATTGTAAGAAATTTGCACTTTCCTTCTAAGATCAAATACAAGGCAAGGATGTACCCTTTCACTGCTTATTTTCAACACTGTACTGGAGTACAAATATCTAATGCAATAAGAAAGAAAGGGGAAAAAGTATACATATTGAGAAAAAAAGACATAAAACTGTATTTATTTTCAGATGACATGTCCACCTTTGTAGAAAATCTGAAAGAAGCAACAACAAAACTCCTGGTACCAATAAGCAATTATAGCAAGGTTACAGACTATAGTTTAACATATGAAAGGCAATTGCTTTCCTGCATACCAGCTGTTAACGAACAGAATTTAATTTGAAATTAAAAATGTAACATTCACATTAACACTTCAAAAAACGAAATACTTAGGTATAAACCTAACAAAATATAAAGACCTGTATAAGGAACACCACAAAAGTCTGATGAATGAAATCAAAGAACTAAATAAATGCAGAGATGGTCTATGTCCATGGATAGGAACACTCTATATTGTTAAGATGCCAGTTTTTCCCTACTTGATCTATAAATTCAATACAATTCCAGTAAAAAAAAACAAAAAAACAAAAAACCACACAGTAGGTTATTTTGTGGATATCAAAAACTGATTCTAATGTTTGTATGGAGGGGCAAAGAACCCAGAATAGGCAACACAATATTGAAGAAGAACAAAATTGGAGGACTGATGCCACCTGACTTTGAAACTTACTATAATAATGCTGTAATCAAGACAGTATGATATTAATAAAAGACTAGACAAGTAGATCAATGGAACAAAATAGATAACCCAACAACCAACTCACATAAATACAGTCAACTAATCTTTGACAAAGGAGCAAGGGCAATATGAAGGAGCAAAGATATTCTCTTCATCAAATGGTGCTAGAAAACCTGGGCATCTACATGCAAGAACATGAATCAAGCACAAACCTTACATCCTTCACAAAAATTAACTCAAAATGGATCAGAGACCTAAATGTAAAATGTAATATTATAAATCTCCCAGGAGATATCATGGGAGAAAACCTACATGATCTTGGGTATGGCAAAGACTATTTTAGGTATAGCATCAGTGGCAAGATCTATGAAAAAAATAAGAAGTTGAATTTCATTAAAATGATAAACTTCTGCTCTGTGAAAGACACTGTCAAAAGAAGGAGAATACAAGCCACAGAATGGTAGAAAATATTTGCAAAGGACACATCTAATAAGGAACTGCTACACAAAATAGATAAAAAACAAAGCTCAGCAATAAGAAAACAAACCAGATTAAATAATAGGCCAAACATCTTAATAGACCCCTCATCAAAGATATACAGATGACAAGCATATGAAAAGATGCTCCACATTATATACTATAAGGGAAATGCAAATTAAAGTAACAATGGGATACTACTACATACTTATTATAATGGCCCAAATCTGGAACAGTGAAAATACCAAATGTTGGTGAGGATTTGGAGCAAGTGGAACTCTCTTCACTTGCTGGTGGGAATGGAAATTGGTACAGCCATATTCAAAGACTGTCTGGCAGTTTCTTATAAAACCAAACCTACTCGGATCATACATGATCCGATGTATCTGATGATACAGCAAGTGTGCTCCTTGGCATTTACCCAAAAGAGTCAATTACTTATGTCCACACAAAAATCTGCCCTTGATATGTACAGCAACTTTATAATTGCCAAAATTTGGAAGGATCCATGATGTCCTTCAATAGGTGAATGGATAAATAAACTATGGTACATCTAGACAATGGAATATTATTCAATCCTAAAAACAAATGAACCATCACATCATGAAAAGACATAGGGGAATCTGACATGCATATTATTAAATGAAAGAAGCCATCAGAAAAGGCCTTTATGATTCCAACTACATAACCTTCCAGAAAAGCCAAAACTATGGTAACAACATGAAAATGGATAGTTGCCAATGTTCGAAAGAGTGAAGGAGCAAAGATTAAGAATGGCATGGAGGAATCTTAGGGCAGTGAAATATTCTTTGTGATACTATAATGAAAGACACATGCCATTAAATATTGTCCAAACCCATATAATGTACAACACCAAGACTGAACCGTAACGTAGATTATAGACTTTGGAAGATCCATGATGTGTCAGTATACGTTCAACAACTGTGTAACTCTGATGGACGATGTTGTTAATAGGGAAGATTATGCATTTTTGAGGGCAAATGTATATGGGTTATCCCTCTACCTGGAAGTGCTCTTAAATCATCTTTTAAAAAGAGGTTTGAGGGGCGCCTGGGTGGCTCAGTGGGTTAAAGTCTTTGCCTTCAGCTCAGGTCATGATCTCAGGGTCCTGGGATCGAGCCCCGCATCGGGCTCTCTGCTCAGCGGGGAGCCTGCTTCCCCCTCTCTCTCTCTGCCTGCCTCTCTGCCTACTTGTGATCTCGATCTCTCTCTCTGTCAAATAAATAAATAAAATCTTTAAAAATAAATAAATAAATAAATAAATAAATAAAGGTTTGAAGGATAATTTTGAGTCAATGCACGGAAGAATTTAATTTGCTTCTGGATATGTGGTAAGGCCAGAGCCCATTGTCTTAATTCAGTGTTTGCAATTATTCAAAGCTTTGTTTTATTCTTTTGAGAGGGCTTTCAATTTCCAGTTTACTTTTATTTGCAGGAAGTAGCACATCCGGGTTCAAAGCTTAGGTTGCCTATTAGTGTCCTTCCTCCTTGGTAGGCCATGAATTCTAATGTTTTGTTCTCCTAGATACTGTAAAATTATTTAAAGCTCTGCTTCATTTTCTGAAATGACTTTCACTTTCAGAAGTAGCAGGGATAACCAACATTTAGAAATTATCTCAAGGGGAGAAACAGCACCAAACAAATGTTAACTTTTTTTTTTTTTTTTAATTCCTTTGTCTTCTAAACTGGCCCGGCAAATTAACAGTGTCTTTGATACCTCTCTCATTCCTTCAAAGACATTCCTATTTAATACTATATTTAGTTTAATACTTGTTCTTAGTGGGAAAGCTCGCCTGAAACAAAATAATAATCTGGAAGCAGCATCCTTTTATAAATTTACTATCCCTGTCCTTATTCATTTTTTTCTTTTGGATCAGTTGCCTGCTAAAATAAATTTTTATTAATGTTGCATAATTTTTCATATTATTTTAATAAGTGAGTATCAATAACTATACCTTTCACAAATGAAGAAAACTTTGCTTTCCTTTTAATTTTTTAACCAAAAATATTTAATGATTTCCTATCTGTGAAATATTACTCCAGGTGCTAGAAATACAGTGACTAAGACAGTGACAGTGTAATACATATATATATATACACAGACATCTATAATACCTCCACTAAATACATATGTTTACATATATACATATATATGTATATTAAGTGGAAAATGCATAATCCTTGTTCATATTTTAGCCAGCTAATTCCTGGCCTGTATGTGCCTTTTTATGACATAGCATCCCCTAGATTTACAGAGCTCTCTTCTGAAATACTATTTCTTGAGCATTGAGACTTAACTTGTCGGCAGAATTTCTGCAGAGCAGCTAGATAAACCTTATGTATTTGAGGGTCTTTGATTTATTGTTTTTTTTTTTTCAGTTTCAAGGGGCTTCTCAAAGGGCATTTTAAATTTGGTATTAGAATGAATTGTGCTCTTGGAAAAGTAACTTTTATACACAGATGAACCATCTGTCCTTGTTCTGAAGCAATATCATATAAGCATAAAATAATCTTCATTGAATCCTCTTAGACCATATAACATTCTGGACAAATGAAAAGACTCTTTCCTGGAATTAGATATGGAACACTGCAGAATATTCCTGGCTCTCTCTGGTTGCAGGGGTACATTATGTACTAGGGCCAACATTTTTATGGCTCAAGAAAGTCATGATCTGAATCATCTGGAGTTCAGAAACTTGCTTAAACATTTCAGAGAAGAAATAAATTCTAGGCAAAATGTGATATGAAGGTTAGTATTCAGGAGCTTATCTAAGACGTTGATAGTCTCCCATCTCATTTGTTTTAAGGATAAATCTATTACAAATAGAAATCCAATGCTTTTAACAGAGTAGATGCTGACAATCTAAAAGTAAGTGGAACAAACCACCTCCAATAAATTCATCAGTCGGTGATTATGATTCTTTCATTTTATCATATTCCCAGAAATAAACTTGAATTTAATTCACAGAAATTCAGGAGAGCCACAAGAACCTGATCTTACAGAGTACATTATTCACTGCTATGAATTATTTGATATACAAACTTTGAACTTCATCTCAAATCAGAGACTTGATGAAATTAAAAAGAAAAAAATGAATGGTGTTTTTGTTTATATATTTACTATTTTAATAAGTAAAAAATAGAAAGTATCGGCAAATAATTTTTAAATGCTGTTTGGGGTAGATTTTTAATTGGAGAGTCTATCTTGAAGGCTAGGATTCAGTTGGTTAAAGTTCTGGCATCATGCAGAATTCTTACCCTCTTTTCAATCTGGAAAATTGTCCAGAAACAAGGGGATTTTAGGTAGGCTTTAGAGGCCATATGTGGTAAAAACCAGAAGGATTTTTCTACCATGGCCACTTCAACATATTGCCACATTCTCTTCAGTTGCTAAGGATAAGAAAGTAACCCCAAATAGATTGAGTCCTTCCTAGGCCTCAACACCCTCCTCTCCTCAAATTAAAGTTATTTAATCCAAACAGCACAATTATTTTAAAATGAGTTAATCAGAGAACAAATATGTCAGGAATTTAATCAATATTGTGATAAGGGAGCACAAATGGACCCTCGATGTCGTTCTGCCAACCCCACTATTTTGTTCATAAAGAGCCTGAAGCCCACGACATTTGAAAAGTCACACAGTTAGTGGTCTAAGCAGAAGGAAATACTTGGTCCTGTTATTCTTCGACTAGGACCCTTTCTACCCCAGCACACAAGCTTGCTAGCTCGAGCTAGCCCTGATAAAAATTCCATGTTGAACCTTCCATTACACATTTCCCATCCACAAATTTGAAATGGTATTGAGAAACTATGCTGTTTCAAGAGATTTTCATAAGCAAATAAGATAGAAACACATTAAGTGATTTCACCTTAATGTCTTATCTGGCATTTGTCCTAAAACTTGTTTTTTTTATATCACCACTAGATTCGAATACAGTTGTAAATAATTTTCAGAAATTACTTGTTTGGAGATCCTCTGGGTCCTATCAATGAATTGGGATTCTGAGGACTTAGGAGGAATCCTCTTTAAATAGCCACATCGTTCATGGCATCAGTTATTTACATGACTTACAGCACAAACACATTTAAAAAGGAGCCATTGAGAATTTCCCAACACTCCAAAGAATAAACAGTCTGAGATAAAACAAGGGAGGCCAAGGGAGCTGAAGAGGAATGACTGAGAGGGCAAGTGGCAGGGGATGAGGTGGGAGAGATGGTAGGGGTTTGGTCAAACGGGATTTTGACTTTTGCTCTGAGATAGAAAACCATCCTACTAGTTTTGGAGGGTTTTGAGCATAAGGTTAAGGAATAGTGACTGGTGGAGAATAGGCTAAAAGGATAAATGTGGAAACAAGGAACCAAGTTAGGAGTCTACTGTAATGTCTACGTGAGAGTCTACATGAGAGTCTACATGAGAAATATGGCAGCTTGGACCAAGTAATAACTGATGAACAAATGGTCTATTCTTTCTCAGCAGGTCTACCCTAACCTGGTAGACTCTACCTACTCGAGCAGCCTTCCCTTTGCTGAAATTATGACCAAGAACTTCTGGAGTATGCCACATTCTCTTTCTCCTCTCTACCCTAGGCCATCGCCACTACTGTGATGTGCATGATAAGCACTGAGGCAGACTCTCAACTCTATTCAAATATTTGGAGACCTAGGGAGGCTCACAAGTGCAAACTCTTAAATTCATTCTGTTCTCCCTATGGACACCCCTCCCCTCCTAGCTCTACTTGGGTCTCATATTATTAGGTTTCTCCCAGACTGTAGGAGAAAGCACCCATGCCACTGGTTTTCCCCTCCACCCATACATAGAGGTAGACAAGTGTACATGTGTGAGCATCTCTTCTCGCCTCCTTCCTTTTAACCCCTTCTGGCATGAAAGGGTTAACTTTTCTTGAATAACCGTTGTGCCATATTATTGTAGTTTTTAAGCAGCAAGAGTTAGTCTAAGTATAATAGGGATGGTTTTTCTCTAAGAGAAGAGAAACAGAAAGATCTGAGTCTGAGCTTTGTTCTTTACCACATTGCTAAAGACAACTGATGGCTTTGCTAAAGAAGTCAAGTCCCTACTTTCTTATTATTTGGAGTGAAACATTAGATAGTTCAAACCTGTTGGCTCGCTTGGTTCATGGTTCATCTCTTTCTGAGAGATCTTTTGACCAAATACTGAGGTATTTACAGTCCAAGAATGTTATGATATCGTCACCAACTGAAAATCAAGAGCTCCCAATTATCATTCAAGAATTTAGTGAAAGCTAATACACATTTATACATCTCTTGCTCTCTCTCAAAATTATCATCTCTAAATACACTATAATTACTTAATACAACTTGTGGAAAAGCCATAATAAGCTTGTGGAAGCTTAGATAAAAAGATTCATACAAAGATGCAGATTTTTGCAGTCAGCAAAAAGGGTGGAGTAAGGATCAAATTCAAATCAAAACAACTCCATAAAAGCAATAAGAACACCATCAAAAACGGAATCAAAACTTTTTTTAGAACTCTGGAAATTAACCAAAGGTTTGCAGCAATCTGGGGAATGCTTAGTAAAGAAAAACAGCTGACTCTCAGTAAGAACTCCAAGATTTGTGGCAATTTAACTTACACTATTCCCAGGTCTCCCTCCCCAGCTCTGCAGTATCATTGAAAACCGATAGTCCATAATCACAGTAAAAAACAACCTGGAAAAGGCAGAACAATCTTAGAGCTATTTCAAAACCCAATTCCCAGGGATTTCTCATTATATGACCTGTCTTTTGGCTTTTGGCTTCCTGGAATATCACATTTACAAAAGTGACCTTATTTAACTTGACTCAGCATACACAATACAAAAAGCCTTTTGCCCCAAGGCATTTATTGAAAACCACATGTAATTGTTAAACATTATGGCTGCCTAAAGTTCTTCACCACAGCAAACAAGTGGCTTGCCAGAAAGCTTAATAGGAAAAGCTGGGGAATGAAATGTCCATAAGTGGTTTTGAAAAGCTCAAAATATTTCTGGGAAACTAAGTCATGCACATGTATAGGACAGTGCATATACTCAGAAAAGACCTAAGAAGACCCTCAACTCTCACTTCTAGCTGATCTTGAGGCTCTGCGCAAGCAGAAATCAAAGATTAATATGGAATTGGAAACTGCCTGGTTGAGTGAAAACACCAAACAAAGACATGGATGTCTCAACAAAGACTAAGAGACTTACTGGCTCCAGGCATCAAAGGAAATGTCTGCCCAGTCACTGACTCACTGACCATTGAGCTAACTGAGCAAAGGCTTTAACGGCCACAGATAACGAATACAGATTCGCATAATTAATTTTTTAAAAATCACTAAACAAACAATAACAACAAAAACAGTAGGAAGTGGGAAGAATTTGATTTCTAGAATTGTCACATAATACTATTTAAAATGCCTAAATTTCAACAACAAAAACTGCAAGTCTTGCAAAGAAATAAAAAAAGCATGCCCCATAGAGAGAAAAATAAAGCAGTCAATAGAAACAGAACCTGAGGAAGCCCAGACATTGGGTTTACTAGACAAAGACTTTAAATCGGGTGTATTAAGCATCTTTAAAGTCCTAAAGAAAACCATGTCTAAAGAAATAAAAGGAACTATAAAAATGTTATCTAACAAAATAGAAAATATCAAAAAATATATAGAAGTCATTTAAAAAACAAATATAAATTGTGGAGTCAAAAGGTAATAACTAAAATGAAAAAAAAAATCACTAGAGAGGCATAACAACAGACTTTAACAAGCAGAAGAAAGAATCAGCAAAATAAAGACAAGTCAGTTGAGATGATCCAGTCTAAAAACCAAAAAGAATGAGATAATTGAACAGAGGCTTAGAGACCTGTGAGGCACCATCAAGTACTTATATATGCATATACATTTTGGAGGAATCCCAGAACACAAGAGAAAGAAAGGATCTGAAAGAGAACTTAAAGAAATAATAGCTAAGATGTACCAAATTTGATGAATAACATTAATCTATGTTTCCAAGAAGCTCAACAAATTCCAAGTAGGGTAACTCAAAGATCTCTATACCTAGACACATCATAATCAAACTGGCAAAGACAAAGAATCTTGAAAGCAGCAAAGGAGGGGCATCTTCCCAAGTACAAGGGCATGTCAAGGAAATTAATATCTGATTTAGTATCAGAAATCATGGAAACCAGAAGACAGTGAGGTGACATTCAAATTGCTAAAGAAACAAAATCTGTCAACCAAGAATTCTATATCAAACCTAATTACCCTTTAAATGTTAAAAAGAAAACATTCTCAAATAAATAAACCTAAGGGAATTTGTCCACAGCAGATCTGCCATAAAGAGATGTCTAAGAGAATTCTTAAGACTGGAGAGAAACACTAGACACTAAAATAAATCCACATGAACAATTAAATAACACTATAAAAATGATGATATAAAAAAAATGATGATATAGGTAAATATAAAGGACAAATAATAAATACGTTTTTGATTGTAACAAATTTTCTATTTGGTTTAAAAAGACAACTGCATAAAGTACTAAAATTTTAACTAGACTGATGTATATACAATATATAAATATACAATTTATAAGACAATAACAACACAAAGAAAGAGGGAATGGAGCTATAAAACGGTAAAAATTTGCCGTATTATTAATTATGAATCATAATCCTCAGAGCAGCCACTCTAAAATGATTTTTAAATAATATAGTAAAGGAAATGAAAAGGGATTTAAAATAGGACACTAGAACATATATATTTAATACAAAATAAGGTAGTAATATATATGTAAAATATATGTAAAATAATAGAAAATAAATAACCAGTGGCAGATGTATTATATTTAAATGAATTAACTACTACAATTATAATAAAGAGACTGGTAGAAAAGAGTTTTAAATGATCCAACTACATACTGATTCAAATACACAAACAGGTTGAAGGTAAAAAGATGAAAACATATATGTACCATGAAACATCAACAGAAGAAAACTTGGAATCGGTGTGCCAGAATTAGACAAATAGGGACAAAGAAAGGCATTTTATGGTAAATCTAGCAACCCGTTAAGAAAATATGTAAGCCTCTAACAAAAGAGTCCCAAAATACATGAAGCAGAAACGGACAGAATTGTGAATTGAAGGGAGAAATAAACAATTCAATAGTGATAGTTGCAGACTTTAGTACTACAATTCAATAATGTATTGAGTGACAAGACAGAAGTTCAGCAAGGAAATAGAAGATTTTAATAATATAAACCAACTAGACCAGAACAGTTGTTTATAAAACTATCCACTCAAGGGCAACAGAATAGACATGGTTCTCAAATGTACAAGGAGCATTTTCCAAGATAAAGTATATGTTCATCTGTAAAACAAGGCTCAATATATTTAAAATATTTGAAATCATATAAAATATGTTCTCTGAACACAATAAAATGAAAATAAATGAATAACAAAAGGAAATTTAAGATATTTACGAAATGTAAAAATTAATACATTCACGAATAACCAAGAGATCAAAGAAGAAATCACAATTGAGGTAGTAAATACTTTGAGTGAAAACAAAAACACAAAATGCCAAAATTTTCTGGATACAGCAAAAGCAGTCTTCAAGGGAAGATCGTAATTATAAATACACATAAAAAAAGAAAGATCTCAAATCAATACCTATTCCTCTACCTTAGGAAACCAGCAAAAGCAGAGCAGACCAACTCCAAGTAAGAAAAAGAAAAATCAAAACAAATATTAGAAAATAAGAAAGCAAAAATTAATAAAAAAGATCGTTTTTTTTTTAATTATCAGCAAAATTGATATACCTTTAGCTAGACTGGCCAAGAAAACAAGAAGACTCAAATTACTAAAATCATGAATAAGAAAATAACTACTGACCTTAAAGAAAAAAAGAGACTTTATTAAATTACTATGAACAATTGTTTGTCAATAGTTAAATAAATTAGATGAAATCAATTTCTAGAAATAAACAAAATAATAAAACTCATTCAAAAAAATAAAAATTCTGGGTAGACATATAACAAGGAATTGAGGTAGCAATTAGAAAAGAAAAAAAGTCTCACAAGTTGGGTATCAGAGGGCTTCACCAGTGAATTCTACCATATGCATAAAGAAGAATAAATCCTTCACAAACTGCCAAACATTTAGTTTGGAGGAGAAACCAAGTCATGCTATGAGTTCAGTGTTACCCTAATAATAACACCAGACAAAGATTTAAAAGAAAAGCAAAAACAAAAAACTAAATACCAACATTGACCACCACAAAAATTCTCAATGAAGTAAAAAGCCAAACCCAGAAACACATGAAAAACATACACCATGACCATGTGGAATTTATCTCAAGAATATCAGACTGATTCACACGTGAATATCAATTAATTAATTAATAGAGAAAAACCTACACAATTAATAAAATATAAAACTCAATAAAAAAAGATAAAGATAAATCATTTGTTAAAGTCCAGTACACTTTAATCAGAAAAATTCCACAAATTGGGAGTTGAACTTCCTCGACATGATAAAATTATCTATAAAAACCCAGAGTAATTTCATACTAAATGCTGACAGACTGAAAACTTACCCTCTCAGGTCAGGAATAAGGTGCAGATGTCCATTCTCACCACTTTTATTCAATATTGTACTGAAGGTTAAAAAATCAGATAAGAAAAAAACCCCAGCTATTTTGGGAAAGAAAAAAGGAAAAATATTGCTATTTGCAAATGACATGAACTTACACATTGAAAATTCTAAGGAATCCATAAAAAAAAACTATTAGAATAATAAACAAGTATAGCGAGTTGAAGGATAAAAGATGGATATATAAAATTCAATTGTTTTCTAAACATTAGAAGGGAAGAATCCAAAAATGAAATTTAAAAAATAATTCCCTCTAAAATAGCATCATCAATAATAAAATACATATGGATAAGTTTATTAATTCATTCTTGCAAAATAAGAGATGTTTAAGACTTACACATTGAAAACTATGAAACACTGTTGAAATAAAATGAAGGCCTAGATAAATGGAAAGACTTAATGTCATTAAAATGATAATACATCCAAATTCATTATCAAAATTTCAACTGTCTTCAATTTTTCTTCATTTTTCTTTTTTCATTTTTTAATTGCTTTTTTGCAGAAAGTGAGTGATCCTAAAACTCATTTTGAAGTGCAATGGACCCAAAATAGCCAAAACTTGAAAAAGAATAAAATTGGAGGACTCATGCTACCAAATTTCAAAAGTTACTGCAAAGCTACAGTAATCGAGATAATAGTAGTACTGACATAAGGATAGATCTATAGATGAATAGAATAAAATTGAGAGTTGTGAGACCAGCAGATAGGCAGGTAAGTAGAGAGATGGATATCCACACACCCAGGATCTCACACAACCATTTATATATATGTGTTAGTAACGTGTAGTGCTGTCAATTCTTAATACACAGTTAACCTTTGAACAACACAGTGGTCAGGGGTGCTGAAACTGCAGACAGTTGAAAACCCACATATAACTTTTCATTTCCCCAAGACTTAGCTAATAGTCTTATCGATAACTTAAACACTTGATTGATGCATATTTTGTATGGTATAATGTTTTATATTCTATATTCCTACAGTAAGGCTGGGAAAAAATGTTAAGAAAATGATGAGAAAATAAATTTACAGGACTGTATTTATCAAAAAAAAAAAGTAACATATATGTGGACCTGGGCAGTTCAAACCTGCACTGTTCAAGGGCCTACTGTATTATTTTTGAAATACAGGTTTAGGCTATGACTGAAGAACAATGGCCACCTAGTAAAAGTATATCTACATTTCAATAGAGTTATTTTATATAAAAAGAAAGCAGCCCTGTCAAAGAATGTAAGTGCTTCCATGCAATTGGTAAAAATCAACCTAGATGTGGATCCAACTAGATTTATGAAATTACATTTTTCCTGTCTTAGTATCATCTGATAGTTTTAAATATGCTGTATTAACTTTTCTGCAGTTACATCCCAAATAACTGTAGAAAATGAAGTTAGCAGTATACTAGTAAATATATAAAGAAAAAATTATCTTTTTAAGAGTGGCAAGATAAATATGATTGGACAGAGAAAGGAATGGAGTAATCTTTCTGACAACTGGGCAATCTTCATCTCTACACAATAATGAAGACCTTCTTCTTTATCAATATGCCTAATTGACTTCTACTTCATGTGGGCTACAACCTTCCTTCTAGTCGCTGATTGGAAACATATTATATCATTGTCCTACTTTAAAGATCGAGACACCTGCCTTGAGCTATAACAACTGAACGGTGAATAACAAGGCAAATAAATTATCAAGCCCCAGAAGCCTGGCTTCTGTAATGAAGTCTTTTGTTACTTTTCAAAAGTAATCCTTGGGATATGGAGAATGGGAAATAGTACTTTCATTGATGAGAAATGAAGGTTATTCTCTTTCCTATGATGAAAATTTATGAGACAAATAGCAAAAAGGAATTGCATAATGTCAATGTGTTAACAGAAAGTTTTTTTTCCCACAAAGTATGATGTGTGGTAGGAATAATTTAGTGTTCTTCATTTCCATAAAGCCCACTACTAATCCAGAAAATTAAGATGATGCTGCAGATTTAAATTACTATTTCTTAATTACATGGTTCAGGTAAACAAATGCCAGCTAGGATTACTTATTAGTTTAAAACCCCTGGAGGTCTTCTATCACTGCATAATAAATTACCACGAATTTAGTGGCTTAAGACAAAACATTTTTTCATGACTTCTATAGGTCAAAATCTGGCTATGGCTTAGCTTAGTCCTCTCCTCTGGGTCTTAAAATGCTATAGTCAACAATTCACCTGGGGGACATTCTCATCTGAAGGCTTGGTTGAGAAATAATTAGTTTCAAACTCATTCAGTTTGTTGGCAAATTCCTTTCCTTAAGGTTGTATGACTGAGAAGTCCAAACTTTTTGCTTATTGACTTGAAACCTTCCTCAACCCCTAGAGACCATGCACATGGTTCCTAATGCCCCCTACAGTTCCTTGCCACATAGATTTCTTCTCCAACATGGCTACTTACTTCTTAAAACCCACAGAATCTCAGTCTGCTAAGATGGAGTCTCATAATAAAATATAACATCCCATCATCTTTGCCATATAACATAACTAATTAGGGGAGTGAGATCCCACACCTTTGTCATACTTGTTAGAAAAAAGCCACAAGTCCTGCCTACACTCAAGGGGCTCACACAAGCTTATATACATCAGAAGGTAGGGATGGTTGAGTATGACTCTAGTGTGCCTACCACAACAGCTCTTTGGCTACTTCCAGACTCAAAAACTTATTCCGAAGACCTAATAGTTTAAAAATCTATCCTCAAAATGAGGCAGACGTTTCTGGGACTCATTTTATGCTTCAATAACTAATAGGCATCACTTCCTTCAGGAATATCACTGCAGTAACAACCAGTTAATTGGTGTCGACATGCTGGAACTCTAATTTTCTCATCGACACCCCCATTGGTTATATCCATGAACCTTGCATCAAAACTCCAGTGATAGGAATACAAATACAACTCCTAAATAGAGGCCAGTTTAAAAGATAGCAACACAAGTTGCAGTGTAATCCCCCATGGGAGGATGATGTGTGCATCCTTATGCCTTTGTATTCTGGGCATAATTTTCTTTTGCTTCTAAAACTAGTAGGCTCAGCTCTGGGTGCCTTGAGGACCCAATTAATTGAAGGCCAAAACAGAACATTCCCTTTCACTTTTTTTTTTTTTCAACTGCAATTATCTGAAGCTGAAAACACATGCACCTGTTGTATCCTAGGGATGAGTGGAACCATACTTGTCACCTGTACGTATCTGTAAGGAGGCAAAAGTCCAGACATCCACCCAGGTGCTTGGCTTGCTTTAAAAATATTTCTATATACTTTGTTCTCTTTCATTTTGAGAGACTAAATTATACATCAGACTCAGGTCTCGAATTGATAATAGGTTGATTCAAAAGCAAGCATTCATTGCTGCTTTGACCTAGCACTGAATCGGTTCCAAAGCAAATCTCAATTCTGGCAAAAGTGATAAATTCTTTTGGAAAAAGGCATGAAAGTCTCAGGTGGGAAAAACACAGTTGTGGACTGAGGGGGCAGGACAGGCTTGGTTTCCAGGAAACCGGCAACAATCCATCTGTATCTGTTTTCCTTTGTAATTCTTGAAACTAACCTTCCTTGCTGACCTATTTGAGAAAAAGAATTAGTCCCCACTGCCATCTAAGTACAGCCCATTATCTTGTTAACATAAGGCATTTTAAATATTTTTTTAGCTCATTAAAAAGATAAAGACGATGGTAAAATCTTTCTATAAACACCTCACAGGCCATCCACTCCACCTGCAAGCAACCTTCAGAGGCGAACTCATCTATTCAACATTTTCACCAAACACAAATTCTTACAAGCTTGTGGGGGTGCGGAGAGGTGGGATAACTCCAGAGAAGAAGAAAGCCCCTCCTGGTTTGGGTGGGAGGTGGAGTGGAATGAGAGAGGGGAAAGAAAAAGCATGGTAAATGACTTAGAGGCACAATGATCTATTTCCTGTGGTTTTAATGAATCGAATTTTAAAAGATGTCGATTCAGTAGTTCTCAATCCTGGCTGCACATTAGAACTACCTGGGGAACTTTTAAAAATGCTAATACCAGGGGCGCCTGGGTGGCTCAGTGGGTTAAAGCCTCTGCCTTCAGCTCAGGTCATGATCCCAGGGTCCTGGAATGGAGCCCCACATCGGGCTCTCTGCTCAGCAGGGAGCCTGCTTCCCCCCTCTCTCTCCGCCTGCCTCTCTGACTACTTGTGATCTCTCTCTCTCTGTCAAATAAATAAATAAAATCCTTAAAAAAAAAAAATGCTAATACTAGGGCCTAATCTAGACTAATTATACCAGAATCTCTAAAAGTTAGGCCCTGGCATGAGCTTGATGTGAAAGCATCCCAGGTGATTATAATGTGCAGCTATGGTGGAAAACCTCTTCTTCAAGCTAGAAAATATCAATTTCAAAATATGAACACACATGCCTTCCTCAGTGCTAATTCTCTTGGGCTACACTTGTAAATTCTGGGGCACATCCACAGATTGTCATCAAATTCTCTGAGGTGGTGCTCTGAATAATTTTTTTGAGTTTTCAAAATTATGATGCAACCCTCTTGGCTGACCTATGCTTCATAGGCTTTTAGAAACCACTGCTCTAGGCTGATGATCTTGCTTCTTTTTTCTTATTAACCAAAAACCATGTGGGGTTCAGGATAAAACACTGTCTTGGAAAAAGTGTTGTTTACGAGACTCACAAATGTTTATGTCCCATCAACTTTGGGCTTACACAGACAAAGATACATAATACTTGGTTCTTGTCCACATATCCTGTCCAGCAATCTGGAAAGTCTCCCATTTAGTGGTGTGAGTTATTGCTCCAGGGATTCAGAAAAAGGAAGAAGTTATGGGGAGCTTGTGAAGGCAGATAAATCTCACATAAGGAATATACATAAGGAGTACCTAAGAGTAGAGCTACTAATGAAAAAATGCAGAGAAGTGTTTAAAGGACATAAACAGAGAGCTAAAAGATTAAAACATCTTTGAGCAATAGTGAACATATTTTATGCTGAGCCATAGGGTTAGATGATACTGAAATAGAGCCCAAGAGAGGACTGAATGTCAGCGTGTAGGGTTTAATCCTAGAGGCAACAGATCATGGTGTAAGCTTATGAAGATGTGTCTATAGATTTTGTGTGAGTAAACTGGACGTTTATTCAGTGTCCAGATTTTGTCTATTTACTGGCCATTTCCACCTGCTTTTTGTCATATTTTTGCAAAGCAAATATACATACACATGAATAAACACATAATTCAATGTGAAGTGAAAAAAATAAATCCTTTCTACATGGTGCTTGCCCTCTAAAGAGGATCATGCCAAGAGGGTGCAGTAAGGATATTCAAAACTCACAGACAGTGAGATTTGGGGGGGAAGAGGACTGGGATTTTAGTTTCTTTGCAGTAGGAATTAGCAGTGTCACCTTAGGAAAACTGCCTCCAACTCAAGTAATAAATTTCTACACACATGGAGAAAGAGGAGAAAGGTAGAGGAGGGAGAACATGGGAGAGGAGGGAGAGAGAGAAAGAAAGTCCTTAATACTTCCAGAATTATATGGCATAAATGTTTTAGGCTTTGGATACTCTTCAATGAATAAATCTTACCTTCTGCCAATAGTAAGATAATAAAATATCAATATTCAAGTGAGTTATTAGAATACATTTGGGATCAACTGGCTGACATTGTGATTATTTGCAGTTTGCCAAAAATACAGCCTTTGCCCACATTATGGCCACATCCTAACACTCTGCAAAACATATACAGGTGCAAAAAAAAAAAAAAAAGGAAAAAATAAATACAAACTCTTCATAATTAATCATAGCACATCTGTACAGCAGTCTCACCCTGTTTCCAAATTAAAACCAAGCTATTTTTATTACATTTAAGGACTTCTATAGATTTACCATGAATTTAAAAGCAGCTGTTACTATCTTTCAAAAATTGCATAAAGCAGATTTTTAAGTGATTGCTTACCACAGTGAAAATTTTCAGGAAAAAAAAAATGGGGCATCTGGGTGGCTCAGTTGGTTAAGAATTTGACTCTTCATTTTGGCTCAGGTCATGATCTCAGGGTCGTGTGCTGTGCTGGACATGGAGACTGGTCGAGATTCTCTCTCTCTCTCTACCTCTGCCCTTCCCACCATCTGTCTCCCTCCAAAAAAAAAATTCAGGGAACTATTTTTTAATTGCATTATAATTAACACACCGTGTTATATAGTTTCGGGTGTACAATACAGTGATTAAACAATTCCATATATTACTCAGGGCTCATCATAAGTGTACTCTTTAATCCTATCACCTAGTTCACCCCCACCCTCACATCTTCCTCCCCTCTGGTAACTTAGTTTGGTCTCTATATTTAAAAGTCTCGAGGTCCATGGGTGGCTCAGTCGTTAAGCGCCTGCCTTCGGCTCAGGTCGTGATCCCAGGGTCCTGGGATTGAGCCCCGCATCGGGCTCCCCGCTCAGCAGGAAGCCTGCTTCTCCCTCTCCCACTCCCCCTGCTTGTGTTCCCTCTCTCACTATGTCTTTCTCTGTCAAATAAATAAAATCTTAAAAAAAAAAGTCTTTAAAAGTCTCTTTTTTCTCATTTTTTTCTTTTTTTTTTCATTTGTTTTGTTTCTTAAATTCCACATGAGTGAAATTAAATGTTATTTGTCTTTCTCTGGCTGACTTATCTTACTTAGCATTCTGCCCTCCAGATCTATCCATGTTGTTGAAATGGCAAGATTTCATTCTTTTTTGTGGCTAATTGTCCATTCCACACACATACACACACCACTTCTTTATCCATTCATTTATCTGTGGACACTTGGGCCTCTTCCATAATTGGGTTATTGTAAATAATGCTGCAATAAACACAGGGATGCATATATCCTTGCAAATTAGTGTTTTTGTATTCTTGGGTTATTACCCAGTAGTGGAATTACTGGATCATGCAGTAATTCTAATTTTTTTGAGGAATCTCCATTCTGTTTTCCACAATGGCTGCACCACATTGCATTCCCACCAACAGTATACAAGCATTCTTTTTCAGAGAGAATTTTTATTCCACACACAGATATATAAAGATGTTTAAGCATAGGCGGCTAGGAAAGTTAAAAGAAACCAAAAAGAATTGATGTTTGCTTTTTAAGAAATACCTTCAAGCTCACTGATAAAACAAAAACTTGTACTGCATCCACTTTCACGAACTTATTCAATGGATTATAAATCAGTTGGTAGACTAGTGCTACGGAGGAGTTTGAGACAAAAATGCTTTTGATGAAATGGCTCAAAACTAGTCCAATCAAATATTTTCCAGAGACTAACCTTTCCTCTGCCCTTAGAAATCATCCTAAATGTGAGTAGTACATTTCTTTCTAGACATCTAAAACCATTTAGAACATAAACTTTCTTCATTAAGAATAAAACTCAGAATATATTTGCACCACACTTGCCACAATCCATAACAGTGGCTTTCCAGGCTTCCTGCTAATTCTTCTTTCACTTCCATGCACTAGACATGTTTCTCAAGCTTAAAAAAAAACCTGATTCTAAAACATTTAAAATACAGGGGGCGCCTGGGTGGCTCCGTGGGTTAAAGCCTCTGCCTTCAGCTCAGGTCATGATCTCAGGGTCCTGGGATCGGCCCCCCCCGCATCAGGCTCTCTGCTCAGCAGGGAGCCTGCTTCCCCCTCTCTCTCTGCCTGCCTCTCTGCCTACTTGTGATCTCTCTCTCTCTCTCTGTCAAATAAATAAATAAATAAAATCTTTAAAAAAATAAAAATTAAAAAAAATAAAACATTTAAAATACAGGAGAATAATGCAATGGACTAATACCTACCACCAACTTTCAACAATTTACACATGACCAATCTTCTTTTATGCAAAATTCCTACATTCCCCAGTTTCCTTCCTAGTTGAGTTAGCATGTCATTTCCTCTGTGAAAACTTCTGTATGCAACTCTAAAATTTTTTTTACTAAATCATTAAACTATCATCATACTTAAAATAATTGTAATCAAATATCCAGTCATTATTCAAATGTCCTTGGTTTTTTGGGTTTGTTTGTTTGTTTGTTTTGTATAGTTGGGTTCTTTAAATCACAATCCAGGAGGTACTACATACTTAGTATGAATAGCTAACTCTCTTTTATAGTTTAAATTTCCAGTAAAATTCATTTTTGAAGTTTTAGAATGTATAGAAAATTGAAAAAATAGTACAGAAGTTCCCATATATGTCACACTCAGTTTACCCTATTATTAAAAATCCTACATTACTAATTTCTAATTAGTATAATTAGAAATTTCTAATTAGTATAATAATTTCTAATTATTGAACCAAAACTGATATATTATTACTTAAGAGTCCATACTTCAATTTCCTTAGATTTTTTCCCCCAAGATCTTTTCTTGTTCCGGGATCCCATTCAAAATACATTGTTTAGTTACCTTGTCTTCTCTGGCTCCTCTTGGTTGTGACAACTTTTCACTTTTCTTTGTTATTGATGACCTTGACAGTTTCGAGGAGTACTAGCCATGTA
Organism: Potos flavus; assembly: GCA_028534135.1. Classification (NCBI taxonomy): domain Eukaryota; kingdom Metazoa; phylum Chordata; class Mammalia; order Carnivora; family Procyonidae; genus Potos; species Potos flavus. The sequence goes on along the minus strand of CM052894.1, from coordinate 19,833,692 downwards.
TTTTGTAGAATATCCCTCTATTGGGATTAAACTAGGTTATGAATTTTAGAAAGAAGATAAGAGATATAGTACCATTTTCATCACATATCAGAAGTATACAATATCTACCTGGCTTAAGTTACTATTAATGTTGACCCTGATCACCTTGCTGAGGTAGTGTTTGTCAAGTCTCTGTGTAAAATTACTCTCCCTTTCACCCCCCCCCTTTTTCCACACTGCACTTTTTACAATCAAGTCCCTCCATGCAGCACACACTTAAGGCATGAGCAATTATGTTCCACCTTGTTGAGCACAGAATATCTACAGAACTATTTGAAATTTTTTTTTGCATTGTACATTCCCACAACTTTCCATTTACGTATTCATTCAACTTTTTAATTATATGAGACTCACAAATATTTTATACTTGGAGTTATATTTTGCTTTGTACTTACATTCTAATACTGCTTTATTTTGTTGCTCAAAGTGCTCTAGGTATGGTCCTTGGGACTTCCTTTAGCAGACTTCTTAGTCCCTTTGACACAGCGTCATCACAACATTTTGTTTTTAAGCACTTCCTTACTTTCAGGCACTCCAGTCTCATCCTGTATGTTTCCCCACAGCAGTCCTAGAATCAGCCATTTCTCTAAGGATCTTAGTTCCTTTTACTGGAGAATGGTATTAGAAACCAAATCTGGATTCTAGGGGTGCTCGTTCTTGTTACTGGGATATAATTTCTTTTAGGCTTTCTCAGCTGACAAAGCAAAGAATCATTTGTGTAGTTATTAGTTAGTCCACTTGCATGCCTACCTATACAGATGGGTTTTTATATATTTTTATATAACAGATGGGTTTATATAACCATCTGTATAGTAAGCTAAACCTAAGTTCATACTGACTTCTCCATGTCTAATTCATTACCGCAAGAATCATTTCAGCCACATATTCTCAACTTCTCATCTATAAATTCCCACTTCAACAGTGAGAAACCTGGTTCACATCATCTGTCATGCATTTATTTAATTGTTCAATTCCATTATATATGTATTGTCGTATCAGATTTGTTGACCTAAATTCTTCTGGGCAACTTTCTCAAACGGCATATAGTACTTGTGTACAGTTCCTTTTGCTTGTTTTTACAAACTTTATCTCCAAAGTTAGTTATGTTAGCATTTTTTCCTAACCCCTCAGGGAGTTATTTCATATTTTTATAATATAGATTGTTTTGGTACATTCTGTATTCCATCATGAAATCCCCCCCTTCCTATAAGATTTTTTAAGTTTGTATACAGTAAGGTTTATTCTTTGTTATAAAGCTCAATTCTGACAAATGCATATTGTCATATACCCACACATGGTACTATACAGAAAAGAAGCACCCTAAAAAGCCCTCTGTCACAGAGTTAACCCTACTCCTTCCTTCTAAATTCCTGATAACCACAAATTTTTTTAACCGTCTCCAGTTTTACTTTTTCCAGGACATTAGCCAATTAGAAGCATGTGGTACATATCCTTTCATGTTGTCTTCTTTTTTTTTTTTTTTTTGTCTTCTTTTATTTAGAAATATCCATCTAGTGCTCGCTTCGGCAGCACATATACTAGAAATATCCATCTAATACCCATCCCAGCCATTTCATGACTTGATAGCTCATTCATTTTTACCACTAACTACTCCATCATAAGGATGTACCAGTTTGCTTATGCATTCTCCTACTGAAGGACATCTTGGTTGTTTTCAGTTTTTGGTGATTAGGAATAAAGCTGTTACGAGCACGCATAAGCTTGCATGCAATGCTAAGAAGATTTCAGATCAATTGTGTAAATACCTAGGAGCACAATCACTGCATCATGTAAGACTTTATTTAACTTCGAAAGAAACTGACAAAGTGTCTTCCGAAATGGCTGTAACATTTTGAATTCCACCAGTAACGAATCAGAGTTCTTGTTGCTTCACGTTCTTTCAAACAACTGGTATTCTCCTTTTCAATTCTCTTTTATTCATTATGTTCTTCTTCCTTCCTTCTTTTCTTGAAATTAGTATGTTAAGGAAACTGTATTTTTCTTCTCTGCTATTTCATGGATTTTTATGATGTGCATCTCCATATTTTTCTGTCCCCTATACTGCTGGGAACTGATTATTAAATCTTGAAGTATAATCAGATTCATACTTGATTTTGTTGTTGTTAAAAATACTTCATAGATTGTTTAATATGCTATCTATTGTGACCCAACTGGTGATATATAATTTTTGGTTTACTTTTTTGGGGACCTTAAGTCTGATCAATAAGCTTAGGTGCAGTCATTCTGATGCATCATTCATAACCGTCCTTATCAGTTTATTTTGTAATTGCCTTGATCCATTATTAAGGGTTGTCTCCCATTTTCAACCTGTGCCTCAATGGAAATTATTCTGACTTCAGTATTTTCACACCTGTTCTTAGTATTTGTTCAACTTCTCTTGCTATTGCAAAGCAATAGCTTTATGATAAGTATTAATATTAAAATATCAAATATTAGTTTTCAAACTATAGGACACTCATTAGATTCAGTTATGACTTCATGCCCCACTGTCCCATGACAATTCAATACCTTCCACCAATTTTACCTGCTCTGTACTCTTTAAATAATTGTGTCATTTTATGTCCTTACTTTCTCTCTTTTGGACCACATTTATGTCTTACAGAACTCTCTATAAACTGTCTCACATCATAAATCACCACCTGAAGCTCTTTTATCATTCTTCTCTTTTCTAAACTGCCTGATTTATTCATTTGACATCTTTCGATCAATGTGTTACCCCAAACCCAAAGCCATGTTGCAAAGGGACAATTAAAATTGACATCTGTCTCAAGGGATTGTCTTTAAGATTAAAGGAAATAATATATATAAAGTTCCCATCATATTTTTAACATATAATACTTAGAAAGTGCTTGCTTTTAAGTCCCCCAATTTTATGACTTCTCTCAAGAAAACTTCACAGGTACCTATAAAAAATTATATTTTTCCAAGAGGTTAACACTATATTGCTTTTCATTATAGAAAATGTGAAAAAGTCAGATGTGTAATCACTCTTAATCTGCAATAAAAATAGTTACAATTTTAACTTAACTCCTTCACTTTTTCTGCTTATTGTTACATAGCTGAGCACATGCTATATTAATAATTTTGCATTATGATTTTTCATTTAACTTGTCTTAGAATTCTATAATGTTTTAACATAGTTGTTGAATATCATGTTTAATACCATACAATCTTCCATGGAATAATTTTGACACAATGCTGTCTCAATTATAATTTTTCAGGTCTCTGGTCCTATTTCACCTATTTCACCTAAATCCCCTAACTTGCATCAATACAATTCATATCCTTTCAAACTTAAAAACCTCTTTTGTCTCTCTTGGATCAAATAGTCCCAAGGCAACTTCTCTTAAGAATCAAATACAACCAGGATGCCTGGGTGGCTCAGTCAGTTAAGTGTCTGCCTTCGGCTCAGGTCATGATCCCAGGGTCCTGGGACCAAGGCCAGTGTTAGGCTCCTTGCTTAGCAGGAAGCCTGTTTCTCCCTCTGCCTGTCGCTCCTTTTGCTTGTGCTCTCTCTCTCTCTGACAAGTTAATAAATAAAATTATTTAAAAATTAAAAAAAAAAGAATCAAATACAACCTAAAACTAGGAAATATCTTTTAAAAATATCTTTCTTCGAAAGAAATGAAAAAATTAAACATCAGAGAGCCTCTTAAACCAAATAGAGCTTTTAGAGCTAAATTAAAGACCAGGTCTAAATTCTTTGTTTTACTTTTAGCTACCTCATCACTTTACTTCCAAATTCTATCACATTTCTTCTTTAAAAAAAAAAAAAAAAATTAAAGGAAAGGAGGAAATGGCCACTGTGTACAGGTCGCATTGGCATGCACTAATGTGTTAAATTTTTCATTCTTCTACACTGGTAAGAGTTTCTAGCCACAAAATTGTCTCTCTGAGACCTCAAATGAGGTATTAAAATTTGGCTTCTCTCAAAAGTGGGAGAAAAATTTAGTTTCACTTTAAACCCAAATGAATCAGAATAGCCTACTCTTTTCCAAACTAGATACTTTGCTGTTGATATTTTACTGTTTGAGACCTTATGTAGTTTTCCACCCACAGGAACTACTCATTTTCCAGAAAATTTGAATTGATATAAATTTCACTAGAGACTATCACATATAATAAAATAAAAACATATTACAATCACTTCCTTTCCATAGTCTATTAATTTAGTAATCCTATCAAAAAGCTATTAAATTCCATCTGTCACAATTTTTTTTATAAACCAATTCTATTCATTGTTCCTGATTTTGTTACCTTTGAGAGGTTTTTACAGGTTCTTCTTTTTAATAGTTGTCCCATTATTGAAGGATTTAAAGTTACATTCACTGAACCATAATTACCATGATAGCAGTTCTTTCTACCCTGGAAAATTGATACAATGTTGGCATACAATTCTGTCATTTCCCAGTTCTCAGTAAATTTTCATAAATAACCATCAGCAGAGGTTCAGTAAGTTTTTCAACAAAATCCATTAACACCTTAGATGGTAGATCATTCAGACCTTGCACGGTTATTTTGCCCAAGTGTACCCTTACCTGTTTTTAATCAACAGTTATTTTTGAAAGTATTATGTTACACTGGAATCTCAGAGTAAGAATAATGATTTTGTGTAAAGTAATTTCTTTGTGTGAAACAGAATTCTCATATTTGTACTGTAAAATCAGAGTGGCTATATTCTGAGGACATACATAGGTAGGCTTATAACAAATAGTCTGGGGTTTGTGTTTAGAGACAATCTCCTCCCTGGCTGTTGAGCGCTCCATCTTATACCTTTCCCTCTTGGTTGTATGGAGGACATTCTTTTATGCCACCAAAACATCTTTAGTTTCTGAATATGAAAATGAATCACATTTATCTGACTATATAATGGGAATTTTAATAGGTTGGATAGCAACCCTCAAAGGAAAGAAGCTCACAACCTTACCTCCAAAATCTGTAAAGTGATCTTGTTTGGAAAATATATGTTTGCAGATATTAGTAAGTTAAGGATCTCGGGATGAGATTCTTATTTAAGAGTCCTTATAAGAGAAAGGAGGAGGGTAGGGACGAGACTCAAGACAGGAATACACAGAGGGCAAGATCATGTAAAGATTTAAGGAGAGATTAGAGTTATGTTGCTATAAGCCAAGGAATGCCAAGAATTGCTGGCCACCAAAAGCTGGCAGAGAGACATGGAATGATACTCCCTCTGAGCCTCCAGAGAGAACCAATCCCATCGATACTGTGATCCTGAATTTCTAGCCTCCAGAACTTGGAGAAAGTACACTACTGTTCTTTTTAAGCTAACCATTTTGAGGTAAATTCTTACAACAGCCATAGGACACTAGTACATATACTTTGGGAAGTAATGATAAAATTGTGGTCAATAATACTTAAATATACAAATCTATATTTTAGTCAATTCGTATTCAAGTGTGGGGTTATCTTTTAACTAGGATCTTTATAAAGCAGATATTGTTTTTGATGATAGTTTTTAACTTCCAATTTTTTTCTCAGAGTCCTACTCTTTTACCTACAATCCAATAGATTCACTGTGAGGGTGCATTGAAAAGGTGGAGCTTTACCCAGAACTGGCTAACATTATTGGTGCTCAGGGTCCATTACTTCAGGCATAGAAAAATAGGATTAGTGAGAGATTTGAGAGTTCAGCTATTTGTTGCCCTCACTAGCTATTATCACAATTCTGATCCCTACTCCATAGATTTTAAGAGGGGTTGACTGCAAATGAATATTGCAAAACTTTAAAAGTGATTTGATGGGGGGAAAAAAATGAAGGCCTCAGTTGAATGTAATTGCTCTATGAAGAAACTAAAATGTTCATAGGTCATAAGTTGCACATGTTTTACTGCAAAGTAGTAAAGTAACTCATCTAAAACTATTTTTCTATGTCTTTAAAACATGGTGGATATAACCCAGTGCTCTTTATCACAGTTTGTTTGGAGCACCATAATAGGCAAAGTCATCTAACTGGCTTCCAAGCCAAGGCACTTGCTTTGAGCAATAGTTTTCTCTTCTCATTCATGGGTGAGAATCTAGAAAATCATGTTGAAACTTGTACAGAATATTAAATAAACCAAAAATTTTAACATTCAGGGATGGCAAAGGCACAAAGGAACTTCCAGATAGAGAATGGAGTGGAAAGAGGAGACGGAAGATCTCAATGAAAACACGAGGAATCAATTTTATTTTATTTATATTTAATTATTATTATTATTTTTAGGGAGGGAGAGGGGGTGGGAGAGGCAGAGGGAAAGAAAGAAAAAATCTTAAGCAGACTCCATGCCCAGAATGGAGCCTAACTTGGGGCTTGATCTCAGGACCCTGAGATCATGACCTGAGCCAAAATCAAGAGTCAGACACAAACAACTGAGCCACCGGGGCACCCCCATTGAATCTATTTTAAAGTGATCTGTGATGAAAAGCTAATTGTTATGGACAAGACATAAGACCACCATTCATCAATAGGTTAAATGAAGAGAACAGAAGAAAACATCTACAGATGCTCAATAAAAACTCCAGACATAAGTTCATAAAGTAGTGATCTCTACCACCATGACATATCAAATATACTAAAAATGAAGATACAGAAAAACAAAATACCATAAGGCTATAACTGGTATTAGGTTTAGGTAGGTAACAGAAAACCTAAAACAACAGTACTTTAAGAAAAATAAAAATCTGTATTACATATATATATATTTTTAAATATGGTTGATCAATCCAGGCCTAGTATGTTACTCTGTTCCACAAAGTTTTGAGACCCACATTTCCTTTGGTATTCTACTTCACTATCATCAAGGAGTGACCCATATTCTTATGACCCAAGATGGAAGTTGGATGATAAAATGATCAGCAATATTATTATATTCCAAGTTATAGAGTAGAAAATTTGAGGAAAACAGGCCAATAATGCCTGACATCTATCTCTTCAGGAAGTTCCTCATAATTGATGGAGGATATGCTCATATTCCATTGTCCAGAACTTTATCATATAGCTGCATGGAGGCTGAACTTACTGACTTTATTATAAGCAACAATGGCCTATCAAAAAATTATAGTATAGGGGCACCTGGATGGCTCAATCAGTGAAGCATCTGCTTTTGGCTCAGATCATGATCCTGGGTTCCTGGGATTTAGCCCCATGTCGAGCTCCCTGCTCAGCAAGTACCCTATTCCTTTCTCTCCCTCTGTCTCTCCCTCCCCCACTTATGTTCTCTCTTGTATGTGCTCTCTCAAATAAACAAAATATTTTTTTAAAAAGTTACAGAATGGATGAATGAGCAGATAGTAGTGTCTGACATATAAATCCTGAAATAAGAAAATATCGTTTCAACTATCACACATATACTAAAATGTACTATACATTTATCAAAAAATTAAATAGATTCTCCAAAATAGAAATAGCATTCTAAAAATGATATCCAATACAATTAACACTTAATATCAAATGATGGAAAACAAAAAATCTTCTCCAATTTTAGGAGTAAAGAAAAATTATAACTGCAATAATGAAAACCTATCTCTGAGCAGTTAAAGCAGAGATCAATGAAAAAAAATTATAGCCTTTATTATTTACATTGTAAACAGTAAGTGATGAGAAGAAATTAAATAGTAACGTTTAAAGCAAAGAGAGCTGGACCGGCTATATTAATAGAAGACAAAGTAGATTTTAGAACAAAGGAAATTAAATAAGGAGAAACATTGCATAATGGTAAAAAAAAAAAAAAAAATCTGTTCTCCAAAAATAGGTTACAATGTCAAATGCGTATCTACCTAATAATAGAGTTTCAAAATACATGAAGCAGAAATTGAAAAAACTGAAGAGAGAAATGGACAAATCTATAATTATAGTTGGAGATTTCAACATTTCTCTTCCCATAATCAAGAACAGTAAATTGAAAATTAGCAAAAATATAAAACTGAGCAGCATCAACTAATAAGATTTAAGTGACACGTATAGAACATCCAACTAACAGCAAAATACACATTTTTTTTTCCAATTGCACATGAGACATCTACCAAAATAGACCACATTTGGGGCCGTTAACTTTAATAAGTATAAAAAACTTGATATCATACAAAGTATGTTTTCTGAGTATATGAAACTAACCTAGAAATCAGTTATAAAAAGATAACAGAATTCTGAAAATATTTGGAAATTAAGCAACATATATCTAAATAATCTACAGGTCACTGTGAAAAGTCTCATGAGTTATTAGAAAATATTTTTAAACAAAAATGGAAGTAAAATATGTCAAAATTTGTGGGATACTAATAAAGCAGTAAATAGGAAGAGTTTGATAGCAACAAAGTTTCTATTAGAAAATAAAGGGGTGGAGGAAATGGGAATATATTGGTCAAAGGGTACAGTTACACAAGATAAATAAACTCGAGTTCTATTTTACAGCATGGTGATTACAGTTAGCAATATATTGTACACTTGCAGTATGAAAAGAATATCTATATTAAGTAGTCTCACTACAAGAAAATAAAAGAGGTAACTAAGGTGATACCTTAGCCAGCTTAATAATTGTAATCATTTCACAATGTACACAATTATCAAAATATCCAGTTGTACTACTTAAATATATACCATTTCTATTTGTTAATTATACCATAATAAAGCTGAGGAAGGGGGGGAAGTTTTCAAAGAAATAATCTTATTTTTTTTCTTTCAAGTTTTTATTTCCAGTTTTAAGACTGCATTAAATGTGTATGTAGATTGTTTCAGGTAGTATAGACATTTTAACAATATTTGTTCCTCTAATCCAAGAGAATGGAATTTTTCCATTTCTTTGCATCATCTTCATTTTCTTTCACAAATGTTCTATAGTTTTCAAAATACAGACCTTTTACCTCTTTGGTTAGGTTTATTCCTAGGTATTCTACAGGTTTCAGTACAATTGTAAATGGGACTGGTTCCTTGATTTCTCCTTCTGCTGCTTCATTACTTGTGCATAAAAATGCAATAGGTTTCTGTACATTGATTTTGTATCCTGCAACTTTACTGAATTCATGTATCAGTTTTAGCAACTTTTTGGTGGAGTCTTTTGGGTTGTCTATATAGAGTATCATGTCATCTACAAATAGTTAAAGTTTTACTTCTTCCTTGTTGATTTGGATGCCTTTTATTTATTTTTATTGTCTGATTGCTGAGGCTAGGACTTCTAGCACTATATTAAATAACATTGGTGAGAACGGACATCCCTGACTTGCTTCTACCATAAAGGAAAAGCTCTTGGTTCTTCCCCATTGGTGATGATACTAGCTGTGGGTTTTTCATATATGGCCTTTATGATGTTGAGGTATGTTCCCTCTATCCCTACTCCGTTGAGGGTTCTTATCAAGAAAGGGTGCTGTACATTATCAAATGCTTTTTCTGTATCTATTGGAAGGATATCATGCTTCCTCTCCTTTCTTTTACAAATTAGTGATACCAAAACCACTCAAAAGGGTACAATAAAATAATGCTACAGGAGAAAATATCTTATGAAAAGATGCCAAAGTCCTCAACCTAATGTAAGTGAATCAAATTTAGCAACATATAAATATAATACATGACAGTCAAGTAGAGTTTATCCAAGAAAGCAAGACTGATTCAACATTAGAAAATCAATGTAACTTATTACTCAGTCATCAGAAAGGATGAATACTTACCATTTACATTGACGTGGATGGAACTGGTTGAATGAAATAAGTCAATCAGAGAAAGACGATTATCATATGGTTTTACTCATACGTGGAATATAAGAAACAGCACAGAGGATCATAAGGGAAGGGAGGGAAAATGCAATGGAAAAATATCAGAGGGGGAGACAAACCATGAGAGACTCTTAATATAGGAAACAAAGTAAGGGTTGCTGGAGAGCAGGTAGGTAGGGGTATGGGATAATTGGTTGATGAGCATTAAGAAGGGCACGTGATATGATGAGCACTGGGTATTACATGCAACTGATGAATTACTGGACTCTACATTTAAAAGTAATGATACATTTAAAAGTAATGATGTTGGCTAGTTGAATTTAAATTTTAAAAAATCAATGAAATCTACCACATTAATAGTTTAAAAGGAGAAAAACTATATAATCCCATTAGCCTGTGATTTTAAAAAAGCTTTTGACAATTCAACATCTGTGATAAAAATTTTCAACAAACTATAATTCCTAAAAAAAAAAGAATGATCAAGAACAACTATACAAAAAACAAACCCTACAGCTAGCATTGTCCTTGTTTGTAAAAGACTTAACATTTTTCTCCTATTATCAGTATCAAGGCAAGGTTGTACATTCTTACTATTACTAATCAACTTTCTATGAGAAGTTCCAGCCTAACAGTAAGTTAAGAGAAAGAAAAGAAAGAATACAAATAGGAAAATAGGAAAAAAATAGGTATCCCTATTCACAGATGACATTGTCTACCTAGAAAATTTCAACAAATCTACCAAAAGAAACATCCAGAACTAATCTGAGTTTAGCAAGGTCACAAGATGCAAGTTCAACACAATTAATCATATCTCTATATACTATTAATATATAATTATATATTGATATAATCTTGTTTAAATAATCTCATTTAAAATAATTTCAAAATATTTTGTTATAAATGTAAGAAAACATGTACAGGATCTATGTGCTGGAAACTACAAAATGCTGATAAAAGAAATAAAAAATGATCAAAATAAATTAAAGGATATACTACGTTGGTAGATTTGAAGATGCAATTAAGTTCAGAATCTGACAGAAATCTACAAATAAGTCTGGATAACTGAAACTCAGTTTTTCACATTCTCCTTTCTACCTTCAGTCCAGGTTTAAGTCCTGATCATACAAAACAGGCAAGAGAAAAGAAAGAGTCAGCCTCAGTAAAATGTTCTGCTTCTGCTTGTGATGACTGACAAATGTAAAATGGTTGCCCTTGGTTGGATAAGGTCAAGTTAAAAGCTTTGGAAGCATTTATGAAACAAGAAAATCAATAGTTTTGTGTATTTAATGTCTCCTTTGCAAGCAGAGTCAGAGAAGAAAAACAATGCCACTTTGTATGTAGTGTTCTACAGGAGATAAATCCTTGCAAATGATCTAGCAGGAGGTATACATTATCTGAGAATTGGCAATTTAGCACAGGCTGATAAATCATTTCACTTAACCTAAAAACATGTAGAGAAGATGTGATAAAATGGCACCCAATGCACACTCTCTTGACGTGCATATTTTACTTGGATGACTGATGGCTTTTTTCACTCCTTCTCTGTAACATAAATTTAATGTACTATTTCAGATATGGGAAGAAATTTTTTTTACTCACAATTCAACCACATTGAAAATATTAAATGTCAACAAGTTTTGTTGGTGGTGGTTTTCACTTGGTATCGTAAATGCATTTCCCCTGTGGTTGTCCCACATCCAAGTGGAATGTCCCCACACATTCACTCTGGGATTTACTTCAACATGCAAGTAGTATAGACCAAAATATATTTGCAAGTAAGAATAATTCATAAGCCCTTATATAGTCTCCCTTTACAATAAAGCTCACATTTATTATGCCCTTTACATTCCAACCCTTGCTATTATAATTTAGGTCCTACATGCTCCTGTCTTACCCTAATACTAGCCCTTTAAGAGATGTTCCCAGTCTATTCTTTCCCAACTCCAGTGCAACTTATATGTAAATGGTAGATTTTTTAAAACACTGTCCTATTAATAGTTTTCTTTCTTAAATTAGTGGTTCTTTACTATTCTTTTAATCAATCGACACCAATGCATACATTCAAAACCCCCTGTAATCTGGCCCAAGTCTGTCCCATACACACATATGCTCTAAACTCAGCCACACTGAACTGTTTTTCATTTCCTGAACATATCTGATTCATTTTTGTAAGTTTCTGCTATACATAAAGTTCTCTCCCTTCTAATTTAATCTGTATCAACTTAAATGTTTCCATTCATTAAGGCAAATTTCAAATGCACCTTTCCCCATGAAGCCTTCTCTCGTCATTTCACAGATACAGTTGATCTTCCAGGTCTTATCACATATGTAATATTTTCCATTTAAGTTCTATGGTAACCACTGGCCAAACACTGAACAAAACCATATTCTTGCCCACTTTCTATCCCTTAGTGATTACAAAGGTCACAGTCTCCTTTCTAGAATCTAGGGCTGCTTAGTCTATATCTGGTACACAGAAGTATCCAATAAAAACACGTGGAGAGATGGAGTATGAAATCAGCCATGATCTACCCAGATTTGTAATACCTATGATTTCTTTCCTAACACATAAAATACTTAAATCTAATGTCTCTGTTTTAACAAATTTTCTCTCACAGAAAACCCATTTTGAAGTTTACAGATCTCTCTAGAAGAGACAAAAGATTAATTTCCTGATATTTTATATTTATCAGATTCCTGTTTTTGATAAAAATTGAGTGCCTTCATAGGAGAGCTCTTTAGAGGTATATGAAAGGGATCTGAACTGATATTAAGTGAAAGGCAGTCCCTGAAGACAACGGTCTCCTGGCTTCAACACTCATGAGAGATGTGGTGCACAATAACAAACAGACATTGCATAAAATGAGTGAGGAGAGTTAGAGAGGGATAGAATATTAACCTATGAAGGAAAATAACAGCAGAAGTAAGCCTTCAATTCTAAGAATAGCCCATAAAGGGAGTAAGCCAAAAATGGCAGTTGTGTATTTGAAACAAATGGTCTTCCCCAGATAGTAGGAAATGGGAATTTCAAGAGAGCTAATGTATACCAAGTTCCAACCATATGCTAGGCACTTATATCCATTATTTTATTTGGTCTCCATGGAATATAGATATCATTATCTATATCTAAGATATCTATATCTTGTATAGAGACAAGTAGTGATGTTGATATACTTTTTAAAGCACATGCTGTTAGAAATGATATAATAAGGATTTGCCATCAGTTCTGGCTGGTATTAATGCTATGCTCATTTTAGTACATCATGTCGATCTAACAGAGGTTCTTTTTCCAGGATAGTTTAAGACATGACCAAATTGTGGCACATTAACATTAGGAGGGGCTAACTATGTAGATATTAATAGTTGATGATAGTACTTCGAGTCAAGATTCTGCATCAGCATTCTTTACATTGTAATAGGAGAGGCCACCAAAAGTAAGTGTACTTGGGGCGCCTGGATGGCTCAGTTGGTTGAGCATCGGGCTCTTGGTTTCAGCTCCAGTCATAATCTCATGGGTTGTGGGATCAAGTCCCACCTAGGACTCCAGTCTGAGCAGGCATCTACTTAAAGATTCTCTCCCTCTGCCCCTCTTCCCACTCACATACACACACACTCTCTCTCTCTCCCTCAAATAAATAGATGAATCTTTAAAAAACAATGACAACAACAACAAAATAATGAGTTCTTTGTGTAAGTTAAACTTACAGAACATTCCTTATGCCAGTGACTTTTCTAGCAGCAATGAAATGAGCACCGTGATCACAGAGATTCTCTGGCCTAGAAATTATGTCAACATTAACCACCAGCTAACCTAATGAAAATTCAAATTCATTTATTCTTAAATAACATTTTTTAAACACGGACATCTGGAGAAATCCATTATGGAGGCAATTTTTTTTTCTTACATACACACTTCACAACTAGTTCACTACAAAACTCATTATGAGAATTTACAATAATCACTATTATTCAGCACATTCTAAGGACTGAGCACAGGACCAGACTTTTAAAATATATCATCCCTAATTAAGTCTGGTTACATTTGCTGTTCCCTCATGTCCAGATCAGCAGGGTTCATTTGACAGATCACTGTGACCACAAAAGTATTCCCTTCCTCCCCAGTTTGTCTCTTCACATAGCTTCTCCAAAATCAGCACAAGTGTTTGAAGAGGGTCTTTCCAAAGAGAGAATACTTGTGGTCAAAGCTACATGCTCTCCAGTAGAAATTCGTATATGGTTTCCTTGAGTCCATCGGTAAGAAATCAAAGCAGCAGCGGCCCTGCGACCACCTGTACAGGTACTTAAATTAGCTAAGACACCATCCTCATATAGTTATTTGGCAATTACAGAATGTATGGTAATTAAAAACTGGAAAGAAAAAAAACAAACTGGGCCTAGTAGTTGACTAATCAGTTTCCCCTTTATCTTTCTTTTCTTTGGGGTATAAAAGAAATTTATCGAATTAACAATTCACCTTGCTTAAAATATTTCCCTGTATTGCCTGTCTTCTTAGAATATCTAAAATACAAAGTGTCAGGCCTCCTGGGTGGCTCAGTCAGTTAGGTGTCTGCCTTCAGCTCAGATCATGATCCCGGGGTCCTGGGATGGAGCCCCCGCATCAGGCTCCCTGATGCTTCTCCCTCTCCCTCTGGCCTTTCCCCCTGCTTGTGCTGTCTCTCTCTGCCAGATAAATAAATAAAATTTTTAGAGGAAATGAAATACAAAAATAAAATACAAAATGTCTTCCTGATCTAGCATCAGTCTACTTCTTCCAGCTTATCTTTGCCATCCTGCCCACTGCTCACACTGTCCTCATTTTGTCTCTGCAGCTATCACTCTCACTGTGTATCTTCACTTCTTAGTCTCTCTGCCTAGAATACTCTTTCCTCATTGCTTCTCAAGGCTGACTTAGTCTTCCTGTGGTAGCTCTCAGATCAAACGACACCAGCGTGCCTAATAATGGCTCGGCCTTACCGCCCTGCTTACTGCCTTCGGAGACTGTATCACAATGTCTATTAGGTTTTTAACCCAACTTATTGCATTTCTCACCGTACTAACATTGTATGTCTCTCACGATAGAATTCTCTTTGATTACATCATTAAACATTTATTGAGCACCTCTTACGTGTCAGGCACTGTTCTAAGCATTGGACATGTGGAAAGAGACACAAAGTCCTTGCTTATAAGTTTATATCATGGGGGAAGGGGCTGGTGGACAGTGAAATAAACAAACAAAATGCAATCAATTCTCATTATGAAGCAGTAGTTCCATTCTGTAAAGTCACCACAAACAATGAATTAATGAATACTGAACCACTGTTCCTAAGGGAAAAGAGGTTATTTACCTGCAAGCCTCTGATCACAACATTTTCATCAAGCAATCAATACGTAACCCTGGTTTATGTGTGTTTCTATTAAGAAACACTTTATTTAGTATATACTATTCATTCATTAACATTGAACTCAGGGCCAGCAACACTAACTCGTGCCTAAACAAAGCTTATCTAATACAGGTATTTCTCTTTAAGGAACACTAGAAACACTTAAGCTGTTTTAAACTGTGACCTCACCAACAACAGACAAAAATGAGAAAAATCCGACACTAACTGACTACAAGGACAGTTGTTTGAAGTTTGAGAGATGACGTAAGAAAGTAGAGCATCCGTTGTCCGACCTCAGCTAGGACACGCAAGCATCAGGCACTCCAGTTTTTCACCACTTTGCACATGTCTGTGAATGCCCATGAAAACGCTACAAGTATTGATTTGAGGGTTACAAATCCATTTTATCAAGCAGGAGAATTCACAAATATATAATCTGTGAATAATGGAACGTCAACTATAATTACAGATGATTGCAAGGATGAGAAATGCTAAGAAAAATTTAAAGGCAGAGGAAGGAAAATGAATGTGTTAGTCCAGATGGCTTAGTCAGGGAGGGTCACTCAGAGGAAGTAAAACTTCAACAGTTAAATAAAATGAAAGACAACTTGTGCGGATACTTGTGGGGAAGAACACACCAAACAAAGGGAAGACCAAGTGGAAAATGTGGGGGCGATGTGCTTGGAGTTGGAGGTGGACAGAGAAGTAGCAGACCTTTAACAGTTTGGGGTGGAGGGGTGAAAGCAAGCCATGTATGAGGTCACTACTGGGACTCCGTTACCTAGAACAAGATGGAAAATCACGAGAGGGTTTTGACCACAATTATATCAAATTCTAAATGCTTTTTAATTGTCCTTGCTGACTGCTCTATGGAAAATAGACTCTAAGGGTCAACATTGGAAGGTGAGACCAACTGGGAGTAATATTCCA
This sequence comes from Potos flavus, assembly GCA_028534135.1. Taxonomy (NCBI): domain Eukaryota; kingdom Metazoa; phylum Chordata; class Mammalia; order Carnivora; family Procyonidae; genus Potos; species Potos flavus. Next base: position 19,817,616 of record CM052894.1, on the reverse strand, counting down.
GATAAGAAAACTTGATGGCTTAATGTAGCCAAAGAGTAGAGATAATATGTAGAAGCCATGGAACTGGAAATATATTTCAGGTTTACCATTAACAGAATATATTCTAGACTGGATTTTGGGAAGTACAGTGAGACGGAATGAGGGAAAGAAGGAAGGAGAAGGATTACAGAGGACTGCAAGATTTTTAGCCAGATCAACCAGGATAAAGTCATCATTCTGTGGATGGAAAAGGGAAGAGGAAGAGTAGACTGGGAGAGACTTGGATGGTAAGAGGAAAAAAGTTCTGTTTTTAACAGTTAATTTAAAGTACCAAATCATCAGCACCGTTAAGGTGTCATCAAGGAGATACACACTTGAAGTTTAAGAAACAGGTCCATACAAAAGATAATTTGTGAGTCAACAGTTTATATTTGACATTAGTGCCTTAAGACTGAGGTAATTGACTAGGGAATACCAAAATGGGAGGTGTGAAGTGGTCAGAGGACAAAGGAAGGCAAGTTTCAAGAGGGCAGGGATTTTATCTGCCTTATGACCCTTAAAGCTATCATCATTTTTCAGGGCACCTGGGTGGTTCAGTTGGTTAAGCATCTGACTCTTAATTTCAGCTCAGGTCATGATCTCAGCGTTGTGAGATCAAGCCCCGTGTCCAGCTCTATGCTGGGTGTGGAGCCTGCTTAAGATTCTCTCTCAGCAAACCCCCACTCCAAGAAAAAAAAAAAAAAAAAAACACCAACAACAAACTATCATTTTCAGTGCCTACACAAACATATCCTCGGTAAATGATGTTGAATTATTTGAAAATACCTTAATATTTTGTACCAAAAACATGATGCACGATACATTTTTATTTTGCTTTTTCAGATATCTTGTAAATACATTTTTCATGTGTCTATGGAGCCAGAGAGAATAATTCTGCAGCAGCTACAGACTTCAGATTAGTTTTTTTCCCCTTAATTTCATTTTATTTTAAAAGAATTCATATATTCTTAGGCCTTGCGTATTGTTCAGAAGAAACAGTTTCTATAAACCTAGGTTGATGATTAAAGAAGAATTGCCTCCTAAAATGTCAAACAGAGGAAGCTTATTCTCCTGTTTGACTTTCCACACCCACTCTGAAACTAACAGCTTTCTGAAATAACAATGGTAATTACTGTTGTTGTTACCCATGTTGTGAGCTGGTACAGAAGCAATTTTAAAATGTTAATTCTTATGTTGGCTCATCAGCATTTCGTCTTTTTTCAAAGGTTATCGTATCCTCCTAATTGAGCGGCTTTCTCAGGAGAATGAGCTCATCTGACTCATCATTAGAATACAGCCTGAGAGGCATCAAAGGAAAAATAAGAGATGAGGCAGCACAGGGCCCTGTTGTAGCCTCTTCCCCACTGCACTGTACGTACCACAGATTTGAAATTTCCAAAATAAAAGTGCTACCTTAAAGATTCTGAATTCAAATTGTAATGATAAATCTTCTTGACCTTATCTCTAAATTTTCTTGGGCAGCTGCGCACTTGTCAGCATAATCAGGACTTGTGTTCAGTAACTGCATTTTCAATTCGGCCCTTATGATTCAATTAACTTGCCCTGGCCTACTCACTTTGAAGAAAGGTCCCCCATTCAGGGCCGGGGACTTAGTCTAAAGTTCTACCAGTTTACACGTAGCAGTAGAAACACAAGTTTCTTTGATTTTTTTTTTTGCTTGTTTTTTTAAATCGAGTGTGGCTACTGAATTTGGTCCACTTACAAGCTCTTAGTGAACAATATTTTATTCTTCTATCCCTGAATCTCATGGCAAAGCACTTTCAAAATGTTTGTCGAATGAATGTATGTTTAAACTAGCTGTAACATAATTTCACTTTCACAGTTCTGATTTCTCCAAGAGAGTAACCCAGTTACCACCATCCAGTAATCCCTAGTTACTCAATCATCTCTGATGAGATTACAAGAACTAAGCTAAGGACTTGAGACAGGCGGGTATGATGACCACTTCTTATTTCAATGAGTTCTTGAAATAGTACCTTGACAAAAATCACTTTTCCTCACGTCAGATGGAAGATGAGTAAGATATCACATGTCTTCCTAGATATCAATATCCTGAGACACAGGTGTCTCGGAATGGCACACAATTACTGTAATTCTTCATTCTTGAACAAATGTCAACTGGGCAATATGTATATGCTCTGATGGTCTATGTGAAAATGCTTTGTCATGGACATTATCATTTCATGGTGAAGGTATCTCTAAGACACTATCCTTAGTAAGGATTCCACAAAGGCCCTTTACTGCTTAGAGTGAATAGAGCATCAGAAGATCTAAAATATTAATATATCCTTTCAAATCAGCTAAGGATGAGTAGGAAAGCCAGGTGGGAATGACGGACTCCAGGTAGGGCGTAAATGTAAAAGTAGATGTTTACACTCAAGTGAGTTTTACAGGTAAAACGAAGTTGATAAATTTTTAGGTGCAGGAAATAAGCTGTGAGCTGCCTCAGAGAGAAATTTGCTAGGAGGGGAAGAAATCCAAAAACGGCCTTGTAAAGCTGTTCTAAATCCGAACCCTGGATTGTATTTACAGGAGCAGCAGGACCTTGTACTGTATAAGCCTTATTAATTACATGACTCTTATTTTATGGCCTTCCTATTGTTACTTAGTATTTAAAATAATTCTACTTGAAAAGGCTCATCTCTCATGGATGCGCTAGTAGAAGGCGAAAAAAGAGGCTGGGTGTGGTGACAGTAAGAAAAGTTAACGGGAGGAAAACCCTGTGCCTACCTGGGCGGCTTGTTACAAATTCCTATTACTGATCCTCCCTCCAGACCTACAAAGGCTGAATGCATGAATAAGAGAACACACAAATAATTTTTTAAAAATCATCCCAATGAGTCTCCAGATCATTAAATGCTGATCCTTATACTTGAAAGGAAGTTACTACTCAGAAGTATCACCTTCATCACCTTCTGTTTCTACCTAGCTCATTACATATTCTCCTCTGCCAAATATTCTAGGTTCAACATTTACTTTACCTAGATTTTTTTTTCTGAGTTTTTTCAAAGGATCTTGATTTCACCACATTCCTATCAATATTAAGAATTCTAAACCACAAAAAAAGTACATTTGAACAACGCTTTACCTAGCCAACATCCACCTATGTTTTGAGACTCAATTCAGATGTTGATTTCCCCTGGAGACTTCCCCTATCTCCCACCCCCATCACAGTCTAAATTAGGTACCCCTCCTCCATATTCCTGGAATATTTTATATTTACTACTGAGACACTGTGGTAGAATCATCTATTTACATGTCTGTTTCTTAAACCAAGGATCCTCCATATCAGATTTTGCATTATTTGTCACTCGCAGTTTTGCCTCCAGCTTTTCAACCAGCACCAGGAACATGGTAAATATTCAGTAAGTGTTGGTTGAAAATAAACATGCATGCATGCATGAAAGCATAAAAATATGATTCTGAAAGAAGCACAGGACCAAGCAAGCCTGAAGCTGTAATTTTAGGAACTACAGCTTCAATTTCTAGTTGACACTTAAAGACATAGAATTATCTGGGAAACAGATCAGATTAATGGAGTTCTAGGACCTTGAGAAAATAAACCCTAATAGTTATCTTGCCATAGCATCTATTTCCCAAATCAACTGAAAGAAACAATCAAACCCATTATTCTTTTTTCTCATTCCAAGATTACTAATGTCTTGGGTATTTTACCAACAATAATTGGCATCCTTTTACACTAAATGGGTTTCCTATTTGCCATGAAATGTGCAGACTGGAAAATACAATTAACCAACTAACAACTATAGATTAATAAAAGAAGAACCAAAGACACTAGGGAGAGAAACTTCAAATTATTACTCTTTCACAAGCCTCCTTATGCTCTTAGAGTATGCTACCTGGCCAACATGGAGAGAGATTTTCCCATCAAGGTGAAACAAATGTCATGGCCACAAACATATATACTGAGGCAGTACACTTAACTATCCATAGCACAGACATTTAAGAAAAAGTATTTTCCCTAGTGTTAAAGGTTTTTGTTTTTTACATGGCATGAGGTTAGATTATACTATGAGAGCAAGTTTTCAATGGAGGGCAACTTTCTCAGCTCATTTCCAGTGGATGGCCTCAGAGTCACCAGCTCAGACACTAATGAGCTGTAGTCTAGTTGCTTTCCCACAAATCACCAATTAAAGATAACCTCTCGTTGGTCCAGGTACAGCAGAAGAAAATAAAACAAGGTTCCCAGCATCAGTCTGCTGAAATTAAGTGGGATATAGATTGACTCATGGTGGCTTCTATAATAAATCCATAAATAAAGAATGTCTACAGAAGATCAAGAGGAGAAGAATGGTCTAAGTTAGTCATCTAGCTAAGGATTGCTCCTTCAAGACTCTAATTTTTCTGCCCTAATTTAACACTAGAAAAACCTATAGCTTTATCCAGTGCATAATTTAAACATTTTCAAACTAGCTATAATGATTCTGGTTTTGCTTGATGGTTGTTTAATGGCAAAAAACCAAGGCAGAAGGGAATCGGACTTTTTTTTACATTCTAGTTTGGAGGACCAAAATTAACTTGTACACTATTAGCCCTAAAGCATGCATTCCTCTTCTGTGATTTCTCCCCTTCAACTGAAAATTTTTACTCAAATGCATAACAGGATTATAACTCCCCATAGGAAAGTATAGGACCAGGAAATCTCATTTTGGTGGAGAATCTTAGGAGCACCTGGAGACCCATTCTCTAAACTCTTTCTAACCTGATAACATGAAAATGCATGCCCTCACATAAATACAGGTCATTAGTAGATTAGGAAACCAGAGAGAGAAACCAACATTAACCAAGCACAGAAAGCACAACATAGAGAGTGTGGTTTATCTTCCCCCAAAATGGAGGCAGCTAAGTGACACAAATAGCATTATTCATAATTCTAATGTCCCATCTTTCCATAGTCACTCATTTTTCATCCATTCTGTAATTCTATGGAAAGCCAAAGGAAACTTGCTTTATTAATATCATCACAGGCAGTGTTTTAGAGGGCTTTTTAACTACCAAGCAAAATGTTAACATATATGATCTCATTTGGTCTTCTCAAGTTATGGGACAGGAGCTATTTTCACCCTCATGCTTTCCTGTCTTCATTTTATTTTTGTTCTTAATTGAAGACTACACAAATGATAAAACTCTAAATGGGACAAAGAAAATAGAGTAAAATGTGATTCTTTTTACTTATGATCTCTAGTGTTCCAGACATAGAGGAATGATTATAACCAATTTTTTATTCTTCCAGAAATATGCAAGAAAATATATCATTTTTTCATGCGAATGGGCAGACACTGTGCACTACATTTTACAGATTGTTTTTTTATACTTAACTGTTGATATTGAACATCCTGAACTTTGGCACATGAAGCTCTATCAGACTCTTTTTAATGGCATCATAGATTAGATATACCATAATTTAACCATCTCATTTTGGTGGATGCCCAGCACAATAAAAATACAAGAATAAAAAAACGAAGTGTTTTTACATATTAGCTAATTTAATCCTCATAACTCTGTGAGATAGGTGCTATTAATTTCAATATATAGATGACGAAACAATCTTCAGAGATGAATAGTTTACCCCAAGTCACAGAGTTAGTACATAAAATCTAGGTACTTACTCATGATGCCTGCCTATCCTTTCTTTTTATTTTCTGTCTCTCCCCTCTCTTTCTTGCTTTTTCCATCACCCCCCCTTACTTCTTTTATCGTACACACATACTCCCAGTTATTGTCTCTTCCTTCTCTTATGATGGTTGGTCAGGTGTGTGGGCAGAGCCCAGTTATATTAAGTCCACAGTGAATGGGCTCCCACTTAAAAGAGCCCCTCAAGAATAAATTGCACTGATACAGTTTCCATCACACCTTCCTGAGATATTTTGCCAAGTTTGCCTCATTCACAGTGGAAGAAATCATCACCTATAGCTGGTCTCCCCACACACTCCCCTTTCTCCTCCTCCCCCCCCCCCACCATCTTGTGGTAACAATCTTTAGTTGGGGCCAATCCTATATAAAAAGTAGTTATTTTTGATTCAGAAAGAAATAAAGATACACAACCATGAAAGCAGACCTCTTTCTTATCAGTACATGCTCAATCTCCACTTTGTCCACAATCGAATCATTAAGTTGTTTTGATTTTTGTGTTTTCTTGTTTCGTTTGTTAGTTTGCTTCTCTGAAGATGTCAGGTCTAGTCTGTTTATCTCTGAAGTCCTTGCTTTTCTCTGCGGTCTGTCATGTCAGCATCCAACCCTACCTGGGACTGGGCAATAACAGGTTCTAGTAGTTCCAGAATGGCCTTGCCTCATACCCACACCTAAGAGGTATCTGTGCATCACACATTGCCTTGTACCTCTGGTTTTCCTGCTCCTGACTCCTAGAACAATGCCCACTCATCAAATGACCAATGTGGGAGAAGGCAGAGTGATTAGAAAGCTGGGACTGTGACAAAACAGTATTAGCAATAAGAAAAACTAATCATCGTTGAGAACTTACTATGAGCCAGGCAGACTGTGTGTATGTATTAGTTTGCTAAGCCTGCTAAACTAGCAGCCTAAACTAAACTAGATGGCGAAAAACTAGAAATGTATGGTCTCAGAGTTCTGGAGGCTAGAAGTCTAAGATCAGGTGTCAGCATGGTTGGTTCCTTCTCAGGGCTGTGAGGGATAATTCAGTCCAGGCCTCTTTCTTAGCACCTGTCGGCTTGCTGACAATCTTTGGTGTTTCTTAGCTTGAAGGTACATGACCCCCCAATCTCTGCCTTCATGTTCAGAGGCTGTCTCTCTGTGTCCCTGTCTCTGTGTCCAAATTCCCCCTCTGTATTAGGACACCAATCATATTGGATAAGTGTCTGCCATAATGAATTCATTTAAACTTCATTATCTCTGTCCAGACTATTTCTAAATCAGGTTATACTCTAAGGTCATACCTTCTTAGGGGTTAAACCCTCAATATGTTTTTGGGGGGCACAGTTCTACTCATAACAATATATTATCTAATTTTAACTACTCTTGAGAAGTAGGTATATTATCATCCACACTAAAACAAAACAAAAAATAGTATACTGAGGGGTGCCTGGGTGGCTCAGTTGGCTAAGCGACTGCCTTCAGCTCAGGTCATGATCCCAGAGTCCCGGGATCGAATCGCACATCGGGCTCCCAGCTCCATGGGGAGTCTGCTTCTCCCTCTAACCATCTCCCCTCTCATGTTCTCTCTCACTCTCTCTCTCTCTCAAATAAATAAATAAAATCTTTAAAAAAAAATAGTATACCGAGACTTCGAAAGATTAAATAATTTACCAAAGGTCACACAAACAGAACATGGCAGGGATCAGACTTAACCCAGGGCACATGAATCTATATTTGGAATCCCCAGTCACCATGGTCTATTGTCTCTATGTATAATAGATTCCTCTAATGTGTAGACTGAGCTGTGCTAATGTCTATTCTCTAATGTAACATCACCTGTGCATGCCAGGATATCTTTACTCTAAAAACATAAAGCTTCAGCTCAAGTATCACCCATTAATCTTATCTGTTTATTTCACAGATGGGACTCTGAGTGATTACTGCCAAAGGGAATTCACTGTCATCCACAACAGAAGGAAGAATTATGCCTTGTTCCCTAAACTGCAAACTGATTTGATGGGCAAAAATTTCCACCACTTGATACTATTACATGTTAATTGTGTACCACCTCTGACCTGAGTATATCTAAAACAAATCCTTTTGTCAACCTTCTCTGTGTTCTCAGGACAAAATCCATAGTCCTAAATATGAAATCTGAAGGTTTGTTTTCTTCTCTAGACTTATCTTCAGAATGTGTTCAGAGATGTGTTATCTCCAAAAACATGACTTTGTCAGAAAGGATTCTTCCCACCCCATCCTGTTCTCCCATCTTCTCAAATGCCTCGTTGTCCTAAAGGCTGCTCACCATTTTAGAATCACCTCTCTTTTCATCTCCTTCAGAATGTATTTCTTGACCCTTTCCATAACACTGATGCGAGGCTTTATGTTCTTCCTCAGGACCTACTTTAAGTACATCTCACAGATTATTGACAAAACACAGGTATCTATTAGCTTATATCTTTTACTCGACCATGAGCATCCTGAAGGCAGGATCCATGACTTCAGGACCAGATGTTCTGTACCTGGCAGGGGGTCACTACTAAGTAAATGTTATAAAAACTAGACTTGACTTAAGTTCCTATTAATTGAAGCACTCTGAACATCTAAGTTTATTTTTAAAAATGTAAAAAATACCACAAGTAGTGAAAGATCTATATATTGAAAGCTATAAGACATTGATGAAAGAAATTGAAGATAGATAAATGGAAAGGTAACTGGTATTCATGGATTGGAAGAATAGCTAAAATGCCCCATTACCCAATGTGGTCTACAGTTTCAGTACAATCTCTGTCCAAATTCCAATGTCATTTTTCACAGTAATAGAAGTAATAATCCTATAATTCATAGGGAGCCACAAACAACTTTAATAGAAAAGGCAATTTTGAGCCAGAAGAATGAAGCTTAGAGGCACCACACTTCTCGATTTCAAATTATATTACAAAGCTATTGTAATCAAAACAGTATGGTATTAGCATAAAAGCAGACACATAGACCAGTGGTACAGAATAGAGAGCCCAGGAATGGACTCACACATACACTGTCAACTAGTCTTTGAGCAAACTGCAAAAACAAAACAAAACAGTGGGGAAAGGATGGTCTCTTCAACAAATGGTGTTGGGAAAACTGGATATCTAATACACTAAAGAATGGAAATGGACCCACATTTTATACCACTTACAAAAATTTGAAATGAATTAAAGACTTAAATTTCAGACCTAAAGCCATAAAATTCCTAGATGTAAACATAGGGAGAAAACTTTTTGACATTGGTCTTAGCAACAATTTTTTGAATATGACCTCAAAATCATAGTCAACAAAAAAATAAGACTACATCATATTAAAAAGCTTCTACACAGCAAATAGAATAATCAACAAAATAAAAAGGTAACATACGGGATAAGAGAAAACATTTCCAAGCCAAATATCTGACATGGGGTTAATATCCAGAATATATAAGAAAATCATAAACTTAATAACAAATAAAAACAAAAATTAAATCATCTGAATCAAAGTTGAACAAGGAACCAGAATAGAAATTTTACCAAAGATGATATACAAATGGCAAACTGGTACAAAAAATGTTTTTAATATCATGAATCATCAAGCATATACAAATGAAAACAACAATGAAGTATCAGTTCATGCTTCTTAGGATGGCTTTTATTTAAAAAAAAAAAAAGCAACAGATAAAAAGTATTGATGAGGATCAAGAGAAAAGGGAACCCTTGTACACTGTTGAATGGAAGTGTAAACTGGTATAGAGATTATGGAAAACAGTATGGAGGTTCCTAAAAAATTAAAACTAGAACTGCCAGATGATCAAGTAAAGTGGGAACTTTGGGATAAATATCCAAAAGGATTGAAGTCAGGATCTTAAAAAGACACCAGCATACCCATTTTCATTGCAGAATTATTTATAATAGCCAAGATATGGAACAACCTAAAGATTGGTCAGTGAATGAATGGATAAAACTGTGAGACAACATTGTAGATAATGGAATATTATTCAGCCAAAAAAAAAAAAAAAGAGTAAGATCTTTCCATTGACAAGAACATGGATGGAATTTGGGGGAAAAAAAAAAAACATGGATGGAACTAGAAAGTATTAAGCTAATGTCAAAGAGAGACAAATACCACATAATTTCGCTTATATGAAGAATCTAAAAAACCAAACAAATGAATAACAACAACAACAAAACAGACTCATAAATACAGAGAAAAACTGGTGCTTGCCAGAGGGGAAGTGATTGGGGGATGGGCAAAATAGGTGAAGAAGATTAAGATACAAACATCCGGTTATAATATAGTCACAGAGATGGGGCGCCAGTTGGCTAAATTGGTTAAGCATCGGACTCTCGGTTTGGGCTCAGCTCATGATCTCAGGATCGTGAGACTGAGCGCTGTTGGGCTCCATGCTGGGCATGGAGGCTGCTTAAGATTCTCTCCCTCTCCTTTGCCTCTCCCCTCCCCGCCTCCATTCACATGATGAATAAAACAGTCACAGAGGGGCGTCTAGGTGGCTCAGTCATTAAGCGTCTGCCTTTGGCTCAGGTCGTGATCCCAAGGTCTTGGGATTGAGCCCCACATTGGACTCCCTGCTCAATGGGAAGCCTGCTTCTCCCTCTCCCACTCCCCCTACTATGTTCCCTCTCTCGCTGTGTCTCTCTCTGTCAAATAAATAAATAAAATCTTAAAAAAAAAAGTCACAGAGATGGAAAGTATAGCATAAGGAACATAGTAATATTGCATTAACACTGTATGATTATAGATGGTGACAATGCTTATGGTAAGAATCAAATACATACAATTGTTGAATCATTATGTTGTACACCTGAAACTAATACAACATTGTATGTCAACTGTTTCAATAATAAAAATTTTACAAGTTTTAAAAGATATGGTATTCATGCACACATGCGCGCGCGTGCACACACACACACACACACACACACAGAGGAATATTATTCAGCCAGGAGAAAGAAGGTAATCCTACCTTTTGCAACATGAATAAACTTAAAAGACATTATGCTAAGTGACATAAACCAGACAGAAAAAGACAAATACTGAATAATCTCACTTCCATGTGGAATCTAAAAAAAGAAACAAACAAAAAACTCCCAGAAACAGATTAGAACAGCGTTTACCAGAATCTGAGGAGTGAAGGAACTGGAAAGATGCTGGTTGAGGGTACAAGCCTTCACTTAGAACATGAACAAATTCTGGGGATCTCCTACACAGCATGGTGACTACAGTCGCTAATACTGTATTGTATACCTTTAATCTTCTGAGAGTAGCTTAAGCATCCTCATCACACACACAAAAAGCTACCTATGTGAGGTGATCACAGTGTATTCATTCATCTGCTTGTGGTAATCATTTCACAAAGTACACATATATCGAATCATCACATTGTATATTTTATTTTTAAAAGTATTTTATTTATTTATTTATTTATTTATTTATTTGAGAGAGAGAGAGCATGAGCTGGGAGGAGGGGTAGAGAGAGAGGGAGAAGCAGACTCCCCACTGAGCAGGAAGCTCAATGAGGGGCTCCATCCCAGGACCCTGGAATCATGACCTGAGCCCAAGGCAGAATTTAACAGACTGAGCCACCCAGGTACCCCATGTTGTATATTTTAAATGTATACAATTTTATTTGTCAATTTTACCTCAATAAAGCTAGGAAGTGAGGACTGGGCAGTAACTTCACTGAGTTAGAAATCTGGCAGAGGCAGGGCATCTGAGTCGATCAGTCAGTCCATTGTCTGACTCTTGATTTCCGCTCAAGGTCCTGAGATCAAGCCCTACGCTGGAATCCATGCTGGGTGTGGACCCTGCTTAAAATTCTCTCTTCCTTTCCCTCCACCTCTTCCCTCCTACACGTGCACATATGCATGCTCTCTCTCACTCTAAAAAAAAAAAAAAAAAAAATTTAGCAAAGGCAAATTAAAGGACAGGGAAATATGGGGCAAATGGGGGAGAATTTATGTCAGGTAATAATTCACTGTGCATATACTTCAGATTCCTCCTTTAGGAGTTCTCAGGTGGGACAAATTCATTTGCCATTTTAATAGGCATCAGGAGTGACTATTATAAACACTGAACTCAGAATAATTGCTGCAGGCCTTACAGTAGAGTCAATAACAAAGGAAAAGCAATACAACTACTGCTCCCCCTTTTTTACTCCTTTTCAAGGCATAATATTATAATTTAAAACAAGAGCAGGTTCATTAGTCATTCTAGCTACACGATTTTCTCCTTGTCACACATCTCCACTTTCCTTTGTGCAAAGCCTGGTTAAGTCATTTTTCCTACTTCTAATTCAACACAAAGCCCTTCCTGAAAATCTGAGCTTCATTACTTAATTACACGTCAGGGGGGCTCTGATTGAGAAATTCATCCAAAGACATTTTATTAAGTTGTCTTGAAATAAAGTAGAGTTGTAGCTGAAGACATGAGTTTGTGAAAAATCAGGTAATGAACGCAGGCTAATTCTTCCCATTTCTGAACAGCAATATAAAAGTGTCTTTCTTAAAGATGATCACAGTCAGAATTTTTTTAAATGTAAATTTATCCCTGGCCTCAATAGAAAAGAACCACAAACAAAGATGTGAGAACATTTGTTCAAATAGTTCCATCTCAAAAAAAAAAAAAAAAAAAAAATCTGACCTTGTGGGGGCAAACTGTCCGAGCTTCCACCTCTCAAACACCCTACAAATTGTCTATCTTTAAAGGGTGTTAAAATAATCAAATCCATTCCCAGGATGAAAGATGTTGCCATAAAGTACAAGTGCTATGAGAAACCACAGGCCCCAGAGGGCTCCCCGGTCTCCTGTGGTTTACTGGTTTTATCATGTTAACAAATCACTTAGTACTTACTCCAGGTCAGCGATATTATCTGAAAGGAATTTCATATCCAGAGATTTAAGAGAATTAGGAACTGTGACAACCTTTCCGGCTGTACGTCCAAAGTAAAATGAATCATCTTTCAGGAACTGAAAACGACTTTAGGAATAAATATAACCCCAATGGAAGATTAAAGCCGATCAAAAGAACATGTTGGCTCTATACCCAAACACTTCGCAGCTACTTCAAGAACTTTCGCCTGTCTATACCACAGCAAGCCGGCCCTTCTGACTTTCCAAGAGGTGTGTTTAATCTCTTGATCAAGAATGCTGGAGAGCTCTCCAGAGTGGATTTGTGGACTCCTATCCACTTATGATCGAAATGTCATCAAGATCCTTAAGATTTATACCTTGATGATTTGAACAGCTCTAAAGAAAGAATTGAATGTTACCTATTTTTTAAAAAAAAAAAGGGAAAAATGGGAGTTAGCCGAGTATAGCAAGCGAAGGGACTTCTTAGTAATAAACTAAATTAAAAGAGCCATTTAAAGATATTGAGTAGTATGTGTTCAGGAACTGCTCTTTGTATATATCAACTTGGTTAACCCTCCTGACACATCTAGGGAGTGGCATTATTCCATCTAACTTTGCTCTTACGTGCGGAGGGTTTCAGCAACCTGCCCAAGATACTACTACTAGTAGCAGCAGAGCAGAAATTCAAGCCAGGCAGCCTGGCTTTCAAACCCATATACTTAATTATTGTGTATACTGCCTTTTCCTACCTTTGATGGGTGCCCCCGGGTCCCCATCTCCTTCATGGTAAAAGAATGCAAAGAGATTTTTTTTTTTAAAGAATGCAAAGAGATTTTATAGAAATTGCAAACTATTTCATTTACAAAGGACCCTGAATAGGCTTGAGTTAGGAATAGATTTAAGAACTCCTGTGCCAAACTCAATGTGAGCTATTTTGAGCTTTGAAATCATTTTCACTCTTGAAGTTTTCCCTCGCCTCCTATCTTCAGAGCAGTATTTGTAGTTCTGAGTTTTGACAGAAACCCAATGAGCCAAAATTCTGTTGCAGCAGCTGTTCCCGAAGCATTTCTAGATTGACTGGAACCATGAGACACTGAGTACACCCTATTTATTCATAAGTATTCAAAATGGAGGCCACTTGTTGTTTAAAATCACCGGTGACAGTTGATCAAAATTCACTAGTATGATATATGTGGATGACAGGTTTCTTAGGCTTTTAAATTGGGTTTCTTGAATTACAATTCACCCAGAGGCCATCCCAAACACAAACAGTAACGAGTGAATTTTTTAATATATAATACAAAAAACAGTGAATATTTGTCCTCATCATGTGAACCAGAAAGCTCCAATACCTCTATATTCCAGATGTTCATCAATGGGTTTGTTAAATTCTAATGGTCTCCTTTAACAATCTGGCATGGAGATTGAACTATGGAGTTAAAAGGTTTTTCTGGACATTGTGTTAGTGGGTAAATGAAATCCCAGGCTTGCCAGTACTGCATGAGGGTTTAAGATAATTATCTTCGGTTATCTTAAATTCATATTGAACATGTATTTCATAATTATTTGAATGAACTTAATTAACTTTTCCCCCTATATAATTTTGGTGAATTCTTTGCTCACAAATTAAAGTGCTATTAAATTCACATGTAGCCTACTATTTCTCCCAAACACGTCTTTCTTCATACCAGAATTTCTCAGACAGAAATAAAGCCTTCAGCGTTACAGTTTGGTTCCACAGGTGTTCTGAGGAAGATTCCAGACTGAAAGGCAACTAGGCTTTTCTCTACGATATATTCCGATAGAATAAATCAGAATTTTATAACCTAAAGAAACACGAAAATCCTTCTAGTTCAGAGGTTTTCACATCATGTTCCATGGAATTCTGGTTGTTCTGTACAGTAGCTTCATGTGCAAAGCCAACTTCCCAAGGAATGCAAAACCGAAATGTGCAGAGAACCTGAATCTCAAATGATGTCATGGAACCTGCCCCATCTACCGCTGCATTTCTTGTCCATTTTGAGTGGCTTTTTCTGTGAGCCATCAAAAGCATCCTAACTGATACTCCCTTCAACCTCTGTTGTCCAATACAGTAGCCACAACTCCTGGATGTGAGAACGATTGTACTGGCCAAAGCTGAACACCCACTTGACCTAAACCATAAGAGCTCCACTTTTCCCTGACATTCCACAGGACACGTGTGCACGCGCGCACACGCACACGCACACACACACACACACACATCACGTATTCAACTTCTTTACTCCTTGTTTCCATAAGAAATTTACTCAGCTTTTAAGGGAAAGAGATTATCATCCAAGTTCTGACCTCAATATAACAAATCTCAAATTGAAAGAAAATTAAATTGAAGCAATGTAAAATTTTCTCCAACCACTCATCAAGCTGCTGTAAAGATTGGTTATTAATGCTCTTAGCTTGCATTCTGATGGCAATGCTATATTGCGTTTTGTCTGTGCTTTCTTTTCCCTAGAAAAGGGAGTATGCGTGGTTTCTTTTGTGAAGTTTCCAACATAAATCAAATATGCTTTTTTTATAGCTTTAGGTCTAAGGCTATATACTCTCTTGACAACTCAGTCAAGTCTTGAAAGTTCATCAGGAGTATTGTTCCTTTGCAACTATACTTTAACCAGTAATTATATCAAACCATCTGCTTCGGTTTACCTCAAAATGGCACACTTTTTGAGACAGTTTCTAATTTGCACTACTTGTTCAGGTAAAAGCGATCTTCAGGAGGATTAATAATATATACACCTGTGTGCTAACCTATGTTTTACTCCAATTAAGCATGTGAGAAGCTCATGCTAAGTTCTCTGGTTTGTGGTCAAAACCCAATTCAATGAATTTGTTGAAACCACACTGGACTAGAAAGTTTTATCATTCATTATTATGAGTTTTGCCTACTTTTTTCTGCTCTTGCCCCTTTTCTAGATCTGTGCCTAGAGCCTTCTCTTTGAAACAATGACAGCATTCAAGATCCTGTTTAATTCAGCCCTGGGTTTTGAATAGTACCAGTTAGGGGTCCTTCTGTGCTTTAGTTTTCAACAAGTTTCTCTCTACATTTCCTCATTTACAAATTGGACCTCAGAAGCTACATATGTCAACGAGAAGTGGCAGGACTCTTTTTCCCCTCTGTGTTTAGTTCTCTAGAAAGGCAGACTATTCCCTGGACCAGTGCTGAAATGATTCCATGCTCTAGACTTTCAGATTTTCTTCCTATTCTATCCTACTGCCTGCTTACATTCTGTCCCACTGACTACTTAAGCACACTCTCTTATCTTCTTGGAGAAACTGGGAAGGCAGATGATCAGTTAATACATCTTGTACGATCACACAAAATCCAACTCAAAATGCTCTTAATATTAAGGAAAATAAATCCTAAGAAACGCCAAGGTAGGGCAGCTCCAATGTGGTTCACTCATTAGCTCAACGACATCAAGGACACATGTAACCTCCCTCTTTCCCCTTAGCCACTTCAGTTTGTTGGCTTTGTCTTGAGACTCATCAAATGGTTTCCACAATTCTAGATATAACGTTCAGACATAAAAAATTCCAATGGAAGAAGGACAAGATCTTGTGTCTGTCATTACCAATAAGGCAAACTTTCCCAGAAGATTTTTCCTTGCCTGCCATTGGTCAGAATTCTACCATGAACTTATTTCCAAACACAGGGAGGAAAAGAGAAAATTCCTGGGACTGGCTTAGTGAGATGTAGGACCATGCTTATAAGAGCAAAGTACCAGGAAAAGGCACTGTTTTATTAGAATTTATTGGAGAGGCAACTGGCCATGTTTACATGCCTGCTGAGGTAAGGAAGGGTAATGTCCAATTATAAATTCAGCAAAAACACACCCAAAACATACTAAAAAAACCTGTACAATTTCTTTAATCTTTCGGAGTCACTAGCAGGAGACCAGGCCAGTCTAAAGAAGGTAGAGCAATAAATTCATTTTAGATACGGCATGGTTGTAGTCATATTTTCTTAATGCTTCTATAAGTCAAATCAGAAGAAAGATGCCAAACGCTCAGGACTGCTCTAAGAAAGAGGCAGCACACAGCAGCTTACCTGTGATCCAAGGGGCACTGCAAGTCTTCACCAAGGCAAACACAGTTCCCCAAATTCTGACCATCAGGGACTCCACATTCCTGAAAAAAATGCAAAGATGGTATCTTCAAACCTAAGTAGTATCAGATTGAGAATTGAACCTCACCCTTTATCTCTATTTACATTTTAATGCACACTGCTCCTGAGTTTAATAAATTTGCAATGTAATTCTTAATGTAATACTAAAGGGCAAGGGAAAAATATGTGGTTTTCATAAATATCATGGAAACATCTAAGGAATGCTTGCTGTATTGGGGTTTATTAGTTCTTCAGCAGTGTACAGTTTTTATAAGGATGAAAAATTAAAGTGCAAATCTTACTATGATCTCATATACATACCGACCACTATCACACCTGCATATTGTGTAGGCACCTAATACTCCTGGTTTTATGGTTATGCCTAAGGCTGCCAACAGCCAAGGGGTTCTGGGAAAATGAAGCAGTGCAAAAATCCTCTTTTTCCCTTCATATCATTTTCCTTGTGTAGAAGAGAGAGGCAAAACCTAATGATCTGCTACCTAACAGAAGCCCTCTCTTAGCCTTCACCTCTTACCAATTTGTCTTCTGACTTACTGGAAACAAAATTTCTTCAAAGAATGTGTGAGTGAAGGGAGCAAGTGTGGGAGGTCCATTTTTTTTTTTTTTTAATTCAAGAGTAGTGTTTTTTAATATCTAGGTGGTCTTAGTGGGTCATAAGCCCACTGGTTCAAGTTGACAAATGCCATTGGAGTTCAAACTTAAGTCCGTTTACTCACAGGGTTCAGTTCAAACTTAAGTCCATTTATTCAAAGTCCTTTCTAAGGGGAAGAGTTTGAGCTAAACCAAAAGAATCCTCAATTTCTGCTATTAATCATTCTCCAGGCACACTTCAGACTAGCTCATAACAGCACATTTTTTAATTTCAAATATCATTAACATCCTAAGTATTATTGATTTTCTTACTGTTTGCTAAACCAGATCTTTTTTTTTTTTTTGCTTTCCCAACAGATTCTTAGGGCAGAAGGCAATTCTGACGCACTTAGTCCATTTCTCAATTCTACTGAACTTCATTCTATTCCTAAATCCTCCCTAGAACTGAAAGTTTCAGCTAAATCTCTACAGCATTGAGTCTCCTAACTGTTAACAACCTTATCAATCAGATACAACTAGAGTCCGTTTTCATTTTGGAAATGGACCACCAAAATCCATTATCAAATGCCAGATAAACACTGCCCAAATGTTTTAATTAAATCAACCAAATTAATTAGTTTCTTGGGTGTTCTCTAGATCTTGTCACACTATGCAAAGGTGATCCATTAGGTTATTACTGAGTGTTGTTGATGTGTAGAGTGACTTCATTCAGTTTAAGGTCCTGGAGGTATTAATGTTCTAACAAGAGGTCAGGAGCTTCAATATAGTCATTTACTTATCCCTTACTGCTTGGTCCTTATTTCTACCCTCAGCGGCAGCAGCTGGGCAAACTCAGGCTGATTTGCTCATCTACAAAATCAGAGAGTTGCACTGTATCACAGGCTTCTCCCACCTTGAAAATGTGATGATCAATTAAATGAACAATAACTGTATCTGCTAAACAAATCAAAAATTGGTTTTGCAAATGGTCATGGAAATAATTCAGAATAGCAAGGATAAAGGACGTTATCAAAATGTCTTCTGGAAGATTTCCTTAGTTGACCTTCTATGAGCCCCTTGAAACTATGGTCACTTGTACACATGTACTGCAGGCAGAAAGAGCAGTAAGTTCTACAGAGTTCTTTACAGTTTTACCGGGCACTTCCATGCCTGTTGCATTGATGGACTCACATAATAAGCCTGGAAAGTCTATGGTTCTATGCTTCCCATTTTACAGGTAAGTAAACTGGACTCAGCAAAAATAAATAATTTACTCAAATCTTAAAGCTTGTACCTTGAGAGTAGAGTTCAGGATCCTGCCATAGCATCACGTTTAGATCATCAAAGGTTTTCCTTGAACCTCACTGTGATGGCAGAGACTGTACAGCCCTTTCCCTGGTCTGGGTCCAGCATCTCTGACGACTTTGCCCTCTTGTTTGCAGAGTTGTTAGGCAGTTGAGGGATATGGCATTTTACAACATCACATCCCCACCAAATAATGCAGACTAGGTCTCTACTTCCCAGTTTTTTGTCTCTCAGTAGAGTTTTTATTTTTAAATTTTTTCCATGTAATTACAATACAGTTTTTATTTGAACTTTTAAAAGAGTATTAGACTTCTTTCCTACTGTATTTCGTAATTTACTACAAGTATGTGGAAAAGAAATGTTTTTACTTGCAGTTGGTTACTTTAATGAAATACCTGCTTGTTCTTACCAGTTTTAATTTTTTACATCTTGTCTTTTATTATCCTCTTTAACCGAATAAAGCCAACTTGTTATAAAATAAACTCATGCTCATTATCAATGACAAATGCTCAAAGCCAGTAAAAGCAAACTTAAATCCCACCATTCAGAAAAAGATACACCTGAAAAGTATTTTGGTATATCAGGATATAAATTTTTCCTTCCACTTCTTTTTTATGTGTGTTCATGGGATTTTTTTTTTTTTTAATTTCTTTCTGCAAAATTGAAATTCTTTAGCATATACAATTCTATCTTCCTACTTTTCCTTAATATTTTTGAGGTCATTTCCTCATGCCATTTAAATGTGTTTTCAATGACTGTATATTTCAACAAATGGATATACCAAAACTTAATAGCAGCAGTGAGTTGAATAGTGGTTTTTAAAAAAGATATATTCCTATCAGAAACCCTGAAACCTGAGAATATCACCTTATCTGGAAAAAGGGTCTTTTTGTAGATGCTATTAAGTTTAGGATATCATCCTGGATTACCTAGGTAGGCCCTAAACTCAGTCACAAATGCCCTTAGAAGGACACATACAGAGAAAGAAGGAGGCAACAGGATCACGGAGACAAAGATAGCAATGATGCAGCCACAACTCAAGGATTTCCATCAGCCACCAGAAGATAGAAGACACAAAAACCAAATTTTCCCCTAAAGCCTTGCCCACATTGATTTCAGATTTCTAGCCTCCAGACTGAGAAATTTCTGTTCTTCTAAACCACCACGCTTGTGGTAATTCGTTACAGGATCCGTACTCAACAAGTACAATGGCCAACCTAGTATGTTAAATATTTACAGTAGTTTCAATTGGGAACATTCTAAATAACACTATAGTTGTGTTCATCTGATTTCACAGTAGATACGTAATTACTAGGTGAAAGCATATGAATAGGTTAAGATCATTTCCAGGGAAATTGTACTTACAACAAATTGCACTCCCAAAAGTCACAGAGGATGGTTCTCCTTTCACTGTAACCTTGCCTATAATATATAATGTAATTTTGCATATTTAATGACAAATGCTTTAATATTTTAATCAGAAATACTTAAATTATTGGCATAGTTGGATATGTTTTCATAAACTTATCAGCTATATTTCTTTGATTTATTATTTAAAATATCATTTTCTTTTGGGGTTGTTTATACAAGAACTCTCTGTATTAGTGTACTAATACTTTGCCTTTTAAATGTTAGCAAATTTGATTTTACTGATATTTTGTCTTTCAATTTTATCACAATTTAATCATAATTTATGCAAAAAAACCTTTTTTATCCTTTTGAAGTGGTCGGTATTATGTTATTTTCCCCGTTTGCTAGACATGGATACAGATACACATTTCACACTTTTATGATCAGATCTTGCTATCTGAGATAGCTTGATCCAAAAAAATGAAATTGAAACATACCCCACAAATAGGTTAATGGGCTGAAAATTATGCATTTGTGTGGTAAGTTTTGGTTTGGCCTGAGAAAGGGGGCGGTTTACAGGTACCTGGGAGCTGTATGGCAAACTGATGAAGAGCATGGTGTGGAAGCTATTTTTAGCTGGATGAACGGGGTCTCTGAGCTCTGTGAAAACAACTGCAGGTACCAGCTTAAAGACCTGCTTGCGTGCAAACACAAGCACGACAGCCCCTGGAGAAGAGCTCTTCTCCCCTTTCTGCTTGCAGCCAGCAGCTCAGACCAATAGGAGGCAGCTCCAGAGGCAGAGGTGTTGGCGTCTCCCATGACAACATAGAAAGAATGGCACTGCTATGTCATGTTCCAGTGGGTTCTTGGTCATCAGGCATCACTTGAGGGAGAGGGTTACGGACATGGGAAAAGAACAAAACCAGACGCTCCATGGTATGTGCAACTAACCAATCAGCTTGTGAACACACATCCACTCAGGTTTGGGCAAGATATTCTAAGAGCTGAAAGGTCCTCTGGGGACAGGGAGGGACAAGAGCCAGCCACGTCTGAGTCGGTTTCACCTAAACTGAACCCTATTTAGCAAGTCTTAGGGAAATTCAACCAGTATGAACATCTTCCCTCCACGGAGCCCTCTCAAACCCCAGTCAAGTGGAAAGAACAGGAGTTTCTCCTGTATTGGCCAAGTGTCTCCAATATTGATTGGAGACATGTTTATCGCACTGCTGAGATGTCTGACTTTCCCTACCAAAAATAAGGGACTATAAATGATCCAAGTATGGGAAGCTGAGGTCCTGCCATAAATATTTACACAGGTAAATATATCAATTCATAGACTCTCTTAGGGGCAGGATGGAGACAGACAATGCAAGTAATTTCATTAGAACAATTCTACAATAAAAAATGTTTAAATTAGATGTAAACAAGAGTCCAAGTATTGGGGGTCCTGGGAGGCTCTGTCAGTTAAGCGTCTGTCTTCGGCTCAGGTCATGATCCCAGGGTCCTGGGATCGGGCCCCATGTTGGGTTCCCTGCTGAGCAGTAAGTCTGCTTCTCCCTCTCCCCCTGTCTCCACCCTCCCCCCACCACCTGTACTCTCGCTTTCTCTCAGATAAATAAAATCTTAAAAAAATATAAAATAAAGAGTTCAGGTATTCCCCCCTCTATAATCAATAGCTGTGTCTCTTTAATTTTTACTTTTATTCTGGAGCATATTTGATTTGTGGGTGGGTAGGCACTACTTCGGAGCTTCACACAATTTAGGAGAGGGATTCTGTGCTTTTTCTTTTCTCTAATCATTTTTACTCATCATCAGAATTAATTGCCAGACATTAACCTGTGACATGCTGAAAACAGGCCACTCCACTTTGAAAGTGTTCTTTCCAGGGAAAAAAATCACTGTCTCCCTTTTTCTGGCAGATGAAAGAATGCTTTTTAGGGAAACCTCTCTCCCATAAAAGCCAGTGAAAAGGAAACTAAATTTTCTTTCCTTGCCATTTCCTGAATTATTTAGGTATTTGAAAGCCAAGAAATTTTTATTAGGGACTTTCAGTGGGTACCAGTTGGGAGTTTTTTTGCAAATGAAAGGCACAGTTAAAAACACAGCTACATGTGTTTGCCACAATGTTGAGATCATCATGTGCTTGAGATCTTTTTCCCCATCTGTCAGAGCAAATTGATTTCTGGTCAACTTCTCATGCTTGCCAAAGACAGGAATAAACTAATTTTTCTGCAGTTTACACCACTGATCATTTCCTTTTTAAAATTCTCTCCACCTCTTTGGCACTGGATCTTCCTCTCTCCCTTCTAGGACTTTGGCTGCTCTTTCTTGGTTTCTATCACTGGACTCTGTTCTTATTTCCACTCACAAGATGCAAACATTTTTCAAAGTTTTGTTCTCAACTTCTCCCTGTCGTTCCTCCCCATGTCCTCTCCAGTCTCTCACTGGTCTCAGGTGCCCCCAAACTTGGGCATGCGCCTCATGGTGGATAGCTGCAGGGTCTCTAGCCCAGGTTATATATCCCCCCCCTGCCAGTGGGGCAACTTCTCTCAAACCACGCAAACAAATCTGAACCTTCACACGCATTTCTTTCCCTGTTCCAGTTAGAGCTCTACTTTCTTCCTAACCACCCAGGCCTGGAATCCTGGAATCCCAGCCAATCCTGACCTCGCCCTCCTCCCTTAATTTCTAGCTTAATTACTCAGGAGCCAAATTTTTTACATTTGATCCTGGTGGGCCTTCATATCTGTCCCCCTCACCAGATTTACTACTAAAAACAAGATTATATCTTATTAAAACAACTGTGACAATTACAATAACCCGTCAACTGGGACTTATATTTCCCATACCTTCTCCCAAACAAAATGGGCTGATGTTCTGCAGAATTCTATGTTTTTATACATTATACAAATGCCTATTGGGCAACAGAACTGCCTGTTGTATAACGTATAGAAGAATAGAATTCTAATTTCATGGCTTCCCTGCACAAGAACTTTCCATTGCTCCCTATTACCTTCGTCCTAGCATATAAAGCTTTCCAAAAGCCATTCTATATTTGTCCATCTGTCTCTCTATACTCCCTTACCTATTGCCTTAATTTTATTCAAATAGGATTAATTTTCTTATGTATCCCCTGTGGTAGGCAGAATTCTAAATAAGTCTCCTATCTCTCATCCCAGATTTCTGTCCTCTGGTTATTCAAACACTAGATACTGCAGAAAAACTTTGCAGATGGAATTTCTAATTAGTAATTACGAATCAGCTGATTTGAAAATAGGGCGATTATCTTTCATTATCCATTTGGGTACAATGTAATCACAGGAGGCCTTAAAAGCAGAATGGGAAGGCAAAAGAGTCAGGGAGAAAAAGGAAGGATGAGGAGAAAAGCCACCCACTAACCCAATCGCCAACAGCAGGAGAGGAGGGAGGCAGCCACTAAGCAAAGGTCGGTTCCCCGGGGGGAACAGCCAGCAAGGAAACCCGATCTCAGTCCTACAACTGCAAGGAATTGAATCTGGCCAACACACTGAGTGAGCCCGGTTGTGGATATATGCCCAGAGCCTCCAGAGAAGGCTACAGCTCTGCCTTCCCCTACCACAGCCTTGTGAGATTCCAAGCAGAAAGCCTAGCTACCCGAGGCTACCCCCAGACTTCGGCCTACACAACCAGATGAGAGATGGGTATTGTTTTAACCCACTAAATTTGGAATAAAACAAAATAAATAAATAAATAAATAAATAAATAGATAGATAGATAAATAGATAAATAGATAAATAAATAAATAAATAAATTTGGAATAAATCATTATAACAGAGATAAAAAATCAAATACATCACGCCATGTATCCACTGCTTCCTTTCCACAGTGGATTCCACCTTCTAAACTGAGATACTACTTTGCGCCCTGGTCTCCGCCTTTCCATGGTCACATTATTGTCTAGAAATGCCTGGGCGCGGGACGCCTGGATGGCTCAGTGGGTTAAAGCCTCTGCCTTCGGCTCAGGTCACCATCTCAGGGTCCTGGGATCGAGCTCCACATCGGGCTCTCTGTTCAGCAGGGAGCCTGCTTCCCCCTCTCTCTCTGCCTGCCTCTCTGCCTACTTGTGATCTCTCTCTCTCTCTCTCTCTCTCTGTCAAATAAATAAATAAAATCTTAAAAAAAAAAAAGAAAGAAATGTTTCCTAGCCCTTGTTTTAAAAAGAAAGAAAGAAATGCCTGGGCACACTCACCTAAGCCCAGGAGCCGCCATACCCGTATTTCCCCCTCTACAGTCAGTGTTGCGGCTGGACCTCGCCCTTGTGCTTCTTATTGTGACTTCAACACACACCTCAGCCATAACCGTCAAATAAATGAAGAAAAAAAGAAACAGCAAGTCTTATTACTCACAAGTCTTGGAGGGTACGCTGCACACCTAGGACCGCACTGCAGGGTTGTAGGTAGAGAGAGCCGCGCATGCGCGTGCAGGCCCTGCCTGCGGCTTTTGGGGGGAGGGGGCTTTCCCCGGGCTCTCTCAAGTGCACTCTTTACTGGTGAATGTAAAACATGAATGAGAAGGGAAAACAAGCGATCGAAAGGTCAGTTACCGAGTCAACCAGAGATCTCTAAAACAAAGAAACTTTAGCAGAGGAAGCCTGGCTGTTTTTCTAGGCCCATAGCTGGCAAAGTGTTTACTGGGGATAGCTGTATTGGGAGTGGATGCTTTCCCTAGCAATCAAAACCTTAATGTCAGGCAGTTGTTACCGAAAAAAAAAAAAAAGCAACCCCCAGGTGCTTACACCAGATACTTTCTCCTTGCTTCCCTTGTCTCCCCACAATCTGATCAAATCTTATCCTCCCTTCAAGAATACTGCCATCCCTTTCATAAAGTCTTTGTAACCATGAGGCCTCTCATCTCCTCTGTGACACCACTTCCCCAGCCTACTTTATACTACTTTCAAGACACTTATCCTATTTACTGAAGAGGGCAGTCAGTTAATAGTATACTTATTTAAACAAACCATTATTTCCCCTCTAGATTCAAAACTTATATGAGGGCAACCTGAATTTCTAGTTTCTATTTTCCCAGTCAGCTTTTGCTGTGTAGCAAAAACTCCAATATGTTGGTGACTTACAACAAACATTTATTTTCCTATTCTCGATCAGGTTAAAAATAAATTAGCCGACCTCAAAGGAGCCCGGCTGGGGAGTTGTGCTTTTGCATAATGCAGCCCAGCTGTTCAAGGATACAGTCTAGTGTTGGGTGTAGATCGGCTCCATGTATGTTCCTTCTTGGGTCTGGGCAGAGGGGGAAGGATTTCAGCAACTTGCTTCATGCGGCAGATCTAAAGACATAAGAGCGAGTTCAACAATGCCATGCTTCTGCTCCCATCGCATCGCATCCATTAACGACTCATTTGCCAAAGGAAGTCACATGGCCACCACCAAAGGGAAAGGACGCATATACACCCAACCACACACCAGGTATGAGCGTAGATGTAGAACTCTATTTTGGGAAAGTGAAAAATTTGGACCTTCCGTTTAATTTACCTATTCTTATTATGATACCCTTATTCTTCCCCTGTCCAATATAAACAAAATGTTTAGCACATAGTCTTCCATATGTTAGATGGTCAGGAAGGAATTGATTTAATCTCTTCCTGTGAGCACAGTTTTTTTCTCCATAGGTGTTCCCTTCCTAATCACTCAAAACATGCACTCCCTTTATCATCCCCTTGCATACACTTGCCTATGTTCAATAAAGCACTCCGTTCATTTATGATTTTAAAAATTATTTCACCTCCCTAGAGAAGCGATGAATTCTTAAAAGGCAACTCTGCTTCATTTGCTTATTCTAAGTCTCCCGCACAGTGTCTAGCCAAGGGCTGAATAAAGTGGATACCCAATATGTTTCTGATGACTGTTATTTCACGCTAAAAATGATGGCTTTTCTTCTCTGGGAATTTTCAGAATGTGTTCCCTGCCTTACTATACAGAAAACATCAGCGGTGTTCATCTCATTACAAACCTGAGTGTCAGCTTTAGCTGTAGTTTATTTAAAGGTGAATAGTGATGCGTAAAAGCTTTCACAAAGCCTTGAGAAGCTGATGTGTGACACTTCCTGCCAATCTGAGCTTGTTCTATCACAGTAACTGACACTGTTACTGAAATCCCCACGGATAGCACACCTGTACTGTGAGGGAATTAAAGAAATCCTTTCTTGTAACAAGTTATTGGGGATCATCTCATGCTGCTATTTGTTTGTTGGATACTGGTGTCGAGTCGTTGAGGGGACGTGAGGCAGCAAAGAAGCATAGGGGTTGGGAAGAGTGTGGGTACAGTATTTGATTACATTCTACAGGATGGGAGTGAGGGCAGGAAAAGCTCTTCAACACTTCTTTAATGCAGCAAGGTAATATCATCTCCTGGCTTCATTATTATTCATAGATACGCCTCTGACAGGTTAATAAACCATTGCAAAAGGCTTTGGCATTGTAATCCATGCTATTAGAAAGAACCATGACATGAGAAGTTAAGCTGAACACATTTGTTAAAGACCTCCAGCTATGTTATCCCACAGCAGGTGACTGAGTCATGCTCTGGCTTCATCACCAGATCACCAGACACCAGCGGTATTGGCACAGTAATCACTTTGGCGAATGCAAATGAGAATGAGTGGCTCTCCGTAAACCAGAAGAACAGAATCACATGGGTGCAATTCTCTCAGCCGTACATGTTCAAACTGACAAGTAGACTATATGATAACATTCTATAGGCCTGCAGCTACTATGGAATCTAAGAGAGAGAAGAGCAATTTAATGGGAGACTGCCTGCCCACTAACTTCAAAGCTTCAACAAGTCAGAAACTCTATAAGCATCTTTATGTTTGGGGAGATTCTAGAAATAATGCTACAAAATATATACGAGTTTATGCCACATATATTGCATTTTAGTCATAGGATTACAGTGACTTTAGGCAAGATACTTAATCTCTCTGAGCCTCCACTGTCTTGTCCATAAAATGGAAGACAGTCTTCTTACCTGCCTCTTCTACCTCCTAGTATTGTGAAGGTCGCATGATGTCATATTTTGAAATGGCCCTGTAAACTAGAAATAACCACATATAGACATCAATGGTTCAAAGTCTGAAGTTACAGGAGAGGCAATTCGGATTCAGAGAAACTGACTTTTCCAAACCAAATATTATTGTTATCTGTGCATTCTAATAGGATAACAATAATAAAAAATAGTTAGCACTTAGTGGAAATTTACTACGTGACAGACGTTCTTAAGCATTCTATCCTATGTTAACATAATTAATCTTCTCAGAAACAAACTATGAAGTAGCTACTGTTATCCCCATTTTCCAGGTGCAGAGTCTCACACAGAGATTTTAAGTAACTTTTCTAAGGTTATACAATTAGCAAAAGGTGGGACCAGTGTTTGAACCAAGTTTAGGTTCAAAGTCTCTACTTGCAGAAGAAATTATGGTAATATTGTTTTTGCAGATATGCAAGATCTGCTTTAATCCATTTGGGAGAGTTTACTGAGTCTCTAATATGAATGTTAGAGTTGTGCTTTCCACTTTCTGGAAATCCCATAGGTAAATGTGACAGCTAATCGTTCTTTCTCCTCTAGGTTGTCCCATGGAAATGTGGTGGTGATGCATTTGTTTTGTTTTGTTGTTTTATTTTAATTTGTTTTGTTTTCCTCATGGCTCTGTTAGTTTGCTGAGTATTATATCTGAACAATAAACTAGCTGATTCATGAATCAGCTGAATGTGAACTGATTCATATGCTCTGTGAATCAGCCACACTGAACACTGACTTCTCAAGCCATAAGCACCTTAGAAATGAAGGACATTTCAGTCAACATGAAAATAACTACCAGGCTCAGCTAAGTTACAGCTCTAGTAGCTTCCCTAGATTAAAAATGTGTTGTGATGTCTATGTAAGTCTTAATGACAACCTGCCCCTGATAAAACAGCATTTAGTCCTTTTTAAATACCTCTCCCTCTCTCCTTATCCCTGTCTCTGTCTCTCTGTTTCTCTTCCCCTCTCTTTCTCTCTCTCTCTCTCACTCTCTCCCTCTCACGTGCATACACACACACACACACACACACACACAGAGGAAATTTCCTGAAGTGACTTGCTTTTTTTTTTTTTTTTTATTTGTCAGAGAGACAGAGAGCACAAGCAGGCAGAGTGGCAGGCAGCGGCAGAGGGAGAAGCAGGCTCCCTGCGGAGCAAGGAGCCCGATGCGGGACTCAATCCCAGGACCCTGGGATCATGACCTGAGCCGAAGGCAGCCGCTTAACCAACTGAGCCACCCAGGCGTCCCAGTGACTTGCTTTTTGACTAAAAGAATTGCTCAATCCTATCGACCAAACTTTAGCTTTGTTATTAAATACCTGAAATACAACATGCTTTTTGGTGGGGGGAAAGCTCTCATAATTTAGCCCATGCCTGGACACTGCCAAAATAAATGAGAGAGAAATAGTTCTGCAAAGTTGCTTATAAAGCTGAAGATTGTCAAGAAGTCTTAGAAGACACTGTATCTCTTTTACGTAAACACACATATCAGGTTGGTTATAAAGAGTCAGCTGCACATTAATGACTTCCCCTGCTACTACATCCCAGGCTAGGCTCCTGAGATATGTTATATAAGTATATAGAGAGAACTGTGTTATATAACTGTAACTTAATATTTCTGCTTGACGAAGAATGAAAAAATATATATCAAAGTGACACCAAGTGGCTACTTTGCAGATTAGCCATGAGAATTTTTGGCATAGAGCTGCATTTATATGGATATCCATATCTATAATTTTCTCATGTATTTTGTTTTTGTAGAAATTCTAAATGTGCTAAGCTTTCTAGGTAAGTATCATACCTATATAAACCACTGTTGTCTCCACCTACCCAACATTTCACTCCTGTTTTGGACCAGGTTCATAGTGTTTATCTGAGGAATCACCTTTCCTCCATTATATATGCTATTGAGACTTCTCAGGGAACCCGACATACCCTTTGGTAACTTGAGTCGGGCAACGAAACTCTCTATCCTGGAATTTATCTCTTGAGAGGAATAATGTAAGGGTAAGAAATGGATGGAGCTGATCTCTCCCAACTTTGGAGATTTAAACCAACTTTCCATTGAGTCTACTTAGTTCTATCTAGAGTTTGTCCTTTCTAAGACCTATTTATTCAGTTAGGTTCTTTATGTCCTTGAGCTACTCCATACCTTCTTTTGATTTTCTCTGCAAGCTTTTGTCAAATTTAAAAAAAAAAATTAAAAACTAAAAATCTGGACTTAGTAAGGAGAGACTATTCAAGAAGATTATTGCAAGGAATGAGAGATAGCAAAGGGACTGTTTCAATAAGGAGAATGCTCAGACCATAAGATACACAATTGTTCTCAAATGTTGGGCAAAAAAGTTTTCTTTTATAGAGAGGTGTAAACAAATTTGGAAAGAATCAGTCATAGAAAAGTATGGGAAAAGCCTAGCTTGATGGATAGTAGAGTAGAGGATGTTTTACCCTGACAGCCTATTCTCTGAGGGCTGTTAAGGAAAAGCTGGTTGAAGACTCAAGCTGAGGATGGGCCAAGGTTCAGGGACACAGGGAAGGAAAGAAACTTAACCAAATTTGATGAATGAGCATTTTGTTCCCGTTGATCAGTGGGGACAAGCATTTCAGCTCAACATTTAGGAGGCAAAAAAAATTGGATTTGGAATGTCTGTATCTGTTCTTGCCATAAGTAAACAAGAGGAGTATCCATGAGTCTATTTAAGTCCTATAGCGATGGCTCATTTTTTAAACTGTCTCCCAGAAAATAAAAGGGTTGGAGGATTTCCTAAAATTCACTGTTCTCCAGAATCACAGGGCTCCCATGAAGTTCAATATTGTTAGTTTCCATTGCCTGCAACAAAAGAATACAAAATAATGCACTACCCTAATTCCCAGATTATTTGATCTCAAGTTGCTATTAGTTTCTTATGTCATCTGATGCCTGGTGCAGGAGGGAAAGAAGGAAGGAAGGAAGGAAGGAAGGAAGGAAGGAAGGAAGGAAGGAAGGAAGGAAGGAGGAAGGGAAGGGAGGAGGCTTCGAAGGAAAGGAGGAAGGAGGAGGGAATGAAGGAAAGAAGAAAGGAAAGTAAGCATGCTAACTGCAAGCTGGCGAGAACGACTCCACTCTGGGCTCATGAAAGGGTATACTGTTCACAATCTAAAAAATATGCAAAATTTCAAAGGCAAGCAGAGACCCAGATTACTACTCTTCAAGTTTTATCTAGGCTGAGAAATCTCTGGGGACATTCTGACCATCTCTTTAATGCATCTCAGAAAGAGCTGCCAGTCTTCCTTGTACATTCATTCTGGTGTAAGAACTACACATGCATGATGTAATTAATTTCCCCAAATGCCTCATCCTCCAGAATACTAAAAGAAAGGACATGAAGTATGAGATACACTGATAATAAAAAAAGGTTTCCTCTTGAGTTCATTTCCTAGTCTCTGCTGCCAAGCCTTGCACAGAGGCTATTGTAAATTTTTCAATATCATCCCAAATAAGATTGCACACTAAGATAATCCCTTAGAAAACCTGGTGGGCCTATTGCATGATGATCCATAATCACTCTAGAAAGAAAATAAAGAACAATTTAATACATCCCTTTTCTTCAAAAAAGCATATCACAGTACAGTATCTTCTTGAAAAAGGTAAAAATATCAAAATCTCATCCCCACTGCTTTGACCATCATTATAGATGCCCTTATTATGGAAATTGACCAGCAAAGAGAAACTTGGTAGGAAT
Organism: Potos flavus; assembly: GCA_028534135.1. Taxonomy (NCBI): domain Eukaryota; kingdom Metazoa; phylum Chordata; class Mammalia; order Carnivora; family Procyonidae; genus Potos; species Potos flavus. Next base: position 19,786,889 of record CM052894.1, on the reverse strand, counting down.
ATTCAAAGACCCATGTAACATTAATATGTTTTTTAAAGGAAAGGAAAATAATCACACGTGGCTTGAAACACCTATGAATTCCTCATTATGATCTCAAAAGCACATTACAAATTGTCACTTGTCTTTTAGGACATGACTTAATTACTCCTAGCTTGTAAGTGTTCATCGCCTCTATGCCTATTTTAACCTCTTTATGCCTATTTTATGAAGTCCCATCATGAAAAACAATCTGCTTCTCTTAATAGCACCTCCTTTATGGAGCACATCATTTCCATTTATCTGCTCTTGGACTGTGTGTTAAATCCAACTAAATCAATTTTAACAAGCCCTTTCTTCAATTGTGAAGAAGCAATTAGCACCCAGTGATGTCACCCAAATTCCAGTAATTGTGAAGCAAATGTCTTCCACCTTTTCTCACAGGTTTTAAAATTCTGACAACTTGGCATTACTGATCCATTTGTAAATGGGATTTAATTTGTCTTTTAAAAAAAGTCCCATTTTCCCTAAGAAGTGTGAGTTATATAATAAAAGAAAATATCCTGACACCCAGAGAAATATCTATGAAATATCTTGGCTTTTATGACACTCCTGCCTCAGAGGCATTCTCTGCATTAAAAATGGGGGCCAATTTTAAGAGAATATGGTACCTGATTGGGCTTTTGTTCATCTCTACACTGATCTGTTGTTGCCTAAGTGAAAAATACTCACCATTCTCTTTCCGGTTTTCTGGTTCCTTAATTCCGGTCTTGTTACATTATGCTAATCCTCATCTTGCTGAATTTGTTGCCTATTAGACCACATGCTAAAATAATCAAAACCCTTTAGTGTTTTGGTGTCATGGTCTTTTTATTTTCCCCTTTACTGAATCCCTTCAATATCATTTAAGGCTGCAGATCTGTCGTGTGACTAGCAATCTGCCTCCTCATTCCCATCCTCTCCTATATCACATGTCATGGGGATGACAGTGGGCTCTTTGAAAATGTGATGTCTTTGGTTACTTAAGAGAAACCCAGTTCACAAAGTTCCCATTATTTGGAAGAGGAAATAAATTTGGTTTCAATTTGGGAATGGATTTCAAGTTGTCTCAACTCCACCTCTAGGGACAGGGCCCAGGGTATAAAAGCACATCCCCATATTTGCATCTGCTTTCATTGGAAGCTTTCATTCTCTAAATCGTAGAGATACAACCATGATTTTCTGTTTGGAGGAGGAAAAGCCGTGCTTTCTTTTCTTTGAAAAGCAATAGAAAAAGTATTCTTTTAACATGCAGACCTTTAGAAGGGAAGTAGAGAACATGCATTACACATTTGAAGATTATCAGATATCGAACACTTAATATTAGGTAAGACTGGAAGATGGAAGGAAGAGTAAAGGAGCACAAAGATGACTTCACATTGCCCCACCTGCACCAGCACTCACAGTCCAGAAGGGAAAAAAAGAGAGAGAGAAAAAGAGAGACAGAAGGAGAGAGAAAACTTCAGACAAAGATCCTCTTGAAAAACCTGAGTTTTGAGAGATTATTTGGGTGAAGCAATGAAAGGCGAGCACTGTTAGCTTGTGAACGGTCTCCTGAGAGACTGTATGATTTCCGGGCCTCTGAGCCTTAACTCCTCCCTCCATTCTACCTGTATTTGTGCACTTATCCTCAAACTATCCAGAATTCCATTCATTCCACATACTTTGGATTAAAAGTTTTTGAACAGAAGTGCTTTGAGGAGTGTCGTCATTCTAGCAGCAGCTCTGAATTTAATGTAAATTAGTTGTTTACTTTTCCTTCACATATAGGTTAGACCAGAAATACGGAGGAGACAGAACATAAGAGGCGTATATACCCCTAGAGCATAAAGTACCTTTAAGTGGAAAGTAGGCAAGGGTTTAGTCTGGGGTGATAAGTAAAAGGAGAAAGAGCTATAGAGACACAGGATGCTTCCAGAACCATTCTTAGTTTGCCTGGGCTTGGCCATCTGTTCTGGAATTGGAGAGAAGTTGTATTCCCTTCTCTTTATAATCTCTGCCTTTGTGTGCTTTCTGTATATTTGCTTTCTACCTTCTTTCTCTCTCACTTTCAACTCATCCCCTCCTCTCATGCTCTTCTTTCACTGTCTTGATTCTTTCACTTAAAGGTTCAAAAACCAAGCCAGTATTATGTACATTCAATTGCATTATAAGTTAAATCAGTTTGGGGCTCTGGCTTGACCTCTCCCCTCCAAAAAACCCCACACACATCAGTCTGAACAAAAAGTATTAAGAATGTGTAATAACCAAATTACAACCACATTTTGGATCAAAAACAGTGTGCAAATTGGGTCTTGAATTCTTCTGTACTCCAAGGCACGGATTATACATCTTCTGATTATATTGATCCTGATGGAATGATTTTCCCAAACATAGCTGACTCTGGATGGTATGGATCTGGTTAGTGCTTCAGCTCCATGACAAACATGTTAGAAAATTATTGAAGTATGAGAGATAAAACATACTTTTTTCCTTCCCCAAATCACCACAGCTTTGACTGTTTCTGTTGACTGTAATCATCAGATATAATCACATTAGTACAACTGTATCATAAATACTTCTCTGTTTTTGTTTTATTGAATTTGCTTGGAATCCATCCAAAATAATTTCTATTCTTGATTACTTCATTAAAACCACAAAAGAACATGTTCAGGGCTTACGTGCTCTGCCCTGAGATTTTATGCATTTACATTATAACCCCATAGGCTTGCCACAGATGAAAGAAATAGACTTTACCCTTATAGAGACGCTAATTCAGTGGAACAGAGTTTCTTCTCTGAACATAACATTTCAACATGTTGTTGGTTACTTCATGCGTGTGTGGCTGTTCTTGAATTTACCACATGGTATTGGTTAAATAATAACTGATGACTGCCTTTTAGCTTATCAAGGTTTAAATTCCTATCATGTAAGCCACACTGTCAGACACAGAAGTATAAAAAACCAAAAACTCTAGAGCTATAGCAATACTGGGCACACTAGTGGTTTGATAGAGAGTTGCAGGTGTGGGGCCCTCCCACAGAGCTACCATCCAGATTACAATGCATTGGCCCAAATCCTGACATTAAACACCTTTTTTTTTTCTCCTCCTCATTCAGGCTTTCCCACTGCCATTGCATTTCTACCTACGACCACAGGGAAGTACATATAAATCCATGATTTCATTTGGGTCATTTTATAATTGGCTCTTCTGACTCCCATAATAAACTGGCATTAAATAAAACAGGAGACGGAAGATAGTATTACTCAGGAAGAGGTATTAGAGCACAAGAGAATAATGAAGCAATGTCTGCAGTTTATGCAATATGGTAAATTTTAATTGTGAACTAACAAAAAAAATCAAAATAATTTTACCACCATTTATGCACCAAGTCAGCCCTCCAACAGCTAACAGATGATCCAGCTTGGATTTACAGGTCTTAGTATCATCTTGTGGCTTCTTCTAGGTACTTCCTGATGCCCTCTCACCTATTCATTTAGGCGTACAAGATGCATCCACCCATAAGATTCTTTTGGAAGTGCTGCTTTAGAGAGCAGCATGAATTTACACAAACCAAGGAGCCATCACAACACAGAATTTGCTTTTAGCCTTAGCTACAGAGGTCTATTTATCTCTAATCTCTGGCAATCTGACTACTAGACTTACCTGCCGATTGACCCATAAACAAAGTTCAATTCCTCAAATGCCAAAAGAGCCTTTCCCCTTCAGAGTTCTACCTCTGGACTGTTCATACTTCACTACTATTCCTTCAGGTCGGTTTAAATGCTCCTTCCTGGACTAACTCAGATCCTATGGACTCATGATGAACTCTCAAAGCATCTTCTGTGTTTCCTGGTAACAACCATACACATTATAATAAATTCAGTTCATGGAACATATGAGAGACTTGAAGATAAGATACTATTAGGCTGACTTCTAGAATTAGACAACTGCTTCAGAGGTTCTCTAAGTTCTGTGAGGTGTGGCAGCCTGCCAACTGGCACTGTCTTTGAACATTCTGTGGCCACTGTGAAGTTCCCCATCTATGATGGATTCTTTCCCACCTTTGTCCCTTGATGTCAACGGACATATGTGAGAAAGAATTTCACTGAAAAGTGGAGTTAGGTTCTGGGTGGACAGGGCAAACTAAAGGAGCCCAGGCTTGAAGGAGGGAACAAAGAAAATCCCCCATGTGTATAGACACTGATGCTACAGGTTGAATCACAGGGCCAGAAGGGGATAGTGATTCCAAATATGGTGTGAGACTCTGTCTCACCACCTCCTTAACCCAGACTCTACTTCTATCAATTGAGACCCACTGGACAAATGTCTCATGGTGATATGATGCCTTCCTTCTGAGGACTAACTTTCATTCACAACATGTACTGTCTTGGGAGAAGACAGAAAATATATTATCAGAATTTGTCACAAAAGGTAGTTATTTCTGCTCTCTGTCACACTTGATATCATATCTTACATACCCATTCAATTACCTGCTTCTGTTTTCATTTTTTAAGAATTTCCTGGCCACTAAATAATTGAGCCAATCAGCCTACTCTTGACCTGCAGTTTCTGGAAACACGCCAGGAGGTAAGTCCTAAATTCTTTTGGTTGTAATTTCCATTTTAGTCTCTGTCTACATGGCTTTCCCTTGACTATTAAAGACTCATTTCTGGCCCTGATTATTTTCTTATTCTTTCTTCTTAATTACTATTGCAGGGACATGAAAAATTCCTAGCCAGGGCTCCTAACCCCACCTTTATTTATGAATTAATCTTATGGTATCACACAACATTTTGTTAGGAATCTTCTCTCCCAAATAATAACATTTATTGAGCCTTTATTACGGAAACAGACATCGTTTTAAACACCTTCTATGTATTCACTGATTTGATCTTCGTAGCAACTGTAGTGAAAGCAATTTATATTCTATAAATGAGGATATTGAGGCATAAATGCAGCTAGTAAATGGTAGAATAGGATTCAAACCCAAACCGTCTGGTTTCAGAGCTGAAATCCTAGCTTCATCATTTTAATAAAATTTAAGTAATATTGATAGGGTTAAATATATACCAGCTTTATCATAAGATACTTACAGCACAATAGCATTTCAATCAAAGTTAAGATTCAAATATAAAGCTTGTGTTGAAATCACTCAATTATCAATTTAAACTTCTGAAATATAAATTGGATTATAACAGACCTTAATTGGAGGTCTTGGTTTCATTCTGTAGGGACAATAATTATAGTCAACAACAGAATGGAACCTAGAAGATCAAAAACACAGGCAAAGCTTTCTACTGATGGCTGGTGTTTTGGAATGACTACTGTATTTAATGTTGGTGATCTGGATTTAATTTTATCTCCAACACTTAACTACTTGTATGATCTCTAAAAGTTCACTTTTCTAATACTCCATTTCCTCATGGTGCTGGAAACTAACGTTTTGCTGACTGTCTACTACATGCCAGTCTCCCTGCTGGTGCTGTATGTGCATTACTTCATTGAATTGTCAGATCTGTTGGGTGTTTAATATAAACTCCATTATCTAGGTTGAGAACCTGAAGGTTAAAGAGTGTAAGTAACTTGACCAGAGACAATAGTTATTCAATAGCATAGCTACATTTTGAATCTAGTTCTGCTTGACTTCAGGATCTCTAGCTGGTATCATACTAGCTTGGACAGATAATATATGAGGGATGCCTCGTGGAATTTTGAGGTTTGAAGACAGAAATGTATAGGAAAAATAACTAATATTATAACTGATACCTGGTAAGCATCCAATGTTTGCTAAAGAAGGCTATCAAGTTGACTTTACAAATAGATCCTTACATATTGGTGCTTTAAAGCAGAGATTGGTATAGTAGTTAACTTAAAGTCATATTAGTCACATAAGCAGATAGCTTTCAGGGGATCTCAATGTCAGAACTATTAAAAGCCTATTTTACTTAAGGGGTTCAATGCCCACAACACAGTTTGCGCTAATAAAGCCTTCATGTCCAGCTCTAGAGCACACTCTTGAGATCCACACGTATCATCTTACCCTTTTCTACTTCAGTACATATGGGCTAGAGTTTCAACTGCCAGTATATGAATATTTTTGCTATGTATCCTTGCCCGTAGTTCTAGAACCTTCTGGCCATGTGCACTGCTGTATCTCTGAGGTGTCAGCTCCCAAACCATGACTGATGGAAGCTTATGTATAAATGGTCCAAGTCCTTCACTTCTTGGTTGGGATAACTCTAGTCTGTTTCCAAAGTTCCCCAGTCGGCTAAATCTCAAGTTGGTCATCATGGCAACTGGCTTAACAACATGTCCTTTATCCACCTCCTTCCCTTTCCCTAGTAAATTATTTGCTCTCTAATCTTTACTCAGGGTCTGCCTCTGTGAGACTATAAAATAAGACAGATCTTTTTAGCCAATCCCATTGATGGAGTTTGAGGATACCAAATAAAAAGCTTCCCTGTTTCTGACAGAGTTCTGAGCCAATTAAAAGTTGTTAAAGAATCTCAATTTTTTAAAAAAGGTCATTATAAGAGAATAAATATAGGTACTATAAATATTTTTATTACTAATGAATCTGAATCTGTATCTTGTAATACATTAATGTAATGAATCTGTATCTTGCATACAAATAGACACATCTATATCTGGGCAAATGGCCCTCCTAGCAATGACCTTCAGAACTAACTAGCTATGTCCTTAATCTCAGATAGCCCTGGACAGGGCTTCTCCTTCCTCTCCCTGAACAGTCTGACCCTAATAGGAAATATGGCATGGAAAGCAGAAGAGAAAGCAAGCATGATACTCTAGGTATATCATCATGATAGAGGGAAGAGAAAGGGACTGGGAAAAACATACCAAGTTTTCTTCAACCTCACTAACTGCTAACCATCCACATGGAGGGAAACATCATGACAGAGGAATCCGTGTTCGTAAAGCATGTGATCCAAAAGCTTAGAGCCTGTTAATATGCAAGACAACACTTTAAGCTTTGATGCCAACATTCCTTTTTTAAAAAATGCTAGATTAAAATTTTTAATCTAATGACACTCAAAGAATAATTAGATTTGGAGTACAATTTTTCCATTTCCTGTATTTATTTAACTGCATTCAGAAAATGATCAAGAACAAAGAGAGACTGGGGCGCCTGGGTGGCTCAGTCGTTAAGCGTCTGCCTTCAGCTCGGGTCGTGATCCCAGGGTCCTGGGATCGAGACCCGCATCGGGCTCCCTGCTCACCGGGAAGCCTGCTTCTCCCTCTCCCATTCCCTCTGCTTGTGTTTACTCTCTCACTGTGTTTCTCTCTGTCAAATAAATAAAATCTTTAAAAAAAAAAAAAAAGAACAAAGAGACTGGTCAGACTATTACTTGATCTCTTGTCAGCCTTATATTCTACAGATACCAACTAAGTCAAGTTTCATAGTCTCAGTACAAATACTAAACTGGCAATGTGTCTCAAAGTCTGACTATTTTAAAAACTGGGCAGGGGCACCTGGGTGGCTCAGAGGGTTAAAGCCTCTGCCTTCGGCTCAGGTCATGATCTCAGGGTCCTGGGATCGAGCCTGCATCAGGCTCTCTGCTCAGCAGGCAGCCTGCTTCCCCCTCTTTCTCTGCGTGCCTCTCTGCCTACTTGTGATCTCTCTCTCTGTGTCAAATAAATAAATAAATAAATAAATAAATAAATAAATCTTAAAAAAAAAAACTGGGCAAACACTACATTATAGGTTGCATTATAATAAAAATGTCCATCTGTATCTTAAACACCCACCCCAATACATAAAATTGTGTTTAAACAAGGTAATTGTTATCACTTAAAATCACGTTTATCTGCTATAGCAAGTAAAAGTTAAGAATAGCTTAATGATTATTTGCGATTTTATAATTATAAGCTTAAGAAGTTTCAAGATATCTTAAGATGTTGGGTTCATTGATAATTTATAATGGAACAGAAGACTTTAACACTTGCTGAATTGAAAATTAAAAAAATATATATTTAGTAGATATTCTCCAAAAAGCAAATGATCAATGCCAAATAATTCTTATTTTACTTTACTACAGAGAAATAATCATGGTCAATGTCTTGCTAATAGGCACAGCATAATTCAGAGTTCTCAACACCAGGTGTCCTATTGGAAACCATACAGGCTGCCCTCACCTATCCTCTACCTGGCCTTTGCCCACCAGTAAACTCTTATAGGTCTCTTTGACTTAAGTCTAGAGTCAGTTGTCCACTGAACTCCAACATAGCCACTAGACTCTCTTGAAACCACCATCATCACTACACATGACATGCTCTATTATGACATAATAGAGCACCCTATATAATATTATGTATACTATAGCCTCTGTATAATATACACGCTGTATAATATGTATGTGTAATATATTTCTCTATTATGTACAATATAGCACCTTATAGCATATTTTCAGGTCTCTGATGACAGTTACTGTATATTATTCATCACCTGCCTCAACCATCCTAATCAGAGGTGGACGACTCAGAGACTACCAGTAAATTTTTTCAATGATTATAGAAGCACCCCGCAAATACATTCATACAGTTGAGGCATCTAGTTTGAAACACATACTATTGACATTGTCATGTATAAACTATCTTTCCTAAAGCAAATACCGCAAAACTCTGGGAGTTTCAACTAAATATTTATCCAGGAAAATTTAAATGTATTCTTTTGATTCTCCCATTTCTTTATTTAAGCAATCAAGAACATATATTTAATACATGTATAGAATATAAACTTATTCTAGCTAAACATGTGATATTCTAAAGTACGTGGATTTCTCTTTAATCAAAATTGAAGAATATAGGGCACTTAACACACTCATCAGATATGTGTATCACAAATTCACTGTGATCCTTTCTTTGCAACATTTAATTCATAGTTTAGGGAATTACCATCCAATTTTTAGGTCTTCTATTTCCCACTGAGTCATGATCCAATGCTTTAAGGTAATTACTATATTATTTAAGAACTATTCTTTGATCTTTGGAAAGCTCCAGGCAAAAAGATTGTTACCTATTGAATTTTGTATGGGAATTAATACAAAAGTATATCCAAGAATAAAAAGTCATTATTAATTTGAAATACCACTAATTCAGAATTTGACATAGCCATGACTAGAAACTGATTTGTAGTTTATCTTTACAAACTTTATGTAATAACACACATAGACATATATACATACTCACATATATACATTCAACAGGATAAGTGATATTGACAAAATTATAAAATTAGAGTAAATATGAGTAATAAAAAACAAAATTACCCCCTTTGGATTTTTCTAAAACTGCTTTCTTTGTAACTACACAGGAAAACATATCTGTGCTAGAAAACTAGGAAATGAAGAAATGTCACCTCATTCACCTTCAAATAGATTTGACTATTGGTATTTTAGTTGATATCACTAACATATATATTTAGCTGAGTTCTTTTCAGCCATCTCTAACTTCACGATATATTTTTCCCTTTGATTTCTTGTGTTTCACATTTTTCCATGTGCCATATATTAACCAAGCATTCAAATAATTGCTCTCAAGAACTGCAGGGGAACAGGAGGTAAGTTATGGCATTTTAATATAGTTGACTAGACAGGATATAAAAACACATAAAGTGGTGTTAAAATAGCAAGAAAGGATGTTGTTAGCACATTTAATGAACAGGCAATGATGTATAAAGACCAGGGTGCCTACGAAAGACTTCATGGAGGAGAGGACATGAGGTTTCCCTCATTGATTTAACAAATCAATAAAAGTTTATAAAATAAGCAGTAAAAGTAAGAACCATTCGTACAATCTTCTCAGAGAAGGAAAAACCAGGACTCAGCCTGGGGGCGGAGGGGAGAAGGCAAGTAAGTCCAATAGTTTGAATAGATCAGAACCAACTATGAAATCATTTGCACTACATTTATTGAGACACTACTATGGAGGCAGTGGTGGAGGTTACACAACACAAAGAAGAAGTACTTTGTCTCTGCCTTCGTGAATCTCACATTTCTATGGAAGAGAAAGCTGTCTAATGAAATAGTAATGTCCACGATAATCATGTGGCAATATAATAAAGGCTATGGCCAAAACACATTTGAGTGCTATAAAAATGCGAGTTGTGAGAGAGACGCTCTGCCCAAGGACTGATAGAAAAGCCACTGGTTAAAGCATTTCAGAGGCTGGTAGATTTTTGCCCTTGTTTGTGTGTATCTGGCATTCCTTCATCCATATACCAATAACTGCACTCATATACTAATAACTGAAACAAGTATTTTTTTTTTTTTCAAATGGGTAGTCATCCTTCTTCTACCTCTATCCCAAGTTTTGACAAATGACCCATGCCTCATCAGTTAGATGCACTCCAGGTTATGTAGCTGGAGTAATTGATCCAGAGATGGTCTTGTGACCTAAGCCAATGAAAGGCAGGTGAATTGCTGATTATCCTCAGCTAATGAGACAAAAGCCTGGAGCTGCATACACCATCACAAAGTGGGAACCTGCCTACCAATACAGCCCAAGAGAACGACAAATGGATATATGGAGACAAAAAGACTAAGTTCTAATGACATTACTTAAGGTCCTGAATATAGTTGTAAAGAGAGCAAACTCCAAACTGGGCTTCTCAGTGACATGATTTTTGAGAAGAGAGGGTGTGCAAGATATTCCCTTCTGCTTAATCCCCTTTCAGTTGGGTTGCATTCAGTAAAGAGTAGAAAATGTTGAGTGTTATACAGAATTAATCATGAGCAGGTTCTTCTCAATGAGGAGTCAAATTTTAAAAAACAAAAAATAAACAACAAACAACAACAACGTTAGCCCATGTGAACAAAGAAAGAAATTTTCTCAGCAAACCTATAGTTTTAAGGTACTTTCACCAGAACACCAGGCATGTGGTAGTGTATCTTGCTTTAAGACACACCTACCAAGCACAAGAAGCTCTCTATTCCTAATTCTGTGAATCATCATCACTAAACTGATACTGTTTGTGCTGATAAAAATCCTCTTAGAGACTTTCTTTTGTTTGTTTTGTTTCAGGCACAGGATGTTTTTTCTCCGTGTAATTTCTCTTATTTTCATTGACGCACCAGTGGTGTGAGAGACAGATTGGTGTGATTCCATTCATTGGCACCTCCTGAAATGAAAGCTGCCACATAATAATTACTGGTGAGAAGGTGCCTGGTTGTGGAGTTGCCAGTTCCAACAAAATAGAAATGAGTTGTACTTAATCTCTCTCTTCAGGAGGCTATTTGTCTCATCATAGAATCTGGAAGCTACTCTTTTTTTAAGGAAACAGGATGAAGACACAGTAAGAATTTGCATGTTTTCACTAAGTGTAGAACCAGAAATTGTTCCTGAACTGGAAAACTACTCAGCGCTAATAATAGCAGGAAAAAAATGAGTGAAGATAATAAAAGATATTTGTCACCATCAAATGCAGTGCTTTTCTTCAACCTGATTATAAATCCCCATGGGAAGTTTAAAAGGGCTTTTAGCCGCCAATACAATCTGGTTAGTTCAATGAAACAACTGGTTATTTTAAAATAACTAGATCAATGGCCACTATTGACGGGACACTAGAGCAAGCCATGGCTGTGGTAGATTATGGGGACAATTATGAGGACATTATTCACTGATGATTTTTCAAAAGGGCTAGAGAATGAAACCAAATTGAGTAGAACCACAAAAAAAAAATGATTATACCAGCATCAGCTTCATGAACACAATTCAGCAATGTCCTCACTGTGGATAAGACTACCAAAATGCCAAGTAACAACACCTTCTGAATTTATTCCAACAACTTCTCACTATCGAGTTGTGTAGAAGTTGGTGTAGAAGAATTCATGAGTTCAACTGCTCATTTGTATGTTTTGCTTTTGTCTTTTTTGTCTTTGTTGTTGTTGTTTTGGTTTTTTTGGGTTTTATTTTGGAGGGGGGCTGTTGTGCAGTTGTGGCCACAGAACAAGGGAGGATTTAGTTCTGCCACCCTAAATAAAAGGTCACCGTGAGGAGGACCATCTTACAGATAATTTTATCACAATCTATTGTCAACATCCATCATCTCTTCTAGTCTACTCGTCAGTATAGGACACGGCTTAGCAAAATAAACAAATAAAAAATAAATGCAGCTTTCCCCAAACAAAAGAACATATTTTTCAATGAAACAAAAAGGTAAAATGCAAAGGATTGGCCTTTGTAGATATTTTGAGAGGGGAGTAAAGCCTACACATTTCTTGAACTACTACAGTGATATCAGCAGATATTTGTTTGGAAAAAGTTGACAAGCATGTTGTAGTGTGTCTTGAATTGTCTGAGAAGGAAAACCAAACCGAAACAAAATTAGAAAAACAACAACAACAACAACAAAACAGAGGGAGCCCTCCACCATTAGGCGATGGTATATGCATTGAACAAAGAGCCCACAGTTTTCTAGGAGCTTCCCATTCCTGGCATGTATACACTCTCCTTCCTGGCCCTCAGTGACCTTGAGGTAATGACCCACCAGGTATGGATATGGTATTCCCTCTGGGACAAGGGTTCATCACAGATGCTCAGTCTCTTGTCATCACACTTCCTAGAAACTGGACTCAGGAAATGAGCTTGGAGTCCACCGGTGATCACTGAGTATGTTGGCAAAAGAAAAACCTCCTCTTCTTTTGTTCAATTTCAATCCAAAGAGTAACCTATGCCCTCCTGCTTTCCCTAATCTTCACCTCACATGCATCCCCCCCTTTCTCTAAATGTCCTTAACAGATAATCTAATGTTCATGTTCAAAGGCCTCCCTCCCCCAGAACCAGGAGCAAAACTGTATCTTCTCCTGCCAGCTTTCCTGACCCGTTTAATTGGACCACATTCTTCAGTCATTTGAGCTTAAAACATGTGGTGGCCTTTGATACGTGCTTCTCACTGTCCCTTCCTTTCATCTAATCATTTGCTAAACATTATCAATTCTATTTCTTCAGTGTCTTTCATATATTTGACACTATTCACAGTCTCACATCCCACTGCAAGAACTTCCTAACTCACCTGTCTCTTTCTCATCTCCACTACTACACTAGTATATATTATACTCTTATGTCTCTTTCTCATCTCCACTACTACACTAGTGTATATATTCCTTCACACACCTGAAGGAATCTGGTTGTACAAATATTCATCCCAGAAACGTTTCCTGATTCCTAGCTACCCTCAAATGTTACTCCCAGCTCTTTTACCTTTTCTCATCCACACGGTTTTATATAAGACCTTCAGCCGACAATGTTCAACTGTCACGAAGTCCACAATACCCTAAGAAAAGGTGCAAAGAGCTGTGTAGGCTTTTTCACATTTTCCCAATTTAATATTTAATATTTGACTTTTTCAGGGCTGCCTCGGTGGCACAGTCAGTTAAGCATCCGACTCTTGATTTCACCTCAGGTTAGGATCACAGGGTCCTGGGATAGCCCCACATCTGGCTCAACACTTGGTGGGGAGTCTGCTTGAAGATCCTCTGTCCCTCCCCCTACTCACTCACTCTCTCTCTCTCTCTCTCTGTCTTTCTAAAATAAATAAAAGAAACTTTAAAAAAAATATTTGACTTCTTCAAATTTTTGGCATCCATTCGCCTTGAGTAAATAAGTGTATCAAATTTATCAACTATGAAATGAGAAAACAAAATGAACTAGCTTACTATGACACACAGATCTGCTCTAAGTATTAAGTAAAACTCTCCCCTTAACGGAGACAGGTTGAGAAAAACACCTTACCCTGGGCATACAGTTAGAATACATTAGTGATTTGCAGGAATGAATTAAGTTCCTTGCACAATCAAGTGCATCCTTTATCATTTCCATGCCCTGACCAAATCTTGAGCCAATAGGAAAGGAAGAAGTAGTAGGATATCTCTGCAGGGAAACTTACTCATGAAATTCCAATTTATGGAATTACAGAGTTCCCATTTGGTTTTGATTAATTTTCACATTTCCATCTGCCCACAAGACAACTCTGCTCTGAATACCTCCAACAGAACATGGTCAAATTAAATCGACCATGAATCGACTACAACTTCACCAAGAATCACCTCCTCCTTGAGACTTCTCTAGTTTTGTTAATAACTCCATTATTTAGAAAACATTGATTTACACTTTTTGTTTCTTGCCATTCAATCATCTTCTCCTTCCTAATGATGTGGAACTTATCAAGACTCTTAAATCTATGTTCTCCTTTATACTTCTGATACCATCACAGTAGTTAAGATTCTCATAGCTTCTTAGCTGGAAAGCTTAACTGAGCTCCGTTTTCCTCTTTCCTATTTCAATCTACCCAACATTCCACTGCTGCATTTCCAGGTACATGGGTCCTGCCTTCGCTCAAAACTTCCTGTGGGTCCATTTGCAAAGGCATTAGGCCTAAATTAAATAATCTGTGGACAGCCTTATTAATACACTACTATGACACTGGAAGGCTTGCCACCACCTTCTAGGCCTTAATTCCCTTAAAATCAGTAAAGAATGTGTGATGCACATGCATCTATAATTGTCTTCTAGAGCTGTGTTGCACTAGACAAATCAAAAAGCAAAAAGAATTTTTTTAAGGCTAGATAATAGTTTCACATTATTTATAGAACAATAATAATTCCTACATAATCCTTACCCTTTGCCAGACAATGCTCTAAGAGCTTTACTATATTAACTCATTTAATCATCACAACTCTTTGAAATGAGTAGAATAAAGGAACAACACCATAGTTCCCTCCATCCACTGGCAAATTAATCTTTGTAAATCGTAGCTCAAAACATAGCATCACCTCTAAAAACATAAATATTTCCCTGTCGATTTATAATCAGTTCAACTCTCTAACATGGAAACCTGGGCCCTGGACATTCTGACTCTAAGCTACCTTATCACTTCTACTCCCCTAGCCCAGTGTCACACTAAGGCCTCCTTCCATAAACACATCTCCTGCTTCCCACCTTCCACATCTTTTTCCAACTTCCTTCCACTACTCCCTGATCTGCAAATGGAAATTGCAGTCAGCCTTCAGCCACCAGTTTTTGGCACCAGTTGTTTTCCTGAAGATCTCAATTAACCCACTCGTATGTGATTCTCCTTCCTCAATACCTAATACAGTGTTGCATATCTTTTAACATTGACCACTTTATCAAGTTCTCTCCTGAAATGTAGCAGTTTATGAATGTGTTTTTTTTTTCTCTATTGTGGTAGAAATTCATTGAAGACAAATCTGTGCCATTTTTTATCTCCCCCCCTCCCAGAGGAGAATGACATAAGTTGATGAAAATAAGTGATTAGAACAACACCTACTATGTGTAAATGTAGATGTAATTGTAAATGTACAATAAGGTGAACTATTATTAGCTAGAGAGACTACTGAATTTTCACGAGAAATTCACCAGCACCACGGTCCCTTTGTCACCAGCTAGAACCCAAGGCTGACCTTTATTGCCCACCTGCTTGTACTCACCAACCTTTGTCCCACATTCTTCTGTAAGATCTTCTTTCCAGCTTAACTTGAGCAAATGGAAAGCCAAACTGCCCCTCCAGAGGTCTCGGTGCTCTGACAAGACTCCAGGTGGGGCGCCTACACCCCTGACTGGGTTTGGGTTATTCCCTGACTCGCACCTGTGCAGATGGACCATGGAGGGGCCTAGAATGAAGGTCACTGAACCCCCATTCACCCTCTTTTGGGGAGTCCCAGCTTCGGAAGCCAGTCCCTGTGATCTCCTTATTTGCTGCAAATCAAGTTTTCTCAGTGCAGCAACTCCACCTGGTACAGTCTCTGACTCAGCAAGGAGGGAACTCACGTTACTTCAGTTACACCTTGACTTGCGTATGGCTATTCCCATTTCCGAAGTGAAGAAGCTGTACCTCATACAGCCAAATGGCATTCTCACATTTTACACAGCCCCTAGTGGCCCCGCAAGCAAGGTTTTGAACCAAGATATTTTTTACTTTAAAGCTGTCACCAACGAGACCTCAAAGTGGTGCTTAAATGGGATGTCTCTCCATCAGGGGGGCCCCCAAATATGGGGATCTGGTGGCAGCTGGTGGTGAAAAAATTCAGCTGGGGCAAAACAAAGGAGATAGAAGTTTACTGAAGACACTACAAGGGAGCCTCAGGCAGGACAGCAGGAGAGGCTGTCTGTGATGAGGTAGTGAACTGAGATCAGGAATCAGAGGCTTCACCTACTGAGCCATCCAGGTGCCCTTTGGAGGCTGTTTTTAAAGTCAGAAAATGAGGAAGTTTGGTGACCTATGAAATTCTCCCTTTCTTGGTAACTGTGCCTAGTTGTAAGTAGCCCATTAGTCATGAATATTTTGAGGTGGGTCACCTGATGGAACTTTTTTACATTCCATTGCTCAAGCCTGTTTGCCTAAAAGGGGGCTCCACACCCAAGACCTGACCTTTACTGCTCACCTGCTTACACTCATGGACACTCGTCCCACATTTTTCCTTATGCTCTTCTTTCCTGCTTGTCTCTTAACTCAGGCAAAGAACCCTATGGGCATAACACCCCATAACAGAAACCGAAACTATCCCTCAAGCAATGAGGACTCAAGTTGGCAGGAAGAGCTCTGGTGGCCCAGGCCACTCACACTCCTTCAAACCCCAGACTCACACCTGCACAGATGGACCATGGAGGGACCTCTAGAATGACTAACAGCTACCTTTACTTCATTATAATTCTAAAATCTGCCCAAGGAGAAGCACAAACCTCATTACATGACGTAACAATGTCTGTGTAGGCATGTTTTCTCGAGGTGCATACACTTGTGCATACGATGACAAGATTCCCCTTTCTAAAGATTCCTCGTAACCCTAATTAAAAGGAACTCATTCACCCTTGCTCTGGGAGTTCCAGCTTTGGAAGTCATTCCCTGTGTTTTCCTTATTTTAAGCTGCAAATAAAGTTTCCTTTGGGTGACAACTCCACCTGGTGTATCTGAGACTCACCAAGGAGCCAGTACAGGTTGGTTTAGTTGCGAAGCTAATACTCTCTTTTCCATAGTTTGCTGTCAGTCAACACATTTTGGTGAGTGCTCATTTATCATGTTAATTACAGATTCGGAGTTGAGGGTTGCTAATCCAAATCCTTGTATCAGACCAAATACGGCTTGTTAATGTTAAAAAGAGAAGCACAGGCCCAAATTGAGGCATTTAAGCCAAGTCACCAAACTGGGGTTTAATACCTAGCCTAATCAAAATTTCAATCTCCCCCCAGGAGGGCAGTCTTAACTGGCCAGGAATTGCCTCTTCCACACCAGTGAGGTAATCTGCGCGATAGAACCCCCTGCTCTTTTCCCCTAAGGGAAGTGACCTTGTCTCAAACAATCCTTCCTTTTCTTTTGTTAATTATTTCCTCGCCCCACCTTCTTTCCTATAAAAACCTCCCATTTAGTACAACTCTTTGGAGTTCCCCTCTACTCCATAGATGGGATGATGCCTGATTCTCGAATCAATAAAGCCAATCAGATATTTAAAATTTAGTCAGTTGAATTTTAACACTGCCTTTAAATCAAGCACAACGTGTGTGTGCATGGCAGGAGTCCCCACACCCAGCAATTTTCTAACATTAGCTGGATGTCCTCCAAGTCAACTCCATTCTGACACTATCTACCCAGAGACAGCATCAGATTCTAAGGGTTAGGGGCTCCAGTCCCACAGGACGGCCCCTCCCATCGCACTTTAGATGACAGTCACAATATCAGATTCTTACCTATGCTTCTAACAGACCAACTATAGAGAAATTTTCCAACGACCCCCTCCTTGGGTTTGATTAATTTGTTAGAGAGGCTCAGGACTCAGAGATCTAACCTGTTATTTACTGGATAATGGTTTCTTATAAAAGGAAGTAACTCAGAAACAGCCAGATAGGAGAGAAGCCTAGGGCAAGATGTGGGGGAAGGGCAGAGTTTGCACGCCTCTTCTGAGCAGGGCACTCCCAGGTCTCATTTTCATTAACCCAGAAGCTCTCCAAACCCTGTACTTTTGGGATTTTTATGGAGGCTTCATCATATAGGCACAATCGATTAAATCATAGGCCATTGGCGATTGATTCAACCTCCTGCCCCTCTCCCCTCCCCAGAGGTCTGGCATCTTTTGGTGCAGTCCAAAGCCACCTCATTTGCATAACAAAAGACACCCATACACTCTCATCCTTTAGAAAATGCCACAAGTTTCAGCCCTGTGCCAGAAATGAAGACAAAGACTTATCTATTTCTTACTATAAATCACAATTTCACGGCTGTATGTAAAGTTTTGCAGGGATGCAGTCATACCCCTTCGTTTACATAAGGTTTATGGCTGCTTTCATGGCAGTTGCTCGGTTATTACAGAGTTGTGTAGCTGTGACAGGCCTAAAATATTTCCCATCTGGGCCTTTACAGAAAAAAAAAAAAAAAATGCTGACCTTTGGTCTCTGTCAGTGATTCTCAACTTGGGTGCCTATTAGAATCACCTACCATCGGGTCCTCCTCTTCTAGAGACTCATTACATGAATCCGGAATGGGAATGTGGGCATTTATGATTTTCAAAAACCTCTCAGGTGATTCTAATGTGCAGTCAGATTTAAGAATCACTGGCTAGGATGTGCTTTTACAAGCTGATTGTGATAACAATCAAAACCACTGGAGACGGAATTAGAAAATATGACCAAGTCACAATTCAGAATTTTGTAATATGCCTGGTTGCTAAAGATACTGGTATGATTTACTCAGTGATTGCATGAAGCTCGCAATGTATAAGCACTAATTTTCTGGCTCTGATGATAAAGCCACTGGAAAGCAGAGCGAGGAGCCCCATAGTAAAGTCTGGGATGAGTCTAACACCTACTTGATTTCCCTAAACAAAACTCCATTTTATTCCAGAGGATCAGACAAAGGCAGTTAATTAGAAGATCATTTGTGCCTTGATTAGAAGACTCGCTCCGTGAACAGTACAGAATGCCACTTACCTTAAACACAATTGAAACAAGAGGAATTCTACTCTAGTGCACTTGTGTTGTCCATCATCTACCTAATCAGCTGTTAATTGTAGCTAGTTGTCATATATGTCTCCTATGAATAATGATTCTTTATAAAGAATAGCCTCCGTACACACACACTCACAAACACACACAACCTCCAGTCCACGCTTATGTAAAAAGGTTTATAAATCATGCAGTCACAATTTTTTGCTGTGAGTATGTGGTATGTGTGGGTGGGTGGGTGTGTGTGAGACAGAGAGAGAACCACCTAAACACGACTAAGATTATATTCTATAGTTTGTGTCCTCCTAATTTAATAGAAACGTGGTCGTCTTTGGAAGTTACAGGAAGAGATCCAAAGGGGAATCCATCTGTGAAGAGGATTTCTCTAGAGTGTTCATACTTACCCACCTCATAGAGATACTTTCACACAATACTTCCCACAGAGTTTGGGAAGTTCCTAGAGATGTAAACTACTAGGCAGGATATTCAGGGTATGACACAACCAGGGTCTAGAATTTACTATCCAGTGTCATTAGAATGAGTTACAGTAGCCAGAGAGAAATCATGCCAAAAGCTCCCACCGCAGCTCCTCTACTCACTGTGAAAGTTATTTGCGGTTCTGCACATCACTAAGCCTGTGCCCATCAGATCCTCACAGAGAGTTGAATTCTGTGTCGCTGAAAGAGAGGGGAGGCCACAATGATAATGGAGATGATCATATTAATAGAAATCATTTCCTTCCCCATAACTCCTGCCAACCTGTGCGCAAGGAACTTCTATTGCTCAGAGGTAATGAGGAGAAAGAATCTGCCCTTCTTCCCTCTCTCTCTCTGTTGGAATGGGGATCATTTATTTGATTGTTGGGACAGCTAAAGTACAGTTGCAATTGGTCCTCGCTTCTCTCTCAGGCAGGACCGGTATGGTAAAGGCTGACTGTGCCACCTGAATCTCAGAGTCTTGCCCTGTTTGTGCTTGGTAAGGTGTGGGGCTGACCATCCCCCTCCCCTTATCCAGCTGGGTGAATGTGTGCTCTGTGGATGCAGCCCCTCACCCCACCTGACTTTAAGGTTTGGAGAGGAGAGAGGATCTGTTAGGAAACCTAAATTCATGTTCCTGCTATGTTTTTCAACCCAAATAGGCAGAAATAAAGCTGGCCCACTGATTCGGAATTTGTAGGGGAAATGCATGTGATTAACCAGCAGCTTCAAACCTGCAACAATACCGTTTGAGGTATTTACTATTCTTCCCATGATTCCGAGCACAGGTTTTTCATAATAACCCTGTAAAGTCATTGAAAGAGGTATTTGTTTCAAATCACTTTTGAACGTTTCTTGCTATCCCTTCTCAATGTGCTCATAGGTCTGCTGGAGAATCTACAGTAATTTATTTCTCCCTCTGTCTATCCTTCCACCACACTGCCGGCAAATGTGTTTCTTTGGACAACACGCGTTACCCTAAACTTCGGTTTTCCTTTCCCAACAAGCTTCACCAAACAGATTGGTTATTATTCCTAAGAAGTTTCCTGTCCCTTAACTAAGCATAAGGAGTTACAAACTGCTTTTAAGAATACGTCGAGGGAGGAAGAGAGTGGGATTGCCAATTTCATTCTCTAAATAAAAATTATTGACTTCCTACCACATGGTAGGCATTGGAGATACAGAAGCAAAACACTTGCTGTCTCTACATTCAAAGACATCACAGTCTAATGGCTAAAGTTTAGTGGTACGTTACCTTGACCAACCATTGGCTCTTACACAAGCCTCATCTTGAGCTTTCGTGTCCCCATTCTGTGCTGCCCCATGATGGTACCTGTGGTCCCTGAAAAGAAGGATATGCTGATAATAACATAGCTACAGAGAAGAAAGGCATGAGTAAAAGCCATGTGGGGACCCATCGACAGGAATTCTGTTTCTCGTTCCTCTTCTTTGTTTTATTCTAGGTAACAATATGAAGGGGATTTTGTGAAATCTGTTCCTCTTCTTCCCCAAGTAAGAGAAGAAGAAAACTACCTATCAGATCGAATAAAGCAGCTCCTTCACCCTCATGGCAATTCACGATAAAAACAGAAAGAAAAAAAAAAATTAACTTCAAGTAGGAATAGAGTACTAGAATTTAATAAATTAAAAGCAAAAATTATTTATCTATTCAACTGTCTTAGAGAAGAATTATCTAAAAAATAGAAAGTAAATAAATAATGACTATGAACAAGACTGAATGTAGCAAATAGCCAGAATTGTTTCAAATTACTTCTGAACATTTTTTTAGAGATGGCCCAGAAGCATCGAAGACTCTTAACGATGCAGCAATCAAATAAACACAATTTGCACAACTCTCTGCATTATTATTATTTCAGTAATAAAGAACACTTTTCGGAGATTGGTTCTACGTTAACATACTGGAAGGCAGATGGTCAACATAATTTTAAGAACATCATGAGTTAATCTTGGCCTTGGCTTCCTTTAAACATTACAAATCACGCAACTTTAAAATCTGCCAGTTTGAGTGCAAATTGTATCTTTTATGTTCTTTTTTTTAATAAGCTCTAAAATTTTCTTCTTGAAAGAATTCATCAATCTCTCATGGATTGTGGAGAGAGTGAGGAATTTGGAAGAGGTTTTTCAGTTTGGATAATTGCAATGAACACTGTAATCTCTACTAACTTAGTCATAAACATTGATCTGATTTTTGAAATGAACTAGAAGACAACCATCAAATTATATAGGCCCACAGTACTTTCGCATGTTAACAATATATCAGTGCAATTTTGTTCTTGGTGGTCGTTTCCTTTATATATGTTTCCTTTTATGACTTTTATCATGACATTCTACATACAGTTTTTAAAAATCAAGTCTGACATCACCGATGTTCCCTCTCTAAGAACACACAAAAATGTAGAAGAATCCTTTTTGAAATCCTAACGCTGGTATTTCTCAGCTGAGTGTCTTTGGAAAAGTGACTTAACTTCTCTGAAGATTTCTCATCTATAAAATAAGAATGATAGTACCTATCTTAAAGGTTAGCATAAGGAATAAAGAAATTTTACAATATTCTCACTTCTCCAAACAATCCAGATAAAACTAATCTTGGCAATAATTCATATATTCAGTATTCTCCCAACTATTCTTCTCTGATACATGCATCAGTTCTCACGTAAAAAAAAAGATAATTTTGCTGAATGGTATTTTCATTGCTGAAAAATGCTAGAAACCAAATTTTTCATGGTTCTCCCACTGAATTTAGGTTTTAGGCTTGAGATGTGCATTTTGGCACCAGAGTGGTAATGGTTAACGGCTGCCAAGAAAAGCTGCTGGCCTCTAAATATATTACCCTTTGCTCATGTGAATTATCTCCTCATGTTTGTTGAGAGAACAGTGCTTACCTGAAATGCTGCAGTATCATAAAATCATTCTTCAATAATACATTCTGGGTGAAGGGGGCATATATCAGTTAGACAAGATTCTCAGGCCATAAGATTTAAGTAATCAAGTCAAGTAATCAATGGATTTTATAGCTCATAATGGATAAATTCATCTTTCACTTAAATAACCTGAGTGGCTAAAAGCTTTTGGTAATTTTCTCATTATAAAATTCAGTTGTTTAAAGACAAACTGTTTTTCTAAAATCGACCAAGCATATTCTGTAAATCACAGTTCTGACAACTTGCTCTTACAACCCCATATAAATACCTTCCTTTCTGAAGTAGACTGTGGATTCATAGAATATTCATTTGTGTGCCTGGACACTCCATCAAACAAAAAAAATTCTGCATGATTAAACAGAATATATTATTCTGCCTCTGTATTTGCATAATAAATCAGACGTACACTGTGGGTCACTGAGCGCTAGTTACAGCATCTAACAAGTTGTACCTTCAACCTAGCTCTCAATTTTCAAATTAAAATAATTTTAAAGGGATACAAAGTTTCCACAATTATTGAATTGCAAATGGGTATTCAAGAACACGTAAACTATTTTAATATGAACATTGCAGCTATGTGATGCCAAAGCAAATAATTCTATCCATTATACAGTTCAGGGTTTGACCTACTATACAATGGCTCATACACCTACTTTTGAGATTGAATACTGTATTAGGGTATCAGAGATATAAAATTGTGTCACAGTCCAGACTCAAGTATCGACAATGGGATGTTTCTTCTTATATGACTCTGTGTTCTCCCTATTGCATACTTAGGTAAAAAGGTATTAACTATTCTATCTTCCATGGAGGTATATACAAAGAAAACTGGATTCAAGTCATAAGACAGTCAACCATTAAATGTTTAAATTCTTAAGACATTAAAATGGAAAGTAACAGTGATCCAAAACTGATCTTCATTCTGTTCATAATTAACTATTAAATGCATAATATATGAGAAAATATTATTCGGGGCCTCTGTGGTAATACAGTGATTGAAATCGATTTTACAAGTGGATACTTGTAAACAATGAAAACTATATTGAGTGAAAAACACAAGAACTAATAAGAGGGCACCTCTGTATTAAAGTGGGTGCTTCCAAATTAGAGGTTAAATTATACTCTTTCAGGGTTTCAGATTTATCTGATCGTGTCTGAAGATGGGTGAGGCAGGTCTTTCAGAAGCCTATTCATATAATAGTTCCAGTAGTCTTCTGAGAAATATCTTATCTCAAGAGAAAAGAGAGTTGAGCAGAACTAAGCTGGTACAGGAACAATGAAATAATGCCAAAGAGGAAGAGTGGTCTTGAGTAGAGAAGAGTTTTGATCACTTACAGCTTTATAATCCAATCTTCATGAATTTATGTCTGTCAGTTGAGTAGATGGGTTAGAATTTTTTTTAATCACTAAAAATAAAAGAACTTCTTACTGAACTCTTGACAACATTGAGGAAATGAGGTAGTTCTACTTTGTACCTGGGAAACAGAGTAAATCGAAAGTAGGGGAATGAACTATCATCTCTCCTGGTCTTATGTATGTGAATATGAAATATGGACGTTCATGTGAGCAAAGATATAGCCCAGAGAAAGAAGGAAATAACATAGAATATCAAGTTTTTGATGGCCTTAACAGGAGACAATGGAACAGAGCAGAAACAAACAAACAAACAAATGAAATAAAAGGTATGTAGGATGCCCCCTGGAGACTTTGATGACTACATGTTTATAACATTTCTACCTTTGATTTTATAATATATAAAAAGTGTAGGAAAATGAATGAAGACACATATTAGAGCAAATATAATCCACTTGTGACCTTACCAAAATCAGGAAGAATTAGAGGAAAATGGGGTTCTTGTAGGTGAACACAACAAAAAATAACCACAACAAAATTCCATTACTGATATTGTAATCTCACGTTTAATCTTACCTGGGATAATCTCATTAATTTCATATGCTCAGATTAGCATACTGTAGTTACCCTAAATACAATACTCATTGACTCATTCCTTGAATAAATCATTTTCCCTAATTACTGAAAAGTCAGCTATTCCTGGTATGTCTCTATCTGCAAATATAGGCAATGGCATCCCTAGAAATATGAGTCATGAAGGCAACACAGTATCTAGACAGCTGCAGATGTATTTGTTCTTTCCTTAGTTGAGTGTTGATGACTCTTGGCTTACTTCTTTTTTTTTTTTTTTTTTTTTTGCTTGAATTTCTTTAATATATACTACAGCAGTCTACAACTTCCAAAAAAAGTTAACACAGTGATTAATACTGACCCTTGGGGTATAATTTCATGTCATTAGCAGAGTGAAACCAACAGCAATAGCAAAATGATGCATTTTTTAAGCTTCTCTGCTCAGCCCCATTTCTGTGACTTTTAATATGCTATTACAAGTCAAGTTTTGTGATTTTCTCAGAAAACTGAATGTCTAGGATGATATTGCCTTCTTCTATTGTTGCTTCAACAAATGTTCACGTCTCCAATGCCATCAGACAGGATCCTAAAAATTGCATTACGACAGTATAACACAACTGAGTTTGGTGTTGTGTTAAAAAAGACATCAATGCCAAGGCCTTGTAAAAGGAAGAGTCCTTTGTTTGAAAATCGTATAGAATTGTATAAAATTAGTTAGGGATTTGAACTGAACATTTCGAGGCAGGGTGTTTCAGCTCCATATCTTTAATCAGTTTCTGAACATTTGAATCCCCACAAATTGCATATTCCCTGACACATAACAGAGTTTCAAGAAATGTGTATTGAATAAACAAATGAATAAATCCTTAGATTTTGGGGGTGCAGTAGAGTTGCAAATATCAGCTTTCATTAGACTAAATACCCTCTGTAAGATGGACCATAGATGGTGGAGTCAGATGACTGGTCGTCATTATGTCACTGCTTGATTGCTGGTACCAGTCACATGAGATCTGTCTGGTTGGTTTCCTTGTTCATTCTGCACCTACCTGTCTACCCAACTCCCATGCTTGGTCATTGTCTCCACTATCTTGCTCCTCTGACCAAAGCTCTTTATTCTCTATTGCAATATACCTATGAATTTCAATTTCTTATCCTGACTTTTAAGGATTTCCATGATTTGTGGCCTATTGAACCCCATTTCCCATCCCTCTCTTTCCTATGACTTTATCCTTTCCTTTTCTTAGTGCTCATGCCTTACTGATCCCTGGCCATTCAACAACCATTCCTATATCAGTGATTTATATCATCACGCTCTGCATTGCTACAAATACTCTGCTCCCTTCTGTCCTTTCAAATGTTAAGCAGCTATGCTAATCAAAACTTAGATAGAGGGCTTCTGTGAAGTCCTTTCAAACTCATTGATATTTCATTGATCTTTCAGTCGTTCATTGCTCATTTACTATGTGCTGAGATACAAAGTTACCAGCTGCCGGGGTTGTAAATGCTAGTATAATGCAGGTCCAAGTTTTTAAATTCTTATATTCTAGTGGGAAAGATGAACATGTAAATAAATAATTACATGTAGAGAGATAAGCACAAATCTGAATGTATACAGATGGCCATAGAAGCACATTTACAATCTGTAAATATCTTTCACATATTTGAGAACACATTGTATATTTATTTCCTTGTTGTCATTTGATGTTATATATGCATTCAATTTGGTTTTCAGGACATGCTGCTTGAGGACAAAAACAACATCGGATAGCATTATGTTTGTGTGTTCTTCCCACTGTTTAGCATAGGGATTCTTATTAGTTGATTTTTCCTTTCTCCCTGTGGTTGCCTAGATTTATAGAAATAAATTAATAAAGGAAAACAATGATTTTTTGACATCATTCTCCAGCATGTTCTCTTTTAAAAATCCTTTGATTTATACAACGGGAATAAGTAGATATTCATAGAAGGAGAATAAAAGTAGAAACTACAAGTACAGAAAGATACTCATAAATTATTAAAGTTTTTAAGATAGATCAATGGGAAGGGTGCCTGGGTGGCTCAGTCAGTTAAGCATCTGACTTCAGCTCAGGTCATGATCCTAGGGTCCTGGGACTGAATACTGTATCGGGCTCCCTGCTCAGCAGGGAGCCTACTTCTCCCTCTCCCTCTGACTGCTGCTCCCCCTGCTTGTGTGCTCTCTCGCGCTCTCTCTGTCAAATAAAGAAATAAAATCTTTTTTTAAAAAAAGATAAATCAATGGGATAGCATTTGATACAAACCTTTAAAGCTTTAGAATATTCTGGGTTATATATTATATAAATTATACTGTATCTGTTGGTAAATAATAGAACACCTGTGTAAAAACCATTTCAATACGAAAAGTTTATAAGAAATCTAGAGGCATGTATAGCATCTCAACAATGTTGTCAAAGAGTCAGTCATTCATTTATCCCACTAGGGATTCAGCAGTGGTCACAGTAATTGTTATTTTCTTGAACTTTTATTCTAGCTATATTTGGGTTTGGAAGTAAGAGACAGGTGGAAATAGGTAGATAGATAGGCAGGTAGATAGATGATAGATGGATGAATAGATGGATGGGTATATAGACAGAAGAGAGATGATAAGAGATAAATAGATGTAGATAGATGTGTGTGTGTATAAATATACACATACACAAAAGCAAATACATACTATGTTAGAGAGGTAGTGATAACAATTAGGAACAATAAAGCAAGGTAAGATAGATAGTTTGGCGTTTCTGACTTTCTACTCTTTCATATTAGTTAGGAATATCTCCATTCATATTCGCAGGATGCCTACAGCAGTATCATTTCCCCATATGACAGCCTTTAGCAGAGGAATTGTAAGAATAAATGGAGAGAAATCTCGTTTCCTGAAGCTTTCTGTTTTCATGGGATGTAAAATATTTCCCAGAATTCACTCAGCCAACAACCCCCTGTTTCTGGTCGGGCAGCAATAAGTCACGTGTCCTCCCCTCCCCCAGTGACTGAGAATGGTGGGATTACCATGACTGACCTAAAAATGATTCATCCTCTGCAGTCACACAAGAAGTTCACCTTCCCCCAAGCCCTTTACCCAGTTTGACTCAGGAACCAAGTCAGGCTTTTGTTATCAGGGAAAGGAGGAGGAAGATGGCTTTAGATGAAGTCACAAGGTTACTTAGTTACAAGGTTAACTTAGAATGTGAAACTGGCTGCCCAGAGTCACATGGCTATTAATTTGCAGAGCTCTGGCCCTCAGGTCTCAGGGCTTTTTCAATCCTGAGCAGTCGGTAACTCCCTGCTGTTTTGTTGTAGACTGTATGTGCACACTGCTAGCACGGTCACAGAGTAAATGTGTGCGGAGGGGACAGGTGACTGAATAGAATATACTAAATAGAAACAGTATCATGTTTCTCCAGAATGTGTTTGGGTTTTTTAAAACACATTCCCATTTTTCAACTCCCTTCCTAAAATGTGTACACCGAACTGAACACAGTGCCGAATTTCAGGGGTCTTTTTTATTATAAAACGAAGGGTTAAACCTCATGATTTCAAGCCTCTCAGCTTTATGTCCTCTAAGTGAAGATGTATTCTAACTTACCCCAGTGAAAAAAATTCATATTCCTAATCCGTAGACCTCTAAGGACCTTAATATTTATTCAAAATGCATCATTTCAGTCTCATTGTAAACAAATTATTAAATAACTTACTTTTTCGAAGGGATATAGCATTATAAGAGCTTGCACCCTGGAACATGAACACGTACTGATATGTAGAGAAAACACACATCTCCGCCATGGACATTTTTTCAGCTAATATTCCATACCGATTTCCCCTTGGCTTTGGGTTTGACTTTCTCTATGTGTAAGAGATTTTCTAGAAGACGGGATAGACCTTGGACTTCCTGTTTTACCTCTACCACTAACTTAGCATATGGGTTTAACAAGCCATGTGATCATTTATAACGTCTCTTTCTTTCCTTTAGAAAGAAACTAGTTGCATCTTCCTTGTTGAATTTTGGTAAAGATCACATGTGATTTTTATATGTAATAATAAATACTCAGTGCCTGGCACATCATTTATTAAGTGATAACTATTGTTTTTAATAATACATTGTACTTTTTATATCTATAATTTGTTTTATTCCTTAGTAACTTAGTTTTGCCCATTAATTATGTCCTACTGGACCATCTCGAAGAGCTTAGAGGGGAAGAAAAACAACAAAATATTTCCTTATTTTTACTCCACAGATTTCTTGATGCACACTAATTAATGGCAAATATATATTAAGTTAAACTATGTGTCTATGAATGAATATAGTACTTGCTGCGAACCCCCCAATAAAGAAATGATGAATAAGTAACACCAAAACTCAAAAACCTTATGAGTTGATGATCCTAAAATCATAGATTTTGAGTAGCTATGAATCTTACAAATGGTATAGAAAGCCCTAAAAAAATTTCATTTTTTCTATTAAAGTAAAACAGGAATATAGCTAAACTAATATGAAGTATTTTCTTAATCTGCAAAGACTGAGGGTTTTTTGATATGAGTCAAAGAAGTTAGCTAGTATATAGAGCCTGTCTTGAAATACTGGACAGAAAACTATCAGATTTAGCCAACTTATTTGAAATTAAGTCCGGTGTGGAAATAAGAGGAAGTACATTAACCTGGTTAGGTCTTCTCTCATTTTATGTTAAAAGAATAAAAATTATTTTTTTCAGAAGTCTCCTTTGATGTTGATTATAAGTTCAGTTGCCCTCCCAAAACAGAAGTTCAGTGCAGGGGCCCCGAAGTTTGTATTTCCCATTCAATTATCTCCAAGGAAGATATATGAAGCGTATATTTGCATGAGTCTGAAACACCAGCCTAAGGGAAAGAAACTGAAGCCTATCTGCTTGTGAACAATGGGCTTCATTTCATGCTTTGTTCTAGCGGGCAATAGACTTTATTCAATCACCGAAGAACAGTAGCTAATTTTCCCTTCTAGTCCCCAGGGCACACTTGGTATTAAATGAAAACAGTAAACTGGCATATGGAAAGCATTCAATAAATGGTGGATAACTTTTTATCTAACCTTTGGATCAGTCCTATTCAAGTAGGCATTATTATTCTCATTTCATAGATAATGAAATGGAAGCTCAGATATATATATATTTGGCATCCAACAGACCTGGATTTGAATCATGGCTTTGCGACATTCTAGCCCTGTGTCCTTGGACAAGTGTGTCCTCTTTCCACTACTCTATAATAAGTCCATTTTCCCCTCCAACAGACAGTTGACTTCCATGGAACTCATATTTAGTGGACCTTCCATGTCTACCTGATCTTTACCTTGGACTGTACAGAGTAGGTACAGACCTACACTGAGCTCTCTGTGGATTTACTCCCATCACATCAGGATGCATACCCTTGCTCTTATGTCATTAGTGCCAAGGGAATTTAGAGCTTATTGTTATGCTAATGCAAAGCTTAAACTCATGGGCTAGGGAATTGTTCCAACTTTTCATAAATGATCTTTTTGATAAAATTTCATCTGATAATTCATTAAAAATGGGGAAAAGCCATCACTACAGGGCACCTTCAGTAGATCAGAGCCTAATATCACAGAAACTTTCCCCCAATCTTTTTAGATCATCAAGCTAAATAATGGATCTGAAGTTTCCCGATGTCTTTTCTGCCATGAAATTTAAATTAGATGTGGTCTCCCTTGGGTACCATTCAAAAGAGTTCTAATGACAGTGTAAAAATATTGAAAGAAGCTAAACGAGATTCTTTTATTTAAATATACATAACTATATATGTACTAACCTCACTTGATGGAAATGAAAAGGAAAGAACTAACTTCAGTGTTAATATCATTCTCTCATTGCTTGACTTTATATATAAATGCCAATAATTCTGAGGTTTTGCAAGATGGATATTTATAATTACTGCAGATTTCATTAGCTAAAAAGCCAGCATTAGAAGGTAAAAATTAGATTTTAATGAACAATTCTTTGGAAGGATATCATGAATTGGTATCTGGAGGATATAAGCACAATTTAAAAATCAAGCAGATTAAACGAGCCCAGAAAGGACTGGCTAGAATAAAGATTAAAACAACTTCAAAGACAGGCCCCTCTTGAACCACTTTCCCACCCCCTGGGGAAAATGACACGGCCAGAAAAGAAATAAGAAAGAATAAGAAATGTAGGCTTTAAAAATGTAATTTGTGTTTTAAGGCTTTATATTTGATGGGGAAAATTTTGGTTGACAATTTTTACAGTTGTGATTTAACACAGCAAATTAAAGGCTTTGGCAGCAAATAAATAGATTCACAATGATTGGTGCTGAAATTCGATGGCCTTCCACAGGATATTGTCCAAAGTCGGCCTTGTCAGACTTCATGAATCCAGCAGCATATCGGGCGAGGTTAATGATCAAAATAAATTTAGGGTATGGTTTTTCCAATCTAGCCTGGGAGGAGATCATCTACTGAGGATGAAAGAAATAATAGCAAGTAATATTGTTATCATAGCCAAATGCACAGAGCAGTTTTCTATGCCATGCACTGTGCTGAACATTTTATATACATAAAGCGTGTTTACTTGAAGACATGATCTAACAAGGAGAACAAAGAGCCAAAAAGTAAGGAGAACCTTGCCTTTTAGTCCTAGTTTATTTCTGTTGAGTATTGTGTATTGGGTCATAATAGTTTCACATCAGTTAGACTTGAAACTGCATTTATATTTTTAAAATAATAAAGTTTTTTTTTTAATATAAGAAACGGGAAAAGAACCACCTCTATCTATGTAGTGGTAATCATAAGCATGAACGCTTTATTCTAGAAGCTAATACTTACTTAAAAGAAGTTATGGAATCACTATGACCACCTAACAGTATTGTGCTTGGCAATAGATTATAGTGAGCGTGTGTTACTCTGGCAGAGGACTGAGAATTATAATTCAGTCTAGGTAGTGGGCCAGTAATTTTCACTCACACACATAACCATTCATAATCCCCTTCCCTTTTTGCTAAAATATATCTTCCTTCCTATGATCTCATTCTGAAATATCTCTATCTCCTGTGATTCTTATTTTATAAACAAAGCAAGGAAAGGAGATTCCTTATGGCTCTGTCTTTGATTGTTAACAATTCTGTTGTGGGCGCTAATAGCAAATCATTTCACAAACTGACCCTGCTTACTTGTTTGAGATAATTTGGCCTTTCTGGAAACTTCATATTTGGTGGTGTTATTGTTTTTGCAAAAGTGTGTGTGTGTGTGTGCATGTGATGATTAGGGAATGGACTTATAACTACAACAGGGAGAAAACAGAACACCTCAGCATTCCAACTCAGCCCTCAGATATCTTTCCACTGTTTCTGTTCCTCTACAAATCCTAGTTATAGATAACTGGGCTATTCCTGGCATTCGCTACAATGTAGTCTCTTCTGCCACAAAATATCTTGCTTGCACAGACAACTAGTACTTTTAATATCTGTCCATTGAAATGTAACCTATTTTGGGTGGATGTAGGTATAAATGACACCATATCTGTCAAGATATCCACTAACTGCTAGTGAAATTTTCCATTCTAATACTAAAAACCTTTAGAAACATCTCATGGAACCCCTCTCTATATTATGATACTTTGCTAGTTACGCATTTCCTCTTACTAACTAAAAGAACCTTGAAGATGGCACCCATAATTTCTATGTCTTTATCCTCATCAATACTCTTTATTCAGAGCTCTGCATTTTGAATATATCCAATCCATGTTTGGAATGATGTATGCCTAAAACAAAATTGAAGTCCTACAGAATTTTATCCTTCAAGACCCCATTAAAAATGGTTCCTATAAATAAGAGGAATTCCTTATTTAGTTCTGCAAACTCATGGTCAAATACAAAAACTTTGACATCCGATTACCTACATTGAATCCCAGTTCCATTACTATTTGGGCAAGTTCTCTTTTCCTTGGTTTCCTCATCTGTGAAATGAACTTGATAATAATAAAACTGATTATTAATACCAATCTTATAGGGTCATTGGAAGGTTTAAATATATGGATATATGTAAAGATTGTAGAAGTATGCTCACCCAGAATGTGGTATATGCTATATAAATATTGACTGCCTTGCTATCTATCATAGAGATGAGAGATTTCAAACTGTCATCCACAGGCGGATCTGTCCTTCAATCATGCTGTGTTTTGCATAACACTTTTTTTTTTTTTAAGATTTTATTTATTTATTTGACAGAGAGAGAGAGATCACAAGTAGGCAGAGAGGCAGGCAGAGAGAGAGAGGGAAGCAAGGCCCCTTCTGAGCAGAGAGCCTGATGCGGGGCTCGATCCCAGGATCCTGAGATCATACCTGAGCCGAAGGCAGAGGCTTTAACCCACTGAGCCACCCAGGCGCCCCATGCATAACACTTTTTATACACAATAATTTTTAGTTTGTCGCCAACATTTAAATGGAATATTTTACATTAAATCCAGATTTCTGGATTTTCTTGGGAAAAAAACGAAAGGCTTGATCAACACGGAAACCTTTGTTTACTGCATGGAAAATATTAGCTGGGAGCAAGTAGCACCTACCCTGTGTAGACAGTACATACAGGTGTTCTCCAGTGTTCTGGGCTCCACAGCTGTGTGCTGCCTCCCTGACCAGGATCCTGGATACCACGTGCCATTCCTCACATCACACCTCTTCTGAGACACCTTCAAGCTATCTAGCTGGAACATGTAGGCACTGGATTTAAAAGACTCTGAAATTTAAAAAAAAAAAATTGTGAATATGTAACTAATGATCACCTATAGCAAAATGACAAGGCCTGGATGTTAATGTTACTGTTGCAATAACAATGGCCTTGACTGCCTCTACCAATACTGAGTACACATTGTTTCCCAGGCACTGTGATAGATGCTTTATATAAATTACGTCTGCTACTTATGAGAACTTGCAAGGTAGGTATTACTAACTTACGTATTTTACAACTGAGGGAATGGAAGGGAGCTCAGTAAAATACAACCACTTGCCCAAGGTTAGTGATGGTGTCAGCAAGAAAATACTGGACTTTTAGGCTCCAAATCCAATGATTTTCCACCATCTTCACCTACCTTCCTCTTGTCAATCTTTTTTTGACAAGGATTTTGTCACACAATATTTATCC
The DNA here is from genome assembly GCA_028534135.1 of Potos flavus. Lineage (NCBI taxonomy): Eukaryota > Metazoa > Chordata > Mammalia > Carnivora > Procyonidae > Potos > Potos flavus. Next base: position 19,753,421 of record CM052894.1, on the reverse strand, counting down.
ACATACCCAGGAAGAGTGAAAGAGGATGATCTTAGCTTTGCTGTACATATGAGGAATTAAAACATAGACTGGCACCTAAGGAAGAAAGAGACAGAAATGAGTCAGCATTGTCCTGGGACAAAGCATAACTGCTTTCTCTATTAGAAATATTGTGTACAATGGAACACTGCATCAAAAACTAATGTATTTTATGGTGACTAACATAACACAATAAAAAAAAAAGAAATATTATGAAAATTAACTCAGAAAAAAATCTTGCCCTCATCTACAGTAGAGCCTCTTCCAATTGAATCCTCTGAAGTGAGACAAAAACCTTTAAAGATATAATTTTCCAATTGCTGATGCTCAGCTCTATTTTAGAAAATATAGAACTTCTGTTTTGAAAGTATAACAACCTCTTTCTAATGAGGCAAAGAAACAATGCATTTCGATTAACATTACAAACTGGGAAGGGTATTTCAAGTAAGGGAAAACTCACTATATGTATAAATAGTGAATTAGGTATCCATTATTCATTCTCATTAGGATACATAACAAACATTTTCATAATTTTACTAAGAATAATTTTCAGTTGCTTGTTAATTTTTGTTTACAGTTTTATTGAGCTTCTTGGAGCTCAAAGTATTATTGTTTCACTGGATCATCTGTTAATATTCCCAGAAATTATACTTTATGATGTCTGTTGGAGAGAGAGGATCCATTTTTTTTTTCAAATCCTGACTACCTTTTCTGATTCTCCAAGAAGCAAAGTATTCAATGCAATGCTACAAATGCTTTAGTTTCAGAATCAATTACTTGAGGGGCCCTGAAATTCTGTTTTCTCTACTCTCTCCGGAGGGAAAAAAAAAAGGAAAGGAAGCTATAAATTGCCACAATAATTGTATGATAGCTCTGATATCCAGTTCTCAAATCATATTTATGCTGGATTAATTAGTAGTTATTTTTCAAGAGACAATATTAAATGTAGATGAGCTGGATAATGTTTAGGAGAAAAGAAACAAACAAAACATTGAAATGTTACAAGGAAATCACTTACAGACCAATTCCTGAAAGCTCCAGAATAATTAAATCCAGAGAGTTCATGAGCTCTCGAATATTGATGGGCTTTCCACCATGGCAGTCCCAAAATAAATTCACCCAAATTATTTCAACTAAATGAGCTTTTGCTTCAGAAAACGGGAAAACTACATAATTCAAAATTCTTTATACTTATTCGAATTTCCACACTTGCTAGGCTCCAAGCAGACATAAAAGGAAGGAAAATCCTGGCAAGTAACAGAGAGAAAGAATCCCTCGATCTCCATTTAAATGACAATGAGAATTGATGGCCATAAGCAAAATAAACAAGTGACCAAGCTCTGGGTTCTATTGGAATTCACCTGACTCCTACTTTGATTTTGCCAACTCGTTCTATAGCAATTGAAAATGTCACAAAAATAACGCTTCCCTTACTATAGTGTGAAATTAAGCAATTACTGTAAATAAGGAATAATCACGTTCAACTTTTTTAACAATAAATTGTCACAATGCTGTTTTTAACATATATGTACAAAATAATTTATCATTTATATAGCACCTTCTCCCTTGAATATGTCAACATATCAATCTGGCTTTCTGTCTCCTGCAAGTTCTCAATCATCTTCACATGAGCAAACAGTCACATTCTAAGGGAAGCAAACATCCTAATATATTCATGCTATTATTGTTCCTTGGAAAAGATCCAGAGCCTCAATAAGGCAGTGATTGGAAATGCACAAAGTATTTTAATATCCTAATTATTGTGATTTAACTTCCTCTAATAGTTTAAATTGATACTGAATTTATTTAGAACCCATTAGGGTGTTTTTTTTTTTTTTTTCAACAGATCATAAACACAGACTGAACTTAATCTCAAGACAAAATTAATTATTCATGCTTCAAATTGCCGATACACTTTCCAAAAACCTGCCACCCCCTTCTGCATTCAGGCTTTTATTTTAATTCCTTTTCCATTTTAGGAAAGTAATTACTGGCAATGTATATGTCATTCTGAAGAGAAGTGAAGCTTTCTACTCACTGATCTGAACACAAAACAAGCACTCGGAGCCACAAGTAGAGAAGTTAGTAGATGTCATCAGTTCTAGTTCATTATTACAGCCTACCATCGTCCCCCTGAAGCTGAGCTACCATGGTGAAAAGGACAGAAGTTACAAGAACCATCTCTCCTGCATTAGTAACAGGAGAATCAATTATTAAATTATCCACATGCTACAGAAGACTCAAGGCTGTGTTTTCAATGAACACAGCACACTTCTTTACAAATTAACACTCTCCTTGTTTTTTTGTTTTGTTTTGTTTTGTTTCTGAGTTCAAATGGTTGTTTTCAAGAGGAGTGGGTGTTTGATCCAATGGAAATATTACATATTTAAATTTGTTCACAACCAACTATGCTAATGGAAGTCTTTTTGATCCCTGTTTTCTCAAACATGAGTCATTAGACATTAGATAATCATAGCTACAATTAACCAAAAATCTACCAATGCCATAAATGGTGCTAAGCATTTCACATGCATTAATCCATTTCAATTCTCAAAAAAATCTTATGAGATTAAATTCTATTAGCACCTCTATTTTAGAAATGATTTAAAAAAATCTAAAAATCAGAAAGGTGAAGCAACTCGATCAAAATTCTACAAATAGCAAATAACAGAGCCAGGTCTATTTCCCTTTTAACCCTAATGTGAGTAACTACATCCCAGGGTCTCTCTGCTTCAGGGGCACAAGTACATTTAGTTATTCATTCAACACGTAAAGCAGGACATCCTTGTGTAGGACCCCGGCATATACCAGAGGCTGTGAGAAATACTAAGGTGGTTAAGATATGGCCCCAGGGCTCAAGAAACTCCTAATGTAAGAAGACAGGAATACTTCACAAATACACATTGTGATTGTAAGGAATGAAAGTGGTCATTTTGAAGAAAATTTCTTTTTTCCTTAAAATAAGAGACAGCCAATCATGGAAATGGAAGAAAGCAAAAAGCAAGGGCGTGCACCATCGAGTTCCATCAGGCAGAATTCAGACCTGTGGTCCTGCTGAGCTCTGCCACTCACTTCAGCATTACCTTGGCAAAACCTTTGACACGCTTGGCCCAGATCCCCCAACTGTGAAGAGGAATTACTAGAGCAAATTAAAACAAAACAAAAACAAAAACAAAAACAAAAAACAAAAAAAACCCCAAAACATATGAAAACCACTTAGAAATGGAATAAAACATGATCTAATTGTGAGATGATATTATCTCTAGTTTCAGGGATATAGTTCATTTCATCACTACCTTCTATTGTACAGGGCAAGAATTGCTTTTAAAAAGCTGCAATGATGATTTGTTTTGTGTTGTTTTCTTGGCGAAAGAAATATCTAATTTTTTTTTTTGGGGGGGGTTCTATTTTTTCTCTCCAGGCTGATGTTCTTTAGGTGGAGAGGGTCTGATCAGTGATCTCACCCACAGCCTAAGGCAGAGAAAATGATGATGTAAAAGACAGATAACAAAAAAAAAAAAAAAAAAAGACAGATAACAGAGTGATTCAACAGGCCTGTGTTTCTCTTGTTCTCAGGAAAGTACCCCATGGAGAGAAACGCCACACATCATCTCTCCTGATACAGGACGTAATCTGTTTCTGTGCTTCCCGTTCCTGGTTTTCCGGACGCCCGTCCCGTTGGGCCCTGCTGCAATACATGAGCAGCGTGCCAAGGATAGGATCCCAATAGATGGGACTTAGGCATCAATTATAAGCTTCCTAAATCATTGAGTTCTCCGTTCCTTCTTCCCTTCAGTGATTTCATCCTCATCTACTCAGATCATAAACAACCTCTGATTCACTTCATGCCTTCCGTGCTGCCTTCCTGGACCAGAGTTTGACTGTTACTTAAAATCCCTGAAGTTGACTTTTGGCTCTAATACTTAAGTTTGGGCCAGTTACTTAAAGATTTATTTATCTGAGAGAAAGAGAGAGAGCAAGCAGGCGGAGGGACAGAGGGAGAGGGAAAAGGAGAGAAGCAGACTCCCCACTGAGTGTGGAGCCTGGAGCAGGGTGAGATCCCATGACCCCAAGCTCACCACCTGAGCCAAAACCGAGAGTCAGATGCTCAACCGACTGAGCCACCCAGGCGCCCCTGAGCTAGTTACTTAAAACTTACCCAGGGTAAGGGGCGCCTGGGTGGCTCAGTGGGTTAAAGCCTCTGCCTTCGGCTCAGGTCATGATCTCAGGGTCCTGGGATGGAGCCGCACATTGGGCTCTCTGCTCAGCAGGGAGCCTGCTTCCCCCTCTCTCTGCCTACTTGTGATCTCTCTCTCTGTATCAAATAAATAAATAAAAATCTTAAAAAAAAAAACCAAACTTACCCAGGTTTACTACCTTTATCCCTAAAAGGGAAAATACATAGTCCACTGTAAGAATTGAAATAAACTAATGCATACAAATATATTTAGCACTATGCCTGACACATTAACTTGTTCTATTTTTGACAGCACCTCGTCTAGAATTATTTTCAGGCATGGCTTCCTAATTCAATTTCAAGGATAATAATATATGAGCTATTTATTTCTGCATTCTCCATAGCATCTAGTAAAGTACAATCATATAAGAGGCGCTCAATAATATTTTTTGTATGAATAAATGAATAAATAGGTGGCTCACTTGGCTCCTGGAGTATAGCCCGTGGCTAAGCTTCCTCTGAATATTTTTCTTGTTGGTTCTTCTGCCCCCACGAGAGTCTGAAACTTGGATTATCCCAGCCTGTGAGCTGCTCCTTCCCTTTTCTTATTCCACTGCATGCACTACTTAGCCAGTGTTCAGCTCTCAGTCCACTGCGGCCCATCAAGAGAGGACAAAATTCACGCCAGCAGTGCTCAGGCAGTTAGACGCCAGGACCCACAGCAGAACAGGAGTCTGGACATTTGGTGGATTGACAAGAAAATACATCAACATTTTAAGAGTAACTTTGAAGCAAGTGTGCAAAATAATGAGGTCACCAAACATTCAAGATATTCTTTCTAGAGAGAATAAAGCAGTCTTCTCTTGCATACAGATCCCACCCCTGCTGAGACAAAGGCAAGTCATGGAAATCATCCTGGCCTGAGAGTGAAGGCAGGAAAGACCAGAATTCTTGAATGGCTTTCGTGAGCCTGTGGAATTGACTCCTTTCTGCTGCTTCCCTTGGGCAAAGGAGGGTACACCAGATGTCCTCTCAGATTCTTTCAAAATGTACAGTTGTGTGAATATAAAATGTAATAACAGATAAAATGTATAACAGATAATGCATGACATATTAAACCAGATCAGCATGAAGAAGGGGATGGTTAAAAATAGGAAAAGTAGGGGCACCTGGCTGGTTCAGTCAGTAGAGTATGCAACTCTTGATCTTGGGGTTGTGAGTTCAAGCCCCATGTTGGGTATAGAGATTACTTAAAAATAAAATCTTTTAAAAAGTAGGAAAAGCATTTTTGAAATCCACTTTAGAAAAATAAAAGCCCCATTTCAATGAATCAAGTTCACACAATTCAGTCAAGATTTGACACTATCAAAGAGTCACCTGATTTAGAATCAGAATGTAGGGGACAGAAGAAAAGATGCTAGGTCCCAAGTGACACAAATCAGAGCCCATTTCAAGATAGAGCAAGAGTTAACTTATTTTATGACTTTTCAAAAAAGTTTAAAAAGTTAAAATTTCTTTTTAACTTAGAGAAACACTGTACAATATTGTTCTTACAGGTTCTTGGATAGAGCAGGTAATAGAAATAGGCTGATTTTTTCTTTTTAATCATTGCTGTCCCAAGGAATGTGAATTCAAGTGTAGGGATCTGAATTTAAGCAATTCCTACTGTTTAAAATCTGGGAGCTGAAAATTCTTCATGTGAAACGCAGATAGAAACAATCTAACAATTTTCTACAGTCGCCCCAGGCCCCTTTGATGCCTGTCATCCTCCCACCTGCTCCGACACCCACACAGACCCAGTATCCCTGTGTCTCCCAGAGGAGATGCTCTAGGGGAGAGGGGAGGAGAAGGTGGTGAAGGAAGCTATTTGCCATTTGTAACTATTTCTCAACAACCTGTGAATGTTCCAAGTTGCTTGGCAGCATGCTGCACATAAAATTAAATTTGAAGTGCTAATTTGGCACAGTTTTTTATTCATAACACCAATTCTCAACATTAATTTTGACATGTCTTTTTTTTTTTTTAAGATTCCCAACTGGAACTGAAAAATCACTTGGCGGAAGAAGCATTTGGTGATGAAGTCCCAACTTCTGGCTATAGGTGAGCGGTGTTCTCGCCTGAGTAGGTGGGAGCTATTTCTTTATGAGGCTTACGAGCCAGCTCTCACTCCAACTGCCATTGACTCCAGAAAGCTGATAAATTACACTTATTTCTTACTCATGACCTAGTTTGTAAGCTCGTAAATCACAGCAAACACCCTGAAACTCATTTGCTGGAGCCTCCACTAGATAAACGGGAGTGAGGTACCTACGTACAAGAGGTCAGGGGGTCTGCTCAGAGATCTGGGCTCCACACCTAGAGTTCAGAGGGAAGTCATTTCCAGCTGGAATGTTTACCATTAGAAGTGTGTGTGTGCACAGTTGTGGCCAAGGAGGGGCGGTGTGTGTACTTGCATGGAGGGGGGAAGCTTGGAGGGAGGAAGCATGAGGCAGATGGTAGTTATGTAACATGTTCTTAACAAGTCAGGGTATGTAATGAATTACCGTAGCTTGTGTCATAAAGTGGTTTCCCTCACCCACAAAAATCCAAGCCTCTCCACATCACCTCTGTGGTTTTTGCCACATCTGTGTCCCCCATTTATTAATTAAAATTTTTACTTACATTTCTGCTTTCGAATCTATATCTGCCTCAAGCCTTGTCTTTAAAAATATCATCTGTGAAATTAAGAAATTTATGTTCTGCCTATATATTTTATAATGTATACAAAAATAAAGAACTATTAAGAATTTTTAAAGAAGTGATCTGTGTGGCATCTGGAATCAGATATTTCTCATTAGTAAATTGTTTACCACACTCTGGGAAACTCCTCTAGAAGATTCACCATCAGTGACATTAAAGGTCAACGAACTACCACAAGAAAGCAAAGTTCTTGCTGAGCGTTTTTGCCTGTTGTACTTCTAAGATCCAGCAACCAAATGGAACCCTGCTGGGAAGGTGTTGCAGAATTCAGACTTGCAAGGGGCCTCTAGGAACTTAAAATCCAGCTGGGAAACAACTTTAATACATAAGACTCCTGGAGTACATTAGTTAACCCAAAAGAAAATGGTTTATGATTGGACAGGCAATATACCAGCACAGCAATGTAACCAATGAAGGATTTAGGCTATTAAGAGAAATGAGCTCAACGGAAGTCCTTTTACCTTTGGAAGAAAGAGGTGTAAAGTTATCAACAGTGTTCCAAACAAGTCTCAATCCAAATTGATTATAAATGACTTTCTAAACCACACTATATGGAATTCATTTAATTAATTCACTTAGATTTTTCATGGTGGAATGGGCGTGGCTTATGGACGCAGACCTTGCTCAGAATTAAAGGTGTAACAGAAAGGATGAAGCCCTGACCTTACACTTGAGCATCATGTATTGGGTACTGTGGCTCTCTCGGTCTTTAGGAACTCCTGAACTCTAGCCATTTACTTGCTGATTGTGCTTACTGAGCTTGGAGTGAGACCAAAGTGCTGTGTAGGCAAGTAGCTTGATCACGCTCTCGTCACAAGAAGCCCTGTGTAAATGGGAGCTTTTTGCCAAAGCAGAGGCAGAATGTAGATGGCCCAGACCTACTCAGCTCTAATCCTGGGGAAAGTCAGTGTTCTTGCTCCAGGGCCAGAGAGGAAATAAGAATATTCCTGAAAGTGCTAGGGGCTAGTAGGCCATATGACAAATTTCCCTACAAACACTTGGATGGCGTTTAGCTTCATGAAAGAAGAATATCTCTGATCATAACTATATTTTAAAATGGATTTCGTTTTGATTTTTAAAAATCAACTTTACTGTTTTAAAATTCAATGAAATATTGTATCATCCGCGTTATAATGTAACTTGTATAATGAAATATAAATTATATGCAATAAAATGCACCCGTTTGAGTATAAACAGAAGGGTCTGAGCTATGTACTTATGAAACTAACACCACAATCAAGATCAAAAACATGAATCACACCACTTTTATATTTGGTGGATTTATATTTTAAATGGCTTTATTGTAGACAGTTCATAGTTAGAACTCCTTTTTGTACAGTCTGAGAAATCTCTCCCTTTCAACTAGAATATCTATATCATTTAAATTCATGATTTCCAAATATGAATAGGATTAAATCTATAATCTTTTGTCTCCTATTTATCATGAATCTGTTTGGGCTTTTTTTTTTCTCTTTTCCCTTGCATTTTATTGGATTGATTTATTCTCTTCCACTTTCTCTGCCAGTTTACTTGGTGCCTCAGAGTTTGCAATATGCATCCAAAATGTACAAATGTATAAGCCTTATAAGAATATTCTTTAATTTTCCTCCTCTTGTTCTTTGAGATATTCTTGTCATACATTTTTCTACATATATTATAAACCCCACAATGCATTGCTGTCGTTGTTTTCAATGGTTAATTTTCCTTTACAGACAGCTAAAAATGAGAGAAAATGATCTTTTTATTTACCATTTGTGGTGATCTTCATTTATTTATGTAAACCCAGGGGTCCCTGTGGTGTTACTTCCTTCCACCTAAAGAACTTTTAAAATATCTTTCGTGGTATGAATCTGCTGGCATGAAATTCCTTCAGCATTTGTTGTCTGAAAATTTTTCATTTCACCTTGATTTTTGGAGGATTTTTTTTCTTGGCTGAATATAGAATTCTAGGTAATCAGATTTTCCTCACAGACATTTGACAGCTTTGTGCCACTATCTTCTCACGTGCATTCTCTGTAAGATTCCTTCAGTGGTTCTTACCCTTGTTCTGCTTTTGCTGCGTCCATTCTCTCTGTGGCAGTCCTGATCTTTGTTCCTAGTTCAAATGTCTTTTAATATCCTGGTGCTTTTAGGTTATTTTTTTCTTTGTCATTGTTTTGTATCCATTTGATTATGATGTCCCTTGATGTGGTTTTGTATAATCTGTGTTTAAGTTTGCATCAAATCTGGAATAATTTGGTCATCCCTTTTTCAAATACTTTTCTCCCCTCCCCCTTGTTTTCTGCGACTCAAATTATATGTATGTTGTACCAGTTGGTATTGTTCCACAGGTTGCCAAGGCAATGTTCTTCTCGCAGTCTTTCTTTTTATCTCTATCTTTCAGTTTGGATAAATTCTATTGTTCTTTGTTGAAGTTAGATTAGATCATGTTTTCTTTTGTAATCAATAATCTCAAATTAATTCCATGCTATGAATTTTTCAATTCAGATATTTTATTTTTTATTTCTAGATGTACCATTGGTTCTTTCATATATCATTTCTTTTTCTCATGCTAATCTTTAAAAACTTTCACATATCCATAAAAGCTGTTTTTACATCCCACTGAGCTAGTTCTATTATCTCTGTCATTTCTGGATTTTTAAAAAAATTCAGACTGAAGTTTTTTATAATAGCTTTAGGTTCATAGCAAAATTGAGACGAAGCCATTGAGATTTTCCATATACCTCCTGCCCGTATGGGCCTCCCCATTATCAATATTCTGCACTAGAGTGAAACATTTGTTACATTTGGTGACCCTACATTGACACCTCGTTATTACCTAAAGTCCATAGTTTACATTATAGTTCACTCTTGGTATTGTGCATTCTATGGGTTTAGACAAATATGTGATGGCTGGCAAGTAACTATCATTATAGAAACATACAGAATATTTTCATTACCTTAAAAATCCTCTGTGCTCAATCTGTTCATCCTTCCCGACCCCCTAGCCTTTGGCAACTACTGATCATTTTACTGTCTCCATTGTTTGCCTTTTCCAGAATGTCATATAGCTACAATCATATAGTATGTAGCCTTTTCAGATTGACTTCTTTCACTTAGTAATGTGCATTTAAGATTCCTCCATGTCTTTTCCTGGCTTTGACAGCTCATTTATTTTTAGCACTGAAGAATATTTCATTGCCTGGGTGTACCATGGTTTATTTATCCATTCACCTATTGAAGGACATCTTGGTTGCTTCCTGATTTTGACAATGATGCATAAAGCTATTATAAACATCTTGTGCAGGATTTTTGTGCAGATACAGGTTTTTAACTCCTTTAGATAAATACCAAGGAGTGTGATTGTTGAATCACCTGGTAAGAGTATGTTTAGCTTTGTGAGAAATGGCCAAAATATCTTCCAAAGTGGTTGCGCCAATTCCCATTAGCAATTAATGAGAGTTCCTGTTGCTCCACATCTTCTCCAACATTCGATGTTGACATCGTCCCATATTTTGACCATTCTAATAAATGTGTAGTGAAATCTCATTGTTATTTTAATTTGCATTTCTCTGATGCTCCATATGTGGAGGATCTTTCTGTATGCTTATTTGTCATCTGTTGGTCTTTGGCAAAGCATCTGTTTAGGTCTCTGGTCCATTTTTTAATTGGGTTTTTGCTTCCTTATTCTTGAGTTTTAGGCATTCCTTATATATTTTGGGTGTCAGTCCTTTATCGGATGTGTCTTTTGCAAATATTTTCTCCCACTCTGTGGCTTGTGTTTTCATTCTCTTGACATTGTCTTTCACAGAGCACAAGTTTTAAATATTAATGAATTCCACCTTATCAATTCTTTAATGGATCATGTTTTTGATATTGTATCTAAAAATACATTGCTGTACCCAACTAGGTTTTCTCTAAAGGTATCTTCTAGGGGTTTTACAGTTTTGTGTTTCACGTTTAGGCCTATGTCTGTCTACTGTGCATTAATTTTTTGTGAAGAGTGTATGGTTTGTATCTAGATTCATGTTTTTGCATGCTGATCTAGTTGTTTTAGTACCATTTGTTGAAAAGCCTATCTTGCTCCATTTTCTTGTGCTTGTTCCTTTATCAAAAATCAGTTGAGTATATTTATTATTTATGTTATGACTAGATTTATGACTATATTAGTTTTCTATTCCCTCCTATTGATCTATTTGCCTATTATGTTACCAATATCACATTGTCTTGATTACTGTAGCTTTATAGTAAGTCTTGAAGTCAAGTAAGTGTCAATCTTCCTACTTGGTTTTGTTCATCAATATTGTATCAGCTATTCTGGGTCTTTTCACTTTCCATATAAACTTCAGAATAATGTTGTCAATATCCACAAAAGAACTTGCTGAGATTTTTATCGTGATTATTGTGATCGCTTTGAATCTATAGATCATTTTGGGAAGAACAGACATCTTTATAATATTGAACATGGAAAATCTCTCCATTTATTTAGTTCTTCCTTGATGAGTCTGTTTTTAATGACTGATCTTTCTTCTGGTTACGGAATGCCTTTACCTTCTTTTTGACTTATCTGGTAATAGCTCGACTTTATGAATATTACATTGCTGAGTGTCTAGAATTAAAGAGCCCTGGGCTTTTTTTTCTGTTAGGCAGTTAGATTACTTGTTGATCCATATGATCCCTTCGTGGTGTGATTTAAGATTTTTTTTTTAAGGTGGATCTAGAGCTAGAGTAGCTTTCACACCAGGATAGTTCTGCCTTCCTCCTACAATATGAAATTTTTGGAATTCACTCATTGCTCTGGGACATCACAAAGGACTTTCTATTCTGGATGGTTGAAGCTTGAACACCTCTTGACTCTCTGTGAGATTTGAGTCTGGTTCACCTTAATACTCTGCGATCCTTACTTGTTCAGCTCTGTGGTTTCACCTTATAGAAGCGTAGCTTATTACTTAGCAATTACTCAAGAGTAGTTTGCAAACTACTAGATTACTTAGCAATCTACCCTATGTAGATTTCTAGAGCTTATTTTTTACATTGTTCTTTTTCAGAGTTCTACCTACACTTCCATAGGACTCAGCCTCCTTGAATTTTGATCTCTGTGTCCTCCATTCAGCAAGTTCTTCAGGCCCTGTTCATTCACTCTTCCCTGCAGTATGGCTCAAAATTGTCTGTAAGCATTTATCCAGGGAAATTGTAGTACACATTTCACTTATTTCCCTTCTCTCAGGCATTATATTCCAGCATTTCCTAGTGCCCAAGGTATGAATGAAGTCAGTTATATTTTGCCCAGTTTTATAGTTGTTTGTGGTGGGTTTTGACACTCTATTACAGCCAGAAATGAAAGGAATCCCTTTATACCCCATATGTATTTTAAATTTTGATGACGTATACTTTGGTTGAGTATGTTCACAAGATAGTTTGAATTTTCAACTTTCTGTATCTCATATAAAACACCGAATTTTGTATTTATGTCATGCCAAGTAGCTAATAAATCATAGTCTTTCTCTTCCAAAGCCACACAGAAATTCCAGTTAGAAGAGAATAAAGGGAACATTTAAGTTAATTCTTGTGTGATATCTGGATGACCTTCTTAAGAATTGTTCTGTCTTATTAGGAATTTATATTTCAACATCTGTAATGGTGTAGAATTCCATTTCCCCAAAAGAATTTTATCTCATGGTGAAACAGCTCTGTTACAAAATGCCTTCTTAAGTGAGCCTAACTTCTTTCATTTTGTACTTTCTAGTATCTGACCTTTTTGCCAGACACTGGAATAATCTGGAATATAATTTTTTTAATCATTCATATCCTGCTTGCTTCCAAATCGTATTTGAAGCAGTCTATTCAGAAGACACGTGTGGTAGATATTTGATGCATAAGAATAGCTCTCAGGTCCCTTAGGCATACTCTAGTCCAAATTAAGCATTCCTGGTCCCTCAATTATTTCTCACATGAATAGGCCATAGGGCCCTTATAAAAGACACTGTAGAGTAGAATGGTGTTTGCCAAAGGCTGGGGGCGGGGCGGAGAAGAAACAGAGTTTTTGTTCAGTGAGTATAAAGTTTTGCAAGATAAAAAAGGTAAAGAGAGCTATTGCTCAACTGTACGGTGCACTTAAAAATGGTTAAGATGATAAATATGTTATGTGTTTTTACCAAAATAAAAAAATGACAATGGATCCATGTAATAAAGGCAGTTGAAGAAATAAGGAAAAATGGAGATCTCTTCCAAAGCTCATGGCAATGTTTTCATTCTGTAGGCAGCAATGGCAGAACTTCTTACCAATGGACATTGTTAAATTTTATTTTAGAGCTCTGGTGAGTGGGAGACAGGAAAGAAAACAGAGTTAGGACCATGGCAGGGGCACCAAAAATAAGGCAATCAGTTAAGGCAGCTAGGTCTGCAGAACCAAATTTGCAAGCTCTACCATTGCTACTATAGCGACCAGGAATTTAGGGGTTTTCAAATTAGATGAAAATCAACACCTTGACTTGAACTTGGAAGCAGAATGAGAGCCGGTGTAAATTAAAAAGTTAATGTCAGGGTACCAGGCTGGCTCAGTCAGTTAAGCTACTGACTACTGATTTCAGCTTAGGTCATGATCTTGGGGTCCTAAAACTGAGCCCCACGTTGGGCTCTGTGCTCAGTGGGGAGTCTTCTTGTTCCTCTGACTCATGTTCATTCTCTCTCAAATAAATAAATAAAATCTAAATCTTAAAAAATAAAAAAAAATAATAAGTTAATGTTGTGGGCTGGAAATTAGCCAGCTAGCTCTGGAATAAGCTGCACACTAGATTCAGACCAAAGAAAGCCTCTATGTCATCCACAAAGTGTGCTTACCTTTGAGGCTATTACTGCAACAAGCCTAAAGGTCACTGAGTTGGGCCACATGATACTACACACCATGGTTCTGTGGTCATAGGAGAAGATTCTATTGTTCTGCTCATGCAGCATCCGTTTCTCCCTCATCTAGTTAGAGCATCTGATTTTCATCTTGGAAACTCCCAATCTTAGTATATGGGTAATGCTGACCTACTCCAATACTCAGCTAGACAAACAACCTAGGCCTTGTCGATCAGTGAACTTCTTCTTACTGGCCATAGAGATAGATTCAGGGATTGCATGTAATCTAAACAAGCACTATAAGACTCAACTTCTCTGGAATTACTGAAAAAAATATATATACGTTCCTTCATCTGCAGTTACTAAACTAAAAGAAGATAAGGTTCTAGAAGCCATTCGAGAGACACAGTGAAGTAGAACCAAGACATTGGTAGATTCCAGGTGGCACTTCCAGACATTGTGCCTAAATCAATTTGAGCTGGTATTCTGTCATTTACAACAAAAAGTTATCTGAAGGGGCACCTGGGTGGCTCAGTCGTTAAGCGTTCTGCCTTCGGCTCAGGTCATGATCCCAGGGTCCTGGGATGGAGCCCTGCCTCCGGCTCCCTGTTCAGGGGGAAGCCTGCTTCTCTCTTTCACACTCCCCCTGGCTTATGTTCCCTCTCTCGCTGTCTCTCTCCGTCAAATAAATAAATAAAATCTTTAAAAAAAAAAAAATGATCTGAAAATAGTACTACATCAAGTTATTCCATAGATCTTTCTCCTCATTCCCTATGTCTGTAAATCATTCCACAAACTGGTTTGTAAATTCCCAGAGCCATGTTTATTTTCTCTGCTGATATCTTAAAAGAACGGTGAAAGTCATTATTGATGGAAACTATACATTTTTCTCACTGCTTTGGTAATAAAATGCGATTCACTAGAGGGCAGAGTAAGTCAGGTTCTTTTCTTTGAACTCGAGTGCAGTGGACTACGGGACAGGTAGGAAATAGGCAAACCATTTAGGCAGAAGAGTACCTTCAAGAGTACCACCAGCTCCACAGTGCCAACAGATGAGAAATGAGCCTGTGTGCTGGAATAGGTCATTGAGAGGGTGTGCCTGCCGGTTGATCAGCAAGCCAACATTCACTCTGCAACTTCACTTTACTCATTCGTGGGCACTGACTGATAACTTGTAGAAGTGGGGCTTAGCTGCTGGAACTCATCCTCCAACTCACCACTGAGGAGTCAGTCTTTATCCTTGCCCCAATTGAGCCCAACAGGAGTACTGTCTTTTTTCCATTTGCCCTCAAACCTACACTTTGCTACTCCAATGCTTATTTACAAAGCCAGGGCTTGCATTTCCTTTCTCTATTGTTTCCTTTTCTGTTTTATTAGGGGGAAACCATAACAAAAATGATGGAGAAATAATTTAGGGCTTTTCTAGGACAGAGCATGGTGTAGGGTAGTTGTCTTCAAATTTAAGTTTAAAATGGGCCACATTTTACAAAAGAGACACACAAATATATTTCTTCCAAGTTATTGAGATTTCAGCTCATATCTCATCATGAGAATCATTGATAGGAGGTAGAAAGGAAGGGGCACAGGAGTTACCCACTTCAAAATCAATGGCTAGGATTCTCTTGAACTCCTACATGATTTTTTAAAATTTACCTACATTGTTTATTAAAGTTCAATGGTTTTGAAAGATGCATAACTTATGTATTTGCAATTGCAGTATTGGACGGAATAGCTTCTTCTTATTCAACCCTTCCTCCTCTTCCCTAGAATCCCTTGCACCCAGTTTTCATGATTATGAATCAAGCTGCTATCAACATTTGTGTGCAGGTTTTTGTGTGGATGTAAGCTTTCAACTCATTTGGGTAAATACCTAGAAGCCTTATTGTTGGACATATGGTAAGACTATGTTGAGCTTTGTAAAAAACTGACAAACTGTCTTCCAAATGGCTGTACTCTTTTGCATTCCCACCAGCAATGAATGGGAATTCCTGTTGCTTTGCATCTTTACCAGTGTTTGGCATGGTCGGATGTTTTGGAATTTAGGCATTGTAATAGGTATGAAGCCATATCTTATTGCTTGCTTTGCACTTTCCTAATGACATCTGATGTTAAACATCTTTTTCATGTGCTTATTTCCTATTTGTATATATTCTTTGAGGAGAGGTCTCTTCAGGTCTAGGGTCCCTGTTTTTGTGGTCCCGTTCTCTTTGAGTTTTCCTAAGAAGTCTTCCTTAGACAGAGTCTGTATTTGCAGTTCTCTTAGCTGCAATCCCCTATTATTATGCTGCAGCCTTATTGGTATGGGGGTTAGGTGTGGGGAATGGGAGTATTCTACAATCTTTTGTCCCACACTTTTAGTAGATCTGTATTCCTGGGCTGTGACCTCCACTGTGTTGCTTACCATTTTCCCCCTTAGGTAAACAGGAAAGCTAGAGATGTCTGGAGTGGGAGAAAGCCACTGAATCGTAGGTCATTTAAGGTTCTGATAAAGTACTTTCCTCCTGAGAGCCAGCCTTTGTTATGAAGGCTCTGGGTGTTTTCACAAGGATTACTTATCTCCTACTCCTGGCAAAGCCATGAGAGTATCTTTCTTGGTTCTTAGCCATGAGAACCTGGTGTATGTCCTGGAGATCAAACTCACAAAACTTTGGGGGCCCCCAAAACTCAGCACCCCAGGAGTCTCTCATTCTTAAGGGAATTCACACTCATCCTCAAAGATTCATCAAAATTACCATTAAAATGCTCCTACGACGTTATGGCTTTTGCAGATTCTGCTCCAAGCAAGCATGTCTCAGCTATAACTCTTAGGGTTCATCTGTCTTGTCAGGTTTGGGGGTGGCAGTTTGCCTGTGACTTCAGTTCTCTGATGGGTCAAAGAAAAGCCTCCCCCCCTTTTTTTTTCCCCCAATTTGTTCAGTTTTCTCTTGTAAGGATGGTGGTGACGACTTCCAACCTCTTCACAGGTCTAAGCTAAAACCAAATGTCTCAATTTCATTTACTTCATTCTTAGAAAAGCCATTTGATGCAGTTTTCCCTGTTCCTATTTCCCTTTGAGGGAAAAGAGTTGTGACTAGGGCAGCTGGTAGGCCTGTATTCAATTAAGAGCAGTACCCACACTCGGGTTTCAGGGTTCTAGCCCAGTGTTCTTTGTAACACACATTCATCTTCCTCAATACCTCTTGCAAAACAGGCTAATGATTCATTTGTTCCCTCTACAAATATTGCATACCTAGTGTCCACCACTGTTCTTGATATTGTTCATAGCAGTGAACAAAGCAGACAAGGATCTCTGCAATGGGGCTCACATTCTAATGAAGGAGATAGATGATGGAATTTATTTATCTTATTTTTGTTTTTATTGGTGTTTTTATTTTATTGGCTTAGAAAGGATTTTAGGAAAGTTTATAGATTATTTGGTATCCTTCTAATGGAAAACTGGGTTTTAGGTAGTGGAGCCACTGGATATTATATGATTCTAAAGGAGTCTGAGCCTTTGATTGACCTTCAGTGTAGGAGGGTCAGACTATAAGGTACACCCCAGTGATCCACCTTCTGGTATTTATGTCTTTAGGTAAACCCCTCCTCTTGAGTGTGACTGGGATCTGTAACAAGATGGCAGAATGTCACTTCCATGACTACTTTATGTTATATAAATCTCTGTCTGGCTAGCAGACTTGCTCTGAAGACTCTGCCTGATAAGCAGCCATACTGTTGAAACCCACAGAGAAAAGAACTGTAGTCAGTCTGTAGGAACTATAGGTGGCTTCTAGGAACTGAGGGAGGACAGACTCTAGCTGAGAGCCAGCAAGAAACCAAGGTCCTCAGTTTCACGACTTCAGGAAAAGAATTCTGCCAACAATCTCAATGAGCTTGAAAATGGCTTCTTCCCCAGTTGATATTCCACATGATAAATTTGCTCTGGCCAACTCCTTGACTGCAGCCTGGTGCGACATTAAACAGTGTCTTTTAGTTTAAGCCATACCTAGGTTCCTGACTCATAGAAACTGTAAGAGTAATTTATGTTAGAAGCTGTCTTCACATCTTACTGGTTCACTCATTAATTGATGAGTTAAATGAAATATTTGATATTTGTTAATTTGATGTTGTACTACTCCAGACTCTTCAAAGAAACAGAACCAATAGGATACACAGACACACATGCATGCATACCCACACACAGAATGAAAGACAGAGAGACAGAGAGAGAGATTATAAGGAATTGACTCATAGTTACAGAAGCTGGTATATCCCAACCTGACAGTGTGGGCCACCAGGAGAGCTGGTGGTACAGTTCTAGTGTGAAGGCCAGCAACCTGGAGATCTAGAACTGATGGCTCAGTTCCAGTCTAAAAGAAGGCAGCTTCTTTTTATGCTATTCAAACCTTCAACTGATTGGATGAGGCCCGCCCACACCATGGAAGGAAATCTGCTAATTTGAAGTTCACCAATTTAAATGCTAATCTCTCCAGAAACACCTTCCAAGTTAACACATTAAAATTAACCATCACAGATGTTTACATGAAACTCAAATATTTTAAAATAAATTATCTTTTAACAAGAAGGATAAGAAGTGCCAGCAGTAGTGAAGTATTGAAATTTTAGGAAACCCCATTGAGATTTAAGTGAGGTAAGTCCTGCAGAAAATTAGGGGAAGAACATTGTAAAAATAGCTACCAGTGAGAGCAGAGGGCTAGTGTAGGAGTTTACTTCTCAAGGAACGAGGACTAGGCCAGTGTGGCTGGAGCAGCAAGAACACAGAAAAGGGGAGAGGGATCTGAGGTCAGAGTGACAATGCAGAGTCAGATCACAGACCATTGAAAGGACATGAGATTTTGATCTCAGTGAAATAGCAAGCCATTCCATGGTAGGAGTAGAAAAATAATTTAAGTTAATTTTATAATATGCTTTTGTTGATATTATTTCAATGAAAATATCCCTAAATGGCAGAAAGGTAGGCAATATTTCGACATGTCTCAAATGCCATTTGAACTGAAGTTCAAGGTATTTAAGTGAACAATTAAAGGTCACAAAGCTAGCAAGTGATAGCCAGATTTGATTCTCTCTTCTCTCTCATAATACGCTGATACCCAGGTCATTCTTCACCTTCTAATAACCTGCAGGGCCTCTAGGTCATTATTTGGTGATTTGGCGTAATGATTATTAGATCCATAATTTAGAATTCTCAGGAAGAAGAATCAAATTAGTCCAAATTTGAAAGGATCCAAATCCTCTTATCTTTTTTGTGAGCTCAGGACTAGGATTTGTGTGCAGTATGGAAACCATTCCTACCTTCTATTAATGTTCTTTGCTTTAAAATGTCAGCTTGTTCATTTTCCCAGATTTCAATCTACTTAGTGATATAAAGAAACATATTTTTCCCCTTTCCTCTAGTCAGGAGGGTAAGAAATATTTCCCTGGATGATGCTATTACAATATTCAACAGCAGCTCCCTGGAGAGAAAGGATAATTCAAAATCTTAAATAAGATATTCAATTTGAGATTAGTTAAGTGGTTATTTGGCTGAAAGGGATTTGACAAACAAGAAGCACTTCTATATCTTCAGGTAAAGGAAATATTCAGTTGGATTTAATTAGCAGTGGGATTTTTCTGGCACCTCTCCATTATGAACCTTCAAGCATTGAAAGGATAATTAAAATTTCTGCAGGTTAATAATCACGATAATGTTTTATTTAAAAAATGAGGATTCTAAGCTCAAGTGCAAAACACTGGTGTGTGATTCCCAAGGGTATTTCCTCTGAGATCATAGTTATTATACAGACCGTAGTCGTGCATTTTATTAACAAATGTGGTCTTGATCAATTTGCTTTAAACTCACACAGCTTTCAAGTCCTGTAATTTTAGGCTTGGGAGAACATGCATAATGAATAAATGTTGGCACGAGTTTCTTCAAATTCTCCATTGAGCACATTATCCTCTGACACAGAAGAAACACTTATAGTTTAGAAGAGCATCCTTGCCTTTGTATCATTTTTGTTGGGATTCCTTTGTGGAGAGGTGGTGGCTCAGGACCAAGAATGCCATTGACCAAAATCACAATGATGGTGAGAAATATGAGTATTCTGGCAGAAAGAGGTAGTGGGTAGCTAGTCTTTCACTATAGAATCTCACTTTACGTAGTCTGAGTGTGGGAGGACATGCTTCTCCTCCCTTCTCTGTCCCTTTATCCCTCACTGGTTCTTATCCCTGGTTGGGGAGAAGGCTATAAACATGACATATTAATAATCTACTGCAAGATGACAGGTACTAGAAAGTCCTTCTTTCTTCCCTTTCTCCTCCTCCTTCCCTTCCCCCTCGTCCTCCTCCTCCTTCTTCTTCTTGACTTCATCCATGAAGAATGCAAGTGTTCAAGGCAAAAGGTTCATCATGGAGAAATGTAGCTGTTGTGAGGTGAAGTCAGCCCTAGGGGAGGAGTGATGGAAAGGAAGGAGGAGGAGACACTAAGGGAAAGTGAGCTGCAGGTGGATATGTGACACCAACAGAACACAGAGAGTGCAGGGGAAAAAACAAATTATTTCCTCTGTCCTCCCTCTGGATATTGTGAAGAGTACTGGAGGCTTTCTGAGAGTATGCCATGCCTTTCCACGGTTAGAAGCATAAGTGTAAGTTACCATATCTATTTCCAAAAAGTTCAAAAGAATGTCTTTATATACCCATTCATCTTTTTAGTTCTCTCCAATGATATACTGCAACCAGCTCATACAGACTCATGAGAATCATCTGTCAAATTTTCAGGTATTTTGTAAGTCAACTGTTAAACTATTGATAGCTTGTAATTGTCTAGGATGGAAGTATTGACACCACGAAATCTGGCAAATGCTACAAATCAGGGCCTGCCCCCACCCACCCAGAGAGCCAGATGAAACCTTTTTCAGCACACCGCTGAAGCCTTGCACTCACTAGTCAACACCATAGCGTGTGTGTTTTGCCTCCCTTTCCATCCTGCTTATAACCCTCCCTTAGATGTCACAGAGGACATAACTTCCAAGTAGTGTCCCACACAGTCCTCATCCCTCCTGACTTCTCAGCATTTGAGAGTGTAAGTTGATTCCACTTACCTTTCCTCTCACAACACTGTTGTCACTTTGGTCCAATGTATTCCGAACTCTTCTTGGACAGTTTCAACAGCTTGCTTTCTTCCTTCCTTCCTTTAAATGTAACTATTTCTCATGAGTCTGAACTTAGCCTTCTTTACTTTCTTCCTTGGTCAACTCATTCATTGCCTGGTTTATGTTACTGCTCAATGCAGACAATGGCCACATCCACCCCTATTTCCCAGGCTCACTGATCAGTTCCAGGTTAGTATTTCAATAGCCTGCTAGTGTTTGCACATGGAAGGCCCACTGGTAACACAGACTCAGCCTTTCCAAAAGCAAGCACATTATCTCTCATCTTTCCTCTGTTCATTCTTAGACTTTCTTATTTATCCAATGACATCATCATTGAAGCAGTCCAGTCTACCACTTCTGATGATCACATGTCATTTATAAATTAAAAAATATTTGATTACCTTTCATTCTTCCTTCCTGCTTATGAAATTTACTGCATGTCTTCCTGAAATCTTCTTTCAAAATGTATCTCACATGTGTTGCCTCTAACATTTCTCTTATCACCACATCGTGTTAGCTGGATATGCTTGTTTGGTCCCTTTCACCACTATACTAGCCTTCTGATTTGTTTTTCTGTCCCAGATACCTGTTGGGATGGGAGGCATCAGTTGTAAGGTAGAAAATATCTAGAATGTTCTGATGCTAAACTACCTATATTAGTTTTAATGTGTGTCCTTAAATTCTTTGCTATCTCTCTTTTCAAGAGATGGAGCCTAATTACCCTCCCCTTGAGTGTAGGCTGGACAGAGTGACCCACTTCTATTGAATGGACTAGAGCAGAAGTTCTAGTGTGTGACTTCAGAGACTAGGTCATTAGAAGTTCCAGGCTTCCTCCTCACTCGCTTTCTCCTGGATCATCCACACTGAGGGAAGTCAGCCCCTATGTCATGTAGACCAGACATTTGGTAAGCCTTGTAGAGATGTCCATGTGATGAAAATCTAAGGATTCCTGTGAGAGCCACGAGACTGACCTATCTGTGTATCTTCCAGCCCACTTAAGTCCTCACATGATTGTAGTCCTGGCCAATAGCTTGACTGCCATCTCATGAGGAACCCTGAGTCAGAACTCCATGGCTACCTCACTCCTGGATTCTTGCCCCTTGGGGATTGTGAGATAATAAATGTTTGCCATTTTTAACTGGTAAATTTGGGGGTAATGTCTTATGCAGCAGTAGATACCTAAGAGACCTTCTATCTTCCACCCTGCTCCAAAGCAAACATTAAAAGTAAATTCTGACTATGCCATTTCATTGCTGAAAAATTTCAAAGGCTTTGGACATGAACTTTCTACTAGACACAAGTTTGTCTTTTTAGTATGGTATTCAAGGCCCTTTATAATATATCACCAACCCATCCCTTAAGCTTCATATCCCAGAAAACTCACTATTGGGAGTCCATGTTTCAGCCTATTTGGAAGATTATCAATTCTCTGTATAACAGCCTCTGTATATCTTATCCCATTCCTATTCCTACAGAGGAATGTAATGGCTTTGTTATGATGATCACAGAGACTTTTAGCGTCACTATCTTTTCAAATCTTCCTCTTTGGGAAAATCTAGATATTATTGTTTCTCTTAAGTACACCAGAAGGATAGAACTTTGAAGGAAGATAGGGTTAGAATATACGTCAGGCTATCTGTCCTTTTGCAGTTGAAGACACTGGAATCACTCTGTTTTAATTGGTCAGGAGTATGACTCTGTCCTCTTCCTCTGCTCTTATCCTTTCCTAGCTATGGCTTTGGTCCAGTTCTCTAGAGCTGCTGGTTTTTGGAGTATCCTTTCTAACTACCCACTGCCTTAGTTCCTGCTTGATCATGACACTTTGCTCGAACCTCCCAAATATTAGATTGCTCTATTCTCAGTTGGACAGTAGGAATGACTATCTTTTGTTTTCTTCAATAGTTAATTTCTAATTCTATGGCTCTTCTACTTAGACATAATTAAATTCAATTTAGAAGCTTAGTTTTGTAGAAAGTAAAATACCCAACAGACACTCCCTCTTTCTCAGAGGGTCTCCCGGCCACCTTCGCCCTGCCTGGAGGTTCAAGAAACAATAGAAAGAAAAGTGGTGAGTGTCCCCTCCACCTTTCCAATGCTTCTCACCATAAATGGAGTGATGATGAAGTTGATGATGATGATTGCATGCACCATCTGTCTAGAAACATTTCTCTCTACTCCCTTTCTTCCCTTCTCTTTTTCCTTGTTCCTGCTTTCAGTTTTTTTAATCTTTATTCTCTGTCTTTTCCTTCTTTCTTGCTTAAGTGCCGTTCTTCATGCTTTCATCCCGTAGAGCTTGTGAAAAAAAAGTTAATATTTTTAAATTTAGTGAAAATAATACGACAGTAGTTCAGCCCTGTGGATCAGCAGCTGCTGTTGCAAGGGCTGATTTACTTCTCCTGCCTCATGCCTTTGGGTTCACAAAGGGGAGATCTCCAGTCCTGACATGCACTGCCCCTCGAGCCATCTTAATTTAGTCCTATGAATGCACTAAGGCCTATTTTTACTCAACTCTCTCCTGAGAAGAGAGTTGTCAGGTGAGCCAGCCATCTACCCATATCCTTAAAGTGGGCAGTGACTTGTCAATACTTCTCACCTCCTGAAGTACCAGACTCCGCTAATTTTATATCTTGAAGAGAAAAAAAAAGGTTATATTTGCTTCTTACACTGTTACATATTTGTTGATATTTCTTACACAATAACCAGCTTTCCTGTATGAAGACAATTCCTAGAAAGGGACATGAGAAATTGGAAGATCTTCTACAAGAGAACACTGAGGCTCAGAGAAATAAGTGGCTTGACCAAGGAGACCAAGAAGAAAGGAAAATCAAAGGGACAAATTACAGTTTATCTAATTGCCACACCAGTTCAGAGTCCAGGGCATGTGATGAGTAATTCATTTTAAGTGTCAATTTGGCCCTTGTGCCCAACTGTTTGGTCAAAACCAGTGCCAATTGCACTGTGAAAGTTATTTTTTAGACATAATTAATATTGAAATCAGTAGACTCTGAGTAAAGCAGATTATTCTCTATAATGAGGATGGGCCTCATCCAATCAGTTGAAAGCACTAAGAGAAAAGACTGAGCTTCCCAGAGGAGAAAGAAATTCTGCCTCCAGATTGCCTTATGAGTCAAGACTGTAACATCAACTCGCCAGAATCTCCAGCCTTCTGGTATGTCTTGCAAGTATCAGACCTGCCAGCCCCAACAATCGCACGAGCCAATTTAAAATCTCTCTCTCCATGTACATATCTCATTGGTTCTGTTTCTCTGGAGAACTCTGATTAATATATGACAATACTGCATTGAAGCTGTGCTTCTCATCCATGACCTGAAATAACCAGATACAGGAACATTTGGAGCATTGTGTTGCTGCCAGTACCGCTTACTATTACTAGAATTCCTGGCCAGCATTTATTGAGTTCTTACTACACACCAGACTGTGCACTAAATATTTTCCATAGATTATGTTTTTAAATCATACATGACTCATTTGAAGTTGCTATATACCTTAGTTATATGCCTTATTTTGTACAATTGGATTTAAAGAGAAAATAAAGGAAAAGAAATGAGAGTAGAGGAAAGGCAAGAAATGAAGTGAACCACTTGCCCACACCAGAGTCAGGAAGGGGAAGATCCAGAACAGAGTTCTAGATTAACCCCAAATTCACCCTGATACCAGTACACTTAATTTAGGGCCAGGAAAATCCATTAGTAACTTATGAAATGAGGCTCTGATATTAGGGACTCCAAGCACACGGGTAGAAATCCAGCTTAGTAATCTTATTTACCAGCATTACTAGGCAATTTCTAAGTAGCTGGCCGTGGTGAAAATGGGTTACACCTGAACTGAAAAAGTAAGGATGAACAGTCTTTACCAAAAGACAATCCATAACTCAAACCTCCAGATTTGCTGGTTTCTTTAGAATAATCAAAGTATAGGAGGTTCACACCCTATTTAGTTTATTTATGTGGCAACTTTGGGGCATTGGGATTTTTACGTAAGTCAGGTATTCTTATTTTCATTTTAAAATAACTGAACCATGTCACTGTAAACGCTAAAATGTATTTTTAATAATTGTCCCTGGATTTTTCTAAAATATACTATATTTGGCACCCCCTTCCTCCGTAGCGAGATCCTGAATAATACAAATGCATCTTTCTGATGTAGATTACCAATATGACTATACAATACCAATATGAGATACCTTCCAGAACTAAGTAATGATGCATTTAGGATATTTTCCTCTGAGCTAAAGAGCCCTGGATGTCTAGGATTTTATATTTTTGTCTACTTCTTATGTTTCAATTTCCTTATATTATCTGCTGGAACTGCTCACCACTGCTGTCAGTGGGTCCTTACTGCCTCTTGTATGCAATGTATCTAAATCTGAAATCAGTATCTTTGCCAAGATCCTCTTTTGCAAATAGCATCATTATTCTCCAAGCTCCAAATCTGGCATTACTATTTAACTCCTCTTTCTCTCTTATTTCTCATGTTTGGCATATTGCCAAATCCTACTGGGTCGACTTCCTCCTATTAATACATATCATTCTGAGGCAAGCATAAACGTTCCCTCCCTTCTCCTCATCCACCTGTGTAAAACGGACCATTCGGAAAGCAGAATCAAGTGCACGAAGAGAGATCTGGCCAGAGACAGGATTTAAGCGGCAATCTAAGTTGACTTCCACAATCGAGAGCCCTGGGTGATGGGTACGAGCCAGAAGGGAGACTGCAGAGAGAGTTACCAGGGTTTGGTTTCTTGCTGTGAGACACGCCAAAGCAATCAGGAGAAGGAGAAAATTGGGACATGTCAAAGTGCTTTTGAAAATCGTTGTTAGGGTTATGAATCATTTCCCCAATAATGGTCCTTGAAAGATGCAAGCAAAGGTTAGAATTGCTTTTTAAAAAATTGCTAGTTGATAACGAGGCTGCTGCTTTGGAAGCTACACGCCTTAGAGGCTGTCTTGTGGTTCAGTAGCCAGATTGTTGCAGAAATGAATGGATATACAAATGCTCTATTTTTCATGGATTGGGGGCCATGTCACACCCTCAAAGCCCGGGTTTGAGGGCAGTCCTCTTTCTCACCTCTCTTGGACCCTCTTCTCTTCATTCTGAGCTTCTTGGTTGCATTCTGCATAAATGAGGATGGAAGAAGGTATCACTGAGAAAGAACGGAAATTAGCAATGTGGGATCAGAAAGAGGGTTTAATCTGGGTGCCTGAGTCTTTGCTCTGTGGATAGCTTGCTATGTGTCCTTGAGAAAACAGCTGGATCTCGAGCAAATGAGGTGATTGGTCAAGTTGATAGTCTAACATCAAGCATAGCACTTAATCCAGTGCTTCAGAAATACTTAGAGAATGATTTTTTTTTTTAATTTCCCTTCCAGGTCTAGAATTCTGAGTCTATAATTCTAGCAAAGCAGTTTTGGCAGACTTGACTCTTAATAGAGATATCCTCTGAGTGCTGAAAATTTTGAACTCAGGCTGTTTTCTGCCTCTGCTTTCCATGAGTGGATGGACGGCAGTCTCATTTGTAAGACCTCTGAAATGATGCAGAGTGGGCCACTGCAATATGCTTAATAAACCATCGTGGCCTTGCTTTTGTTTTGTTCCTAAAAACTGCCTACCACACATTCTACCAAAAAGAGTGCATCTGCATCTACAGAATAAACAATGTGTTTACTAAAGAGCTTACCCTGAAGAAGAGTTGAAGGTGAGTTGGTTACATATTCACTGGCTTTATTTGTTGTCCCCTAAAACTATACAGAGGTAGACCTCAGATCAGTGCTGATGGCAAAGAGAGACAAATGGCATGGAGAACATGTTGGGAAAGGAAGTGCAGACAAAATCTATTTGAGCCTGATAACAAATGGGCAATTAATTACTCTGACTTGGCTCTTTCTTCATGTCACTTTTTGGGAGACTGTGAAAGAAGCCCAGACATGACTAGAGAATTGATTCCCAAAGGGTTTGGAGAAAGCGGAATCCACTTTGTCCTAGAACCAAGGCTACCAGGATTGAAGAATATAGTAGAAGTCTCCGGCTCACTTCTTCAGTCTGGGAGAAATTGTGATGCGTCTAGCCGTGGGTCCAGTGTGCTTGGCATTGGCTTTTAATGCCTGTTTGTACTGCATCCCCACTAGTCTCTTGTCTCTACCACATGGCTCAGGCCTAGGTATCTGCCTTTGCCTCAGCTTTCTGCTTAGACTCCAGCTCCCTGTCCTGTCCTGCTAACAGCCCACTTGAAATGGAACCCAGATGCCCTGCTTTGTTCCCGCCACCCCGTCCTTCAGGGTCAGACCTCGCCGACCTCCCAACCCCAGGTGCTTCAGTAGCGTCTCACTCATAATAGACCGATGCTGACGGCTGAGGAGATGCAGGGGCGTCCTGGATCAGGGCCACCAGCCTGCCTTATTGAAGAATCACTGACTGGAATCTTCAGTACGTGTTTCACCAATGCGATTGTGCCTAACACAACCTAAAATTTCCATGCCACTTTGGGTACTGCATTCAAGAAACGGCCATTTCGCTGGGTCACGCCTGTCTTACCACAGTCTTGCTCTCTATGTCCTTCCCACTTACCTCTCATGATGACTCAGCAGGACATCCCCAACCAGCCAGTTTTGTCCTATTGACAGCAATACTGTAGATTCCCATTAGTTTAAAAAACAAAAACAAAACCATGTTTGGTCAAATGTGCTCGTATTATATAATAGAGCCACAAGGCTTCATTGTGAGTTATCACAAGAAACTTCGTACTCCATGGGGGAAGGTCTTGCCCTGCAGGGAGGCTGCAGACGCATGAGGATCAGGGTAAGGAGTCCAGTCGCCAGTGAGCTAAGCCGTGTCTGCGTCTATGGTGTACTCTGGGTGATGTGTGAGCTCCTGGGTTTCAGATTTCTTAGTGTTGGTATTTGGAAAACACTTCCTTTATATCCACTTGTTTGCTGAAGTTAGAAGCAAATATCACTTCTTTCCTCCGGGAGAGCTTAGACGGCCTATCCTCCCCGTGTATCACATCAAGTAAGGTCAAAAGGAGTCAGTCTTCATTTGTGTAACTCAGTAGCAAGGGCTGAGACGAGATTTGATGTGTGCTTTTGAAAGAATGATAACTCTTTTCCTTGTGTAAACTCTTTCCCACAACTACATTTGGAGCAGGGAACTGAGTAAACGTACAATTTCTCATTTTAAGCTTTCTCCTCTTTGTGGCTTATCTGTAGAAGGATTAGAGGAGAGGGCAGGTAGAGTGGAAGGAACAGGCATGTCCTTCAGGAGTCCTGGGTTGAAATTCTGACTTTACTACTTGATGGGCTATGTGACCTTGGACATGAAACTTGAAACTTTCCAGACACAGGTTTCTGCATTATTAAATGAACGTATTACCTTAAAGCATCTGCATGTTTTAAATCCTTTATTCCTTATAACACAGCCTAACCTCTTTCTTTTCTCCTTTTATATCTTATTGCCCCCTCGTTACATAAAAAAAATGCCACATCCACCTGTTCCATAGCCCCGACACACTTGTATGTATTGCATGAAATTAAGAGGCTAACAAGAAGAAATAATGCATATAGCACATTTGGAAATACATCTAGAAATTGGGAATGATATACTAGGCAGACCAAGAACTGATTTATTTGTCTGCCGTATTAAAAACAAACAAACCAACCAACCAGTAATAGCTTCCTGCCCTGAGAGGATTTTCTGGGAGCATTTTCAGATTATCTCTTTGGGAAAAATCTCATGTAAATGACTTCCCTTGTTCTTTCTAGTCTAGCAATCCACCCCCGCCCCCCAAATAAAATGCACATGTGCGAGAGAGATCCATTTGCCAACTTATGGCCACCCGCCCTCCCTGGATACCCGGAGATTTAATTCCATAAATCGACCATCTATCCAATCCCAACCAGGGGAAAAGCTCTGCAGACTAGAAGGCAGAACTTGAATGTTTTCGGGGCATTCTTCCAGATAGCAGCCTGGCCAGGCAGGTCCCTGAGGATGACTGTGTCTGCTTTGTTTTGAGCCATCTGAAATGCAGCACAGGGCGGGGATCAGAAAACAGTCCTCACTGTATCGAGTAGCTTTCTTTTTTTTAATCCAGTGCATGAGAGGCTTTGATTTAGAGCAGATCCAGGAGCATTTCTAAGCTGCCCAAGCCCCAGGCCTGTCTGGTTTTTGAGTCTCGACTCACTCTTTGGGTCAGCCCAGACCACCAATTACCCAGCTCCCTAGTAACCACAGCGATGAGTCTAAAACATTGCTCATCTTGTAGCAAGCACCGCACAGAAAGAAAAGTGAACGTTTCGATGTCATACAGACCTGCTACCCTGTCTGTGATCACAAGTGAGTCATTTCACTTTTCTGAGCCCTCATTTCACCAAATGTGGAAGAAGAAAACAATTCTTACTTCGGGAACTTGTGTAGATTAAATGAGACAATGACTATACAGCGCATCGCATAATGACATGCAAATAATGTTACAAAATAGTAGCTGCTTTGTAATTGTCATTAATATGTTTTCCATTCACAACTTCTTCATTCTATACTTTCACCTCATTCACATCTTTTGTTTCCAAGTAACTCTGAACTCCTGGCTTAGGAATTAAAATCGTGATAGCTTTTGGCTCTTCGGACTTCATATATATTCATACCAGTGCCTGAACCTAGATGTTACACTAGGAATTTGGTTTGCTTATACTTCTGGCTGTCAGTGTTGCCTCTGTGCCCAGCCTTGGCCAATGAGAACATCCTGCCCAGTTATTTAGTGAACACTTGGCTAAGCCAGTCCCCGCCATTTGCCATGTGTGCGTGTGTGCGTGTGTGTGTGTGTGTGTGAAGTATTATATGCTGATGCTACTAGGAGGTACGGTTGGTACCTTCCTGTGGCCAGAAGGTGGTGGGGAGAGTGAACAGCTGCTGGTACAACAGTTAATACTACTACAGAAATTAAGTCAGGCTATTTTCCATAAGCTTCCATTTTTTTTTTTTCCCTCTAGAAGTAACTCTTCTGTCTACACACAACCTCTCCAGTGCAGTTTGGGTGCCGACCACAAGTACCTAACTTCAGAGAGCACTGGCTTGCAATACTCAACACGCAATCTAAGAATCTAAATCTAGCACATTTCTGCATGTGTATGGCCCATAGCTCATTACAGATATCATCATGAAATCTCCCTGCCAATGGAAGCATGAATAGAGCTCGCAGGTGCAGAAAAAGGATGCAATAAACAGTATTTATAAACTAATTAGGGTTAAATATATATCCATGTAATAAAATAGAATGCTTCCACAAAAACTTTTTCTAAAGAATACTTAATGGCATGAGAGCATTTTCCTTAATGTTAGAAGGATGTAGAATTTAAGACTTTACATAGTATGAAAACAATTTGTACAGAAAATATATAGGCACAGACTGAGAAACTGAAATATAGAAACACTGCTTATTTCTTTTTTTTTAAATATATGTATTTATTTATTTTGGAGAGAGGGAGAGAGCACACACGAGAAAGAGTGCAAGCATGAGTGGGAGGGGCAGAGGGAGAAGGAGAGAGAATCTCAAGTAGACTCCATGCTGGGCATAGAGCCCAATTTGGGGGTTGATCTCATGATCCTGAGATTATGACCTGAGCTGAAACTAAGATTTGGACTTAGGGACAATCCTGAGTAAGATATTTCAATGTATGCATGAACAGATATCTGGATGCTTAACCAACTGCACTACCCAGACAGCCCAACACTGCTTATTTCTAACTCATAATATTCCAGGTTTTGAAAATTCTCTTCTTTTTGCACATTTTCTAAATTTTCTAAAATGATTCTATATTACTTATATGATTAGAAAAAATGTAATTTTATTTTTTTTTAGATTTTTTTTTTATTTATTCATTTGACAGAGAGAGAGAGAGAGAGCGATCACAAGTAAGCAGAGAGGCAGGCAGAGAGGGAGGGGGAAGCAGGCTCCCTGCTGAGCAGAGAGCCCGACTCAGGGCTCGATCCCAGGACCCTGAGATCATGACCCGAGCCGAAGGCAGAGGCTTTAACCCACTGAGCCACCCAGGCACCCCGAAAAAACGTAATTTTAGCAAAAATTACAAAAATAGACTATGAAGGTAATCTAAAATATCATATTTGGTTAATTTACTACGTAATTACTTATTATGAGTAATAACATACTATGTAAAGTTGATAGAAAAGTTCAGAATTGTTCATTTAAATGCCTTTAAGAAGTTAAAAATAGTTTCTATACATAAAAAAGATAAATTTCATTTCATTTTTCAATTTAAATTCATATTGAGATGAAAACACTGTTTTGCTACTGTGGTACCTGTAGTTTAATTCATGAAGTTTCAGATGTTTAAAATTTTTAAACAGTTTAACTTACCAACCATGTGTGTATATAGGTATAAACACGCACAGACACACACACACACACACACACCCCTCCACCATCTACCAGCTACCTCCACTTGCCTCATGTGACTCAAGCCATACCATCCATTTGGTGTTACAACTCTGTCGAATTTCATGTAACTCTCCTTCTTTACAATAACTCACTTCACAATGCTCACATGCTACAAGTACTCTAATACCCGCTTTCATAAGCCAACATTGGGTCTTTTTCAAAGTGCTTTACCTGTGTATTTCTTAACCTTTTAACACCACAGAAGTGTGTTACCATTTTTGTTAGATTTTGCTACGGTCTGAATGTTTATGTCTCCTCCCAAACTTTTATGTCCAAAACCTCATGTCCAAAGTGATGGTATTTGGGGGTGGGGCTTTTGGGAGGTGATGACTGCTTTTACAGAAAAGACACCGGAGAGCTCTCTTGCTCTTTCTACCCGGTGAGGACCCAGTGAGGAGATGCCACGTATGAGACAGAAAACTCATCCTCTGAATCTGCTGGCACCTTGATCTTGGACTTCCAAGCCTCCAGAACCATGAGAAATAAATTCCTGTTATTTTTAAGCCACCCAGTCTCTCCTACTGTGTTATAAGAACAGAATGGACGAAGACGTTACTTTTTTTAACATGTCTTTAAGACGTCTTTTTTTAACATGTCACTGACACATTACACATTAAGGTGGCACATAAGAAAGTTAGTGTGTGTTGTGTCCCGGTCCCATTTCTTTTCCTAAGCCTCGTATTTTTATTGTGCTATTCTGCATCATGAGGTGATTTTTTAGGAGCATGTCTGCCACATAACAGAACTGACTGTATATATAGTTGTCTGGGAAAATTCCTGTACGTGACCATTGCGAAAGTTAATTTTACTTTAAACTCAGAAACATTTCTAATTATTGTGCTGAGGTCCAAAATTGTTTGTTTTCTGGTTGAGGTTGATCTGAGAGTGATGTGGAACAAGCTGGGACAATGCATGTGTCTCCAAATGTCTGGCTCCTTTTCAGCTTTCAGATCTCAGAGAAGGCGGGGGCCAACTCCCCCTCTACCATCCCAATTTCCGGTCACTATGCTCTCTGCTGTGTTTTATTTTTACTTATCAAAATTATCTTATGTGTATGATAGCATTCGATCTGTTACACTACATTATATTATTTGTTGTTCCCATTAGAATATATGTCATAAAGGCAGATAGCTTATCTGCCTTGTTCTCAGTTGTATTATCACCATCTAAAGAAGTCTGCAACACACAGAGATTAACACAGATTTGTATTTTGTCAACCGAAGATTCCTTTTCTGATGTGTAACATGAAAACTACAACACCTATTTCCTCGTATATGTCCATCTAGAATTATTTTGGGATTTTTCCCTACTATGAAAGCATCAGCCTCACATGCATTTTCAAAATACTATTTACTTCTAAGAAATAGGTAAACACATAATGATTCAGAAACCAAACTTAGGCCTTGGTTTTTCGTACTATTTTCTAAACTTTTTTTTTTTCCCTAAATTACAACTATTTCACTTAAGTTAATATCCAAGAATAGGCCCTTGAATACAGTGGCTTGAGTGGTCAGAGAGAGGAAGGGCAAGGATGTGTTGGTGCTTGACAGACACCAATTGAACATTTAATCGGAGGTGCTGGCTGGGTTAGGGAGTCAGACAATGGCAACTCAGAGATTGCTGCTCACCACACAAAGCTGAAAAGCCGGGGTTGAGTTTCAGCAAACATTTCTCTAGTGCCCCCTAATGGCAATGTCCAGTGCTAGAGGCTGAAGGAGTGAAATGAGAAATTTAAAAAAAAGATCCTTTCCTACAGGATTGTAGAATTCGGTGAGCAAGGTGTAAAGAGTGGCACATGGGAACAGATTTCTGGTTTAAATAGGTGTTGTTGCATGAAAAAATGTTCATCATTGTTAGCCATCAGGGAAATTCAAATCAAAATCACACTGAGATACCACCTTATACCAGTTAGAATGGCAAAATCCGACAAGGCAAGAAACAACAAATGTTGGAGAGGATGTGGAGGAAGGGGGACCCTCTTCCACTGTTGGTGGGAACGCAAGGTGGTGCAGCCACTTTGGAAAACAGTGTGGAGATTCCTCAAAAAGTTAAAAACAGAGCTACCCTATGACCCAGCAATTGCACTACTAGGTATTTACTTCAAAGACACAGAGGTAGTGAAAAGAAGGGCCATATGCACCCCAATGTTCATAGCAGCAATGTCCACAATAGCCGAACTGTGGAAAGAGTCAAGATGCCCTTCAACAGATGAATGGATAAAGAAGATGTGGTCCATACACACAATGGAATACTACTCAGCCATCAGAAAAGATGAATACCCAACATTTGCATCGACACGGATGGAACTGGAGGGGATTATGCTAAGTGAAATAAGTCAAGCAGAGAAAGACAATTATCATACGGTTTCACTTATTTGTGGAACATAAGGAATAGCATGGAGGACATTAGGAGAAGGAAGGGAAAAACGAAGGGGGGAAATTGGAGGGGGACACAAACCATGAGAGACTATGGACTCTGGGAAACAAACTGAGGGTTTTAGAGGAGAGGGAGGTGGGGGGATGGGTTAGCCCGGTGACGGGTATTAAGGGGGGCACGGATCGCATGGAGCACTGGGCGTTACACGCAAACAATGAATCACGGAACACTACATCGAAATCTAATGAAGTACTGTATGGTGACTAACATAACACAATAAAAAAAAATAGGCGTTGTTGGAAGTGAAACAGGTGAAAGAATGCCGCAGGGAAAGGAGCACCTACTATTTAACTATTTGCCTTCGGACTGGGGGAGAATTTGGATTTGATGTGGGCTGAACCCGAAAGGGAAGCTGTGCCAGTCACCTGCCTGTGTTCTCTCGAGTCCATTCCCCACTCCTCCCTGCTTTCCTTTGTATTTCAGGAAACCGTATTTCCCAGGGTCCAGTGCCCACTGGCTCGTGGATGGGCTTGGCCAGTAGGGAGCTTCCGCTGAAGGTGGGAGGGCCAGAGCAAGGGGAACAGCAAGCTCCCTCTCTCCATCTCCTTTGCTTGGGCAGCATGGCTGGCTACGGCCGTGGCTCCTCTGTGGTTCCAGAAAGCACCAGCCACGTCCTCCACGATTTCAGTGTCCAGCTGGTGGTGCTGGTCCAGGGCTGTGGGAATCCCTGCGTCCTTCCAGCCCAGGGAAGGCAGAGGCTTCCTACTGATGCTCATCTTGGCGTTGTATCACCTCCCCCTACTTGGCGTCTTGGCTCTTCAGTTACTCAAGCAAAACATTCCCTGTGTTAAATCTCCTCTGTTTGAAATCTCCAGGGATGATTTTTGTTTGACTGCCTGCACCCTCAGTGAGACAGGAGATAAACTCCTGAGGGGGACACACAGCAGAGGCTCTGGCCTGGCAAATAACGAAGGGTCAGGTAGAAGATTTAGCCTGTGGGAAAGGAGAGGTTCAAGGCCACCTAAAAACAGGGATTCTCAGACATGCGGAGACAACGCTGTTGAGGCAACGTTATTCTGCACCTGGTGGGTCCTTGGAAGGCTGAGGAAGGTTCTCTATACAAATACAAGGGCAAAATGTCGCCCAAGAAGAGATGTCACCTATGTAGGCAAGCTTCAAGGCTGGAGGATTCTGGATCCGGTCCGTCGAGTTTAAATCAGCCAGATGGGGCTCTCGGGAATGACTCACCCACTCAGAATACCAAAGCTGGAAGTTGTCTTCTTCCTTCAGATTATATGCATGAGAGCACTAAAGCTTTTGTACTGGAAAGTGCTTTGCTCAAGGTCACACAGCTGGCATAGCTGGAAGGAGAACTCCACTCTCCTAATTTCAGGGTCAAAGCCTTTTTTATGTTGTCCCTGGAGTCTTTCCTACACCCCGAGGTTTCAGCTCATTACATCACAGGCACATTTACTCCTTCCATAAGATTCTAAACAAATTTGAATGGGTTGGCCACATATTAGTAATTTCTAATTTTGAACTCAACATAATAAGCATTTTACTCATTCCAAAGTAACCAGTTTGGAGGGTTTTTAAGTAGAATAAGGTAATTTAATAAAGCAACAGACATTAGAGTCAACTAAAATGCAGATCGAATTCAGGAAGTAGAATATATTCTTTTTTGTGAGCCAAAACAAAAAACAAGCGAGCAAGCAAACAAAAATAAACCTCCGAGACTGTGGTATTTGCTATACTCTTACACGATTAACCTTTATAAAATCCTGCAGTTGTATCACTTCTGCATGAAGACTGAACGCCACTGTTCGGTTTGAGATAAAATAAACTCCTTGAGGCCAAGACTTTAGAGACATTATCTGTTTAATAAATATGATTGTAAAAGCAATAAACAAGAGCAAGTATACATTACACTACATAGTATTTAACAAAAAATACATCAAAAAAGTCATTTTAAAATTAGAAGTAGTTCCGATACTATAAGAAAATTTTCTCTCTTTTTTTTTTTAAATTGGCTTCCTATAAAAATAAGTTGGCAAATGAGGGATTTCAATGCTCAGTTGGAATCCTGGAAAACACAGAACAGCTGCCGAATACCCCACTGCTCTCAAAGTTGCTGTTTGGAACTTCTGAAAAAAAGCAAAGCAAACCTCTGCATTTTGGACAGTGAATCCAATTAGGGATAAGGCGAAGGAGAAAATGTTGGTTGGGTAGTTCAGGGTAGAGCGTGCACAGTTTGCCTTCTGGGATTTTTGGAAAATGTTGTAATATCAGGTTTCTAGCTTGCCCTGAATCTTCCCTTCCACATCCATCCCTCCCCACTCACTCCTCTGGCCTGAAGCCCACCAAACTCCTCATTGTGTTTGCACCTGCTGTTAGCGAGTCGGTAGGCACTTGGGTCCCTCCCATTTGTAGGCTCTCATCACTACCTTCTCATTGGGATTGAGCTGGCGTGGCCGAGTGTGGTTGTTCTCAAAGTTCTGTGGACATCAGAATAACTTGAAAAGCTGGTAAAGACAGACTGCTGGGCCGGACCCCCTACAGTTTCTGATTCAGTAGGTCTGCAGTCAGGGGACCCCAAATTTTCATTTCTAGTAAGTCTGAGGGGATGCCGATACTGCTCAGTCCAGGTACCACACTTTGAGAACCACAGCGCTAAATCGTAAGAACAATGAGGTCCCCTCTGAGCGGTACCTTGTCTCACTCATCTCCTGCAAGTGGGAGGGAGCTTTGAGTAGAGGCACCTGAGGATTCTGGAGATGCTGAACAGAGAGCCGGCCATCTGTGATCACTTTCCAAAACACCAGGCATCTCACGTCTACCTCTATTTTTAATTAGGACTTGAATGCCCATTCTTCTTTATTTCTTCTCATGTATTCTTCCATTTATTCCTTCAACAAAGTAATTTTCTTAATACCTACTCTAGGCAAGGCACTGTGCGAGAGACTAAGAGGGTTATTCCCTTTTTCATAATTTTCCAATTAAAATTAATTGAACTGCAACTCTGAGGACTCCCTGCGCTGTTTTGAGTGAGCCTCTTTTGGTTTCCAAACATTTTGTCTTCCAGATTAAACTTCGAAGGCTCCAACTGAAGCGGATCGATGAGGATGTTTCCTATGGGATAGGAAGCCTGGCAGGTTGGGGATCAATTGAGTTCTACAAACATATGGCTGCCTCAGGCATAATCCATTTCCCAGATTCATCCTGGGCATCCTCAACCACAAAAACTTCTGTCTGATTCACTTCTGACTGCAGCTTTGCTACTCTTCCCCTGCCTGAGCTACATAAAGGCAGGGATCAAAGATACAACCCCTATCTTTGGGACACCCCCAGTATCACCAGGACCCTGTTACCAACTGTGACTGGCCTGGGAATTGGCCAAAAAGGAGGCTGCTCTGAGTGGTTTTCAAAACTGCTTTCTCCTATATTTTAGAGTGGGCTTTGCCTAATTCATAATCCTCCAAAGGCTTCTGCTGGACACACTTTTGTATCCTTCTTACTCCGGGCCTTCTTTCATTATTGCCCTGGGCAAATGGGGATTGTTCACGCTCTGAGCCAATCTGCTTTAGTTAGACATCTACCTCCTCCCCTTTAAGCTTATTAATTTTCCTTCGCCAATACTATGATACTCAGAGATCAGAGAGCATGCCTGGGAAATGTCTGGAATCATCCTACATAATCAAAATCTTATCCTAATGTAAGACAAGACGTCCGTATATTCTCAGACTTTTTGACATTCTTAAATATTCAATCCATTAACCTGCTTCTTCTTCTGGTTAAAATCAGTTTTATTTTACAAATATTTTTACTGTACTGTGAGAGAACAAATACTGGGTAATAGCAACCATTACAGAAGGAAATTGCCCTGCCACATAGTAACGCGTTCGAAATATTTCTCACAAGAATATTCTGGAATCTGCACACGAGATTTTTGTTAAGGTGTGAGAATACCACTATGCATCTGTATGCTTTCTTTTCCAGTGTACATGGCCAGGTTTGAATTGCTTTGCATACGTCAACCCTTTCACACACTTTGCGTGTCTCCAGGCGGGGGAAAAAGCAAGGCTATTTGGAAGAGGCAGGTTCTATAGGAGGAGACAAAGATACGTGGAGCCGAACCCTGCAGGGCAGGATGTAGCTGAGTCAGCGTGTAGGGGTGTAGGGAAGCTGGCGTGCTGACAGATCAGAAACGTGTGGGTGGCAGGGGCAAGGCCGGCAGAGGCTAGGCCAGTATTTAGGGAACACGGAGGTTAATGTCCAGAATCCAGTAACATGTTTGGGAAGAAGAAGTAGGGGGAGTTGAAAGACAACTTGGAGACTGGAAGGAAGAGGTACAAAGACATCAACAGATGATGACCACGCAGAGACAGCAAACAAATGGGAGGCCAGACGATAGGGAACTGGGATTCTCTTTTCTACATAAGCTGGGGGGCAGGACTAGGAAAGCTACAAGGGAAAGCCTTGATGACCGGAAGGGGTGGGCAGGAAACAGAGATCCACTTCTGACATGCTTGCCCCCGCAGCCTGCCTTCCCTACTCTGCCTGCATACATGGAACTTCACCTCGCTCCTTCGTCCCTGTGGCCGCACAGAATGCAAAATGCAAGCAGGCTCGTGGCCACTGCTGGCCCTGGAGCTACCAGAGATAACTTAGGAAAGAAACTGGCAATGAGGAAAGTGGGACAGAGAAACAGCTCAGGGTTTCACACTCCTGTGCATGTCATTGTGTCTTATGAAGGGGGCTGGGGCGGCTAATCCTCCCCATCAGCCTCTAGGGCTAAAATAGCTGTTAAATCTAGAGCCAAGAATATTTCCAAAAACACATGCAGATTTCCTTGGCCTCTATATGTTATGAATTTTCTACAAACACGACCGATCAGAAAAAAGAGAGAGAAGAGGAAAGGGGGAGGGGAGTGTTTTTCCATTAAAATAGAGCACCTGTACACTGCCCCTCCAAGCATGTTCTCAAGGTATTGTCCACATGCACAGGCTTAAAGCTAAAAACCCTTGTTGTCTGTGTCTGAAGAATTAAAAAGTCCCGATGCAGTGAGTGTTTGTTTGTTTGTCTGTTTGTTTGGATTTTGATTGTTTCTATTTTATTTGTTTGTTTGTTTTTGTTTTTACTGGCGTCCTCCATTCAAACATTTACATAGGTAGGGATTTCTTTTGTGCTTTGATTCTCAGCAACTATGGAAATACTTCCTGGCAAAATAGGAAACAGAACAACAAAGGAAAGAAAAAAAACACAGAGTTAGTGGTCATGAAGGATGGTGCACTTGACAAGAGCGAAATTCTTTCCTGATCAGCAGGTCGCCTGTAGCCTTTGGGGTTTTTCCTTAAATTGCAAATTGTGCCCCAGCAGATCCCCGCTTTGGCGTTGAAGGTGGAGTGGCGTGTCTTGCTCTTTGCAATCGGAGAGATGAGTCACCAGGTTGAGTAGAAGGGGAGGGAGGGGAGGGTAAAGCTACTCTCCTAAGAGAAAACGTGTAACACTTACTCATTTAATGACACTGACAATGGAAAGGTGTCAGAGACTGTGCAATGTGCTGCGGGATGCTCCTGCTGAAGGAGGGATTGCTACTTTAATAAAGTCAACAGCGCTGTGCTTCATACCCCGTGGAAATGGGATTGAAAACCAAATGACCCACAAAAATGCACTTAGAAGCTATAGAAGTAAATAGACAGGGTGAACGCTTCTCTGGACTTGAAGACAGAAAAGCCTTTTTCTTTTGAACCTAAAGCAATTACACATTTATCACCCTGTCTCCCCAAATAAAAGCCAGCACGCTGTGAACACTGGACCCCAGATGGGGCTCCAGCTGGTATTAGAACGTCCGAGACAAGCCAGGCCCTGCACTGAAATCTCACCCAGCACCACCACAGAACGCTCCCACGTCCGCTTAAAGAGAGGGCTGTGTTTCCATTTAGGCGCTCCTTTCCTCTCCTACAGATGAAAAATCTCAGGGAGCGCCCTTCTAGAAGGTTTGGTATTCTGACATTAGAGTGAGGCATGGACGGTTATCTAGTAATGTATCCGTCTCGGGCCCCAGTGCAGGATTCGGGGTGGCAACACTACAGCTTCAAGTCCTGACACCACGAGACAGGATGAAACAGGGCCAGCCACGGGTCACGGTGGCCGCTCCAGGGGTCTGTCTCCCCGGAAATTTTCCTCTGCCACAGGGAGTAGGACTTAGCAATTACGCCTGGGACTCTCGACCTAGCTGTTGGATTCCCAGCTTACTCCGCAGGCAGAGAGAGAGAGAGAGAGCGAGAGCTCTACTGATATATGATAAGGTCCACTGTATGACTTCTGCTTGGGTACAGGTGAACGGGAGGGACAAATGTGCCCATTGGCTCTGTGACAGGCTAACCCTCCAGGGGTCTCTCCCAGGAAAACTCACTCCTGGCATGTTCTGCAAACTTTCTGCCTCTTGTCCTCAACATTCTCAGCTTCCATGTTTCGGGGCTGGGGGGCAGTTTTTAGACTTCTGCTAATTAAAAAAATTCCCAGGGTGATCATCTTAGCCCTCCTCTATTCTGTCTCCTGATGTCACTTCTCTACAAGCATTCTGGAGCAATTTGCCCTCCAAAGAGTTGTCCCGAGGCCAGGCGGCCCTGTCCTACCCTGCCTGGCCCTCCACATCACCAGATCCAGCCTCTGAGGCCTCCTTCTTGCACATTGTTAGAGCCAACGCTCTGCTCTTTGCCCATGAACATTTTGAAGCCCCGTATTTTAGAGCAAGAGATTTTGCAAAAGGAGGAATAAAGTCATGAGAGAGAAAAAAACACTACATAGGAGCAAGAAGGCATTTCCCCCCCCCCTCATTCCAGTGGAAGGAAGCAGGGAAAGAGACGTCTTAGCTGTTTCTCTCAGGAATGTTAGAGCAGGAGAGAGTGGTTACGTCAAGCCAGAAAGGGGTTAGACAGAGTCAGCCGTTGACTACCCAGGCTGAGCAGCTGATGGCTACTGGGAATCATTTACCTATGAGCTGGCATTCCACCTTCTCATCTATCAGTTGGCCAGGCCTCCTTAGTTCAGTCTGAGGGATATGGGCCCTGCTTTCAGTGTGACTGACACGACTGACCATCTCTCGTTCTTTCTCATTCTGCATCTGGGCATAAACATTAATCCCCGGGATCTTCCTAAAACATTAACAGACAGCATCATTGCTATGCACGGGAGACACACATCACGGCAACGCGTGCTTCCGAGCCTGTCAGGGAGAAGGAAGGGGGAGGGGAGACGAGGACGGAGGGCCACATACCTTTTAAACTTGTAGATGACGAACACGGCCAGCCCCACGAACACCACCGAGAGCAGCATCAGCATGGCGGATCCGCTGTGGGCTGGAGTGAGGTCCACCAGTGGGGCTAGGGGAGAACACAAGGCATGGTCACGGGCAGAGACACGGCACGCCTGACTCCATAAGGTGCTGACGCCCCTCACACAGAGGCACGGTGAGCCCCGGAAACCCCGTGGGGCCTACGCACAGGTGCGTGTCACGTGGCTGACATGGGGAGGGGGCATCTGAGTCTGGCCCAGCCCCCAGAACGCTCCAGCTGGTCTGTGCAGGAAGTGCAGTGGGGGCACTGGGCCCAGACAGCTCGGATTCCAGGCCTGCGCTACCACAGGCCGACCCTGTGAGTCTAGGCAAGTGATTTCACCTTAATAAGCTTACGTGGCGGGAGAATCATAGTACATATCTCATGGGGTTTGTGTGAGGACCGTGGGAATCCATGCGTGGAAAACGCTGATGACAGTGCTGGACACATATTAAGTCTCCCTTAAGTATCAGCCTTTCTTACTACGGCTGCTGCTCTTCTTTTTAATCAATATTTAAAACACTATGATTATGAAATTTTCCTATACTTTGAGTGCAAGCTTCTCTCACACTGAGCAATGCACTTCACCAGAAAAAGTAACAGGAATATTGTTATGAATGATCTGCTGACTCTCACTCCGGTCCCTGCAACTGTCATGTGAGACGAAGCACTGGAGGGTAATGAGCACGCTTCTCTTTCCGGCACACAGGAAACTGATGGCTAAGTGAGTATTTCACAAGAGTAGCCGCCGCGGTGCGAGCGGAGGGGTGTGCGATCCGATGTTGTCTCGACGGCTTCCCGAAGCCCTGACAGCAGTTCGTGCCAGGAGCACCAGCCTCTCAGACGCACGGAGTGCTCCTCTTTGCAGCCATAAAAGATTCTCCTCCCTGAGTTTATCCCAGACCACAGCTCTCGGGAGCATCGCTCTCCACCCCCAAATCCTCCTCAATCTTAGGGTCAAATCTGTTGTGCTTTAAGGACTTTTTTTTGCCATTAATTTGTACCCTCTCAAAAAACAGACATGTTGCAAAAATAGCATCGCTCAAGCATGAAATCCAAGCCACATGTACACCTTAGAAGGCCCGGGCGCTGAACTTTACCTTCCACCATTTAAGGAAAGTCTGATATCAGAAAGGGAAGCAACTGTCAAGCACCATTTTCTGTGGCTTTTCTCTGTTGGGAGCCGAGAAGGCAACGTTTTGGTCACCTGGGTGTAAAAGTTCAAGAAGAGTGGCCTGTATGCTGAAGGACCCCACAGGACTCGAGGTGGCTTCTGCTCTGGTTATTGTCATGGTTCGTGTCAGGTTCCAGCCACTCCGCGTGTTCCCGACACCGGACAGTCTTGCTGGCAAACGGGTCAAACCCTCTTGCTCAGAAAACAGGTTTAGCTGTTTTAGTAAAATCAGCATTTAGGAAGCAGGAACATTAAGCGACCCCTGTGATTCTCTCTCTCCTACGTCAAGCAGTGCTTACGCCGCACGGGGCCCATGGGTGAGTCTGGGTGTGAGGAGGCTGCAGGGACATACCCAAGGCACACGTGCTTCCAGGTCAAAATGAGAAAATAAAAGCGTTTTTCACTTACTAAGGCAAACACATCAGCAAAGGAGTCCAGAAATATTTCAGAACTCATACTGCAATGGATAGGATGTCACTGGGGAGGGGGCACCTTCCATTTTTCATAGGCATTTTCGCAACAGACTTTCACAAATGGAAGGCAGGGCTGTGACCTCCGCTGGACCGATAAGAATGCGGAGGCTCTCACCAGTTAATGTCCTTCCAAAGGACTCGGAACTACGAAGTGGAAGAACGAAGACTTGAACCCGAGTCCTACCACGAACACACACGGAGCTAATTTCAGCGGAAAAAAACCAGAAATTTAAAAAATATTTCTGAGAGTGGGGATTAGGGCTAAAACTATAGTGCAAGAAGCAAATTAAGTGACCCAAGTTAAAAAATTATCAGGTCTTAAAAGGACCAATTAGAATCATAAAGCATGCACGCTCACGCTGGGGTGACACGCATGTGTACACACATATGCATATGTGTGTAAACACACACGGTGCGGGTGCATAGAGAAATGTACCCGGCACCTGGCTTCAACAAACATCAACCCACAGACAATACTGTGTTATTTTTATCCCCATCCAGCCCTCACAACCCCAACTGCTGGATTATTCTGAAGTAAATCTTAGCCATCCTGTAATTCCATCTTTAACTCTAAAAGAAAAGGTCCTTCTCTCTCTTGACATTATCACAATACTATTAACACACGCAAGGAAATAAAAATGGGAAGGCGTTCTAATGCAAACCCTTAGCTTGGCAGGGAACAAACGCAGGTTCAGGGAGGGGCCTCTGTTTAGGATGGTTAGAGAGGTCAGTTAGCTTTACTAGCTAAACTTGTAATTCCTAGCAGCATGCTCCTTGGGAATAAGCAGAGATCAGGGCTTTGGCGTAACCAGGAGGGATACTAAGCCTGCTTGAAAGGGTTGGCATTTGAAATAAATGGAAAAGTAAAGAGAGGAAATTGCTTTGGCCAAGGTCTTGCTAAAAGCAAACACACACGTGCGTGCGCACACACACACACACGCACGCACACATGTACACACAATTTCCCTTCTCTTCCCTTCCTTGTCCTCTTTCTCCACATCACAAGTTTCTATCATTCAATTCTAAATCACTCCTACTTAAAACATCATTCGTATACAAGCAGAGTTAGCACTGGTAAGTAATTAGCAGAGTATTTTGGGAAAATGAGCTTCCGTGTTCTGAGATCTAAAGCGTGGCCCTCTGCTCCCCCATCTCTGCGTCGCTTAGGCTCCGAGGCGGGCAGGAGGGTGGCAGCAGGCAGAGCAGGGACAGACCAGACGCCACTGCCCCTCGGGGCTGCTTGCTGACCTGCCCCTGAATGTAAACGGGCCTGTTACTGCTGTACACACCTCGGCTGCGTTATCTTGGTGTGCCCCGAGGATTAGGTGCGTTTGGGTGTATTCTGCTGAGGAATGGAAACTTGTGATAAATGGGCTTTAGCGTCTGGTGTGGAATTAGCATAAATTAATCCCTCTCCAGTTGTGGCCTAAACAAGGTAGAAGCGTGAAGGAAAATGCTGAGCGGTTTATTTGTCATGCACACAGAGCAAAGCATGGATATGCCAGTACTGTAGGGGACGCCACGTTTCTTTCTTCTTTTTCTTTTTTTTTAAGAGAGGGAGTGGGGGAGGGGTGGAGAGAGAGACTCTTAAGCAGGCTCCATGCCCAGCGCAGAGCCAGATGGGGGGATCGATCCTTACAACCTTGAGATCATGACCTGGAGCCGAAATCAAGAGTTGGATACTTAACTAAGCCACCCAGGTATCGCTAACTTTACACTTCTAAGTCTGGGTGCTGGCACACACTGTTTCTGAAATCCTGGGAGGATTCAGAAATGCACTGAATTATTACGTTCTATTCATGAGGACCTAGGTTGACTATAAAAACAGCGCTGGGTGTGGAGCCTGCTTGGGATTCTCTCTCTCCCTTTTCCAGTGTTCTTCCCCTGTCCCTAAAATAAATAAATTACATCTTAAAAAAAAAAGTTCGTAACAGTCCTGCAGGACAGAAACTCATTTAACTCTACCATAGTGTTTCCCAAAATC
Source organism: Potos flavus (assembly GCA_028534135.1). Classification (NCBI taxonomy): domain Eukaryota; kingdom Metazoa; phylum Chordata; class Mammalia; order Carnivora; family Procyonidae; genus Potos; species Potos flavus. Next base: position 19,708,733 of record CM052894.1, on the reverse strand, counting down.
TAATGGCCACAGCCCCTTTGCAGACCAAGGTCCTGCACAACATGCTTGAGGAAAGGCTTCACTCTGGGTACCACATTCCCCTTTGCTGCAGCCTTGCCCCTTGGTTTGGTTTATTTCCAAGTTGTAAATCAACAGGATGGCAGCATCAGCTGGTGAAACCGTGCTCTTTGTATTCACTCTCATTCAAGCAAAGGGACTTTCTTGGAGAACTTCTACCTGCACTAGGACTCTGAAACCCCGAACTACATTTCTAATTCATTTCTACATTTCTAATCCAGAAGTTAGCGCGGTCAAGGAACTTACAGAAGCAAGTTTGCAAATGTGAATTTCTTTTTGATTCTCCTGCCTCCAAAGCAGAACTACACTGGGCTTTAGTTACATGCCTTGAATATCACAAAATCCATGTTGTCTCAAATCTCTTCTCCAGAAATTAAGATGATATGGGAATGGCATAGACAAAGTTTATTTAGAAAACATAAAGAGTGGGGCGTCTGGATGGCTCAGTTGGTTAAGTGTCTGCCTTCGGCTCAGGTCATGATCTCCGGGTCCTGGGATCTAGTTGGGCTCCCTGCTCAGTGGGGACTCTGCTTCTCTCTCCCTCTGGCCCTCCCTCTGCTTGTTCTCTCTCTTTCTGTCTCAAATAAATAAATAAATAACATCTTAAAAAAAAAAAAAAAGAACAGAAAAGAAAGGAAACAGAAAGAGCAGAAGGTTTTCATTTACAAAGCACTCTTTTCTTGGGCAACAAGCCTTTCTGTCGGTTCAAATCCAAACCCAATCAATACGAGTCATAAGGACTGCCACGCCCTAGTGGGATAAAGCCGTGATCCTGCAGGCCTCACAGCCGGACAGTGTGAGAATTCTGGGGAGGCTCTAATGACTAGTGAAGCATTGCTGCTAGTTTTAAACTGAAGATGAGTCTTCAAAAACATCTAGTCATGGAGTTTAGGTCACTTGGCCAAGTAATGACAACTCTGGGTACCTCAAAGACCAAACTTAATCACTGTAATTGACAGACAGGAAGAGAAAGATGCATTTTGGTTTTCTAGGGTTGAAGATCAACAAGAAATCCTGCTTACTTTGGAAAGCGTTTCTCAAAGTAGAAGTGTACAGACTACCTGAATCAGAATCTCCTGGAGAATGTGTGAAAATGCAGTCTCTTAGGCTTCACTTGAGGAAAAAAAAATTATGTCTCCGAGAATCAGTCCTAGAAATCTGTACACGTAACGCGCTACAAATGTCACTGTTATGCAGGCCAGTTTGAGAGCACTGCATGTTCCACCTACTGCCCTTCCTAAAACATCCAGTCCCTCCCTTTAGAGTGTGTCTGACCTTTATATTCTCTGGGTCACTAAAAACAAAACAAAAAACACACTCTGATTATTACTAGTAGCTTAATCTGGGTATGACTTCAGGAGAGCCTGCTAGATTACCTAAAAGCATCTCAAGTCTCCCCTAAGACAGTGGTCAGCCTTGTGGAGACTGATTGCATTGCTGGATCAATTCTCTACCTCACTCTGTGCCCAAGCCTTCCATAATTTGAGTTTGAAGCTTTTCGCACCAAGAGGTGAAATCTGCTTCCTCATCACTTGAATCTGGGCTAGGGCTACAAAAGCATGTGGCCATGGGATGACATGGGAATGAGGGTGTGCCAATTGTGAGCTTCAAGGGCTCTGCACTTTTGCTCTCTTTCTCTCGGAATCCTGTCATTGCTACGTATGAACACGTCCAGAGTAGCCTGATCAAGCATGACAGACCACATGGAGGAGAACTTAATTATCTTAATCAAAGTTGTTCTAGAGCCACCTAGAGCCAGCAGATGCCCAACACCTGGGGCAACGCGGCTAAGACCAGTAGAACCCCCTACCCAATGATCCATAGCTGACTGCAGACACACAATGAGCACAGATAAAACCAGGACCATCCAACTGACTCACAGATTCGACAGCAATAACACATGCTCACTGTTAAGCCAGTAAATTTCTGGGTGGTCTTTGTTACACAGCAATAGCTTACTAATACCTTCTCTATTTAAAATTCTTCGCTTTCAACATTTTAAACATCCAATTAGCAATTCCTATGTTTGGGCTCTACATTACTCAGTTCTTGCTATGGACCTCTGCCCCCACTGGCAGGGAGGCAGGATATAAGTAAGATATTCCTAACTATCTTCTTCTAAACCAGAACACTTTATTAATGAAAAGGAATGCTATTAAAGTTTATGCACACATTATAGATATAATCCACAACAGCCTCATCACTCTAGATATAAGAAACTTAGTGTCTAAAAGGTAGCTTGTCCTAGGTTCTGGTGTCTTCTTTGTCTTTTACATGTGTTCTCCCACCTTCTGTTTCCTGCCAATTTCTCTGGACTATGTGCCTTGCCTTCCCCTTGGGAAACTGTATCTGGTGCATCCTAACTACTTATTACTTCTACCTATTTCCAACGTGATCCATGTTTGTACCCTGTCTCTGAATGGTTCATCTGATAACTCCCCCTTGACCATTTTCCAGTCAAGAGTTTCCAGAAACACCTCAGGCTGGGCCAACTCAGGCCAGTTACCATGTAGATATTTAAGGCTTTTTTATGGGTCCAGAAAAATCTTAGGAAAAAAACAAGGAAGAAAAAATCTATTAAAGCTACAGAGCAACCTCAGTGCTAGGTCCTGGTATATTTATGAAAGTATCGCATTCACGTGACTGCACTGGGGAAAAGGGTATGTTTAAATATCTTGGCATCTGTTCTTACTTGCCATAACACCATAATGGCTTAGTAGTTGTCAGAAGCCAATGGATCCACATGATGTGAAAAGCCTAAACATTTGCAGAGGCGGGGGGGGAAAAAAAAAAAAAAAAAAAAAAAAAAAAATATATATATATATATATATATATATATATATATATATATATATATATATTTGGGGAAAAAAAGTAGAAGAAAGGAAAAATACTACCAGGATGACTATATTCACAAAGACTTCTAAATGGTAACTGTGTAGATAATAAGGCAACCAGAGACTAAAGGGACACAATGAATTTATTGGCTGTGGAAGAATTTCACTAGTACTAATTTCATCCCTAAATGGAAAATGTTATTGCAACAATTTATTTCACTTTACAGTTCAGAGCCTCACAACTCCACAATGTGGCATCTGCATCCAGAATGATGTGCTTAGATTATATTGTATTTTCTAAAGCTTCTCAACTAATGTTAATTCTGCCTTCAAGTGGAAAGGATCTTTCTCAATGTGAAACTGTCAGGCAGAATTCATGATGTATCCTGACCTAGGCTGAAATTCTGGTTCCTCATCCCCTCCCACATTTACTCATAACATATCCAAGGGTAGCAACTGAAGCTTGGAAATATTAAGTCTCTAATATCTCTGTGATAATATCTTTTTATTACACCAAAAAAAAAAAAAAAGAAGGAAAGAAAGAAAGAAATTGAACCAGTCAGCAGCGACCACGGAGCGCCAAGATCACACAAGATAACAATTTTATTAAAAACCCACACATACCCTTGACAAAGGACAGCTTTCCTAAACCCAACAGCTTAAATCAGGTGACTGCTAGACAGACAGGAGAGGGTGGGAGGTTACTGAGTATTAAATTTTTTTTTTATTCAACCTGGAATTTGAGATTCTTCCTTTGAGAAATATTAACCTTTCACAATTTTTATCACATGGACCCAAGACTCTGAAGAGCAGAGACCCCATTGGAAAGCCGAAGGCAGAAGAGCATACTGATTCTCTAACACATGTAAAACTACAGTGAGATGCAGATCGATCATTTTCTGCTCACACTAGCACATTAATAGCATCTAGATAATATAATTTGTCCAACTTTCATAAAACTCGTGGCTATTCAATTACATCTGCCACTAAGATTCTAGTTCACACTTTAATCATTTTTCAACTGCCTCATGGCCACAGCTCTTGGCTGGCCTTTGCCATTCATCTAGATTATGGATAGAGGAGATCTCAGATTCAGAGATATGTTCCATTCTCTTCCCCCTTCCTCCCACTCTCATCAGCCAATTAGGTTGGCTCCAGATACGTGGAAAAATTAGATTTTAATGTTTATTACTAATTTCCTCCTGCACTTAATATCACAGACTCTTTTTTATTTTTTAAATGCATGTCTTTGTTTTAGTGGATGCCCTGAGCTGTAAATCGGATTTATTGCTTGTGATAGACATGTGTGTGTGCACCTTCCCTTGTTATGCAGATGGAGTTGTGTCTGTGCAACGTTCTACTGGAGAGGCCTGGCTGTACCCGCATCATTGGGGGAACTTGTTAAAAATGCAGATTTCCAGGTATGACTCCTTGGGGTTCGGATTCAGGGTGTGTGCAGGGAGATCTGAAAAATCTCTGTTTTTGTGAAGCTGCTGAAATCATCATGATGTAGAGTCAGGTCAAGAACAGCTGCTTTATCGCTGGGATGGTCTACACTGGCTTGTATGGGGTCTTTCCAACCATACCTGTTTTGAGGGAAGGATCAGTTCCGGCCCTTCTAGCTCTTCTAGGTCCTGTGTGGAGCAGCCCCTACCACCTAAATTTCAGTTTATTTGTCCAATAAATCACTCCTGGGAAATGCAAATCATCCCTGTAGTCCTGTTGTTTGTAATTTAGTGTGAATCAATCTGGTTAGATGTTGTGTTCTCAAATAAGATGTCAGTGTTACCCCTTGCTTGCTGGCTGAGTAACTTCCATTTTCTTGCAGGGCCTCACTTCTTCTACCTTGAAAGAACTGACACATTTTTAAGTTGCTTTCCCCCACTTCCACTCTCAAATATAATTACCAAATTTACTCATGACCATGGGTCCTCACAGCAGCAAAGATACAGGGTATGAAGTAGCTCGAGAGCTTTGTACTAGCAATCAGGGCTTCGATCTATTCACTGCCAGAAAATCCCTCCTACAAAGGAACCTGCTAAAAGGTGGCAAATCAAAGCTCCGAGTTGGACGTGTACTCTGCTCCTGGGCTCACCTGAATTTCAACCTTTTATTTCCAGCCTCGAGGTGGGGTTTTCCACTCCCATGCGTGATGACATCAAACCCAACGCGATCCACTAATCTGTGGCAACCACAAAGGAGGCTCCTACTTCTGGGTCTCCATCTCTATCAGATAAATTACCATCTCTTGCTTCTTTGGTTGAAAAGTCTTGTAAAATACATAGATACTTTGTTAAAGAGAGAAAGGATTATTGACTGTTACCCAAACTTATTATTTAAAAAACCCTTCCATCTGCCCCTTCTTTCCTTTTCCATATTCAACATACTTTGTAATTTTAAGAATGCACTAATGAGAGTTGTCTCACTAGTCTGCATGGACGATGAATAACAGTTTATAATATGAATGGAGTATCCAATAATGGCAGATTTAATTTCCCTGAATTTATCCCTCTCTCTTTCCTCTGCTCATAATTTCACCTTCAGGAGATACACCAATTAGGAGTATTTAAGGATATATATCTAGACACCCCAAACCATGTCAAACTGTGCATCACTTTGTACAGAAATCACACGTCACCTTGCTCTGCCTCTGCTTAATACAGCCCCTCAAGGCCTCAACGTGGCATGCTTATTTTCTCTTTCCTTGGTGAACTCAGATTCAACATAAAGGCTCATCTTTCTTGAGCCTTCTGCATGGAATATTCTTCATCTTCTTCATTTAGAATTAGTAAAGTCTCATGCAAATTATTTTCGCGCCTCAGGTCAAGCCAGTGTGGAGTGAGTGAGGGTCCTAGCTCATCTCATATCCCCAGATGAACCAGAGTTCTGACGGCATAATTGCAAAGTGACGCACAGAATCGGAGTAGATGGTAAATCGGAAACGGACTTCACCTTTGAGTAAATTCCAAGTTACTAGAGGCAATGAGAAAACTATTGGCATTTCCAGGGTATTTTCTTAACAGCTTAGGTTTGTTTTTTCGTAAGTACCTGCAGAGATCAAATGCTCTGCATCAGATTTGAAGTCTTCCTGTGAGTGTTACTGGAAAAATTCTCCCTAGGATAACAGCATAGATTTTAAAATGTGGGAGAATATAGATAAATAATTAGAGATAAATAAATAGAGAGCTCCAGGGAGATGTCACAAAAGATGTGAAAAAGGTCTGGTTTGATAAGGTCAGGAGAGCGCAATCGAAGGGGTTGAGCCTGAGCTCTGCCATCAGTGAAGCTGTTCTCTGACGTGGGGAAACACTCCTGCCAGTGACCAGGGCAGGGAAATAAAGGCTGAAACATAGACTTGCCGCAGTCTCCTTCAGGAGTAGCCCTCCTTCTCACTCCATTACTCTAGGTTCTCTTGTTCCGAGACACAGAACTCTAATTTTCCTTCAACCTGATTTCCCACAATGTGTATATAAACGATTATAATACTTCCTGAAGGGACACCTGACATAAGAAAAACACCGAGATGCATTTTCCTCAGATGCTGGTTGGATACGTGAAGGCAAGGCTCCCCTCACCAGCTGTTTGATAAGCAGCAGCATGTCATGGAGCAGGTTCACTGATCCTAAACTGAACCTAAAGGTTAACTGAGGGAACGGGATTTTGAATATATCTCTACTGGTTGTAAACTGATTACACATCTGATTACTTACAAAAGCCATAGTTACTGAGCACATGATATGTGAGAGTTCTCTGCTAGGTACAATGGTCACCATCATCATCCAACAAATACAGGTTTTAAAAATCCATGTGAGTTCAGAGAAGGGTAGATGATATAAAAGTAAAAGCAGTAAAAGTACTTTTTTCTAGTAAAGTCTCTAGAAAGACACCATGCAAATACCGGCACTAAGTTGAGCCTTAAAATACAAAGAGACAAAAGATGGAGAGAGGTGGCGAATGGGGGAAGAGTATTCGGCTTGGGAACAGCATGAACAAAGGTACGCTTCAGTCAAAATGCCAGCGTTTCTAGTCTAGGACCTGCTTGATTGGTTTCTACTCCTTTTTCCCACTCTATGGGCTGTGTAACATCATGGCCTTTGCTAAACACGGATGCTTTCAGGTCCCAAAAGCCAAAAAGAGCTACACAGGTCACAGCTCTCCCTCAACTTCTCCTAACGGTTTCTCATTCTCACCCTATTCACATGCAATTTCAAATCCCTTTTTTCCACAAAAAGAATTTCAGAAATATGGTTGTTGAGTGGCTGAGCTCGCCAGAGGAACTGAAGAGAAAGGGAGAAGCACAGGAATCACTAGGAACAAAACAAAGACTGCGTTCCAAGTTGAGCTCAGTGAAGATACCAAAGCTAAGGAATTCCTAGGTAGAACATGGGGCGAACAGCCTACATTCAGTCTCTAATGACGTCCGGACCCAGAAGTGCTTACCTAGTGTGCCCATAAAAGCAAACAGGGAACTGAATGTGAAAAACAAAATAAGGCCAGTAAATTCCTGAAAGGAGACAGCTCTTTTTCCTTGGAGACAAACCAAATTATGCACTGCCTCTCTCACTAGCAACACACTCTGGCTCAAACATTTTTAAAAGAAGGCTGCCGAACATCTGCTGGGCAATTAATGGGATGCAGCAGCGGCTGTAATGGTCCCTGGGAAGGTATTAGCAATCCTGCTTATGAGACATGAAATATTGCAAACGGTGGTCCTTTCTCCTTTTTTTTTTTTTTTTTTTTTTAATTTTTATGTCCTCCTGCCTGCAGGAGGGATGAAAAGAAGGGAAAGGGAGTGAGGTAGAAGTTTGGCATCAAATACTCTTCCTCGCTGTTTCCTCTTTTCCCCACGTATCTTCATCCTTTTCTTCCTAGCCAGCCAAACAGGAGTGTGCTAGTTTTAACTTGAAGAAAGTGTGGCAAGTGTCTCAATCCACTATCTCCCACCACGTGTGAAAGAATTCCCTCCAGTGTCTTCGTAGACACAATCTACTACTCTGTTCAAATAGTTTACAACAATCAGATGGCCAGGGCTGACTTAGGGGCACTCTCCCGATGGCTGGGGCCGACTTAGGGGCACTCTTAGGGAAAGGGATCCCTCACATGCTTCACTTCTTCACCAGAGGCACCGAAGAGTGCCCATTTTCACATAAACCTTGTCTTTTGTAGTGACAGTCAGGCTGAGAGCGACGCTGCACCTGTGGGTAGGACCAACTCTACCGCTTTTATGAAGAACATGGCAACACTCAACACAGACCCAAGTTTCCCATTCCATTATTCTCTCAGCCCTTGATGTCCTCTCCCTTTACTCTTCAAACTGGAGTGATTATTCACATATAAGTCTATGAGCCAGTCACTGAGCCAGTCATGATAGGAAGATCAATAATACCAGTTGATCAAGGTTTGGAATTATCCTGCTAAAAAGTCCTACTCTCCAATCTGATAGAGAAGAACCCTGAACAACCCACAATGGTTGGAAGTCAAAAGACTTTTCTCGCTTTCTCCCAATTGCCTAGTCTAATGTTGGGATTTTGCCTCAAACTATTTTTTATTTTTACTCTCTTGATAATCTTTCATCATACCGATCTATGTTGTGGGGAGTCTTCAAATCTCAGTGTGTTTCTATGAGCTCCCAGTAACATATCTTCCTTTGGCCACCCCCTTCCTCCCAGAGATCTGAGTCCTGTTCCCCAAGTTCCCAGCGATGGAATGAACCGTGAACATTAGTTGAAGTTTCCCAGATCTTCCCAACTTTGCCATCTGGAACTTACATTGGTGGAATTAACCGTTCATGGTTACCAGGAAGGGACTTTCTTTCCCACGTGGAACTACGAATCCCACGCGGATGCTTTTGCCTGCCTTTGCTGTATCTATTTCCCTGGCCAAGCCCTGGCTAAACCAGTTTCAGCTATTACCACTTTTTTGATACCTATTTTTAAGTCTGATCCCAGCTCTACCAGTTCTGGGAATGTTTCCTTAAGCAACATTTAAAATAAGGTTTCAAATTCAGCAAGATATTCTGAACCATTTCTGGAGCGTGAGGTGAAAATCAGTTAAATAAAAGTCAGGCACATAAAATAACAGATAAGTATGGGAGGAAGCAAAGGTGTGAAATGCAGGTGGACTTCAGAGCTGGACGAGTGGGGTTCGTTCTCTGCCTAATTTAACCTCGGATGGTCCCCTTTCCAATAAAAGCCCCTGGTAAACAGTAAGGGAGTTTTTTCTAATAAATCAAGCTAATCCATAGCAAAATATGTTGCCTAAAGATAGTGTTCACTTAGAAGCTGTCTAGCTGTAGGGCAAATTTTGTACTACGAAGGATGGGATAGTTGGCCACATCCCTTCAAATCCAGAATTCAGTATGGAACATCAGGCTCAGATGTTTCTAACCTCTGAATTGAAAGGGAACAAGTAGCTCTAGCTACTGCAGGAGAGGATGACAAGGTTCAGTCTGCCACCTAAACAGGCTGGGCTGTCTAATTAATCAGTAAATCTATTTAAAACAATTTCAAGTTATTACTTGCCACTCATTTGAAAAATTTGTCAGTGGCTTGGCTGTCAGGATGACTACGACTGATGCTTTCGTACTTCGTTTTCTGATACAACCAGCCCTGTGTAATTGCCATGCGTCATCAATGTTGACCAAAGACCAAAAGTCAACCTTTTGGTAGGAAACAGCTAATCTAGATGATCAAATGCATTGAGAGAACTTGGTAGCTCTCTTTCATGCCTTAGGGTTAAAGGTTGCTCTCATAGGTCTTGTGTAATTGTTCTCTATGCTCTCACACTTTCTCCTTTTCTTCATGGCATTTTCACCAGCAGTACAATTCAGAAAGTAGCGTTTATTAATTTGTTCCCCATGTGGCTTTCCCCAGTGATAGAAGCTTCATGAAGGCACAGACTCTATCCTATGCTGAAAACATCGCTTGGTTCAGAGTAGGCAGGCACTCTAAATGCCTGTTCAATGGGTGAATTAGGATGACAGGCTGGAGAATACAAGATCAGCCCTCCTCAATCCTCCCTGCTCTTGAGTCACCTTCCTCAAGGGATACTCTAAATCGATCCCACCTCCATTCAAACATCCTGATGGCTTCCCAGAGCCCCCCAAATTAAGTACAAACTGCAGCCTGGCATACTTCCATGCTCCTCTTCCATCCCGTGCTCACAACAGTGACTTTTAAATATTTATTTTTGTTTTTAAGGCAGTGGGATTTTTTTCTAAACAAAATATTTCATGAAACCCTAATAAATGAAAAAAATAAAAAAGAGAGAGAGATGATCCAAACAGAAAAGAGACCAGCAGCCAACCTACTTGGCCTTCCTCTACACCTAGGCACACCCCCAGAATCTCCAGAAATCCAAAGAATGGAGGTGGGAATTACTGCTATTTGTTGTCCCCCACGCCCTTCATATTCCCAAAGCCGTGGAGAATTTTACACTCCTTCCTTGGAGTTTTGGTGCTTGGAATGGCCTCTTGAGGTCAATCCTCTCCAGCCTTTCCCAAAGACCACCTTCTCCATGAAGTTTTCCTGAATCATTCTGACTACGCCCAATTCCCTTCTGCTTTAAATTTCCTATACAACTTTGATTGTTACTAATAAAAAAAATAGAAGGAAAACAATAGTTGACTATGTGCCAGGCACTACTCTAAGTGCACTGCCTGAATTAACTTCATCCTCGCACAATCTCATGGACAAAGGTGCTGGTGCCATTTTGAAGCCTCCGAGAAGTTAAGTCTCTGCGCAAGGTCTATAGGGCAAGTGAGGGAGCTAAGACTGAAAGCAACGATCTGGCTGCAGAATTGCAAAATCTAAGTGCTTAAGTATATCGCCCCTCTATATAAGCATTTATTCATTGTACTCATTGAGATACCCCAGTATTGCCCATTTCCTGCACCCCACCACACCACCACGACTGTTACCACCAAACTACGCCACACCGCAATCAGATTATATGTTTTTTGAGGATAAAGACCATTTCCTGTTAGCCTTTGTATTCCATGCAGCACCGGCACTATACTCTGAACAAATAAGTACTCAATAAATACTGTTAATTTAGTATTAATGTAATGCAATAGTATCTATTTCTATACACTTAGAATTATCTGAATTATCACTGAGATTTCTATATAGCCTTAGGAGGAGGAACCCCTGCCCCCCAGCCAACCTTTTCCAGGTGAAGAGACAGAAGCTTAATGATCCTAAGATCACGCATGACCCACTCAAGATTTATCTTGGTTATGGCCCTATGTAGTGCCTAAGTCCCAGTTATTTCTACTCACTATCCCAAAACTTAAAGAAAGAAAATTCTTTATAACATAAATAACTGAAAATAAGGTTTTGCAGAAAGATCGGGAAAAAAAGTTATTTGTAAGTTTAACTTTATTTTCAAGACTTCTGTTGAGAAGGAGCATGCCATCCTTTGAGGAGTATTTAGGTGTATTCCCTGACAGGTTTTGCCAGCAACTAAGTAGGAAAGTCTCCTTACGCTACTGTCTTATGGGTCCCCATTAGGGCAAAAACCTTAAGCAAGGGAACCTCCGAAGACTGGTGCCCTTATTTCTCATTAGCAGTGCCATCATTTTATCTATGCTGAAAAAGCGGATCAGGATTCCCCTTTGCGAGAGCCACCAGCCAGGAGCCAGGGACCTGGAAACTGACCTGCTGTTAAGTGGGCTGCGTGGACAAGGATTTGGACCCCGGGCTTCAGCTCAAAGTGCACCGAGTTCTGGTTGAGCTTGTGGATCAGCAGTTCTGATATCTGAAAGAAGAAGGGTTACAGTGAGTGCCTCCAAAATTGCCAGGCCGACAATAAACAAACGTGCTGAGAAATATTTACTGCAGTTACCAAGGCAGCCTAACTTTATACCTGTGAATTCTAGAAATGAGTCTTGTGTGATTTTGAGTTTTTATTCCAGAATACGCACACACAGTGATTTTTATTTTATTTTATTATTTTATTTTTTTAAAAAGATTTTATTTACTTATTTGACAGAGAGAGAGAGAGAGAGATCACAAGCAGGCAGAGAGGCAGGCAGAGAGAGGGGGGAAAGCAGGCTCCTCACTGAGCAGAGAGCCTGATGCGGAGCTCGATCTCAGGATCCTGAGATCATGACCTGAGCTGAAGGCAGAGGCTTTAACCCACTGAGCCACCCAGGCGCCCCACGCAGTGATTTTTAAAGCATGACCCGAGTTTGCATCCTAATTGCTACAAAATAGGACAAACTATTAATAAATACAAACATGTCTGCTCTTAAAAAACTATCCCGTGTTATCCTAGAAAAGTCATCCCCAGTTTTTTTGAAAGAGCATTTGTTATACACGAAAACTTAAAAGAAGTAATTATGTACAATTTATACATTCTGGTGAGATTTGTATGCATTTATTTTACTTCTTGATACTAGACTCCATCTTATTCCTCTCTGTTTCCTTCGTCTTCCCCTAACTGTACCCTGTGGTTTTCACAGAATAGATACTTTATGAATATTTATTGAACGGTAAATATAGTTCCACTAAAATAATAAATTATACAGTTGGAACAAACTATGAGCACAATCTAAGTGATGCACTGGCTGATCCTTGTTTCCTGCTTATGGACATTAGCTCAACCACTCCCCAGGCGGACACCTGTGTACTGGGCAGACCTATGGGATTCTGGGCCATGAAATAGTGAACCTCAACAAAGGGCAAAGAACCGTATTTGGGTAGTAACAGCGTAAGGACAGGTTTGACAGAAAAGGCAAAACTCTGTTCTGTTCACTTGTTTAAAGTAGAAAATCCAGCTCCATTTTCTTATCCTTCTGAACAATTCCTGAAAAGCTATCAGGGAAAACCACACTCCTATTATTTTTATCTGGACTCCTTACTTTATTTTTAATATTCTAATCATCAATTTTTTACTTAATATGCTATTTAAGTCTAATTAGATGCTTTCTGACCACCACTTTTTTTCCTTCTATAAAAATGTGTCGAGTTTCACTCAGCCTACTGAGTTGCCAAAATGACACCTTCGATTGATCCTTTTATCAATTAAGCAGGGCCTGATGGCTTTGTTTTGAAGCAGAGAGTCCCTGGCAGACCCCCCGATGGGTAACGAAACTGAACCGCCCTGCAGATGAACTTCTTTGCTTAACCACAGGAATTTGGGACTACGGTCGGTGACCCGTGGTCGAGCACCTGGGATCCAGTGCAAACTCAGCATCTCAACTGCTTTCACTTGGCAAACCATGCAGAAAAACAAGGTTGTGATACAATTAGTTGTGAAAACAACTTTCTCCACTATAGTAGGCTATATATTACTCTTTTTCCTGGGCCCTGGGAATCTTCTGGAATGCTCCAGGTTTACAGGAATAGATTTCTAACACAGACTGTGCAGAATGTTTTTCCTGTGTGTTCTCTAAAGTGTTGCAATGTATAGGTTCGTATTCTATCTTATAATTTACTTGGTAAGGTCTTTATGGGAATCTGACAGGATTTTTAGTAGAGGTCATTCAGCAAGGTTTTTGCTAATGCAACAGACACACACGGACACACATCCAGAAACGTGTGTGTGTATATATACGTGTGTGTGTATGTGTGTGTGAAATATACACATTTACATACATATGCATATATATCTACATTTATCTTTGCAGAGGAATATTTTAACTCAAATAGAAGACTTGTCAGAAGTAATTAATGAACTGCCGTGTTTTGCAGAATCCATTATGTGAGCAAAAGGAAAATATATATTCGCAAGAGAAAGACTTCTCTCTTTCAACCAGTTGATGTGATATTTATTTCTTATTCCTGAGGATGCTTTTTTCTCAAGTGAGAGGTACAAATAACTAAACCAGAGAAAGCGTTCATCAGAACAACATATTTCTAATTTATAATCTCCGGAGAGTTTCTTGTGAAAATAATTAACTTCCCAGATTTGTTTTGGTTTATAAGATTGCTTCATTGGATTTATCTGTATCATTTACAAAATTAAGCAGGCTATGCCAAGATAATCTGGTAGCAGAAAGTATGTTTCATGTATTTAACTTGCATCAAAGGACATACAGTAAAGAATGCGTATCTACGGAAAAGAAATTACGCACAGAAACAAAATTAAATGAAATGTACATTGCATACAAGAATAATCTCAATTAGAACCATGTAATTCTCTACTCAAATAAATGAGTACAAAATTGTTGACAGATTTTCACAATTTTAAATGTTTTTTAAGCCATTTGCAGAGTTGTTTATTCTGTATTTTTCCATCAGATCATGAGTTGTTATATATTTTATATGTAAAATATACCTAAGTATATATACCATATATATAATATGTATGCACTGAACACTTTATATTGGCAAAGTTGCCTATGTCTCAATATTTTTCTAACATAGACTATCTTAGGTATTAGTGCTGGTATCTCCGGCACTATCTGGTATTTCCTTTCCTCCATGGAAATGAGCATGGAGCTTACAGGACACACCTAAGTTTACCCAGTTAATATTTGAAGACTTGACACCAGACTTCAGTTTTGTTTGACTCCTAATCCTGGGGCATTTTTGTTAAAAACATTTTCCTTGAGCCAGCTGACAAAAGGAGAGAGCAAGAGATACGTGGGAAGAGGGCTGGCTGAGCAGGTTCGGAAATTAAAAAAAAACCATGACTGCAGCATTTTATTAATTATGCTGCCATCTCTTATTTGTCTTCGAGGCGCACTTGTAACCCCAGTCCCAGGACAGCTGCTCAGTACAAGATGTGCCAACAGGCAACTGCCAACTCTCTCCCCTGGACTGCCACATTCTGCTCACCAGTCAATATACTTTGTACTGTTTGGGAGAGACTTCGGCTATGAAAGGAGTGGAATAAACTGGAATCTGTCGGGCAGGTGGCTGTAGCCTATTGGGAAGAACAGCACCTTGATAGAGACTAAATGGGATAAGGTGTGACTCCTGGGACACGGAACTTGTTGAAGCCAGTTCAATATGTTTATTTTTCTTTCCCTGGCCAGTGAAAGTGTGTTGTCTTAGCAAACTGCACATACTCTTTGTGCGGTTAACCCTCTCTTGCTGCTCTCCTACATAGTCTATTTTCTATTCTCTTTCTAAATAATCACGACCAAAGAAACAACATATTATTCTTGGTATCTCCCCTTTGGTGGACTCTGCCTGGGATTCCAGCACAACCCACATTTCCCTTGAAGTACCAGCTAAAAACACAGTGGGGATGCAATAAAAACACTTGGAAAGCTACCATCGGTGCAGCGTAGTGGGGGGGAACTGCTACAGGGAAAACACCAATTCCCTTCTGTACCTTCTTCACAAAATATAAAATGTAAGCACAGCGATCAGGACAGGCTAGGTTAGGCTGGGATAACAGGGTTAAAGGCTCAGAGGCTTCCAACAGCGAAGGTCTATTTCTGGCTCACACCTCATACCCACCGCGGGTGGGCAGGGGTGCCGTGTTCGTTATGGTCACACAGGGATACAGACTGGTGGAGCTGCCCCCTCAAATGTTTCCGTCCACAGCACCACAGGAGGGAAAAGAAGCCCTCAAGGCTCTACGACCGGCTCCGCTTGCAAGGAAACGAATCACTTCCGCTCCCAGCTCATTGGCCACAATCAGGCACATGGTTCTGCCCACAGAAGAGGCACACGGGTAGCAGCCGACCGTGTATCCAGAGGGAAATGAGCTGGAAATAGTCAACGGCAGTGACGGCTGCCACACAATGAACAAAATTGATGCTGAACCAATTTTTAATGTAACCAATAGGGGAAAACACACTCTCAGGTTTTAAGAATGAAAAGTGTCAAATACTGAAACATAAAAAAAGAGAAGCTTAAGAACAGAGCAGTTGGTAAATTTATGAAACATATAAGCCAAAGAAGTGGTACAAGGTGAAACTATAGATGCGAAATGGTCTTTGGCAGATTTATCAATGATAAAGTTGCACTGGGCCAGAATGCTAACATTTATCTCGAAGCTGGCAGGAGGAATGCCAACCCTACTGAACATAAACGGCCTTCTGGTGCCATGTTCAGAGATACTTGCCTATAATGACCTTGGGGCTAACCGACCAGGTCACTCCTGATCCTATTATATTATTAAACTCCTTTGAAATAGCAGTTGAAGAAACTTCCTTTTGGATTCAACAAAGGAAGAGCTTTCCCAATTCATACAACATAGTTTTTGGATAAAATCATGAGGCAGGCAAAGGAACTAAACACTAATTCTAGTTAACACTAGCTTACCCAATTCCTTTCATTCTTAGCACTGGAAAACCTTCTTGATTAAAGTGCCTGAGAAGTTTCCTGGGTGATATAATGAAGAAACACATTGGTTGTACATATTTCCTTCCCGGTATTCCCCATGACCCCCTCTAAATTTGTCTCCCTTGGCCATATTCCTTCCAGTCCAACTTTTACCTGATCACCTTTCAATTATAGTTTCCTGCTTTAATGACCTTCCTTGTGAACTCCAGGGTATTTCTATAATCGAACTCCTCATGTTAAAAAAATCTGGACAGGGTAGATTATGTGGGTAATAGTCTGAGATAATCAATTATAGTTCATAATGAATCTTTAAATGCTGCCATTTAAACGAATTCCTTAAAATGCTGCCAATAGACTGTCCATTTTCTGAGGTACCTTTCCTTTCTCTGGATTTTGGATTCTCCATTGATCAAAGGTATATGGTAACAGAAACAGCCAAGGAGGAAATTCAGTGTCGGTGGCTGACATTTTTTCCATAATCTTCTTGTTTCTTTCTAAATGTTTCATGCCCTTTAAGGATTCTGCAAGACAACATGTAGGCTCCCTATCTCCCCAGCACAGTGTCACAAACAATCTCGATAGAACACGATGGTCTTTCCTCTCTTCGGGAGAGCCAGATACAAATCTGTTCCCCTCTGAGGACTCAGAGAGAAGCAAGGGAGTACAGGCCCGGGGCGGGGGTGGGCGGTTGCTCCATACCTGAGCAGCTGGGGCAGCAGGATGTGCCATTCCTGATGAGGCCAGCTAAGGGCAAGTGAGCCTTTTCTCACTCCCCAGAGATCTGAAATAAAGACTGGTGGAACCCTCCCAGACAGAGGTCACTTGATTAACCCTGCCCACGTTAGCCTGATAACAGGGCCAAGTACTTCTCACTGTGAGGAATTTTCAATTTATTTCACAGACAAGATAGCTTGATCTGAGCCAGCATGGCTGCTCCCCTAGGGAGGCTAAGGGAGGAGAGCCAAGAGCCCTTTGCCGGGGCCTCACCCTTGCAGTCTTCCGGGCCCATCTGGCCAGGGTCCCATTTCTTCCCCTGCTGGGGGTTTTGCATGGTATGCTTACAAGAAAGGAGCCAGAGCATCAAGAGAGGGATAAGGTCAGCCCCTCCCAAGTTCCAGCTGGGATTTGGAGTGCAGACCTTGGGGAGGGCTGAGGGTGGGGGGCCCGCGGCGGGAAGCATTTCCTTCTGCTGTTTGGTTCTGCTCTACATTTATTTAAAGTTCCTGTGGAATTTATTCCAAAGAGAATCAGCTGCTTTTGTCTGCCTGGTGTTACTTCTCTCTCCCCATTTTTCTGTGAGGAACCATGTCCTTCTCCATTCTCTGTCCACTTAATTCTGGAGAGGCTTCCTGAATCCCTGATCCAGGTGGCCTAGAAAACATCTGAGTTGTTGGAGCCAGCACTCTGTCCCTCTGACTGCAGGGACGAGGTAAGAGATGCTCACTTCTCCCAGGTCGGCCCAGCGAGAACTGTCCACGGGAGTTCTTGTGGTGCTCTTGTGGGAGAGGCACTGTTTTTAAGATGGGGCCGACAGGCCTACTAACAGAAGCCGGGGCCACCTGTGGCCATTCTTGCCTTCCTGCCCGCTGGCTTCATCCTCAGGCAGACTTCTCCCGGTGTAACAAAGAAAAGAGGTGGAGAAAGGGGGAGCGAGGGGAGTATTTCGTGGCATTTTTGAGTGGCTCTGAATTCACTGAATGAATCCATGCTTGAACTGTATCCTTGGACCTCCCCATTAAATAAGCTCCTAGCTTCACTGTTTTTGCTTAAACTGGTTTGAACTGGCTCTCTCTCAATTGCATCAGAAATTAAAAGGAGAAAAAAAAAAAAGATACAAAAACTCAAAACAAAACAAAGCATTTTTCATTCATTTCCTGGTACAAGAGCCTTGGTCCTTTCGGGCCCATGGAAGCAAAGTGGCTTCCAATCCATGTCTGTGGCAGGGCAGAGTCGGGCGCCCTGGGCTTGAGCTCCTCGCAGAAGCACAACTAGCATCTCATTCTCTTGAAGAGCTGTGTCACCTCGGGCAAGTCACTTCTCCGTGCTGGGGCCTGAATTCCCTCCCTTTAAAGGGACTGAGTCAGAGAGAAGGGTCAAAGAGCCCTCGGAGGTTGAAGGCTACAGGTTCCCAATGGCAGCCCGCTTCTCAGCATCTCAACATGTGGCTCAATTTTATATGTTGATTTCGTTACTGCACATTTTAAATCAGGGTAAGAGTATTCGCCCCGACAAAGACACTCATTTCTTCTGTGCCTGCTTTGGCATTTGTTTGCTTAGAGTCCTAGGTAAGGCTACTGCTCTTGCAATTTCCTTAAACAGACATACAATGCTGGCCTGGTACCTTGTTCTCCTTCATGCTGCAAATCCACGTGAAAACTCAGGTGGGGCTCCCCACTCCTCGTGTGCATTCCTTCCATTTCTTACTGTCCTTGTTCTCTTCTCTATTTTGTATAATTTCATGTGGTCATCATCTTATTCTCGCTGGCCTCTTGCTTCCAATATGTGCCCTTGACTATACCAAATAGTCTCTTTCACAAGTTTAAACTTCCATTTTGCTTTTCCGTATATCCTCTTCCTATCTTGAGATGGCCACGAATGTATCCAGAATTTATTTCACTTACTTACTAGGCATTTACTAGGAGTCAAGTACTTTGCATATCATTTCTCGAATGTTCTCTCAAACACCCTATGAAATGGGTATTATAGATTTTGTCACTTTGGCTGACTTACATAACTTTCCTAGTCCTATAGTACTCATCTCTAAATAATAGATACAATGGATATTGGAGCTAAAACTAGAAACTTGGTTTTTATTTCTCCACTCCTGTGTTCTTATTTTTTTTTAAGATTTTATTTATTTATTTGAGAGACAGAGAGGGCACGAGTGGGGGGAGGGTCAAAGGGAGAGGGTGATGCAGATGCCCTGCTCCAAGATCATGACCTGAGCTGAAATCAGACCCTTAACTGAGTGAGCCACCCAGGTGCCCCACTCCCATGTGCTCTCTCTAATAAAAAGGCTGGTCTCCCTACAATGTGTGCCAAGTGCTAAGTCACGCAGCCTTCAAACCTCTGACTCAATGGTTCATCAGTGACACCAGGCGGCCTCAGAGACAGTCAACTCTCAGCATGTCTTTGGAGGGGGGGTAGTCGGATGAGAGAGAGAATGAAGGGGAACAAGAGCTCCAGAGAAAAGACTCCAAACAAGATACGTTCCTACACAAACAAAAGAAACTTTACAGAACATACTCTTCTTCTTCCTACATTTCTCAAGAAAACATCTAGAAAATATGATACTTTTAGAAACAAAACAAAACAAAACAACAGGAAGTGTGAGAAACAGAGATGCCCAGATGATGGGATGCCTCGGAAATCGGCTGGCTCTAAGTCTGGACTCTCTTCCATACTTGAAAGGGTTACAATCTGGATTTCATGGAAGCTCGATGCGATTTCCAGAGGAGGAACGACTGCACATGCTCATACCTCAAGCCCTTAGGCACTCATCTACCTCCCCCTGCAGGTCCTCAGCAGGGCTGGGATAAGAAGCAATCCATTTCATTCTCTCACAAAGTTGCAGGTGCAGATAATAATTTGTGGAAAATAATGGGAAGCCAAGTGCCAGGGCTGCGTGGGGTCAGATGCAAATCCGACGGACGACCTGCTGTGGGCTCTTCCATCGTAGTTCACTAGGAGATGGAGTTCAACAGGGCTTTCCAGGACAGCTTTGTTCTTCATTACTTGCGCATGGAGAAAATTACAGAGGTGAGCTTTCTGCCAAGTGAGAAAGCACAGTTGAAAGGAAGGTGTGTGCTAGGAGGTGGGCCAGGCTGTAATTTGGGGTTGTTGTTAATAAGGCCGTCATAGGAGGTTCTCAAGCCATCTTCAAAGACGAGAGATCATGCGACTAGATTATGGGCTTATTCTAGGCAAATTGAAAAACTCCACGTACTGGAGGGGAGAAAGCCAATATTTATTCAGAGTCTGAGAAGAATCCTATTTTTAATCTTTCAGCCAGAAAGCACTGAGAAACCAAATTCGTGCAGTTCGTAACAGGGTAACCAGACCAAGACTGATGATTTTAACGAATGGATGATGAAGAAGGGAGAGGGGAAGGAGAATGGGAAGAGGAAGAAGAGAAAGTAGAAGTAGAAGAAAGTAGAAGAACAATGTAATAATCAACCTCACTACACAGATTAAAGACTCCTTTGAAGTTCAAAGGAGGAGAGGGGGGGAAAACAGAGATTGAAGGGGGCAGGAGACACACACACACACACACACACACACACAGAGTCTACCACTCCAGAAGGTGGTGGACATGAAGAAAAGATGGACCCCACACAGCCAGCAGAGGTGGTCTGGAGCCAAGATTCTTTCATTTATTATAAACATAGATCAGGTTATCTTAGCATGGTGGTGATACAGAGGGTTCAGGATACGTATAAAAGTCATACCTTTTCGTGCAGCCACTCTGGAAAACAGTATGGAGGTTCCTCAAAAAGTTGAAAATAGAGCTACCTATGACCCAGCAATCGCGCTACTGGGTATTTACCCTAAAGATACAAATGTAGTGATCCGAAGGGGCACGTGTACCTGAATGTTCATAGCAGCAATGTCCACAATAGCCAAACTATGGAAAGAACCTAGATGCCCATCAACAGATGAATGGATAAAGATGTGGTATACATACAATGGAATATTATGCAGCCATCAAAAAAACCCAAATCTTGCCATTTGCAACAACCTGGATGGAACTAGAGGGTATTATGCTAAGTAAAATAAGTCAATCAGAGAGACAATTATCATATGATCTCTCTGATATGAGGAATTTGAGAGGTAGGGCTGGGGGTTCGTGGGGGGAAGGGAGGGAAAAATGAAACAAGATGGGATCGGGAGGGAGACAAACCATGAGACTCTTAATCTCACACAACAAACTGAGGGTTGCTGGGGGGGGTGGGGGGGTTAGGGATGGGGTGGCTGGGTTATGGACATTGGGGAGGGTATGTGCTATGGTGAGTGCTGTGAATTGTGTAAGACTGATGATTCACAGACCTGTGCCCTGGGGCAAATAATACATTATATGTTAATAAAAAAAAGTCATACCTTTTAAAAACAGTATCATGCATCGCATGTCATTTAATTCTAATGATACTCTTGCGATCAAAGTCAGAAAGGAATAAATGGGTTTGACTTCCATGTATTATTCAGCCACTTGCTTTCTTCCCCACTTACTATCTTGGCAGTTTGTCCCACCGATTTGTCTAACTCCCTGTAAGTGCTCTAATCTACAGCATGGAGATACCTTCTGAGGAGGTCAGCCACCGCCTCCAATAACCCTGCTTGCACGTGACTGACAGTGAAGCTGTAGCTCCGATCGGCAGTTTCTGGGTGAGAAACAGAGGACCACAAACAGCCAGCGCCCTCACCCTCAACCCTGGATCCCTCAGAGTGCTGTGCTGGCGTGGGGGGGCGGGGGGTCAGGTATCGGCGGGGGTGTGGCTCAGACTTCTGTGGAAGCTGAATGTCACCTGGGGGACTCACCTGCTCCAGGTCCTCGGCCGACTGTTTGTTTTCTCCGGTTGGATCCTGATAGGGCAAGACAAAGAGCTCAGCGGCGGTGGGTAAGCCAGGGAGCACCGCCACCAGGATGTGCTGGCCTGGGACCCCTGTGGCCTGAGAGAGAGACAGAAGCTCATGTAAGTCCCACAGGAAGAGACGGTGAGGATGCACAGAGTGGTCTGCGGGCAGCAGGGCGGCAGCAAGACACGGAGGGTGGGGAGGGCAAGCAGGCAGGCAGGACGCAAGCCTCCTGAAAGGGACATGGCACGGGGCAAGGCGGCTGGAGCCTGTGCCGATGGCACTCCCAGGGGCTGAGACAGTGCTTTCTCCCTGAGGGAAGCGTGCGCTGCCTCTCTTTCTGCCGGACAGATAGCCAACGGAAGGGTCAACAGTGGCTCAAGGCTATCTATAGCGCGTGGGGACGCTGAGTTTGCAACTTGGCTCTGACCACGAAGCCCTCCTTCAGCAGTGCTCTACTGCCTCCCGTCGCCTGATACTTAGCACACAGCAGCCCCGGTCACAGCTAATGTACTGTTGTATGGCCCTCCCCGATTTTAAACTCAGAGACTGTATCAGAATCGTCCTCATCATGTCCCAGAATGTTGATCGAATGGCATCTGATTAAAGATTTCACTGTGAAATGTCAACAGAAAAACCCCATTTGATGAGGTAAAGGTAACTGCATTTATATCCCATTCTGTTACCCAGTAAAAAGGAAGAAAACTGCAAATAAACTGACCCCAGGTGTACCTCTGGGAGGATTTATTCGAGTCCACCAGACAGTACGGTACCTCAGGGTTTCCGGAAGAGCCAAGTGCAACTGCTCCTCTCAAAGACAGGGTGGGAGGCGAGGAAGCAGGGGCGGGTCAGCTGCCTCCTGAGATGCGGTAAACAAGGAGCCTTTGCAACTGGAAGGGATCGACCCCTCCGCCCTAGCACACCCTGTCCTCAGAGCTGTTGAGCCACACGCTTTATTCTGCGTTGAGCTGATGACGCTATGCAGCAGCCTGGAAATACTGATGAGCAGTAATTTCCAGCCTTCTGGACATCTGGTGGAAAGGCGGAGGCCCAGAGGATGTGATCCCTAGACCACAAATGTGATGAGAAGGCAGCCTGCAAGACGGGTCCCTGCTGAGCTGATGCCTAGTTGACAAGTCACCTGGGGGCATCGGGCAGCTACCTGGGGGGGCTACAGGGACATGGATCCCTAGAACGCTACAGGTGGAAGGAAGGGGGCTGTGGACTCATCGAGGGGTGTAAGTCATCTCTCTTGGGCAGCAGGAGAGAAACCAGTAGTCGCACCAGGGACAAACTGCTCCAAGGGCAGAGGGAGCTGTTCCAGGGGGCCTGAGGGCTCTCGACGCGCCCCCTGGTGGCCACGAGGTTTAGCCACATGGAGGTCGTGGATGCTGAGTCATGAAGACAAAGGCGAGGTGGGATTTCCGCAGAGGTGTATGAGGACAGGCTTTCTCCACCCCACTGTTCCACGTATCCCTGTTTCTCCATATGAGAAAGCAAAGGACAGCTGTAGAATGGAGAGGTTAGGAAACCACGAGGGCAGTCTGACTCCAGAGTTTGACTTTTAACAGTGTGGCCGCGGCCGCAACCCCTGAAGTCTCTATGTTCAGTTTCCTCATCTGTAAAATGGGAATGATTATAGCAGCTACAGCATAAGCTACTTCTTTTGTGATTAAATGTGCTAAAAAATGCAAAAGACTGAGAAGAGTGTTGGGAATACTGTAAGTGCGAAATCACTATCAACATA
This sequence comes from Potos flavus, assembly GCA_028534135.1. NCBI lineage: Eukaryota > Metazoa > Chordata > Mammalia > Carnivora > Procyonidae > Potos > Potos flavus. The sequence goes on along the minus strand of CM052894.1, from coordinate 19,685,277 downwards.
GATAATAATAGCCTGAGTATGGAGAAGGCCAGCCCTTTGCCAACAGGCTGGACGTGAGATCTGTCTTCCCAGCAGGCTTTACCTGAAAGCATTTATCCCACCAGCATTTTGTGTGACAAGGCATCATGTGCTGAGTACAGAAAACAATGTATAAAACACCCTACACTGATTTTCCTGTTAGGCTAAGAAGATGCCCTGGGGAGAGAGAGCTCATCTCTGATTTTCTGGGTTTGTACAATAAATCTGAGCAGCTCCACGAGCACAAATTCCACTCCTCTGCTCACTCATGAAAGTGTCTGCTTGCAAGGGGTGATGTCCCTAAAAGAAAGTGTTTTCTCAAATTGTCAGTGATACTCAGGGATAAACCTCACCGCCTCGCTGTTCTCCCGGAAACCACAGGGGGCTGGGTTTCATGCGTGCGGATCCAGACCCTGGACTCAGACCCTTCGCTTCAATTCACTGCCTTCATCACTTAACCAGCTGTGAGACCTAAGCAAGTTATTTAACCTCTCTGAACCTCAGTGGCTTTGCCCGCAGGTTGAGGACAATAATACCTCCCTCTTGGGGCTGTGGCAGGAGAGTCATGCCTTTGAAAGAACAGGGACAGAGAAAGATGACTGACCATCACGTGCTGAGTGCCCACGCCCGCGAGGCTGGAGCCCAGGGCTGCTCTCGCTAACTGTATTCTCACCGTGTCCCTTCGGTATTGGGCACAGGGGCTGATTTTGCACTTGCTAGTGACCTGAGCATGAACCCTGCCGTATGAAGAGGACAGTCACAAATTCCCCTGTGTTTCTTCTCTAAGCAGAAGAGAAGTTTCACAAGGCGCAAGGACTGTGTGTTTGTTCCCAGTTTCATCCCCCCACCCGGTGCACCTGGGCTGTGTCTGCCCGTGCTGGGATCAGCGACGCAGATGGCCGGGGGCCAGCCAGACCTCCCAGGGGCTCTGGCTCTTTCCTGGCAGTTCTTGGCCCAAGGGGCCCTCACGGTGCAGCTCGTGGAGGACAGAGAGAGGGAATGGGCCCCAGCAAGAGAAGGAACTGTCTGCACTCACTTCCACCAGGGATTTTTTGATGACTCGACTGATGTCCCTCCTCCACTCGGGGATATCTGGGTTGTAGTCATCCAGGTTCGGAGAGAAGGACAGCCGAAGGGATCGGAATTCCTCTGGGGATACAACAGTAGGGCGATTACTCAAAGTCCAATAGTTTTCTCAAAAGCGTGTTAGATATTTTATGCAAAGCCTTAACAAAGGGCCCTTTTCCGCCACTCTCCAAACAGAACCTTCTAGAAGGCAAATCTGCTAGTCCATTCGGAATCTGCTGTCTCTCCCAGCCCACATTTTCTAAACCAGAGCCCCAGGTCTGGCCCATGCCTCACTCTGCGGCCTCTGCCCGCTGGTTCCAGTGCTAGACTAAGCACTTGAGGACACTAGAGCCCCGGAGTGCCTGGACACCCCTCAGGCGTGTGACCCTGGGCCTCTGCGCACTCTGTCCCTCCTGTGGGATGCACACCCTTTCTCTCGGCCACGCACGCAGTGGTCAAGCTCTAGTTCGAGCACTTACTGACAGCATACTCGCCTCCACCACGGTTCAGTGTTCTTTTTCATGGCCCTACTGTGTCTTGCACACACTGCCATTATCATTATATGATTGTAGAATTATTATTATATGATTCCATGGTGGTCAATATTCCTATAGTCATTCCGTTGCTATGTTTTGTTTGTATGAAAGTTTTACTTCATGGAATTTTAAACTCCTTAACTCAAAGAATTTGTTAATTGTCTCTGTAGTCCCAGAGTTTGTCTTAGTCCTCCCAAGAGTAGGATGGGATTGCAAAAGCCAGGGTCTTAGGAGGAGAAGATGGGGAGGCTGAGGAGCGGGAGCACTGCAGCCCTGAGATGCATCCGTGACACTTGTGGAAGAGAGGGAGGAAGGCTCGGTGGCTGCTCTGCAGTGTGAGGAAGGTCCGGCTGGACTGTCAGGGAGTCCTTGAGCCACGTCAGCAAAGGAGGAGTCCCCTGCATGCAAGCAATGAGTCTGCTTTAATATGCCTGTCACACTCGGTCAGTAGCTGCGTTCAGCACCTGGGAGGCATGGCATTAGCCCAAGACAGTGATGGGTTTCAGAGCCCAGCAATGGGGAACTCAGCCCAGGACAAGTCAGGTCACGTCACTGCCCTAAAACCTGCTAGTGGCTTTTAGAAAAAAACCCTAGCTTCTTAAGCACAGCCTTCATCGTCCCACATAACCCAGGGCAGACTTTTTCTGCTGCCTATCTCCATGCTCCTCTGGACTCCGGGACCTCTCTGTGCTGCCGTGCTCCTTCCCACATGAGCACACTTCCACTTCCCCAGATACACATGGTCGGCTCCTTCTCATCCATCAGTCTCTCCCGGGAGAAACTCTGCCACTAGCAACCTGAGTTACCCTCCCTTCCGCTACCTCAGACACCTTTCACCATATGACCCTATTTGTCATCTTTGCACTTCTTGCCACTTAAATTATTTTGTTTTTACTGCCTCTCTCCTACACTAAGACATAAGGTCAACGCGGACAAGAAGACCATGTTCCTGGCCCTGTGGGATGGTACCTGGCAAATGGTAGGTTTTCAATTATTAGCTAGTCACTTAATTAATAAATTTGTTAAATAAATAATTACATAACACTGGAGGCTGTCCATAATTTGTGCATTTACTTATTCAGTAAAGCTGAATAAGTTTTATTTATTTCTTTCTTTTTTAAAGCATGTCCTCGTTGTTTCGGTAGGGGCTCAGCGACACAGGTAATGCTGATTATACATTCAGGAAACACAAAAGCCCACTTGTGCATTTCTTAACAATGCTAAAGACTTATCAGACACAGGCTTTGAAGACTCTTAAATTATAAGGGGTGTATTATGGCAGTTAGCCTATTTCAAAGACGTATTTTTCGCAGCTTGACTATTTTATGAGACACTAGTCACCTATGTGAACATCACCACTTTGGTTCTGATGGAGAATAATGAAATGCATCTTAATTAGTAGCATGTAAATGGGAGTCCCAGGGAATCAGCCACCGAGTTCTAACTTTTCACTTCCAAGATATAAGTTGATGTCATTTTCACTTTCCTCAAACCTCTTACCAAACTGTAGAAACATCATCTGTAAGGGAAGATAATTATCTTGATAAAAAGACACAAATAGAAAAATAACGTGGCTCTCTCTGTACTAACTTAGCAAGCTCAGTAGCAGGACACAGGAGTGTTATACTTAAGTTTACTCAACACGCAGGGGATGCATGTGAGAGCACTAAACAAGGTAAAAACCAGTAATAAAGAAACACACACACACACACACACACACACACACACACACACGGCTGAGCCTTTGAACAATGTGTCGTTTAGGACGCCATGCCTCACCTTGGTAGTTGAAAATCCACAATTAATTTTTGACTTCCCAAAAGCTTAACTACTAATAGCATACTGTTGACCAGGAGACTTACTGATAACATAATCAATTAACACATATTTTGTATGTCATGTTTCGTATACAGTATTCTTACAATAAAGTAAGCCAGAGAAAAGAAAATGTTATTAAGAAAATCAAAAGGAAGAGAAAATACATTTAGAGTACTGGAATGTGCTTACCAAAAAAACCCATGTATGAGCGGACCCTTGCAGTTGAAATCTGTTATCATTCAAGGGCCAACTGTGTGTGTGTGTGTGTGTGCGCGCGTGTGTGTTTGCAGGTGCTGAGGCAGATGAATTCTACACATTTACATTTTCTTTTTTGTATTTAAAAGCAAAGCTCTGCCCTGAAACAAATTAAGGGCAACAATGCACACTAGATTAATTAGATTTTCTTTCCTGCAGTCTATTTGGTGGCTTGGGGTGGACAGTTTTTCCCCTGTCAATTTCCCAAATATAATGCTTCCTTCAGTCTGTCTGTGAGGGCCTTACCGTCCCCTTCAGCTTAACTAAATTTTAGACAAGTTTCTTCCTGATTACAGGCTTCTGACATCCCTTTACTTCCAGCATTTACTTTAGAAAACCTGCAATTGTAAATTCCTTCTCTGCTCTTCTGAGATACATATCTTCTCCAACCCAGGAATGTCTTTCTCAGGAACCTGGGAGCCATCTCTTTGAAATGTAACCATCAAGAAAGACAGAAAAGACTATGGAGGTTCCTCAAAAAATTAAAAATAGAACTACCATATCATCCAGGAACTCCACTTCTGTGTATTTACTAGAAGGAAACAAAAACACTAACTTCAAGAGATATCTGCATTCCCACGTTCACTGCATTATTTAGGATAGCCAAGATATGGAAATGACCTAATTTTCCATAGACAGATTGATGGATAAAGAAAGTGCAGTATAGACATATAATGGAATATCATTCAGCCATAAAAAGAAAGAAATCCTGCCATTGGTGACAACGTAGAGGGACACTAAAGGTCTTGTGCTAAGTGGAGTAAGTCAGAGAGAGAAAGACAAATACTGTGCGACCTCACTTATATGTGGAATTGAAAAACAAAAACAAAACCTCAGGCACAGAGGATTGGTGGTTGCTAGAGGCAGAGGTTGGAAGGTGGGCAAAATGGGTGAAGGGGTCAAAAGGTACAAACTTCTAGATATAAAATAAATAAGTCATGGGGACATAATATACAGCATGGTCACTATAATTATTAATACTGCCCTGTATGTTTGAAAATTGCTAAGAGAGTTGATCTTAAAAGTCCTCAATTGACACAAGGGAAAAAAGAATTGTAACTACACACAGGGCTGGAGGGTTGCTAGGTCTGTGGCGATCATTTTACAATATATACAAATACTGAATCATTATGTCATATACCGGGGACTAATATAATGTTGTATGTCGACTGTATCTCAATAAAAGAGTAAGATTGATATACTATTGCCATGTATACTATGAGAGGGAAGGGGAAGAAGTAGGGGAAGGGGAAGGGAAGGAAAGGAAAGGAAAGGAAAGGAAAGGAAAGGAAAGGAAAGGAAGAAAGGCCCTCTGTCTCCCAGAGGGCAGGAACCTAATTTCCATAAGCACCAATTAACAAACACAGATAGTCTAATCACATTGATCATCCCCTCGCCCCCAAATTCCTCTAGTACTTTTCCACTAGGTCATCCCAGGGTTTAAAAATATTCAACTTTTGGTTTAGTTGAGTTCAATCCTGCCTGCTGAACTCTGTGTGATAAAATTTGTCTTTAATAGGTCACATGTGACATTAAAATTTTCTAGTAATATATATGAAACTCTGACACTTCATCTAACTGAAGACAAATTAAGGATGTTTGCTCAGAAATTTGATTAGGGGAGGGAAGACCACTTCCTCACTCAAGCTTTGGATGAAGAGATCGTTTGTAGTGAAGGTAATTCATTGGATGAAGCGTGATCCACTCTTGAATGACACCTTTCAAGACATTTTAGGAAGAGGAATAACTAAGCCTGGTGAGGGAGTGCAAGGTGATTAGAGATATTCCCTCTGGATTCAATTCCTAGGCTCTGTTTATTACAGTTATCTCATATTTTGTCATTTGTAAAATAGGAATAAATATAGCATATTTCTCATAAGTCTGCTCAGAGGATTCAAGAAAACATCATATTTATCAGGTGTTTAGAACAGGTGCTGGTAAGGGTTTTGTCAATGTTAATTTCTACTACTACCATCACTGTTACTATTATTACTCAAGCTGTCATTGAAGAGCAGAATGACTTCATACCAATGATTTCCCACTTCTGAGCTATAATTTCCTACCCGTGAGATGATGGGATGGGCCACATAAGCCCAAAGACCTTCTAGGTTTAACATTCTTTCTGTGGTTTTGATGAGGCTGCTGATTGCTAAACCAAGAGGGAATGTGCTGGGAGTCATGGGTCAGTGCCCGTCAGTGACACCCATGACCTCCAGGAAGGAGAGAGAGGACAGTGAGCCTCATGTGGAACAGCCACGAGAGCTGGCTAGTGGGGTAACTTCAGAGCATGGGCCCTGCGTCTAGATGGGCTGGGTTTGGGGCCCAGCTCCAACACATACGAGCTGGGGCACGTTACCTGCCCTGCTGAAGGAATGAATGAGAGTAATACCACCACCTACCCTATGCCAGGGTTGTCATGAGGATTCAATGCGTTCCCAGAGTATAGAAAGGAGATGCAGAAGGAAAGAGAAGCAAAAGCTTTCTTTCATTGTGGCCGCCAGGCTGAGAGGTCTCCTCATTGACAGGACCTTGTTAGGAAAACCACAGCCCTGATTTGCTTTCACTTACCGTTTGTGCTTCTCAAGCGTCTTGCAGGGGGTTGGGGAGGATGGGGGGCAGGGAAGGGGAGGAAGGAGGAAACGTTATGAATCTAATACCTGGGCATGCGAGGAATAGTGTCCTCAGACTTGCTCCAGGTTCCTTACAAATTACTTTTTAAATTTGAAGGTCAAGTTGGCAAGATGAGAAATGAAAAGCAGAATCTGCATTAGAACCAATTAATTCTGGGATTGGGGCAATTGATATTATTTGGACCAGTAGCTAGTTTCTCTCTGTCTCTCTCTCTGTCTCAGTCTTGGTCTCACCCTTCCTCCCTTCATCGCTCCCTTTTGCTCTCTCTCTGCACAGCATTTCCCTTTTTTATCTCCTTTTAAATTCTTGTTTTTTTTTTTTAATTTTAATTTTCCATGATGCATAAATACCACTTTGATATTAACAATACACTTCACATTTTTATCATCCACTAATAACACTCAGTGCATACCTGACCATCTTGCTATGCAGATAAAAATTACCAAAATGAGATCAATTTGTACAAACTGTTTTTAATCCCCCATTTTCAGTCAGTAATCCTACCTTTCCACTTCAGTAAATTTTCATCCCATGCAAAACTAACTATATTCAACTTCCAACTGATTAGAAGATTGTTCTGTACAGTTGTTTGTTCAAACTAATATCCAATCCAGGACGATATGTAACATCTGCTTGTTGTGGCCCTTCATCGCTTTTAATCCGGCAGAGTTGTTGTTGTTTGTTTGTTTGTTTTGATGATACATATTTGAAGAAGAGAGTCTCAGAATATTTACATATTGGTAGATTGTTCTTAATAATCAAGACTCTTAAAGTTTAACTTTAAAAAAAGCCTCAATATTAACTATTTTCTTTTATAATCAGTTTTTGTTATTCAAACACTGCCAAAATACCAAATGGAATGAATTAGCTTTATGCATAATGAAACTCACTCTATCCCACTTCAGGTGAGCGAGAGTAGAAGAGCCACTTTTAGAACACAAAGGAGTAAATGCTCTCGGGGTCTTGGTGCCATAACTGTGCTGGGGAACCACATCTTCCCCCAAGGACAAAATCAGACCTGACTCAGCTCTTCCTCCCCCACTACCCTCTATTGTCTGGGTAGAGGCCTGGGGGCCTCTGGTCACCTACAACCACACTACCTCACCTGAGCTTGGGGAGGCCGAGCAAGCTGAACCAGCAAGGGAGGCAGGCACACAGGCACTCACCGTACACCGCGATGGTCTTCGTGTCTTGCAGGATGGCATTCCCAGCTGAGACCTGCACTGTGATGGTGTTCATCCCTTCAGAAGTAAACTTGAATGATATGCTCCCCTCCAAGGTGATCAGAGGCTGAAACAGGTGAGGGCACAGAGTGAGGGCGCAGCTGCTCAGTCACTGAGGAGATAGCCACAAGCTCTGAGCCACCAACAAGCCACTTAAGTCAGCACAGACTCTTCCCGGTGTGCCCCCGTGCAAACAGCTGCAGCTGTTTCCCCATCATCTCAAGTCCGGGCCGGAAAAGAGCTATTGGAGCCATGACCCCAAGGGACTCTGCCCATTCCCTGTGACTATGACCCTCTCTTCCAGTGTCCTCCTGGTTCAGGACTGGGGAGATGGACAGGTCTTGCTTACTGGTGGGACAGATCTCTCCATCTGCAGCCTACTCATAACAGGCCGGTCTCTTAATACAAAGAAATACTCAAGTCAGACCCAAACAGGCAGCTCATGCCGACCCAGATGTAGGCAGCAGTCACGGAAAATCTCTAAGCTTGCAGTCGGTCATCTCCAGGGGTTCGATTCACAGAACATTACAATGGAGCACAGCAACCATGGACCCCTAAACTGTCCTCATAGACTGCACGTGCCCTGTGTGGCTTGGCTCCTCTGAGAAGCCCTAGCAGCAGTTTCTGGAAGTAGCTGCTATGGAAACAAGTACTAATTGGACAGTGGTTTGAGGACTGAAAAAAAAATTACAAGCTGGAGTCGTGTCTTTGATATAATCGGACGCTGAGGTCCTAGCGGAGATGATTAGCCTACTGACCTCCCTCAACTCATTCCCCACAAACATTTCTTTCCTGTCTTTTCTTAATTAATTTAAAAATCTAAATTCATGTAACCAGCTCCCTGTATAGCAGAGGGAAGACTAACGCCCAGCATAAGAAACCCACTCAATGTAATCTGTTGAGAATTTGGTTTTCTGCTATCAGGTTAAAAAACATTAAAAAAAAAAGAGAGACACAGAAGAAAGTTGTTTAGTACCTTCACCTTCTAGCACCAGCTTTTACTCAAATAACTTAGATTTCTCCTCTGCCACTGTGGGTAGTGGGCCCAATTTAGGCCACATTTACATGCATAGTTTCAGAAGAAATGTAAAAAAAACCTTCTTTTCAGTGGAGTTAAATTAGCAGTAGAGGTGAGAGTTTCCTTCCCCTGTGAGGCAGGTAGGAGGTCTGGGGTCAGGAGAGATTTCCTCCCTGGGCCTGGGCAAAATTATGACTCCAGTTAAAGCCAACATTCAGCTCTGGGGTAGAAAAAGAGTTATGTCGGAATAAGATGCACTCTGAAGAGCAAAGTCACTAAGTGTGAGAGAGCGGCTCTGCCGGAAGATGAAGCTTTCTTGCTCTGAGCATGCCACTGCCCTTCGGGGAGGCTTTTGCCCGGACCGCATTAGCTGACGTCTGGAAGCAAACGGTAATCTCTGAGAATGGAGGAAGTTCCAGACAGAGCTTGCAGCCTGGTATCAGGGGAAGGAAAATTCACGTGGGCGTGGGAAGGCCTTGGATCCGGCCTCCTTGTGAAGCAGCTGAATGAGGAGGGAGGAAACCCCCTCATGTGTGTCCTCTTGACTTTTTCATCAGAAAAATGAAGGCCTTAGAGTAAATGAGATTTAAGGTCTCTGCTGGTGTTAAAGTTGCTGCTGACTTTGATCACAGGGGATGTTCTGGGAAAATGGAAAGGGTAAAGCTGAGAGAAAGGTGTGGCCACGTCTGATTCCGGGGAGGAGGCCATGTGGGGGCTGGGTTCTAATAAGTATTTGTCGCTTTTGACTGTCTGGTATCTACTGTATTTTTTTTCGTTTTGAGGGACGATTCTCCCCCTTCTCTTGGTCATGTGGTTGCAAGGAGGCTGACTTCAACACCTCTCTTTCTACCCCGAGCACTGGGAAGGCTTGGTCAATAGTACTCCATTCTGGGACTTCTGTTAGAACTTCTATGAAAGACAGTTTATTTTCTCTGCTAAGCTGTGAGAGTATAAAGCTCAGGCTGCTGCTAAGGCCTTTGCAAAGGGAAGGCCAGCTGGAGAAGAAGGTTAACATAGAGGAAGGCAGAGGGGAGGGGTAGGGGTGGTGTGGTGAGAGAGAGACAGAGGGACAGAGGGAACACACTGATGAGATTATTGGAGCACTATGAGCCCGCTGTCCCTGAAGCCAGGACTAGTCCTAGACTCTTGAGTTACATAAGCCCTTTCCTTTGCTTTTTCCCTTCAGCCAGTTTGAGCAGACCCACCTCCGTGTTGTTTCCGTACCACCACACATAAGTGAGGGTGCCCACTTGGCTGGGCCACAGCACTGCCGTTGCGTTGACCTCTTTGTTCTTTGTGGTGACAAAAGGAAGAGACAGGTGTACATGTTCCAGGGGACCTGAGGCACAAGAGAAAAGACGAGGCATAGAGAAGGAAGAACTTTCTCTGCTTCAACTTCCCTGCTCTGAAGAGAATACATATTCTTTCTGGAAGCCTCCAAAACATCACAGCCACACTCCTTGAGGAAAGTGCTAAGGGGCTTTCCCTACTTCAGAGAAAAGTAGGGACCCATTGGGTCCCACAAAAATTGTGACCCATTGTGTCTCAGTATTTTCCATTTACTGATCTTTCTGCCAGGCCTAAAACCTGAGTCATTTACGTGTAAAACTTTAAAAACTTACAAGTAATTTATGAATTACTTAAATGAAGAGTCATAATATGAGGATTCACAGGAAGATGCGAAGTCTTCTCAAGAGGTCGCATCTGTGGTGGTAAACCAGGATGATGGAAACCTCACAGACTCCATGTGCGTGGCCGCGGGGGCTGGGGGTGGTGGTTACGGCACAGATCCCCAAACCATTCTAGATGGGATTATCCTTGACTCTTTGCTGGGATTTTCAAGATCTGTATATGCGTAAATCTGTGTGTTTGTGTGTGAGAGCGTGTGGAATTATCTCTCTGCGGGCCCAGTCCAAACTGGTTGGTGTTGAGTTCAGCTTGTCGAGGACCAAGTACGCATGAGCAAGGAGAGACAGCTCTGTGGGTCTCAGGATGTGCTCAACTGAAAAAGGGGGTGATTCACCCACAAGGCTGTGAGTATCCTCTTCAGAGAGAACCAGTAGGACCCTTCCTCTGACCCTTGGTCTTCCCTTTGAGTCACTTCTCCTAGGCAAAATGCAGTTTTCTCTGAGGTGAATGTGGCAAAAATCTGTCATCCCATCATTATGCCATGAGGCGGAGAATAAAGTGGTACCTTTCTACCTGGTCTAATCACCACCTCTTCTGCCGGATCTTTAAATGGCTTTCCTAGAATATGGACTTTGGCCTTTTTTCCCTCCATATATTGTTCTGCTGAGTAATCTTATCCACATCCTGACCTTCAACTATAAAGTACGTGTTCAGAACTCAAAAACCACCTACTTGACTCGGGACTCAATTAGGAGCCCAATGTTCCTAAGAAATTCTTCCCCCCATTCTCTATTCCTCATGTCTTGATGAATGAAAACCAGTGTTTACCCAGGGGACCAGCCCAGAAGTGAAAAGTCAATCTGGATTCCTTATTCCTTGCCACCCATTCTATGTTGGAAACCACTGACTTGGTTTCATAAATATCTCTCAGTGAGAGCTCCCCTCACCATCCCCAGCCCTTCCCTGGCTCTTCCTGTCAGGAGCCGTACCGATCTTCCCGCCTCCAACCCGCCCCCAAAGTAATCCACCCTCCTGCTCTATGTGTTCAGTGCCTGCCTTCCGCAGTAATAATAAGTTACACCAAGTGCCAGGGTCCTCAGCACCCAGAATAAACATACTCCAGGGTCAGGGTAGAGCAAGTGCAAAGATCCTGAGGGGGAGGTGGTTCTCCATGTTTGCAGAATAGAAAGAAAGCCCGAGTGGCTGCAGTAGAGAGATGGAGGAAACAGTGGGAGCCAATGAGAACTAAGAGGGATTTAGGACACAAAGCAAACTGTTTGTAGGCTCTGAGGTATGCATATGTGTGTCTATATGAGTTCATTCTTACATGTGTGCACATTATACATTCATACAATGGATGGCAATGACTACGTATCTTCTCACACTACAAGCTGTAGTGAGAGTGATTTTTCTAGAAAGCCAAGTTGATCATGCTACTTGTTTGAAATTAAAATTCCCATTACCTAATAGTGATGATGATAGTTAACACATATTGATCTAAAATTTGTGAAACAGAGAACACAGGCTGCAGATTTTGGAGGGTAAGAGTCTTTCATATTGATCTTTGCATATAAAGACTAGCATAGTTCCTGAGATGTAGCAGGTAATAGAATGTTTGTTGGGTAGGTGAACAGATGATGCAATTTCTTGTTTCTGCTTTTGTCTATGCTTCTCTCTCTTTAGAGAATTAAAGGCTTGGTGACCAGCATACAGAATAGAATTGATTTTCTGGCTTACAAGGCAGATGATAAGAAGCAGTTGTTTGTAAGTCAGAAAGGTTCGATGTGCTAAAAAAAGGGCAGCATCTACTGAGTGATGACCACATGTCACATATTCTGCTAATGACTCTTTTCATTCTCATTTGCTCCTCACAACAACCTCATGAAATAGGCACTACGATCATTTCCAACTAAAGATGAACAAACAGAGGACAATGACTTTCCCAAGGTCACACAGCTAGGAACCATCAATTCCAGGACGTGAGCTAAAGCAGTTTGATTTTAAAGCCCATGCTCTAGCCAGGTGACGAATGCTCCAAAAGATCTCTCCCATCTTCACAAAATAGCTACTAAGAGTCAATATCTACCCATCGCTGAAATATACCCCCGGTGCTGGCAAGTGCACTTTACACAGGCTCTCATTTCTTACATGGCTCTGCTCTTCCCTATCACTCGGCTTGCTTCAGCAGGTTCTGCCCTGTTCTGCCCCAAGGCCTCAGCATAGACACCTCTCTCATGGCACTTGCCAGCCTTCGAGTCTCAGTTCCAGTGACCAGGCTTCTGGAATGTTCTTTCTGACTCCCCTGATTGGCGATCTCCCTGATCAGCGAGACTACAAGGACTAGTTAAGTTCTCTTAAGCATGTCAGTACCATCCTAAAGGGGCTCATTTTCTGTGTCTCTCTCACAAATGAGTATTGAATATTTCTTTAAAGTCAGAACATCAAAGTAAGGACGGCGTCTGTGGGTCCTGTTAATGGCAAAAATGCAACCTTCTTCGTGAAATGTGGTTATTAATTCCTTCGATGGTTTCGGAGGGCTGCCACACATCAGGCATTATTCCAGGTGCTGGGACACCTGCTACTTGGAAGTCTCCTGTCTTACTGGGGGAGACGTGCACTGGACACATAAAGCTGGGATAGCTGATAGGGGGCTGTTTTTGTCTCTCAGAAGAAATGACATGTGAGCAGTGACCTGCATAAAGGGAAGGAGTGCACCCCACACTCTTCGTGACACCCCAGGGTGAGGGCAGGGCAAGTGCAAAGACCTTGAGGGGGAAGTTTGCTTGCCATGTCTGAGGAACAGCAAGAACGCCCGAGTGGCTACAGGGGAGAAACGGAGGGAAAGAGCGGGAGCCAATGAGATCTAAGAAGGATTCAGGACGCGCAGCGTATTGGCTTGTAGGCCCTGAAGTACGCCTAAGTGTGTTCGTACGAGTTCATTCTTGCAGGTATATGCATTACATGTTCATTCAAATGTGCGCGATTTACCTTTCAGATTCCCACCATGTCCTCTTGTATTCATTTACTTTTCATGCGTTTAACACACCTAGTTCCTGCTCCCCAAAAGCCTATCCTTTAAGCATCTCTTCTGTGTACAGAGGGTGCAGTCCGCACTAAGGGAGCTGAGCTGCGGAAGTAACACTGCAGCCCCTGGAGGCCCCCAGCTGGCTGGCTGCACTAAATCCAGAGCTGAACAAGCCTGCAGATGTGGCTCCTGCGGACAGGTGCCTGTGATGCACAGAAGGGACGGCAGGTGGCGCTGCATCATTCCATATGAACCTTCCAGGCAAGGTGGGTGAGGGAACTGGGAAATGACTTGTGTGAATTGGGTCTCCCTCTTTTCTAGTTTAGCCCTAATGTGCTACAGAAAGCAGCTGATGTTTGTGAGGCTGAACATCATGTGTGTGTGTGTGTGTGTGTGTGTGTGTGTGTGTGTGTGTGTGCAGGCACACACGTGTGCATGTATACGCATACATGTAACAATTGCTCTGGACTATCTCTGCCATTGTTTTGGAGACCTGGACTGACCACCAAATTAAATATTGTGTGTGCACTGCATGGCTGTTTGTCTGAAATGTTAAAAATTTGCTAGAAGAAATAAAAGTAGTTCAAAGTATAAAGATGAGATCCTGAAGCAGAGTTCCTGAAACTTTGATGTGCATAAGGATTATACTAATCTGTCAGGCAGATGATGACACACACCTCTAGGAATTCCAGGATAGCATGTCTGGGATGAGGTCTAGGACACATATTTTTATAATGTAATTCTGGGGCACGTGACTCGTTAAACCACACTTTACAAAACTCAAGTCTGACATTTGCTGGACAAAATGATAATCACATGAAAAGTTGCAAAGCTGCATAGATTTTCAAGAAAACCATCACTTTAACCTAAGGTAGGAAGAGAAAGACATCTGCAAATGGCACCTATGTACAGAGGTGGTTGGAGAGATTTGGGAAGAACAAGAAAATCTGTCTCATCTTTTTTTCTTTTTTTTTTTTAAACCTCCCATTCTGCAAATTTGCTGTTTTCAGTGACCTTTTTCTACAAGATTGGCTGAGATGGGGTAGATTTCTGAGCAGAAATCTGCATGTCCTCTAAATTCTACCCCCTGCCCCGCCAGCTGAAGGGAACACTGGCTGCACCACAGGTCTCGTTAGTTTGCAAAGTCGCAGAGCACGGTAAATCCTATCTTCAAGGACTTTCCGACTGTCAGGCTACAACAGATTACCCAGCCTCTCAGTGAGAATGGCTGGCCCACTCCTGGGAACATTAGAGCAGGCACATCATCTCCATTTGTTTCTGATGACCTCTGCAAACTCGTACTTAAAAAACAAAAACAAAGCCCTCTGATTTGGAATCAGATCTCCTTTCTGACCTGGGGGGCAGAGAGAGAGAGTATGCCATCAAGTCAGGCAATGGGGGAAAAATCCAGGCTAAGAGGACGAGTACCGGTGAGAGAGGCAGAGGGCGGGCTTGGAAACTGAGCTAAGAGTTGCTGCTCCGAACCCACTAAATAGAAACACAGGCGCTGCTTTGTGATGATGGAGAAGCAAGCTTTACTAGCTGACAGATGGCAGCATATTCTGCTTGAAGGAACCTCTGAGGAACAAGATGAGGGTTCCTCACACGACAGAGGAGAAAACCTAGGCTGAGAAATGGAGTGAGTTGGCCAGGAGTTCAGGCCTGTATCTGCGCCTAACCATTCCTAACCTAGTCCAGTGTGTGTGTGTTTGTTCTACAAACAATACCTACCCCCCGGCCCCGGCCCCAGACCCTAGGTCTGTAGCACCAAAGACTGCCATGATCCCCTTCAGGTTTGAGATGTGGGGGAATGTCATCAATTATGGTCTTGTTCTGACTTCCTCTCAGCGTAAAATAGCGTCAAAGAGAAAGTCCTTCTCCCATCTTTGCTTTCTCTGTTGGAAAGACATGGCCGACACGGTGGAGGCATCAGGCGAGGCAGAGTCCTGCTTCGCCAGAGTTAGTGCGAAAGAGTTAATTCTTATGCCCAAAGTCAGGCTTACAGAGGGGTTCCGTTATATGAGGTATGTTTATCCAAACACTGAACCCAAGATGAGCCTAACAAAATTAAAACCGGAACACAAAAATTCCCGCTACAAACCATCTGCCACTGAGGTGAAAGTCAAACTGCTGAGCCACTCAACCAGGCTGACGAGAAGAAAAGAAAGTGAACAAAGAAGGTTATTTCTTTTAGAAGTCCTGGCTTCAGCAACCTTTGATCTCTGGGCTGTTTTCCTTCCCAGGGTTGAGTAAACCTGGCAGAGGGCCAGGGTAGGGAGCTAGCCCTCAAGGGATCATTTTTCGGGGTGAGGACAAATCCAAGGGGTGACAAGGAGGGCAAGGTGTGGGTGATCTATGGGAGAGCCTGAGAAACGGAGACCAAGAAGCTGCTGAATTTGAAATCTGTATTCACATGTGATTAGAGTGCAGTAGATGTTTCATACATATACAAGATATGGACTAAAATTACTGTAATTCTTCAGGAGAGCGGCTCTCAAACAAAAATCCTCCCCTTACCGAATAAGCCATGGAAAACGAGAGGCTGCTAGGTAGGCGGCATCTAGGTTCCCAGCAAATGTACTGGCATTTGTGTCGTAAGTTAGTTTTGCTACCAATAAGCAATGTTTGTGATGCATTTCTGAGAGATTTTCTGACTATTCCTTAGTAAGGAAGAGTATTCCTTAGTAAGAGGTAACTCCAGAAAGTCCATACAGAGAGGGGAGGGGCTGCCACGGCGTCAGGAGGCAGGGAGCCTATGAAATGTGCCTTGAACCTATGTAGTTGTCTAGCGAGTTGCTCATGCTCCTTTGGGACAATCTGCAAGGGAGTGGAGGGGAAAGGGGCTGGTGGAGACAAGCCCCATCACTGACAGCACTGACAATGACCTTGGGGATCAAAAGCTGGTGCTCCAGAGACGGGAAGACCTGAGTCTGAAGCCTGGCTTTGCCAGAGAGCAGGTCTGCAAATTCAAATACGTTATTTAAGCTCCCTGGCCCCCACTGTTCTTTGTAAAGTAGGGTTTCTAATAGTGCCGACTTCATCAGGTTGTCCTAAGAAGTGAGCTCAGACATGCAAAGAGCTTGCTTAGCACAAGGCTTGGCACACAGTAATTGCTTAATAAACTTTAGCTGAAAAGAGGCAGGAGGAGTGTGCAGACTGGGAATCTTATAAAACTTTGCTTAAACCCAAAGAAGAGACGAAGTATTTCTTCAAAGCACCTTTGTCATGAGTGCGTGGGAGAGAAAGATCAAGAATCACTGATACTGCAGGAATCCTCAGTAATGAACAATCACCCGGGGAATCCCTAAATAGTCTTGTCCTCCCACTGGACCACAGCAGCTTAAGAAAAAAGGATTCTAGTTGGTATGTTCTGTACTCAGTTCAATGTGCAAGAGGCAGGTGGGAGGCATGGAATACTGCCCAGTCTTAACGCTCTTGGCTGAGAATTTAGAATTAATGTGGACAAGGCCATTTGTAAAAGGAGCTGCTTTCATTTTAGAAGGCCAGCACCTTATCCTTCAGGTCACTGGGGCTTCACGTAGCTACTTTCATTTTAAAGGAAAGCATTTCTGTAGCAACCTAAACACATCGTAAGCCTGTCTGGGGACACCCACACACCTGTCACCAGAGGCACTCGTGGCGCACGTTTGTCTGACACGTAACTTAGGAGCTGTCGTGACCTCATCAGCCTCAGTACACCTTCACACTCCTCGACGGGACAAGTGCGTCAACACTTCTGGGAACTACTTCTCAATGCAGCTCTTTCCCTCCCCTGACACCACCTTCCGTCTAACACCAAACAGCACAGGTAAGAGCTCAGGAACCACTCTTAAAAAGAAGCAAAAGTCTAAAAGCATAATTTACAGTGGGACGTATCATGGGAGGAGAAGAAAAATCGGATGGGTAGAAATTCCATCACTTGTGCTAATTCTCAATGTATTGGATTGAACCATACGTGGGAATTGTTTTTAAATGTTTCTGACTTAAACTCATATGCAATCCAAGAGCCCGGCCCAGCCGCCAGCCACAGGGGTACGGTCTCAGGGGTGCCTGGAAGAGGCACGGTAAGTGGCTGTTGGAGATGAGAACAAGTTGGAACAACATGAACTCTAGGATTATTCAAGCTCTACTCCCTGATTTTCTTTTTACTTTCTCCCCACTCAGCTCTCTTATCCTCCCTCCCCATCTCCTTAAAGATAACTGGCGAGCTGCTTCTAGACAGGAAACTCTGGGTTATACTTTAAAAGGACACGATATTTGAAATGTCATAAACCAACAACAGTAATAACATACAAGTTACATGTAAGTACAGGACGGCGCTGTCAGAGCCCAGACTGTTGTCCACCTGCACCGTCACGCGGAAAATGCCCACGTTGTGATACACGTGTTTGATCCCGTCTTCCATAGAGCTGAGGTTGACGTAAGACACTGCGATGCCATCACCGAAGTCCACCTGGATGAGTGTCCTCTGGACGTCACCCTGAAAAACAGCCCAACATCAGAGAAGGGGAGTCGGTGCTGGCCGCCCCTGCTCCAGGGGCTGGGGCTTGTCCCGGTCCCTGGCTCGGGGCTCATGGCAGACTCCGGCTCCCTCCTACAGGCGGGAGCATCTGTCTGCATTCGGCAGGATCCCTGTGACATTGCCTGGAGGACCGGAGCTTACCATGATGGATGTTCTCCAAATCTGAAGGGCACCCACCACCAAAAGTTTCAAGGTTTGGAAAACTAAGTGTTTGATAATCGGCTCCAATTTGATAGTCAATTTCTCTGAGGGATCTGTTTATACTCTTACCATCCCCATGCATAAAAGGTATACACACACAGCTTTAAAGACTCAGCCTACCTGACGTGGTTACAGACCTCTTCCCGTGTGTTCGAGACCCCTGAGCCCCCTTCTAATTCCTGGTTCCCTAACCATGTGAGAGTAAGGATAAAAGACACCACCTTGTCTCACACCTGATAGGACATGGAGCCCAGCGCTATTATTATTTAAGATAATGATGGTTAATTCTTTTACACTTCAGTATTTTGTGCTAGAAAAATATTTTATTCTTCACAGAATCTTAGCTGGGAGAGAAAAACAGGCCACGTTTGTCCATTTTACAGGTAGGGACGCTGAAGTTTAGAAAGATTTAATTATCTGTTCAAGGTTAACACAGCTAGTTAGGGGCAAGACCTAGGATTTGATCCCATCTCTGTGGACTTGCATTTCATTCATTATAGGCGGACAAAGCCCAGCTGGCTCCTCCGGGCTTGAATCCCAGGGTGCCATTAACAAGTTGCATGACTTCATACAAGTCATTCAGCCTCCTTGGGTCTCAGTTACTTCATCTATGAAATGGGCATAATAATACCTTACTCTCTTCACTCAAAGGGTTGTTACAAGACATGTGAGTTAATGAGTCCTCTATAAAATTTTGGACCAAATCAACGACTGTCAAAACCATGCAGCCGCGAAGGGTGTGCAATCCCCATTTTATAGCTGGATCAGAATCATACAGATCTAAGTTTCCCAGTGGGAGGCAAGGTGAGGGAGGATAAAGATCTGCTTTCTAAAATCCAAGACCTGTAAGAAAACACTGGGAATAATGGTAGAGATTCTTAAGGAACAAAGTTTCTTAGAGCCGACTGACAAAAACCAGCTTCCTTCCCACGCAGCCCATCCTTGATCAAGTTTTACTCGTTTGTTTTGCTAGCTTTTCCCATTTTCAGGGAAAAAAAACTAAAAAAAAAAAAAAAAAAAAACTTAAAAAACCATATACACATGAAAACCCTTTGAATTTAAAAAAAAAAAGTATTTTTGATTAAGTAAGGTTTATATGGTATCATATTTTTTGAAAAGGCCAAGTTTAAAATGCTGACATTTAAAAGATTAATTCACAGGGAAAGGAAAAGCAGTTCAAATCCTATGAATCTCTGTGACCTACTCTTCTGATCTATGCCCAGCCAAGCATTGTGTTGGGCGCGCACGGCAGGGCAGCTAACTCTCAGGGAAGACATGAGCAAGAATTCTCCCCTCTGGTGGGAGAAAGAAACTCCACTCGGAACTACAAGACAAATTATCCACAAGCCCAGACATAGTGCAATTACTTCAATTCCCTTCGCTAATAAATATAAATGTCAACCATTCTTGCTGACTTGTCCTTCAGTTGCACAAATCAAACTGGTCAATTTCTCGGTGCTGTTTCTGGTCAGTTCTCCCATGTTTTCTGGATTTTCAACAGAGGTGCTGCCAGCCAATCTTAGGTATGGGCACAGAGGAAGAAACCACCTTAAAATCTACTCACATCATTTGGGACAAGTGTCTGTGGGAAACATCAGGAATAGTTAGGGTTAACTGGGTTAACCATGAAATAAAACAAGCAATATAATTTCTGAGAAAGAGAGGGAGTGAGAGAGTGAAGAGGGAAGTAGAAAGAGGGAGAGAGGGGAGGGAGGAAGGGAGGAAATGAGGGAGGGAGAGAGTGAGGAAAGATGGAAAAGAGGGAAGAAGAGAGAAAGTGAGGAGAGAGGGAGAGAGGAAGGGTGAGAGGGAGGGAAGGGCATTAAGAGAGAGAGACTGAGAAAGAAAGAGAAATTTAGGGTTCTTTGTGGAGACAGAGTATCAGGTTAGGCTCACCATTGGCAAGAGCACAGAGGGGAGACAAACACTCAGCTGATTCTACCTCAGCCCTCACAAGTGACAGCAGCTACCCACACACCTGAGAAAAGTCCGACTCGGGCCACCCCTACTTGGGTCTCCCAGCCTTGCCCTTTCTGTCATATTCACTCTGCTTTTGTGGGCCGGACTTCGACCTCTTTAAGCGATTGAAAACTCCTCTCAAGTTCTGTCTGGATGTCCCCTGTCTGTCATGCTGGTCTTTTAGCCTGAAGATGTTCCCCAGTATCCACTCATGACAGTGCTCCCCATGGATGTAACAGGTGAAAGAATGGAGCCACGGTGTTGGGATGGCCGTATCAGTAGGGCTGCCTTCACAGAGGAGTGATGCTTTTAGGGCACTCGGTCCAGCATGAGGAAGATCTCTCTAGCTCTCACTCTCGCTCTCCCTGATGTGAGTGCAGGCACCTGGGCTTGGTCCTCCGTACCAGGAGACAAGGGCACCAAGGGGCCAAGGCAGCAGATTTCTTCCCTGCTGCTGAAGCTTTGCCCACTCAAGTGGAACATACTAGATGCCATGCTTTTGCCTTCACAGGCTCTCAGGTGCTTCATAAGCCTAACACAGCTGTCAATGCATCTCTTTGGGGGCTCATCAGTCATTAGCCTCTGACTTCCTTGGGCTGTAACTGCCATCTGAGACAGGGATGCCAAAACTTTCAGAGAATAAGAAACAGGGCAAAGGCAAGAGAGTAAGTCCTAGATCACCACAATTAGGCACACTTGCCCTGCTTTAACTGGGTTTCTGGTCATTCATTCATTCAACCAACCACCCAACCGGCAGATATTTATTGAGTGTTTATCTTGTGTCAGGCATGGCATGGGAAAATGATGGTAAGTTAATTACAACAAACAAAGCAAAACAGATGTGGTCTGGGCTTTCATGAGCATACAGACTACTAAGTGAGACAGATGAAATAATCACAGATAAATAAGAAGTTTTTACAGGGAATGATATGAAAAAAAGTACACGGTGTTGTTAAGTTGTACAGTGGGGAGAGGTAGAGAGCTAAAAATCTGAGCTGACTGAGAACTTCAAGGAAATCTTCCCAGAAGAAGTCATATCTGAGCCGTGATGACCTTAAGGAAAGAAATAACTTAACCAAAGGGCAGGAGTGAGCGAGATGGAGGTAAGGAGTCTAGGCAATGGTGACAGAGGGAATCAACCATGCAAAGGCCCTGTGGCAGCAGGGGGATGGTACAGTCATAGGAAGCTGAAGATAAAGACACAGTAGGAACATGTTATAAAACTAGACTGGAGGGGAGAAAATGACATTTTAGGAATTGTGGCCAAGTTTCTGATTTTTATTTTTTTCCTAAGAGCAGTGGGAAGCCACTAAAGTGTTTTAAGCAGAGGTTTAGCAGAAGACGGAATTTTGATATTTTTCATTCAAAAAGATCACTCTGGTTACAATATGGAGGGTGAACTGGAAGGAGGCCCAACTATTCTGGGAAGTTAATTAGGGGGTAGCTCAGGGTAGATGACGGTAGATAGAAATATGAGTTGCCACAGGAAATTACATGTACCTTCCTGTCAAAATTAACTCCCATAGTTTATTGGTTTTGAAACCAATGAATCTCAGATTTTGATATCAGCACCTTTTGTAGAAATTAAAAGAAAAAAGCGCTGATGCCCAGCTACCGCCCAAGAGTCCCCTCTTGACTCAGGCCCTCTGGGGAAGATGCTAGGTTGGTTTGCTGTGGTCTGAGAAGGTCCACAGAGGATGCTGGGCTGCACCAAAGGTTAAGGCCCTTGGGATTGGATTGTTGAATATTAGGTTTTCTCATCATTTAATCCATCTGAAGATGAGAACAGCCCAGTACAAGCTGATGCTATTCTCATTCCATTTTGGTATGGGGGCGAACCTTTCTCAGGATATTTTAGGATTCTCAGTGAGAAAGGTGCATCAATAAAAGCCAGGAATAAAAGAACTAAACTTGTTTTTAAGTGACTGATGCACAACTACAAACAAAAGTTCTGTAATACACATAGTCAAGATTTGTTAACTTCTACAGGAAAACAAGTTGCTGGATAATACACAAGTAGTGTATATAAAGTCCTAAGTGCTGAGATGTGTCCTTACTGGTTATATCCTCAGTACCTAACCCAGTGCCTGCGGGTCACTCTTTTCCTTTCTGTACATCTTGAATACTGTGCCTCTGCTTGTTCATTGAAGTGCTTTCTTATATATTATCTCAGTTGGCTGTTAGGACTCCAGGGAGATAGCAAGGGCAGATGTGCTCTGATCTGCTCCCCCAGGAGAACTGGGCACTGGCAGGTTAAATAAGATGCCTGCAGTCCCACCGCTCGTGAGACTGAAGGAAGGGTTTAAGATGATCTGGGGTTTAACTTTATCCATGCAGCTCAGTCCTTAGTGAGCTTCTTTAATTGAAAGTTACTTGTAATGCCTTTCAGAGTTACAGAAAGGTGATAACAAAGGCAAGGAATTGCTTTCTTTTCTTGTTAAGACTCCATCCCTGGCTTTGACTCTTTCCCCCTCTGACAACAGCTTTGCTTAGAAGTGGAAAGATGGATTGGCATGAACGCCATACTGCATTCTGACGTCTTCCCTCTGGTGAAGCGGTACTGTGTTCAAGCCATAAAGAAGATAGAGAACACAGGGAACAATAGGTATTCATAATTCGGTAGTCAGGAAAATGCGCCGTCTAATTGAGAGTTACTTTCATTTAATAAATCCCAAGTCATCATTCCTGAAATGGCTCCTGGGCTGGCAAATATCGAGGCTACCATACAAAATTTTTTAGACCTACTGCCCTTTCGTCACCTGCTCTGCTATAGATATAGAACTGAGAATATTAGCTCAAAAGACGTGCCCAAGAAAAGCACAAAAGCCACATGAAATCCATACGGGGATTCTCCAAGGGCATCACTGACTTTGGTAATAGAAAAACAAATATATCAAATGGCCACTAAGGAGCCAAGATTAACCTGAGAAATGGAAGGTGTGTGAACCTATCAGTTCCTGCAACTTGGCTTGAGAGAAAAATGGCAAAACAAATGCTATAGTAACTCCACGCTGACAGCCTCATCCAAAAATGAGACTCTGAGACACTCCTGAAGGCATTATAGACTCACTGCAGACAGAAACTGGCTCATGTGTCAGAGCCTGGCCCCTGCTGGCTCAGACTTGCCTCAGGATTCACTGGAATTCAGTCTTGAAAGTGATCTTAGAGTTCATGTAGCAAAAATGACGCTGTAGAGAACTGACTTTAGTACAACCCATTTTTTGTCAAAAACAAAAACACAGTAGATAACAGCATATGTACTGTATGTGTGTGTCTGTGTGAGCATAAAGGTGCTGGCAAATAGAAGCCAGTCTGTTAACACTGATTCCCCCATTGGGGCGGGGCAGGGAAGTGAAGTAAGGGGCAGAGAGAGACCAGCATTTGGGATTAAAGGAAGGAGGGAGTAAAGGAAGGGAAGTAGAGAGTTCACCAAATTTAAAAGGCGGGGGGGTGGAGTATGGTATAACACAAGCAACAATGCAAAACACAACATTTTATTTCTACCATTATTGTAAATTGATATTTAAATATTGATTAAGTATATGAGAAAGAACCAGAAGGTAACACAAATTGATAACAGATTGATGATGGAATACAACCAACTTTGGTCTTAGATTTTTATTCTTTTTAATGCTCTTTTGATGACACAGTAAGATAAAAAAAAATGATTAAGCAGCATTGAATGACAGAAAAGAAAATTAGATATTTCAGCCTTTTCTTTTTAAGGCTAAGAATATTTAGTAGAGTGGGGAGCACGAAGTAACAGTCACCTATCTGTACTTCGCCTCTTCTAGGTTGGTTTAGACTCAGGTTAGTGCAGTCTCGACAAGAAAGAGGAAAGGAGATGACCAGGGCACAACGAGCTTTCAAAGAAGAGATTTCATCAGCTGGTAGAAGTTCATGGGGAGAAATGCTATCCACCTTGCACTAATTCAGTAAGAGTGAACAATGGTATATGACTTCTAATACCAAGTATGCAAGTAAGATTGTTCTAGAACTTCTCCTGGTGGTCACTAAGAGAAAAGAGAACATTTCTTGAGAGTTTCCTGTGGCAGAAATAATAACTGCTCTCTATATAGTATACCTCATTTATCTTCAACCCTAAAAGACTGCTAAAATTTGCCTAGAGTCACAAGACTAGTTTGAACCCAGCTCTCCTTAACTCCAAGTTTAGCACTCCTACTATTTCACTGTGCTCATTCCCGGTGGGTGCATGTGAAGAATGGATTCACTCATACGTGAAACCAGAAAGCTATTGTAAGCTTCAGTAACTAAGACCCTTTAGAGGAATGCCAACATGGATCAAATTCTTCATTAAGTAGCGATATAAGAGCAGCCTGGAGTAATATGCCAGGCTCCATAAAACACTATGGAAGCTGCAAAGCCTGTCTGGGGAGACCCCACCAATGTGAATATTCAACCAAGAGTGAAAGGACTCTAAACAAGAATCAACTGCTGTAACTGTGTCAGCCTGACCTTTTATAATGGTAAACTGAGTCCTTCCAGCACAGACAACACCAGTCTATGACAAAAGGTAGCTGCAAATGCCCCATGTCCTGTTCCTAAGCAAGTCTTGGTTCTTTCTCGTATCCTTTTCGAGAGGTGCCACCCTTGCTCACAGCCGAGGTTGCCTCACTAGATCAGCTGGGAAAGTATTTCCTGAATATTTGGTTCAAGTCATGCTTCATGAGTTTCTCTTCAGCTTCAAAACTGAGCTCTGGACACAGTCCCAAGATACGAAGATACTGGCATAACTGCAGATTACAGAGTCAGCTCTCCCCTTGTCCATTCAGAGATGGTTATCTAGAGCACAGATGCCCCTCTAAAGATGCCGACCCCTGAGCCTCTTGCATGAAATGGCAGTGGTGGGCTTGGATGCTCTGACCTGGAGGAAGGGCATTCACACCAGTGGGGAGGGCAATGCATGCATGGGGTTTTCGATTTCACCCGAGAACTCAGGTCTGACAAGGTCAGTGATGCCAGAAGACCAGATTACGGATCCACTAAACTGCCTGGATACATATTTCACCTTCTCTAGGATGAACTGCAGATGGCTGAGCCCTTCCTCGAGGACTCTGAGCCTTGGGACCTGCCTCACTAAATATCCAAATACTTCCGGATCTAACACTCAGACCAAGAATTTCCAACTGGAACATCACAAAATGGTTTAATCCTTCACTTGCAAATGAGCCATAGCACCATGTGTTTGGATGCACAGCAAATTTCCACATTCCCTTTTTATGTCCTCTGTACTAGGTGTCTGGCTTAGAATGGAACAGAATACCATAAGGCTGGAGGAACATTTGGCTTGTGTAAGCAGATAAATAACTATAAGCTGAGGCCTCTTTATTCCATCTAGACATTGTGGTAGAAAGAGGTCAGAAACTTGACCCATTATGTTTTGAAAACACTTTTTAGGTAATAAAGAACATTACTACACTGTTAGCACTACATTGTGGCTTTAGGAATTAGCTCAGCAGCCTTTGGTAGGAAAACTATGGTGCCATCAAATAATAAAAATCATTAAGATGCTTTTGAAAGACTTTAAAAATCACTCGAAAAGTAAAACATTCAGGTATGTAATAAGAACAAAATTATGCTTTTTTAAAAAAGTGGGAAGATGCCTTTAGGAATAAACCTATACAATGGGTTTTTCCTTGTAGTAAAATATGTAATAGAAATATGTTAGCTCTGTCAGAAGAAAGAAGAAAAAAGAGAGAAAGCCATGGAAAATTTACAAAGAGAATGTAGGAAATACATAAAATGAGGAAAAAGATAATGCAAATTGCTCATAATCCTACCATCCAGAGAGATCAACGTTAGATTGGTAAATGCCATACTAACCAATGAGAAGCACATGGACATGCACATGCACGCACGTGCACACACGCACACACACACACACACACACTCCAAAACACTGGGATCATTACACTGTTTTATGTTATGCTTTCAAAATTTCGAACTAGCTTTCAAAACTTTTATATCTAGCATCACTTGCTAGACTTAACCAAGTCATAAGATCTTATCTATGAAATGGACATATGATTTCTTGCCCTGGATGTTACTTTGTCACTTTGCCAAATTATTAGGCTGAGAGATCTCAGGGACGTTCCAGACCTCTACAGAGGCACTACAGTGCAGGTGTCCTACAGACGTCAGGCAGTACCCCGGGAGTTACATGCCCTTTGAAATGTGATTTATATTTCAACCTCAATTTCTTTACTTACAAAGAGAGGCGAAATGATCATGATCCTAGTCATCAAATCCAGTGGAGGGCACCAGCTATTTTTATGATTCTATCATTCTTGCTATGGGCATTATTGAAGATCTACTCATATTCCAACATCCCTTCAGGCTGCTAAAATAATCTCAGCTCTCAGGTGAAGATGTAGAACTTATTCAAGTGCTGTCGGCCATGAGGTGGAGACTTTCCATTGCACATCGATGGTGGGTCACACTGAAGGAATGAGCTTCTAAGGTCGCGAATCATGGAATAGGCAAAGTGCAAAGCCAGAAACCTGAGAAGTTACACACTTGGGCAAAACCTGTATGGCTGGGTGAAGTTCTCACATTCAGGGGTGGTGGCCACCCAAGGGGATGAAATGGGGCGTCACTGTTGCGGGGCCTAAAGCAGACAGGCTGAGACACTGAAAATCCATCTGAAGACTATTTCCTACGTGAAGACTATGACCCCAGTCGTTGGGATGTGCACTGAACTGAAACTCTCAATAATGAGCCTGGGATCACTCTTTGCTTATCAAGGCAGAACAAAGTTCTTTGCAAACACTGGTTCCCTGAAACTCTAAGGAATAGCAACACCCGAACGTTTGTGGGCCAGAACTGAGGAAGGAAAAGTGGAGCCTTAGAAAGAGTTGCTAACTAAGCCAATCTGAACTTCAGATGCTAGGCCTCTGGCTAAAGACAACCTATATTGCCCGCCTCATTTCCCTCTTTTCCTTTGTAACTTGAAGCAGCAAGGGAGAAGAAATGAAGTGGCTCAATTACCTTGCTCGAGTCAAAGAGAATAAAGCTGAATGGAGTAAGGAATAATACATGAGAAAGCCTCTTAAGTCTCCACGGCTCATTGAAATCAGCTCCTGTTCCTTTGTGTGGAAGGAGAAAACAGCCCAGGCTTCTGAGTCAGATCTGGGCTGGCTCAGAAAACAGATACCTGCTTAGACTTAACAGTGCCTGCGAACTCTTTGTGCCGTTTCTAAAAGCCCCAATCTTTCCCCAGATGAAAAAGTAGGTCAAATTCTTTTCTGAATTCAACAAATGAGGGTCTCACAGCAAATTTTATCAAGAGTCATCTTCTCTACCATCCAATGGCTGGCAGCATCCTGCAATATTTATGAAGTGTTATTACATTGTGGTTACTTTTATGCCGCCATAAGTCTTTCAATGTATGTGAAATTACAGATCACTGAAATCCATTTAATGAGGACACAGCCTTCACATTTTGGAGTTAAATATCACAGAAGAAGTTATAATCATGAATTTTCCTTATTAAGTTCCAGTCTTTGTATGTAAATTGAAGTATTAAGACAATGAGATACAGATCAAAGTTTTAATTTTAGTCCCTTGCCTCAGATTTAATTTAAAAGTCTTAAATTATGCAGCGAATTGCATCTCTTTATTCTTACAGCTGTTTAAAACAGATTTAATTATCTTCTGTAACATGCAGACACCGCTTCTGCCTAGCAGTCCTCTTAAATGAATGCCTTCCAAATCGGTTTTGTTGAGTTCTTAAGACTGATTAGGCCCTTTGCCATCCATCCTGTGCCTTCAGGTTCTCGCATTGGATTTCTCCAAGAAGCCGAGTTATCACACTGAAAGTCTATAGGCTCATTAGGTGCTCATTAGTGGTCCAGAGAACATTCATCTGAAGCAAGTCTCCAGACAGAGAGATGCCACCTTTCATTGGATACCTAGATCTCAGTGCAAAATACTTTCGATCGGCTTCCTAAACTTCAGGTGTACTTGAAATGTTTGGCTAGTTAGATATACCTTTATGGACACTTCCTGTCCCCTCTTGGTTGGTTTCTGGATCAACTGTTCTTTGTCCTCAAGGAAACGGTGATGCATAATTGCAGTGTGTGTGTGTATGTGTGTGTATGTGTGTTCTTGTATCAGCCACAGTGAGGGAGTCTGGGATGGAAGAAATATTGTCTCCTTTGCCTTGTTGCTTCTGATGAAGGTTCCTTCATTATAGTACATTGGGAGAGAACCCTGAAAACAGCAGGGATGCAGTTCCTGACAATGGGGCTTTTCATCAGCTTCTATAGGATTATGTGGTTCTGAGCAACAAGGGTGAGCCAAGCTGTAGGAATTTGAAGGAGTTGTGTTGTAGAGCTATTTCTGTCCCCTAGCTAGATATGGAGGGTGGCCTCACATCCCATTTGCAGGAAGGGATTCCATTTCTTGCATATGTCAAATTGGCAAAATTTTGACTCGGTTACATACTATTGTGCATGGAGTTACAAGCTAGCTGCAGTGTACCTAGACTTTGATTATTTTCTGTCAATAAGAAGTTCTTTTCTTTGCTCTGATTTTAGTAAGGTTTTCATTGATATTCTTATGTTAGAATTAGGCATGCATTAGTATGGGATAAAGGAAGGGATTTAGATTTCAGATGAAGACTTTAACATGTTTTGGATGTTATTCAAATTTCAGGATTCTTTTCCTTTTAAATTTGGGCTTTATCTCTACACTCCTGGGGGAAGCCTATCCAAATCCACACAAGTTTATTGAGTTCCTATCAACATGTTAGGCACAGTGAGAGGAGATGCTAGGGCTGCGACCAGGCATGGCATGGTTTGTACCTTAACAATATTTACAGTGTAATGGGGGCTGACCAAAAATATTGTTACAATAAATGCAGTAGATTAAATTTTATTTTTGTTTTCAATGAATATAAAATATTTACTATTTTCTATTTTCTTATAGATTAGATTTTTATTTAAAATCTAAAATAAATCTAAATTTATCTAAAATCTAAATCTTTATTTAAAATCTAATTTAGATTTTATTTAAAATCTAAATCTAAAATGCAGTTAGATTTTTATTTAAAACTTGTTACAGTGGAGGCCCTAGTTAACCTAAAACATGTATTGCCACAAAATGAATATGTCTTGAATGAAAAGTACATGATATAAAATTGGAACTTAGTAAAATATGTGTTGAAGAAGAAATAAACACATATGTCTGACTACTCCGTGGGACAGTGGATTCCTCAGGTCACTCACACTTTGGTTGGAATGTGCATGAGATGGAGCCTACATAGAGGGGTTTGTATGCACATACTTGGGGACAAAGAAAGGGGTGTTGCCTCAGTCACTAACCCAACCCAACTCAATCTCATAGAGAGAAGACAAGTCTGTGGGAGACAGTAACTCTGAGTAAGCCATCAGACACAGAGGCATAATCCTTGGTGCCCAAATGACAAAGTATTATACCAACCTGGAGAGTCTTATGCCTACTTCTGTATTAATCATGCTGCAGTGTAATTATCAGAATGTAGTGGGGACCTCTTGGTCCCTTTGGTGCCTTGAGGACTTACTGCTCAAGGAGCATCAGAAGCCTGGCATTAATGTCCTAGTGTTATGAAAAATTGGCCCTAGGTATGGGGGCAAGAGCCAAATATTATATTCAAAGTAAAACTGGGAGCATCAAATTCAAATGAGAAGTGGACTCAGATTTTGAGAGAGATAGTACAGACGCCATGTATTGCCAGTGGCATATGTGAGAGTATTTGTTTTTGTTTTGGATTTGAGAGCCTAATTCATACCCAAGACTCTGGAAAACTTTGGCATACAGGGATGACAGTCCTAGAGTGCTGCATTCATAGCCTATGTTTTCCAATATTCTTTGGAATGGATAAAATAATACCAGACACAGCAAAGTCATTCAATATAGATGTAATTTTATAAAGAGAAGGAAACCTAGAGAGGATTTGGAACCTCTCATTGCTGAGATGGTTTTTAATGAACTGATCATAACCCACGAATATTCTCAGAAAATCCAGGAGGAAAATCATATTTTATATATTGACTACTGTCTAAGAAGATAGCAGCAGCCATAGGCCTGACTGGCTAGGGCATAGATAATTCTACCCATTCTTTCTACTCCTTGGTCTTTGTTGCTACCTGTCCCCAATGAAGTGTTGCTAGGGACCCTTCGAAACTACATGAAATTCTTTCCCAGGAAATGGTTCTTTCCACCAGAGAGAAGTAATAAAAAGGGAGGATACCATAGAGCCAGGATTTGACTCCTGACTCGATACTTAAGTAGCTGTGTAATTTTAAGTGAGTAACTTTGTCTTTCTGTGCTTCGGCTGTGCCATCTGTAGAATGCAATGAGGATGATAACACCTACTCACGTAGGCTTGCTGTGGGATCTAAATGAGACAACCCAGAAAAGCAGTCGCAAACCTGACTACAGTTAATGCTTGGCGTTAGATATCTGAACTGTTATCACCGCGTCAAATTCCGAGGCTCTCCAGCTTCCCAGAGCCACTCTGCTTTCCTTTATTTTGCATTGCTCATCATATGCATCACCCATGCCTGTGTACATAATCCAGAGATTGAGAGAGAAACAGGTTGTTTCTGTAAGGAGAGCTTGTGAGTCATCAGCACAGAATCCCGCAGTTGAATGTGAGGTCCCCAGGGCCTCTTGATGTGGGGACAATCTTTTCAGCTTATATTCTGCACTAGGTAACAAGAGCATCAAGGGGCCAGCTCTGACAGCTGAAGGTAGCAGATTTCCTCCCTGCTGTTGCAGCTTTGCCCACTCAAGTGGAATGAACTAACTAGTTATTTTTTTCCCTTCTTGTGCCCAGAAGGCATGAATTTACACATCTTAGAACCAGATTCCCCAATCTGTTCTCACATCACTCAGCCAAATCTGAGATGCCTGATGATCTTGGTTACAGAGAAAGGGAAGTTGAATGGGGGAAAGCCTGGCCTCTGTCCCTGGAGGGTGAACAAAGGTCAGAGCTGACCAGGCCTGAGTTCTTGTTTCAGATCTTGCTCTACTGTGTTCTTAGAAATGGAACAAAAATCTGAATTCTGAAGCCTGCTCCAGCACAAACATCTGCTGCTTCAAAAGATCATGTTCTTCTAAGTTATCATAACCAGGTTCCTTATATCTCTGGGAAAGGGGACTTCACATTCACTATGGAGGGAGACAAAGGGTATAGGGTTAGCTCAGAAAATAAATCTTTCCCTAAGTGTCCCCAAGTTTTAGGGAAAGATTTATTTTCTGAGCCAATCCTTTACCCTGTGTCTTTTTTTCCCTAAAAACTTAAATGCAAAATGTACAAATCAATACTATTTGAATTTCCCAAATGATTTTTAAGTAACTTTTTTGTTCAGAATAATAGACATAAAGAAAAATATGTAAATCAGATATACAGCTTGGTTTTTTGCAAAATGAACGCATCCATTAATCAACAAAAAATTCAAAGTTTCCAGGCATCCTCCTTGCCACTTCCCCTCCAAAAAGGTAACTATTAATCTCACTTCTATCACCATAAACTAGTTTTGCCTACTTTTGCAGTTTAATTAAATAGAATCATACAATACATATTTTTTTCAGTCTGGTTTCTTTAGCATAATAGTAAATATGAGATTCATTCAAGTTTTTGTAAGTAGCAATAGTTTGTTCTTTTTCATTATTCTATGGCATTCTATTTTATACATATACTATAACTTACTTCTTGAATATACAGTTGATAAATGTCTGTTTCCAGCTTTGACCTCTTATGAGTAAGTCTGGTATGCATATTATTTTACATACATTCTAATGCATATTTATATGCATTCTGATGGCTATATACTTAGGAGTAGAAAGTCTGGGTCATAGGTCGTGCATATATTTACAGAAGAATATAGTGGTTAGCAGTTAATGTCAAACAGACCTCCAAGACGGTGGTGACAATCTGTACTCCAAACACCATTGTATGAATGACTAGTTGCTCCAACAACACCACTTGATATTATCTGTCCTTTCAAATAAATCTTCTGATGGGTAGACAGTAATATTTTATTTTTTTTAAGATTTTATTTATTTATTTGAGAGAGAAAGAGAGAGCACAAGCAGGGGGAGGGGCAGAGGGAGAGGGAGAAACAGGCTCCTCGCTGAGCAGGGAGCCCAATACGGGGCTCGATCCCAGGACCCTGGGATCATGACCTGAGCCGAAGGCAGAGGCTTAACTGACTGAGCCACCCAGGTGCCCCAGTTATATCTTATTTTAGTGTTAAGTTGCATTCCTTTGATGAGCAGTGATGCTGGGAATTTTTTCATACGCTTATTGGCTATTTGGTTACCCTATTTGAAAAGTCCATTTAAGTCATCTGTGCATTTTCTATTGGGTGGCCAGAATTTTTCTTAATGATTTGTAGAATTCATTTATATTTTTCTGGGTATGAGTGCTTTATTAAAATTATGTGTTGCAAATAACTTCTCATCCTCCAGGCCTTTTTAAATTTTATTTCCTAAATAGTATATTTTGAAGAAAAGAAATTCCTAATTTTAATGTAGTCTAATCAAACTGTATTCTTCTATATACTTAGTGAGTTTCATTTTCTGTTTTAAAACAATCTCTGCCTCACCCAAGGTTATGAAGATACTCTTCCGCATTTTCCTTTAAACACTTTAGTTTTTTCTTTCAAAGTTAGATTGACAATCCAGTTAGAATTATTTTTTTGTGTTAAGAGAGATCAAGATTCATATATTCCCACATGGATTTTGATGTCATTGCACCATTTATTGAAAAGATTATAATTTATCTACTGTAGTATAGTGTCTCATTTGTCATAAAGAGTAATGTATGTGTATACGTGTATACACACACACACACCCATCTATACATATGTGGGGGTGTGTGTGGTTTTCTTGGCTCACTATTCCTTCTCTTGATCAGCTTGCATATGCAAGATATATATACCACCACACACTCTTAATTACTATAACTTTATAATAAATATTGATATCTGGTAATGTAAGCTATCCAGTTTGGGGAGTCATCTTTAAGATAATCTTTGCTGTTCTTGAGCCCTTGCTTTTTCATGTGCTTTATGATCATGTCAATTTTAACTCATAAATATATGCTGGAGATATATTGAAATTGCTTTGAATATAAGAAAAATGTGGGGAAAATTGGCCTCTTTTCATAATCTTGCATCTTCCAATCCACAGTCATGGTATATCTCTCCATACATTTGTGTTTTTAAAAATTTTTTCCAAATGCGTTGTAGTTTTCTGGGTAGAGATACTGAAAATAAGTTCTTGGGTTTGCCTGTAGGTATGCACTGTTTTTATGCTATTATAAAGCATATTATATATAATTGTATATGATGTATAATATATACATACACATATGTGTGTATGTATACATATATATATGATCTTCTATTGGTTCAGAGGATTTATATCCCCAAATATCTAGGCTAACTTTGAATCTAGAATAATTAAAATATATTTTAGGGGCACCTGGGTGACTTAGTTGGTTAAGTGTCCATCTCTTGATTTCGGTTCAGGTCAGGATTTCAGGGTCATGAGATCGAGCCCTATGTTGGGCTCTGTGCTGGAAGTGGAGCCTGCTTAAGATTCTCTTTCCTTCTCCTTTTGCCCCTCCCTCCCCAACCTACCTCCTGTTCCCATGCTTTCTCTCTTAAAAAAAAAAAAAAGTGTTTTAAATTATCAACATAGGTTTGAAAATTGAAACCAATGGAACAAAATAAAGTATTTAGAAGTGGACCCACACAAATATGTTCAATTGATTTATGACAAAGACTCAAACAAGTCAGTGAGAAAGAATTGTCCTTCAAGGGTGCTGGGTCACTTGAATGTGTAAATGGAAAAACATATATAAACTTTGGTTTTATTCAAGATAGATTATAGGTGTAAATGTGACAACTAAAGAAAAATCTTGTGGTGTGATTTTTTTACAATCTTGGGTTAGACACAGACTTCTTAAGCAAGCCACAAAACTAACTAATTATTTGGGGCGCCTGAGTGGCTCTGTGGGTTGAGCCTCTGCCTTCGGCTCAGGGCATGATCTCAGGGTCTTGGGATAGAGCCCTGCATCGGGCCCTCTGCTCAGCAGGGAGCCTGCTTCCCCCCTCTCTCTCTGCCTGCCTCTCTGCCTACTTGTGATCTCTCTCTCTGTCAAATAAATAAATAAATAAATAAAATCTTTAAAAATAAAAAAAAATAACTTTATTTTATATAATTAATGATAATATTTGGGTTTATATACACCATTTCAGTATCTATTAGTCTCGACTGTAAGTAGGATCCTTTTTCTCTCTTTCCTGCCTTTTTTTTGGATTAATGAGACATACTTAATATTATTCCAGTTCCCCTGCCAATAGCTTAATAGTTAAATGTTCTCTATTCTTTTAGCTGTTTCTCTAGGCATTAAAGCACATATTCAGGACATGCTGGTGTCTAATACAAATTAGTACCTCTACCTCTTCACAGACATTTCATGGAACTGAAAACATTTTAACTCCATTTAATACATACTGAATTATTGATTATTGTTGTCATGTATTTTAATTCTACCTATATTTAAACCCACAGCAGATTTTTATTAGTGGTCTGCAAAGTTATTATTAATTTCAATTTACCCACATATATGCCCTCTTTCTTGCTCCTCATTCTTTCTACTATTGTGCTTTCATCTGGGTTCATTCTCTTTATGCCTGAAGAGTTACCTTTAGTGTTTCTTTTTATAGAAATCATCTTATATGACTCATCTCGGTTTCTGTTTGAGAAAAGTCTCTATTTTACCTCCACATTTCTGTTTTTCCCCAGCACTTCAAAGATGTCATTCTAGTTTCTTCTGCGCTGCTTTTAAATTTTTCTCTTTGTTTTTTGATTTCAATAGTTTGACTATGATACCTAAGTGCATTTTTTTCCTCCTATAGCTCCTGCTTGGGGTTTGTGGATTCTTTCCAATCTACAATGATACACTGATACCTCCTGTCAGTTTGGGAAAATTCTTAGACATTATCTCTTCAAAATAGATTCTGGCTCCTTATCTTCCTTCTCCCCTCTGGGACTCCAATCACATCTGTGTTAGTCCTTTCTGTTTTCCACATGTCTCTTATTACTCTTTTCACTATCTTCAATCCTTCCTCTCTTATGTTAGAAATGTTATACTTCCAGCTGTCCTTTCTTCTAGTTAACTGATCCTCTATCTACCTGGATTTAGCTGGCTGTCAATCCATCTAACTTCTTAATACCAGTTATTTTTTTAAAGATTTATTTATTTATTTGAGAGGGGTTGGGGAGAGAGCATCCTCAAGCAGACTCCCTGCTGAGCGTGGCGCTGACTTGGGGATACATCCCACCACCCAGGAGATCATGACCTGAGGAGAAACCAAGACTCCAATGCTCAACCAACTGAGCCATCCACGCGCACCTTAATATCAGTTATTATATCTTTATTTCTACAACTTCCATTTGTTACTGCCTCCTACTGATGACTGCTGGAGGGTTGCATTTTCGGTCTTGATCTATATTCATGAACGTATTAATCATATCTCAGACAACTGTTCCTTTTTCTGATGCTTTTTTCCTCCTCCTCATCCTGTTTCTTGATATATATGTAATATTTTAAATTAAACGCCCAATGCTTTACATGAAAAAATAAAGGTAAGGCTTCTGATTTATATTATTTTCCTCTAAAGAGGATTCATTTTAGCTTCTGGCAGATATTTAGATTGGGGGGAAAATCACTCCAACCCTTTCAGAGACTGAAATAATTCCAGATTGGGTTTCAGCATTTAGAGAACCCAATCTAGTTCTGGGGTGTCCTCACTCCTACGATGGAGCTTTCCAGGAGTCTCCAGAACCTAGTATTGTATTATTCACCAGGGCTTTCCTTCTTAACAGTCCCTGGTTCTAATTTTTATTTCCCCAAGATGTAATACTTCTAAAAACTATACTTGACTTTTGTTCGTATCTATCATCAAACAGCTCAGAGAGAAAAAACGCACAGAATACTGTGCTACTTCTCTATGCTTCCCTTCTCTCTGAGATCTGACCTGAAGTCAATTTTTATGTTCCCAGGCTTGTGAGCCCACTGCCAGTTGTTTAGCCAAGACTTTCTGTCTGGCCTTCTAACTGGGAATCTGAAATGTGACCTCTTCTACAGTGTGATGTAGGAATTGGTAAAGTCCTTAAGGCCAAATACAACACGAATTGCTGGACTGGTTAATGAATTTCCCGTCTCTGAAGAAAAGGATTTTGTTTGCCCAAATCTTCAAGACAATTCTCTCATGCTCTTTCTTCTTCCTTATCTCACTCTTTCTCTCTCAGAATCTCACTCCTGCTCTAAATATATACATATAAATTTGATTTGCTGCAAGCTAATATGTCATAGCCTCAGGCAGAAGCGTAAAGATTTTATTTCTGTGAAATGTGAGCAACTCCAATTGGCTTCAATTGGTCTGTATCTTTCTAGTTCCAACTGAAAAAGTTTGGGGAACCTTGTATTTAGGAGAATGGGTATGGCTGAAAGGCACTTATTAAGGAGAGAAGAGAAAGGAGTATTAGGTTTTAGAAGGATGGTTCTCTAAGAGGTTCTTGAAGCATCAGCATCATCTGAGCCAGAATTTCATACTATTTCACAGTTGTTTTTCCTATAGCAATTAAAATACCAATAATGTTGATCAATCCTGACAAAGTAATCCTAAGTGCTTCATCTTTTCCCTTTCAAGTCACACTCCAGAGCCTCTCAAGGCTACTCTATCCCCCCAACTTTGCTCTTGCTTTGTCCTGTTTATCCTTGAAGCACAATGCATAACCTATAGTCTTGTTATAAATGCATATTCTTGGTCCCCACCCAACCTACTGAATCAGAATCTTTGGATATGGGGCCCAGAAAACTGTTTTAACATGTTTGCCAGGTAATTTTTATTCATGTTAAAGACTGAAAACCACTGAGCTATCACAAGAAGCTGGAAGTCAATGATGTAGATCTTAATCCTGGTATCATTATTAACTTTTTAAAATCCCTCTGTGCTCACAAGGTCTAGCGTGGTGCTGCCCAGATTTTAGTACTCAGAAAACATAGCTGAAGGCAGGACTGTCTAGCTTGATAATTGAGATCATTTAATAAAATTGTTTATCCTTTAGAGACTATCTTCTTCATTTATAAGATGATAAAAATACCTGGGCATATTTAAAAATACATGTATAAATTTCATCTTATCCACTATCTAAATATTCAGAAATCTCAGATAACCATAATTTGTCACTGAGGCTCATAACGATATCACTGAGATGCTACAAAATTACAAACTCTCAATCGCTATAGAAAGTATGCTCAATTATATTTAGATTAGCCTTAGTGTTGTATGTATGACCAACATGCTGCCTTTGGAAAAGAAAGGCCAAGACATCAGGTTGAGAGAGGAAGACAGCACCAGAATCTGTTAGGCTGAACGTGGGTGTGCACTAAATTATTTTTAGAATACCATTAACGTATTCATTCTGAGACAACTTTTGGCTGGAAGTGCCAATGAGGCACAGTTAAATTCAGAAAGAACTGCCAAGAAATGGTATGTCAAGTAAGAGTGAAGAACGACTTGCACCACAATGAGAATAATTGAGGAAGGGGAAATAACAACAACAACAACAAACCAAGGAACCAAAAGTAGAAAAAAAATTAAAAATGTCAACAACATTTAAAATGAAAAAAAAAAAAACCCAAAAAACAAAACAAAAACACACGTAAAGCAAATCTGATTTCCTAGGAAAAATCAGTGGCCCTAGAAGATAAAGTGGCTGGGGATCTGGTCCTACCTCTTCCAGCTGCACCATGAGAGTAACATTGTGCCCTTGCTCCGCTGTCAACTTTCCATCAGCAGTGACGATGCGCAGCCCCCGCGGGGCCTTCCCGGGACACTTCTGTGGTTTGGCCGTGTACTGTTCTCGGACTCCGTCTGTGCAGTTATTGGAAACCACTTTCCTATACCTACATGGAGAAAAGCTCAAGTTGTAATCCAGCTCATTACAATTCGGATCACTCCCAAGTTTTTAAGGTGGACCTACTACCGTGTAGCCCGGAGGGCAAGGGAGAACTATGCTTCAAGAGGCTCTGAGGACTAGAGCTAATTCATACAAAGCACCCGAAAGAAAGACAAATCATCATAACAACATACTGTACCTACTGTTAGCACTTTAATTCTTTTATTCCGTCACTCAGTGAATCATTTCCCTTCAGAGCTATGGGAAATGCACAACAGTAGACGGCTTGGTCCTGGCCCTCACTAGGTTTATAATCTTGAAAAGATGCATGTGGAGAATCCAGGAGACACTTTAAAGGCTACATAACCGAGGGTTAGAATGAGTACTATATACTGCAAGGGCATTTGCAATTCAGATAAAGACTGTAATGGATTATGTGAATGAACATTAGACCCCACAGAGGATGCTGCGGTCATAGTTTTGTACCGAAGGTTGGCTAAATTTGAGAGTTTGTCCTCAATATTTTATGAGGGACTATACTGGCTAAATATTGAAAACTCCTGTTAAGGAGACCAGTCTGCAGATTACGTAAATCTTCCCTCCTCTTTTGCTTATTTCTTCTTATTTTAGCTTTACTAGGAGAAAAAAGGATTATTCTACAAATTTGTCCTATGCAATTTATCAGATTCATAATAAATTAGAATCTGGGGCTTTAGGACAATTAACCTTTCAGACTTTGAGCTTCAATGTTATCTGTTCATCATCCTTTTGTGTGGGGTCCACAGTAACCACTCTGCGTACTCCTATATCTGACTTCCCACGCCTACTACCTAGACTGAGTGGTGAAGCTCAAAGTGGAAACAAAGTCTAAGGTCTTTCTACTCTTTTAGACCAGAAGTTGAGAAACTTTTAATATAAAGGGATAGACAGGAAATGTTCTAGCTTTCCCAGCTATATGGTCTTTGTCACAAGTCCTCAACTCTTTGATTGTAGCATATAAGTGGACACAGATAATGCACAAAAGAATTGATACATCTGGGTTTCAGTAAAACTATATACAGATACTGGTAGTGTGCCACATTTGACCTGCAGGCTATAGTTTTCCAACTCCTTCAAATCTGGCCAACGTCCTTTCCTCTGTCCCTGAGTCTTGGGATCGACTACCTAAGACCATGGTTGAGAAAGTCAAATTAAATAGGGTCTTGGGAAGTACTGTGAGTGCTGTGGATCACTGCAAGGTCAATTATTAATATTTAATTCACCTCATAGGGTAATTGTATAAATTAAATGGATTAATGTACACAGAGTATTTAAAACCGCCCTGACGATTAGCAGGTGCTTATGAAATGTTGCCAGTTATTTTTATTTAATATTATTTCTCCTACCTGTTCATAACCTTCACGGCTTCCAAATGTCCTTAGGATAAGTCATAAATCCCATAATCTTGTCCACAAAGCCTTCCACAAGCTAACTGCACTACATCTCTGAATTCTTTCTCACCAAAAAGCTCATCTGCCCTAGTCAAACCTCTCTTCCAAGCCTCTTGGAAAGTACTTATTTTCTTTTGCTCTTTCTGCTTCCATGTCTTCCTGCATGCTCTCTCAGCTGCCTAAAATTTCCACTTTAGGTTACAGCTTCTGTCCTCTGTCTTTTCCTGCCTGTGATAGTAAAATAATAAGTGAAATAGTAGGAAGTGCATATGTAGAGAGTATGTACTATATTTGCCATTGCGTTAAGTTCTTAACATGACTTCTGTCATTTATCTTCAAAATATCCTGAACAGTTCTACTTAAGGAAGGTATTATTATTCTCAACATACAGATGAAGAAATTAAGATTCATAGAAGTTAACCAGTTTTCCCAGTATCATCCAGTCAGGACCCCAGACAATTTGTCTCTAGAATATCCTCTCTCTTTACCACTACTGTATTGCCTCTTTAAATGGAATGAGATTGTCCCTCCTCTAAACTCTTAAAGGCTCCTTATGATTTACTGATAGGAACCCATGTATGCCTTGTGTGATTGTCTTCCTGTGTGTGACTATGAACTTTAAGTTCCCTGAGGGCACCTTGTCCCCGGGGACACGCAAAGCTGATAATTAGGAGGCCCACACTGGGATGACTGTGCCATTTTAAATGTTGAAATATCTGCACAGCAGTTGGTTATTACCACTGCCCCCAAACCCTTCAAGCACCTCGCTCGTGAACCAGCTGTGACTAATCCTTACCTTCGGAGTCCCTGTTTCTCCTCACAAGCCAGCAACTAAGGGGTTAACACCCAGTCCTTCAGGCAGCCTGGAACTCTCTGCTCTTACACTAGGATCCCTACCAGTTCCATTGGTCATTATCAAGTCTGAGCATTTTTAACATCATTCCATCTACTATTTAAGTAAATCCATTGTAGGTGCTTAGGAGTGCATGCTGATTAACAGAGAAGATAATGGCAGGCGGGAGAGAGAAGGAGAAAAAAAAGATGCCACTTTTTGGAAAGCACTCTTCAGTGCTGACATTCTGGTACCAGCAATGGTGGCAAGAAAATGACCAGCAATGTCACACAGTAATTATGGCATCGTGGTGAGTTTGTGCATCAGAAACTGCAAGTTTCAGAGACAAGGCGCCATGCAAACTAAAGGCAGGTTATGATTTTTAATCACTTAGCATCCAAGCACACCTGTGACTCTGTCTTGGCAAGCGGCTATAGGGGCACGGGCTCACCATCACCACTGACATCATCGGCTAGAGAACATTCCTTTTGTTTGTCGCTCTTCTGACCAATCATTGCCCGAGGCTTTCCTGAATCGTGTAGCAACAGTTCTGCTTAAATCCTAAGCACGAATCCATCCCCCCTGGGATTCTGCCACAGAGAAGACTGTTGGTAATTTTTTTAAAACGCTCATTAAAAAGCATTCTGAAACCATTTTATTTCCTGGATGAAAATGGCATCACATTAGCCCTGCCAGACCTGTCCCTGAAATTCATAAGAAAATTGCGCAGAAATACAGAGTTCATTTACTCAAGTAAGCACACACCTGCTTTTTGCATTACAGAATGGTTCTATTTCCATCCCAGCAGCTGTCCCTAGGTCTGAGTTACATAAATGAATAATGCATTTAATATGTTATTAAATGGGGCTGCTACCTCCATAATAACAAGGCAACTTATGATTATGTTGGACCTAAGCTCTGAATATTACTGGGATGCATTTAGTTGGTAAAGTATTCTTCAATCCGCCAAGAAGAAAAGTGCTCTGTAATGGCAAGGGAGTCTTTGTACAATTACTGAAAAGGAAACATTCTGCAAATGTGCCTTTGATATTACCGACCGCTTATCAGTAGATAGTGTCTTATTACTTCAACAGCCCCAACGTCAACCATTCTCTTCCTTCCCATCTTGAAACCCCTTTGTCACCTTTTCCTTTTTACCCCCACCTTCTTTGATTTTTCTTCTGTGCTTCCTTCCAGTCTTAACACAGATGAAGGCCATAGTTTTTCTTTGTGAGTGCAAAACTGGAAAAAAGCCATGAGGATCTTCATGTCTGTGATTTTACTATTTAGTAGTTTTTTTTGGTTTCTCTTGTGATTTGGGGGTGGTGGTGGAATATGATTTTATGGCTATTCACTGTAGGTTAGCACAGTAGATTGCAACTCTGTCTGTCCTTTAGATTTACTTGCCGGCACTTTTAAAATAAATGGCTGCCAAGATCCTGCTCCCAGGGGTCTTGATTTAATTGAGAATTACTTAAATTATGATTTAATTGAGAATTCTGGGTATTGGTGTGTTTTTGTTTTTGTTCTAAGTTCCCCTGGTGATTCTTGTGTGCATCCAGAATTAAAGACCACTGCCCTGGTGGTTAAAACTAGTGTTGTAGAACCAAACTGCCTGAGTTTAAATTCAGGCACTTACTGTATAAACCTGGGCAGTTATCCAATCTTTCTCTAATGATAGGGGGTTCTCTGCCTGTCAAATAGGGACAGTTACAGAATCTTTGCAATAATATTCTTGGGATGATTAAGTGAGATACTGCATTGAAAAGGGCTTAGCCTAAAGTCTGGTGCATTGTTAGAAACTTCATAAATATTAAAATTTCAGTAATTAGTTAAAAAGTTAGTATTTAAAGTATTAAGCATGAACTTGCTATTATACAGCAAGTTCCCAGAAAAACAGAAGTGACACTCTTATTGCTAAGATTATCTTAAGATCAAATCAGACCATGTCAATTTCTTTTTTACACTCATTCACAACTTCCTGTGGGATTATTCACAGAGCGTCAAGTTGAAGTTTTAAGTACAGTCCGCAATCTCTCCTCAGTGCTTTTTTCCTGCTTCGGCTCTTTCCCAAAATGCGTCCTGAGCCCAGCCATACTCAAGCCTACATGCCTTCTTTTTTCCTTTGCTGTTCATTTTTCTGGAATGTTCTTTTCTCCTGTCAAGCTTTTATTCATCCTTTTAAAAATCAGCGTAGAATTCATGTTTCTCTGTGAAACTGTCTCTTGCCTTTTTAGAGTAGTTACCACAGTCATAACCCAGCTAGAGCTGAGACTCTAGGTCTTCTTGAAGCGAGGCAAGTCTTCCTGTCACTGAGCTATGGTGTCCCTCATTTGTGCTCACAATGTGAAGAATTTAAATGGTTTATTTTCTTGGATCGTACTATGTGCCTTTCCTTTCAAGGGAAAAGTGCCGTGTTACAACCTTCAACAAAACAAAAAGTGGAGGAAGCCTTAGGGATAGAGAAGGGGACCAGCTGTGGATACAGTGTATGACTAAGACTTAAAAGCCTCCTAGATCCAATGTGCCCATGTTTCAACAACAAAAACAACAAAACCTGTGTAGTAGTCTGAACACCAACATTCAGAAAGAATGTGGTTCCATGGCTGACTGAGCAGGTTCTCTGAGCTTTTCCTGTTCAAAAGAACAGTTCTCAGGACTCTTCCTTTAAAGTGAATAAGCAACCTTGGGATTAAGAGACCAGGAGGAGACTTAGGAGAAGGGAAAACGATTTCCTTGTATTAAGCAAGGTAAAAGCACAAGTCATTTATTTCGACTAGTAAATGGAACGTGACTTTATTTTGAATGCCAACTTGATGAAATAGGACATATGGCCATGCTAAACTAAATGACTTAAAATCAAGAATCATGAGAATGACTCATGGAATCCACAATCTGAGTCAACCAGTTGTACGACTAATTTATATAAAGAAGTTTTCCTTTTTTTGAGCACCTGCAGTCCTAAGAATCCTAATACTGAATCATTTCAAATTGGTCACGGACACATCAGAATCTGAAGGGATAGCAGAGATCATCCAACACAACTCCTCCGTTTTTCACGTAAGTAAAAGCAGATAAGACTTTAGAGTTTGCCAAGGTCACATGGGAGGTGATGAGGAGCTCTGGGCCTCTGGACGGAGTCTGGTGTCTCTTGCATGGCTCTTTGCTAAAGAACCTCCACACAAGCCCCTGCCGTGTTGAGTCTGTAAATTATGCAAGCGGTTTCCTTTCTGTGGACTGTAAACACATGTACCACTTTTAGGACCGATCATTCTCCATGATGCACACTGACAAATCTTGCTGAGCAGACCAGACTGAACATTAAAATCGCCTCCAGGCCCAGGAGCGGGGTCATCTGGGAAAAGACCACTGACAGCCATCCCTCAAAGCCCCTGGAAATAGCAACTCCAGGGCAATGGCAGGTTATCCGGGGTCTAAGTGTTCTCACGGCTGACACAGAAAGGAGTATGTTTCTAGAAAGCATTTTTAAAACATCCCAAATGTATGTCGATAGTATGGAGCTACAATTTATGTATGTGTGTGTGTGTATATATATATATATATATATTCCCAGACCCACTAAATGTTCTTACATAGATACTGAATTAATGTTAAAAACGAATGCTAAAATTAATGCTAAAAATCTTTTTTAAGCCTCTTGAGTAAATATCTCCATAGTATATTAAGAAACTAACCCTGAGGAACAATAAGGGCTGTCACTGTACATTCTTTTAGGAGGGATTAATGGCTTCTCAAAAGAAACTCCACAGACAGAAATTTCTATACACAAACTTTTTTTTAACACATCTAGAAATATCTCTAGCTTAATAGCAAGAAGAAATCTGTCCCCTGAGAAGATTATCTTGGTTTCTTATAATAAACCAGCCCAATGCCCACTTTATTTTATATTTACAGAACCTTTTACGGCTGGCATGAAACAAGCAATGTCCTAGCTAATTTAGCAACTTAAATTTGCAGCATGTTCCCTGGATCCAAAACTGTATAAACAAGATTTAACCACATATAAGTACGACTAGAGATTGTGCTTTATGTGTGTGCAAACTGAGATATTTATAGACACAGATGGAGAAACAGAAACAAATTTAGGGTAATTTCAGCACTAAAATGCAAGAATATACACGAATGAATATTGATTTCATTCTATTTGGACAAAAAGATCTTGCTCACTAATCAGGTAAATGTGTTATCTGCCTTGAGTGGTGGAGAGGGACACACACATGTTTTGATGCCTAGT
The DNA here is from genome assembly GCA_028534135.1 of Potos flavus. Classification (NCBI taxonomy): domain Eukaryota; kingdom Metazoa; phylum Chordata; class Mammalia; order Carnivora; family Procyonidae; genus Potos; species Potos flavus. The sequence goes on along the minus strand of CM052894.1, from coordinate 19,640,872 downwards.
AGTTTTTAATCATGTGACTTTATGAGTGTATGCAGGTGATTATTTGTTTTACAGACGAAAAAAACCAGGGGCTTAGATGAAATACATCCTAGATCTCAGTGCTGCCATGACTACTAAGGGTCAAATAAATGTCGGGACGATAAATACACAATTGTGTCTCTCCTCTTTTTTACTTCACTCCAGAGGAGCCCTTAGATGATGACTATTGGTGATGGTACCTGCATTTTGCGAAGTGACTACTATCCACTAGGTACTGGGCTACATGCTTTATATCCAGTGCCGCATTTAAGTCAAACCCCAAGAGCAGATAGCAACATTTTATAGGTTAAGAGGCGAAGGCTCAAAGAAAGGAAGCTACTTGCTAAGTAAGATAACAGTAAATGGCAGAAGTCATTTAAAACCCTTCCTTGTTTCATTCTAAAATATCTCTCTTTTTTCACCAGAGAAAACATCCCCGTTATATTTCATTTCCTGCCCATAACAGGCTGTGGCCTCAGTATCAGCCTCCTGGCTTTCCATGGGCAGGTGTGGGGAAGGTGTGAGGGCAAAGGATGAAAAGAGGCAGGAAGCTTACAATGGAGAACACGGCAGAAGTTTGCTCACGTGTGGTTCCCTGGTGTGAACCTTAGAAGTCAGACGCCACTGGATCAAGGACTAAGGACAGGTAGCGCCGGCCTCCTGGAGGAACATTTTGCACTCGTTTCAGCTCTTATTTCAACTCTCTTTTCTAAGACCGAGCCAAGAACTAAAATAAAAGTTGCACAACTATTCACGTCTATACAGCAAAGCTGATAAAAATTTTGGCGTCTCCCGAAAACAGTATTTCTATTAGGCATAATAATAACCGATGCTAGACTTTTTCCATTCTGGTGAAGTAAGCAAACTCGTGAACACTGCTATATATACAGGGTAATAAGGTGACTGTGAAGGCAACCATAACCATTTATAAAGTGAGGTATTACAAAAAATAAAAGAAAAGGAAGGTTTATCTGCAGGCTTTGAACTAAACTCTCAGAGGGTGCTGCTGGGAGATTTGCTTGTTAAACTTCACTGACAAGGGGCGGTCGTTTCCTAGATCCTTTCAAAAGTTCAAGTTCTGATGCATGTCTGCACCACGGGCTTTGCTAGAAGGGGTGTGGTGAAGCAAGAGACGCACCTGGGGAGTCCAACTGATGGATGCTTTCATTCACAGGCTTACCTTGCCCGTGCAATTCCTCTGTACTTCATCCCGGCCTGATGCCAATATAGGATCATACTAACAGAGCACAGGATGCCCACGGATGGCTAAAGCTGACAGAGAACAGACAGAGGGTGCATGGTGGCTCCTTAGTCTATCGTCGACTTCCAGGCACTGGCATTAGGTGACTCTTTCAGCCTGATCATCTCCTATTCCTTTCGCCTGAAGTAACCTTGCTTATTTTGTTACTTTGGGAAATCCCACTCAGCCTTCCCTTAGAGAATCCATTGGCATTTGTATTTTATTTTTTTTAAGATAGATAGATAGATAGATAGATAGATAGATTTATTTATTTATTTATTTATTTATTTATTTATTTGACACAGAGAGAGAATTCACAAGTAGGCAGAGAGGCAGGCAGAGAGAGGTGAGAAGCAGGCTCCCCACTGAGCAGACAGCCTAATGCAGGGCTTGATCCCAGGACCCCGAGATCATAACCTGAGTCGAAGGCAGAGGCTTTAACACACTGAGCCACCCAGACGCCCTGGCATTTGTATTTTAAAGGAGGGTGGCAGTTAATACAAATGACTCTGTAATGTGCGAGACTCCTGGCAGTCTATGAGCCAGAAGCTAGTGTTTTAATCCTTTTGGGGAAATACTTCGTATGCCTGGATCCTTGGGTCTAAGAAGTAAGTGGTTGGCTGGGTAGGATTTGCTTTACAAGTCAGCAGAAACACTTCTAATTGCCAAAAGAGAATCCAATTATCTTTGTGTGTTTTTATAACAATTATTATGGTACTAGGATGTTAACTGCAACATTGTTTACAGTGGCAGAAAATAGAAAATAATCCAAATGTCTATGACAGGGGATGACGAAGCAATAGTAGGTGCTTTAATGCTCTCAAAAGAAATTAGATGGAAGATAGCCAGATGTACTCTGTCTTAGAAAGCTGTTTAAGACATATTTCTGAATGAAAATCAAAATAGAAAAATAATATATCTAGTAGGAAATGACATGTAAGAACAACCTCCCAAATTAATTTTGTAAATTTTTTCTTGGCATAATTTTTTGCTGGCAAATGCAAAGTGTCTAGAAGCATGCATGCCAAAGAGATCAGAGTTGTGCAGTAAAGGGGGCAGGATAGAGGGTGATGATCTAAATTGTTTTTTAAACAGAAACCATATGTATATATTTCTTTTGTAATTACATATTTTTAAGTGAAAAGCTCAATGTTTGATGGCAGCTGTAGAGTGGCTACAACATTAAATACTGAGTCTGTGCTTATGAAATGCCGCTGAGTCCACATACAGCCAAGGGGGAAGGGCTGGAGGGACATTGCATTCTTTTTCAATTTCATCTATACTTTACCTCTTGCCAACTTTTGAGTTAGCTACAGACACAATAAATAGGAATTTGACGGGAAAAGGCTTTCTTTGAAGATACTTTCAGGCACCTGTACCAGGTAAGGGTCTTCTTGTTCTTACCACAGAATGTATAGGGAGGCAATATGCCCATCAGTGAGATTATTATTCATACCCTTCCCCCAACCTTTAGCCCACAGGGCCCTATGAGGTTGATCACTCCTCCTCCCGTGAGCACCTTGGTTTTGAGAGCAAGGCAGTTATCCTTCCTGCTGATGGCTGGAATTTATCATATCTCCTCTTTATACAAGCTACTCACTGATGCAGTTGCTTTTCTAGAAAAAGCCTGAATAGAATAGATGAAGCCAGTAAGTAACTTAACAAAAATTTTTTGGGGTCAGACGCTATTATCTAACACCCACTTATACGAACCATGCTCCAAGAGTGGAGGTGAGCCCTAGGAACAATGCCTGTGATTCTATGATTAATAAACATCACTGCATTGACAAACATTTATCTACCTGGGCACTTATTGCTGAATCACATTTTTAATTGAAATTTTAATAGGGCATAGATGAAAAAAATCCCACTGGATAGATTATTTATTACGATTTAATCATTTCTGATGTTTTATTTTATAGGAGCCAGAGTTTACTTGAATTTCACATACTAAGTTTATCAAAGGAATGGGGAAACCTATTTAAGAGTAGCCTAAAATGTGTGTGTGTGCATGTGCGAGTATGTGTGTGTGTGTATATTCTCAATATACTGAAGAGTGAGGATCACGGCCTACACTCTGCCTCATTCCAGTGACTTGAGCAGCATGTGGAATAATTTAGACCCCTCTGTACTGGGACCTCCCTTCATCAATACCAAAGAGAAAATGATATAACTTCCTTGCCTGACTGAGTTAGTGAACAAAAAAAAAAACAATTCAGAAACTAGCGTTAGGAGTTCCCAGTGCCCTTACAATGTCTAAACATGCTGGTGCATGCAAGTAATAACTCTCGGCTCTCTGGCACTCCTTTACTGTTTAAGGTACTCATTTCAGCAGCTCCCTTTCTGGTTTTCCCACGGTACTGCATTCTGAAGGCCTCACCGACCCACTGCTGTAAAAATGCCATTGGTACTTTCCTCAGGTTTTATGTTATGGTGCAAATAAATCAGAGCTTATTCCTATATTCAAAAGTTCTAGGAATCCCTAACGTCAGAGATAAGAACGCTTGAGGGTACAAGTCTGTGTTGTTTTCCCTCTGTTTCTCCTGCAGCTGGCATGAGAAACGAGAAGAGATATTTTCAAGTGGGACGGGCCTCCTGGTGAGGCGTCCCCCTCGCCCTTACCTTCCTTCCTTAGTTCCTTTCTTTTTCATGTTTTAAGATCAGGATTTTCAAATATGCACACATGAGAGAAAGAGTATAATGAATATCCCTGCTCCCCATTAATTCACTTTCAAACATTTTCAATACCTGTTTTTTAACATTTTAAAACAAATGTCACACAACATGTATCTTTAAAAGGTTTTGGGGCTCCTGGGTGGCTCAGTCAGTTAAGCGTCTGCCTTTGCATCATGTCATGATCCCAGGGTCTGGGATCTAGCCCAGAGTTGGGCTTCCTGCTCAGCAGGGAGCCTGCTTCTCCCTCTGCCTGTTTTGCCTTCTGCTCTCCCTGCTTGTGCTCTCTCTCTCTCTCTTTCTCTGATAAATAAATAAATACATAAGGTTTCTTCTTTTAGTCAAACCAAAATACCATTATCACACACAAATATATAACTATATTTAGTTAATACAATAAATATAAGTATTTATACTTAGATATGACCTAATATATCACCTGTGATAGTTAAGTTTATGTGTCGGTTTGACTCAGCCATGGGTGCTCAGGTATTCGGTCAAATACTATTCAGGGTGATTTTGTGAGGCTTGTTTTTGATGAGCTGAGCATGTAAACTAGTGGAGAGAGTAAAGTAGATTGCTCTCCCAATGTGGGTGGGCCTTGTCCAATATGTTGAAGGCCTCAAGAGAAGAAAAAGGCTTACCCTTTCCTGAGCAAGAGGGAATTCTTTTGCCTGACTGTCTTCAAACTGGAAATTCACCTTTTTTCTACCTTCACACTCATGCTGAAACACTAGCTCCTCCTGGATTTTAAGCCTTCTGGCCTTTAGAACTACACCATCAGCTTTCTTGGTTCTGACGCCTTATGACTTGGACTAGAAACAAACCATCAGCTCTCCTTGGCATCCAGCTTGCCAAGTCACTTTGTAGATCTTGGGACTTGGACTTGCCACTTCCATAATCATGTGATCCAATTCCTTATAATGAATATATATCTATTATATCTATGTATCTATATAGTCTCCTATTCTCTTTCTCTGGGGATCTCTGATTAATACATCACATAATCACCAGACCATATTCCATTTCTCCAAATGGCTCAAAGATGTCTTTTTACATACTGCCTGAATTAGAATCCAAATAAGTCCACATAATATTTTTAAAGTCAATAAACATCAACTCCACTTGTGGAAAAGTCATGGAATGTTTTCTCTTTTATGGTATTTCTCAAATAATATTGGATAAGCCCTACGACACAAAACATTAAACACAAACTTTTAGAATCTGAGTCTCTATTTATAAAGATCAGAATGTATGCCTACAATGTGTCAAGACTGGGCATAGGAAGAAAATGAAACACGTTTCAACTAACAGCAGTATACTCTTGAAAAGTCAATGAGCTTCTTTGTTCGCTCTAGCTTCCACACCTATAAAATAGGAAATGCACCTATGAAATATTTACTTGGCCTTCTTCACAGAGATGCAGTGAGGGGGAAAGGTAGCTTCACAGAAATAGTTCTGAAATAAAGTATCAAAAAGTGAAGAAATTTATAGATTATCATCATCATCTTCCTCCAAGGAATCTGTTTTGTTTCTTCATTCACAACTGAGGTCTTCTTCTCAGATGAAAATTGCACTATTAATACAAATCTGTGCAGCATTACTAACATGAACAAAAACAAACACATTGTGCTATAATGAAAAAGGCCTGGTCTTCGATCAGATGTAATTCCGTAAGTTTAACACCGGCTGAAAAACAGCAGACGCTGACCTCTCAAGGCTGACCTCAGACACTCACCCAGTACTGTTGAGATAACTCTGTCCTAAGCTGCAGTCCTTCGACAGAGAAGACGGATTGAACCAAAATGCTGGCAGACACCGACCATTGCTGTGTCGCTCATACCCATAGTCACTGTGGGGGAAAAGAGCCAAGAGAGACCTTTCAGTAGGTGGCAAAACCACTGAGAACAGTTTCAAGGTAGCACACAGCCAACTTCTACTCTAGCCAATTAGTCAAAAAACAAGAATTCGCTGAATCAATACCTTTCCAAAAAAGGAACAGTTTTCTCCCCCTGTGGAATATCAGTGAATTACCAATGACAATATCCTACAAAACCTATTTCCAGAAAGGCTGATTTGAAAGCAGTAGAGAAACCTGTGTAGAGACGGAGGCTCAGTGACCAATAATTCCCGGTAAACAGCTTTAAGCTGAGAGAGTAGATTATGTTCTTGTGAGGAGAATATACAATACTGACGGTGGCTGGGCCCCTAGAAAGCTACAATTAGAAAGCAGGCAATGGTGGAGGCTCAAGCCTCAGTGTACACATCACTGAAGCAAACACAGTCACACGTGGCATAATTCTCATTACTGGTGATGTCTTTGGGGTGCTCTTCCAAGACATCTGGATCTACTAAGCGGAACTGAGCCAGGTCTCTCTAGGCACACTCCATATGCTTCAGAGTTACAGCAGAAAAGGAAATGTCCTTCAGGGGTGTCACAAGCACTCCCCCAAGGAAAAGTTTTGTCCCAGTCAGTTAGCATCATCAGTTGGGACTAACTGCTCTAAATCCTCTCCATAGTTTGGAAAGAGTCAGACTTTTCTCTCCGTCTCCTCTCTTTCTTGCCTCCAGGGGACTCCGCATGGCCTGATATTCTTGGCTTCTGGAGGATGAACTTGGGCACAGAGGATGACAACAAATTACACTTCCACAGGCACAGACAAATCGTAGACAGTAACCACCAAGCATTAGTACGAACTGGCCCATCTGCGTAATGGAGGTGAGATGCTGGCACACAAGGGGTGGGAAGGGAGAAACAGGCTTAGCAGCCAAGGGGCCTGTCACCAGGCAGCTGGCACTTAGAATTCTGCACATATCAGCTGGATTTGGTGCTGGTTCAACACAGCATGGATAGGAAGACTTCAGAAATGCTGCCTATAGGACACCCGGTGTTCATTTCTGGGAATTACTTTACAAATGCTCAAGAATGGCAGGCAAGGTCATCTGGGGGACTGTCCAGGGGAGAGCCAAGCTGAGAGGGAACATTTAGTGACAACCACCTTTTATTATGCCGCAGTCAAGTGGAATCACCGAAGCTCTAGCTACTGCTAGAGACTCAACAAGGTCATGGTGGGTCTTCCAAAATATTTTTAGAAATTATGCAGTAAACAAAAATCCCATTTGACCAGAAAACCTTACAATAGCCTCATTTATGATTCATTACCCACTTCTCAGAATACATTTCGGTTAGTGGCATGAGTAGCAGATTCCAATCACAAATGAATACAAGATTTGGGCCAACACTGTAGGGGAGTGAGAGAGAAGGGAAGGGGGAAGCCTAATTGCCTTCCTTACGCCGTGTTCCTTTCACTCTAGACTAGCTTAAAACTGAAAAAGAAAAACAACACATGACAATGACAACAACAAAAGACTAGCTTATTTTGGAACCTTGTAGAAAGGATGCACCCCCAACAGTATTTTCAGGAAAAATCGGGGAATCGGGACGTCTCATCTCACTTTTTCTCTTTGCTTTTCTACCAGCATAAATTTGCTCTTTACAGAAGGATGACGGTGTGGTAAGGCTGAAGTTAAATGACTAAGATAAAATGTTAACTTCTTCCTTTACAAACCTTTCTTGAATAGAGGGGATAAAGGAGAAGCAATTAGAAAGAGGGATGGGATTTAAAATTCCATGGAAGTTTTCTCAGTGAGTGTATTTCAGGATGTCAATCCTGAAAGGTAGGGTGGGGATAGGATACTTTTATCATTGTTAATAATGGTGCACTGGCTGAAATAGAAGTTACAGCTGGAGAGGCCCCTGCAGAATTCCTTGTGAGCTCCAATGTAACTGAATTTCTGTTGCCCTCTGGCTGAGCCCAAGAGATACAGCACTGGCTCTTGGCTTGCCTTGTCTACCAACAAGAGGGCAACAGCCTTGGGTTATCAGACTCAGGGATGGTGGCCAATTCTGGCAGGCCTGCACCAAACCATTTATTCAGAGAATGTCTCTAGAAGTCTACCACGAGAGAAGATTTACTTTTTCTAAGCCATATGGTGTGTACACAGCTAGGTGGTGTGTACCCAGCCCAGTCACTGATATTTTGATGATCAGATAAGTGATCTGTGATTGCTATACAGGCAGATATCCAATATTAAAGGAATGACTTTGGTTTCTTATGTGGGCCAAGTTTCAATCACTTAACATGGACATATATATTCAGCAATTGCTTTCTCTAAACCAAAACATATATACAAATTTAAAGAAAGAGAAAGAAAAGAAGAAAAAATAAATGAGATGGATATGATGAAGGGAGTTACCACCTACTCATCTGCAATCATTTCCAATCTCCCTGAAGGCCAAACCCTGACCTAGAACAAAGCAAGGGCAGCACTGACCCCCACATGCTAGCTTTCCGCTTCCTAGATGCTTTGGAAAGAATGCTATGGAGCTCAAACGTCTCGGTCCTTTCCGGTTGATACCAGCTGAATCCCAGAAGAGGGAGAAGTCTTCTGTACCACCAGCTCCACAGAACCATAGATTGCCAACGCCGCTGAATCAATCCTTGCACTGAAGTCAGAAAAGTCTTCCACACCTTGCACAAGCAATCGTCAGCTAACTAACCACTGACAGAAAACTTCCAGGGACAGCAAATCTACTGCCTTATAAGGTCATTGTCCACCACTAGGAACCTAGAATCTAGGAAGTCTTTACCTTGAGCACAAATATATTTGCTGTCTGAGAAGTCAACTTGTTGTTTTCTGAAGCAACTCAGGGTGGATGAGGTCTCTTTCTTGGTCCTGAGATCTATCAACTATGTGAAGCTAATTATCAGCCATCTTGTGAATCCTCTTTCAGTCCAAAGAAACTTCTAGTTTTTCCATATACACATGCATGTAGCTAACAGACCACGTTGTCTTCGAGAGGTAATTTCATACGAATATGAGGCTTGTGACAGCATATATATATATATATATATATATGCCATTATTTCAAATCTTGGCTTTCGTTAAGACCCATGTGGATTTGATACATGGAATGACCCCCACGGAGTGACAGCACAAGCTTACCAGTCAAAATCAGCCTCTGTGCAGACACAAGGTTCAGATTCCATAGCTCCTGCATATTTCCCTTGCATACACTTACGCTCTGATTTTCGCTTCTTATATATCCTTTTTGCTCCCATGATGCATGCTTCCCCCTGTAAGGAGACAAGAATCTCAGGCAGTTGGAGACATAGCTTGGACCTTCCCTGCTCCACATCAAGACCTTCGGGGAGATGTTCCCAAGCCTTAGTGTAATCTGGACACAGGCAGCCTGCTTTGTGCTAACGGCATTTTCTTTTTGACGTCTAGAATCCTAGTGTAGAATGCAACTATAACAATTCTAAGAAGCTTAGAGGGTGTGTCAAAAAACATCCCTAACTCCTCATGTATTCGGCAAACCTTTGCTTGGCAAGGTATGAGGCACCGTGCTATGGGGGACACACAGACAACTCAGACTCAGCCTTTAACACATAAATGTATTGCCAACAAATCTATGGTAATTAAGTTCAATTCTTCTATAATAAAAGATACATGCACCTGGTCATTTATGAGCGTATGAAAGAAGAGTATTGCTAAGAAATATAAAGATCCATTTTGCCTCGATTTATTGTGCCATTGCCCACACAACTTTATAGCACGGATTTTATGTCCATCTACAAGACAAGTGAGAGAACTAAACTCAGTGTTTCTCTACAAAATAAATAAAAGCTCTGAATACCACAGTGCCTGTGGATCCCAAAGGGGAAAACAACAGCGATGTAAATGAGCAATCATTTTATTGTTGAGTCTCCAAAAAAGAGTATACGATTCTGGCGGATGCAGCCCCAACTGTCAAACACAGCTTTGTGTCTGAAGGACAGAAAAGAGTTTTGTCCCTTGAGCAAATTCACTTTAATTGGCTCTATCACATATACACATCTAGATATAAATATATTCCAGTTGACCGAGCAATGCAGGAGTTAGAGGTACTAACCCTCTCACACAGTCAAAAATCCATGTATAATTTTGACTCCCCCAAAACTTAACTACTAATAGCTTACTACGGACCGGAAGCCTTACTGACAACATTAGTCAATGAACAGAGTTTGTATGTTATATGTATTACATGCTGCATTCTTAAAATAAAGTAAGCCAGAGAAAAGAAAGTGTTATTAAGAAAATCATAAGGAAGAGAAAATACATTTAGAGCACTTGACTGTATTTATTGAAAAAAAATTTTGCATGAAAGTGGACCTGTGCAGTTCAAACCCATGTGGTTCGAAGGTCCGGTGTACTTAGTCTAGGTTTAGGGATACTATGTGTCACTGCCTGAATATGGTGATGGCTATGCAGGGGGGACCTCTGCTATGTCCATGGAGGGAGCTGCAGAATGACTTCCACGTTGGGAAATCAAAGGAGAGATGCTTTCGGCTATGTGTTCTGATACAAGCTGATCAGTTGAGGGGCCAGAATGAAGGAACGCTTGCTTCCTACTAATGATTCTGCACCCTTGTACCATGAGTATCTTAGAAGGAGGCAAGAAGTACCACCTAAGCCCAGGAAATCACAGGGTGACAGGGAAGGATTTGACTGGCACCGCTCACCGAGGGTAATTTTATTATTTCATGTCTCTGTTTGTATTGCTCGATAAAACTGAAGATCCTTTCCTCACCCCTGCCCCTACCCTGCACCCACACGACATGCTCAGATAAATTCTGGTTGGATCTGCGTGCTGAGTAGGTATTTCATTTTGAGTTGTAAGTCTAAGCCGAGCACATTTGAATTTTATCTCATTATATCCTAGTACAATAAAAAAAGAAATTACTTCACCACAAGCCATAAATGTTGAGTTTGTTCACTGCTGTGGAACACAAAACATGTAAGAGAGCAGTCGATGCAGCTTTAGATGTAGCTGGAGAGGTAAACTGTGGCCGTGAGGACCCCAATTCCTACACCTGCATGATGCCCCGTGCCCTCCACCCAGGACTGCACCTCAGCCCGGACCCCACTACCTGGCTGTGCAGCTGCCAGGGTCTGTAGTCCTCCTCGGCACACCGTCGGTCGAAAATGGACTTGTAGTCCACTTTGACCAGCTGCCATTCGGAGCGGTGGCTGAAGTGTCCAAAGACGCTAGAGAGTTCATAATGAGAAAAATAATCACAATCGTGGCAACTCCAGTTACTAGGCTGTGTTGGGGGTTTACCACGAGCTTAGCACGACGCTCAACACATTACACTAAAAGACCACTGAATCCTCAAAACCCAGTGACGAGGTGACTATTATTGGCTCTGAATCACCCACGAGTAATTTGAGGCTCAGAGCGTTTCGCTAACATGTAAAAAAACGAAAGTCAAATCACTAAGAACCAGTCGAGTCAGAACCCAGAACCCAGGTAGAGTCTGACGAAAAAGTCACTTCTGCATATTTACCACAAGAATGGCTGACAAGAGAAAAAAATTAAGAAAACAATCACAAGCGCTGCCTTCGATGTGATCCAGGATTACACACGTAGGTTCTCTTGCTAAGGTCCGTGGTTCCCACGGTTTCTGTGCTATTTCACTGTCCCGCCAGTCCCTGGCTAGAGAGGGCAGGAGGGCCTGGTAGTGAGAACTCTGTCCCGCACTCTGCATTCGCTCCTTACACAGACAAACTCGGGTATTTAGTCGCCAGTCATAGCCAACCGGAGAAAAGCCACAAAGTAGCCTTTCCAGTCAGCTCTTTTTCATCTGTGTTCTGCAAATATGAAAACTGAATAAAGGGGGCGCCTGGGTGGCTCAGTCGGTTAACAGTCGGTTAATCGTCTGCTTTGGCTCAGGTCATGATCCCAGGGAGCCTGCTTCTCCCTCTGTCCCTCATGAATAAATAAATAAAATATTAAAAAAAAAAGAAAACTGAATAAAGGCAAATAATGGAACAAACTACTAATCTGGCTATGTGTTCAGTGGGTAAAAGTGCAGTTATTAGGCATATTAAATTTTTGTTGATCTTTTCTATCATTAAAAGAAAGGATGAAAAAAATAAGAAAAAATTAGAAATAGTACCAATTATTCACTATGGTTTTTAAATTTTCATTGATGACGGGGTTGACTACATTAAAACCTTCTGTTTTCCATGTCCAATTTTCCAGGGGAAGGAAAAAAAAAACCCTCACAGTTTCGTATTTCAAATTGAAAGCTCATGTTTTGAAACCCTTAAGCAGGCAACTCATTAATCAAGTCTTTCACAAATTAATGATCATTTTCCAGACAAGAATGAGTGCAAATACAATTTCACAAGAACACATTGTTCTCACGATTTTTCTAATATAGCCTCACAAGTAGGTTAGGTAAAGAGCCAGGGAAAAAGAAAATCCTTTGTGGGGTTTTGATCAAGCTGTGTTCTGCCTTAAAGTGAAATCATTCTTATATGCCTGTGATTTTCTGTATATTGAGTTTATTATTAAAAGTTTTAAATTTATAGTTTTATTCTCTATTGAAATAATCACTTCTAATTTCCCTAGGCCCATTCAGTATAGGAAGGCATAAGCTGTGTCCTCTTGCTGCCAGCCCTCAGTGTGGGTGTCCTAATTAGTAAAGAGCCAAGAAAATGGGCACCCACATTTTTCTTTCTCCTTTGCTGAGAAACCATGAAGTCAGATGTACTGACTTTGCTGGCAATTTCAAATCTAACTGTAGTGAAGTGAATAGGCTTTGCTAAAAACATTATGTTTCTGGGGGCACCTGGGTGGCTCAGTCCATTTGGTGTCCGAATCTTGGTTTTGACTCACATCGAGATCTTACGGTTGCGAGATCGAGTCTCACGTGAGGTTCCGCGCACTGCATGGAGTCTGCTTCAGATTCTTTGCCTCCGCCCCTCCCTCCCCCCCGTTCATGCTCTCTCGCTCTCTCAAATAAATGAATAAATAAAATCTTTAAAAAGAAAACAAAAAACATGTTAAGACATCATACTTTTCCACTTACGTCATGATTAGAGTCTCCTCCCCAGGCTCACCCAGAACCCCATCCACAAAAAGTGGAATAGATGTGAAACTGTATTTGCTCCAAGATCTCCCTTCATCAAAACTCAACCTAATGAAAGAAAAAATAACAGGCATCAGATCTCAAAAGAAAAAAAAAAAGTCCTTTCAAAGGAAAGATTCTATCAGCCAGGAGAGAATACATTTTAAAAGTACCTGGGGCACTGTCAAAGTGAGCCTTTTATATGAATAAGTATTCTTAATTACATCAGAAGGTAGAAATACAGTTAGCCAAGCGATCTGGGACCCAGATGTGTTATAACAGCCAAAAGGGGAGAGCTGCACGAAATGGGAATAATAATAAGTCTTTGATAGAATCTTTTTTTAATTTGGATATTTTATTAGATCTTAGATCTCAATGTGACCCTCTCCCAAACCTCACTGCAATCTAGCAGCAAGTCTTACTGGTGATTCTGAAGAGCAATGGCCGTATGAGACCTACTTAGATGGACCTGAACCAGCTGTCTCTAAGTGAGCAAATCCTGAGCGGCTTCCCTCCTATCCTGTTATGAATCCTGGCTGAGTCGTGGAGGGAGGGGGTACAGAAGGACTGGCTCTTGAGAGTAAGAGAGGTCTGCAACCCTGTTGGTCACACAGATGTTTCTTCTGCTCTGCCTTTCTCCGTGGATGTCTTCCCCCCAAGCTAAGCCTCTGTTTCTCTTATTTCGGCAGCTTTCTCGTAGGTCTCCAAAGTAACTAAGACCAGAGGGAAAATCACGCTTTTGGTTTTGAACAAGCTTGCCTGTGGTTGCCTGGGTTCAAAAACCCAGATGAAGGAGGCTACTGGAAAGCATTCTAGAAGTTAGGCCTTGCACATCCATCCGTGTGAGACCTACAGGTAGAGCTGCAGTTTGTCACCCCACCCCCCCAAAAAAAAGGAAGCGAAGGAAGTAGGGTCAGGGGAAAGGAGACAGGAAGAGATGTGCCCTGAATTGCTGATCTCTGTGCAGAACACACATAAGGAATACACGTTAAACTACTCTTAACTTCTCCCCATTGTACCTGACAGGCCACTGTACCCGGGAGGGCGCTGAAGCAGAAAGGAAGGTACTGGGGAGGGCACTGACACATTTGAAAACTATCATGCAACTAACTCCTCTCTCTCAGGGGCAGAATCAATCTCAATCTTTCTCTCTCTCATCTTCCCTCCTCCCTTCCCTCCTTCTTCCCTTTCCTCCTTCTATCTCCTTCCCCCCTTCTTTTGTGAAACTGCAGGCAATAATCTTGTTTTAATAGAGCAAAGCTATAAATTATGTTCTAGTAGACGCTGACGTTTTACTACAAACACAGTCCCCATCTGACAGGCTGACTCCTCAGCTGGGCTTAGCGGGATGGAGCCATTCTGTGCATGACTCATGCCTTTACCAGAGATGTCGAATCGGGAGCGACGTGTGCTTCATCGCAACCAGGACTCCACCCTGATCCAGATACAAAACACTGTGCTCTTCTTCAAAGATCTGCAAGAGGGAAACACATCCATATCCACACACTCCCAGAGTTCAGAGAGTGAGTCTTCGTCTGAGGAGATAAATCCCTCCCGTGATAGAACAGGGTTTCCCAAAGTCTTTGGAGAGACAGTTATAAACAATGCTTTCCCAGGTGGACCACACATACCAGTGGAGTGATATCAAATGATTTTAGGTGAGCCACAAAAGAAATCTGAAGAATTAAGAGTACTGTATTCATGTTTATATTCCCATCTCTTTGCTGTAAGTTCCGTTGATTCCCACTGATGACAATGTCAGAATACTGGGTAACCATCCTATTGTGTAACATCTTTAGAAGGAAGAAACTTTAGAGATACTTTACTCCAACATTCTCATTTTGACAGGTTTAGAAAGATGTGACGTGCCTCAGGCCAGGTGTAGAGTAACTCACGGGGCTGGGACCAGCAGCATCACTGTGCCCTTTCCAGATGTAATTACTTCACAGTTTCCAAGTATTACAGAGGAAAGCTGTTCTTGTTCAATTCATACATTCTCTACCAAGCCTAAAGTAGTTCTGATTAAAATGGAATCAACTTGGGGTACGTGTGTCCTTCAGGTTTTTCTCCAAATGTGGAGAAATCAACTTGAAGTCAAGTGGAGACGGGCTGCAAACAACTTCTGTGTCCTCTCCATACAAGATGTGTGCTGTTTTCTCATAATTGCATTGTTGGTATTGCCTTATCTGTGGCTACACTGCAGACATAATTATTTTCCCCCTTGTTTACCTCTTCTACCTAAGAGGTATCCCAGGACTACAGATGTAGAGAGTTCTCAGCTTGGTTTGGGTGCTGGAAGAAACAAAATGGGATCCTGGCTCTTGAACTATTCTCCAGAGGCAGCTTAATAGTCCAAGTTCCTACACACCCCCAAGATCAACAGCCCTGGGGTTTCTTAAGCAAATTTCTTCCTGCCTCGCTCTTCTCAAACCATGTGAATCACACGGAGGATCTATGAAGGGTCGGAGGCCAGGAAATGGTAACTGTGCCGTAGCATGGACATCTCTGTCTAAAATTTAAAGCAGAGTGTTCTCATTTCTGTGTGATTACCTGTGCATTAGATTTCAATTTATGGTGCTAGTTATTGTATGATAATTAAACGTCAGCACGTTATTAAAATATATTTATTGAAGTGTAACAACCACGCATTAGGCACATATCTTGTTATGATTGCTAAACCTCATTAAATGCCTGTTTTATAAGCTATGGGTATCTAATTTTCATTTAGAAGAAAGAGAGGAAGCATTTAAGCTAAACATGTTGGTTTAAAGTGATTCCATTTCTATGTTTCCCAACTTATGCACCCTGATAGTTATTACTGTCTTCTGCACGTGAAATTTAAACATTTCAGAATGCCACCTGGGTAATGGCTGTTTTCTGTATCACTGCATTCCTCTCTACTCTGACTCCGGGGCAAGGGGGATTTATGGAGGCAACTCAGTGTTGGGGATAGAATCTACCCTCCAGGCTCCCTGTTCCCCATATAGTAACTTCTTGGGGATCCTGGCTTTCTTTTGTGAAAAAAAAAAATTCAGTCGGTTCCAATTTGGTTTCATTGTCACTTACAAACTTTCTTTACACAGAGGCTCTGAAAAAAGGGTCGTTTTTATTGAATGACAAAAAAAAGTCACATTGTATAAATATTTGCTAAACTCAAAGACTTATTTAAGACTCTCATAAAACAAAAAAGGAAATAAACACATTGACAAGCTTTAGGATTTATGTAGAGCCGAAGGAGTTCCCAGAATTTAACCAAGTTGAACAATGTTTATGTCATTTAAAGTGCAGCAATTCGACCCAGGATGCCTTCTTACCTGCCTCCAGGTGTTCCCTGCATCTGACGAGACAAACATGCTGATGTCGCTGTCTGATAATTCAGAACCTATGTTACCTAGAGAGAGCATGTCACCATTAGTGAAAGGAGCTGCTTGCAAAAGCTAACAGTGGGCTCTACTGGCAATCTACGCTGCCCGAGATGGACCGAGACTGTCAACACGGTACATAAGGAGGGTTTCTCAGCACAGTTGCTTCAGGGTCAATTGTTTAGGCGACTTGCAAAATAGTTTTGCTTGCTCATTAAGTTCCCAGCACAGATATCTAGCTTCTTAAAATAAATGCAATTTGCAACAGCAAGCCCACCAGGGAAGCTTCTTACCTGAAGCCACTATAATGCTGGGAGCTGTGTCTCGGCTGGCAATGATCCCTGATGTGTAGGGATTCTCGGAGACCTTAAGGTGAAGGTGTAGTGAGCAATACGGCTGAGAAGAGGAGAAATGAGGGTCATAAAAACATGTAATCTAAACCGTCATTTAAAGTCCAGATTCAAAGCATCCATGCATTCATCCACCCATCCCATCTAGCCATTCATTCATGCACTCATCTTCTATTCCACAGATATCTGGTGTCCACTAAGTATAAGACAGGTGCCAAACTGGGGAAGGAGGGAGCATCTTCATTTTAGGTCTGATCTACCGCCTTGATTGCCATTTGGCCATTCAACAAATATCTTAGTACTCTACCTGTAAAGCACTAGGTGTAGCTTATGAAAGACTTACATTGACTAACATTTGGTCTCTGCCATTATGGGGCACTTAATTTAAGATTTTTCTATTGACTATCATCAAGAGAGACTAGTATAACAGCCGTAAGATCAGTAAAGATAAAACATGAAGTTCTAGAGGCTGACGTGACTGTGTCCAACTCTGGATCAGGGAAGGCTTCAAGGAAAAAATGGTGTCTGAGGCAAAGATGGGTAAGGTATGAACTGCAGGTGAGATGTTCAGGAAGATAAAAGAACATTTCAGGCCTGAGTTATATCAATAACAAAGAAAAGAAGTAGAAGAGTTTAGCCAGGTAAGATGGAAGAGGAAAAATGGGATCGAAAATCAGGAAAAAAGATTTTCTCAGGCTGGGAGGGATCTGAAGAAGGCAGCTGGCATCGCTTGGCCATGTCCAGAAGGAGAGTAATGACATCTGAAACTCTCCTAACATCTACCAGGGAATCGACACAGTATCCATGTCAGAGTATTATCAGAATCAGTATTAGTCAATATAAAGGTCATGCTTGTAGACAAAATGCACCAGTAGTAACGATTCAAATGAAAATTTAAGGGACTTGTTATCTGTGTGTAAAAATCTCGATCAAATTCTCTGATTAAGATACCAACAGTTTTCAAATACAGGATAATAAATCTTATACGAATTTCATTTAAAACCGTTCTGGTACTGAGTTGTCAAAAACTACAAGTTTGTCAAAAACCCACATCTCTTTTCATCTCTCAAAAAGATTATTTTCTAATCTTATCGACTTGAGTTTTTGGAATTACCAATGTATCTTTGTTATTACTTTCATTCTGCTCTGTAAGTCTCAGCCAGCAGATATTCAGAGAGCCACAGAGATACAATGATTAAATTTATATGGGATAGAGTAAACGACAAACTAAAAATGAAGCGGAGGGATGAAAGCAGCCAAAATACTAGGGAAGTAAAACAGTGGCTCACAACAGGGCCTTTCCTCACTGCCAACGCAGAGTGAACTCTCCAGGGATAATGATCGTTAAAAATGATGGGTTTTCCTGAAAATTGCATGGAAGGCTTTCAAAAAAGGCATTTGTACTTTACAACGCTTTGTAAGAGTAAGGAAGACTGCCAGTGTGGAGGTTCCTCAAAAAGTTGAAAACAGAGTTACCGTTTGACCCAGCAATTGCACTACTGGGTATTTACCCTAAAGATACAAATGTAGTGATCCGAAGGGGCACGTGTACCCGAATGTT